>CM062809.1:272205059-272816088 GCA_031772625.1 Pinus tabuliformis | reverse complement strand
TGAAGCTAGAACTAGAGGAGTTAATCTTTAGTTCTTAGTTCTTAGATTGATTCTTACCATTGTAAGGCTTCAACAAAAGTTTTGATCTCAGTATACCTTCTCTTTCATATCCATTTAAGTGTGTAAAAACCATTCTCTCAAAATTTGAAAATTTGCAAGGTGAATCTTGGAGGTTTGAATAGGTCAAGGACATTCAAAAATTTTACAGTGAAGAAGGAGTCGAGACTGAGTATGGGGCTGAATAGAACTCTGGAAAGTTGAGTTGCAGGGCCAAGTTTAAGCCTAGACAAAGGGCTTATGTTTAGGCCTGTTGGGCGGCTTCAAGGGATTGTGTTAAATCTTGTATGAGGTCTAATTCAAGGCAAGATAAGACCTGAAAGAAGAATGTTGTCATAAATCTTGTACTATTGTGGAAATGTGGTCCTTGACAAGTATGTGTAAGAGATGCCTTGTATATGTTGTTGAAGTTAAAAATTGTATTGGTTGAGATATGTTGCTAGGGTTTTTCTAGATCATATTGAAATTTACTTTAGATCCAGAGAGAGATGAGGGGAAAGGCTCTCTCATATAAAACAAGTCATAACTCTTGTGCTAAAGTATGAGCCCTTCTTGGAAGAGCTAATAGACTTAGGGTTTGTAAACCCTAGAAAAGACTTGAAAGTTGTAATTTAGAGAGCCCTAGGGTTTGTGAACAAAACCCTAGAGCTAGACCTAAAACCGATGAATCTGTTGAATGAAGAAACCCTAGTTCATGCAATTCATGCAAGGAAGAAAAGGAAAGCTACATGCATTAGTAGCTGATGATGAGATGAGCATTTCTAGCTTGATGAGTTTGTTTAAGGCAAGGATCAAGAGGGAGTTGACAATTCCCTACAATCCTTAGATCAAAAGATAAGTACTTTATATCTTTCTTCCTTGATTATTTTTGGCCAACCTCTTGTCTTTGTATCTTTTGCTTGGTTATAATTGTTTCTTCCATGACCTCCTAATGAGGATTGCAGATACATTATGAAGGTTGCCAAGGCTTTGGTTGCAGATGGAAATATCGAGAAGAATGAAGCAAAGTTTGTGGCAAGAGGACTCTCCTAGGATCAAGCATAAACATAGCTAGAGTGATTTGTGTTCAAGAGGGAGAATTTGTACTGACATCTAGAACGGTGCTAGATGACCAAAAGAGCTCCTAGTTCAGAGGGAGCAGGTAGGCCAACAAGTTTAAAGAATGCCATAATGACTTCCAAGTGGATCTACACGATCAACCATGCGGTAGATGGAAACACAGAGAAGTACAAAGCGAGATTCATGATGGTTCTCCAAGAAAGATGGAGAGGATTATGAAGAGACATTTGCTCCAGTTGTTAGGCTTACTTCAGTTATAACTATTGTTTCTATTGCTTCTGTTGGTGGTTACATCAGAAGGATGTAAATACTGCTTTCCTTGATGGAGTAATTGAGGAAGATGTGTACATAGAACTACCTTAGGGAATTGAGGTACATGAGAAGGAGTCTCACGTTTGCAAACTAAAGAAAGCTTTGTACATAGAACTACCTTAGGGAATTGAGGTACATGAGAAGGAGTCTCACGTTTGCAAACTGAAGAAAACTTTGTACAAATATTAGGCATGGATATTTGATGAGTCTTGGTTGATCTACTTATTATATGAATTGTTCTGACGAGAGAAAAAGGACTCACGTGACAGAGGAAGCAACAATGGTAGGAGGATTTGCTTCCGTGATAGAGGGAGCAATCAAGCCCTGCTTCAATGTCAAAGGGAGTTGACCTCTGAGTTCGAAATGAAGGATCTAGATTTGATGCATTACTTCCTTGTTCAAGGGAAGTATACTATTGAGATCCTTCAGATGATTGACTGCAAGATTATCAAACTAGATGCTCAGAGATAGGAGGTATCTAAGAGCAACATGCCTTCTATGAGTGGATCATGCTAGAGAACTGATATGCTTCAGTGACTAGGAAGCAACAATGGTAGAGGGAGCAGTCAGGATTACCACAACAATAACTGTTCCACCAGTGTCAGAGGAGCGCCTAGGATTGCCACAGTATGAACTGTTCTAGTGTCAAAGTGATCACCCAGTCAGGGTGTTTGGAAAGCAACTATGGTGATGGATCTAGTAAAGGAAGCCCGTCAATTTATGGTTGTGCCCAGGTATGTGGCACATGTGTTGAGGTATCGACATGGTACAATTGGATATGGATTGAGATATGTCTCAAATGATGAAGTATAGTTGTAGGGATATACAGATTTAGATTGAGCAGAGAGTGTAGAAGACAAGAAGAGCACATCAAGATGTTGCTATGATATCTTGGATGAGCAAAAAGCAAACATATGCAGAGGCTGAATATATTGTAGCTAGTTTGGCAAGTTGTGAAGCAGTGTGGCTTCAGAAGCTACTCGCAAGATTGTTTGATAAGGTGTTGGAGACGACTGTGGTGACAGGTCGAAGCACATTGAAATCAAGTACCGAGACATGGTATAGAAGGGAGCAAAGCCTCTGTCCTAGGATGAAGCTTGTTTATGTCAAGGACAAGATTGGAGTGGTTGAGAAGGTTTCCCTCATTGATGTTGTGGCATCAAGGGAAGACATTCTCCCTAGGTCAAGATATTGACAAGTCAAGGGTATTGACCAGGGGCCATGTGATTTGTCTAGGGAGAATGGTTTTGAGAACATTACGGCCTAGAGCACTCCCCCGATAGGAAGGTTTTGACCATATTGACAAGAGGTACTTGGCTAGTGGGTAGAGTGAATTGCTTTAGCATCGGGCAAGTGTTTTTACCATTCGATTGCCATGTAGGAATGGTAATTGGCCTAGGGTTTCACCATTTTTGGTCAAAGGTATTGACCTTGCTCCAAGTGGTGACTTGTTGAGCTAGTGATCCAGGGACCAAGACTAGCCTTGTTGACCTTAGTCAAAATGTTTTGACCATATTGCCAAAGCATTTTGACTAGTGGGTGACTAGATCCATTTGCAAAGGGGATTTGACTAGTAGATGACAAGATCCTTTGCATGATGTTGATGCAGGATGCTTTCCACATGAAGTGGATGGATACATCAACATAGCTACTCATTCAATTTTTCTTGGATGGATAATTTTTTTCAACAAAATGTACATCTGAGGAAGTGAAGGTGAATACCTCCCTAGCTAAGAGGGAGTGTTGAATTTTGGTAGTTGTGGTCGGTATTCAAGTCAACCCTTAAAGGAAAATAAAAAGGAGGAATTTAAAATTAAAATTTGAATTTATTTTTCCTCCAAAAGTCAAGTCAACTCCAACTATTCAAGTTGGCCTAGCCAAGGAGACACACCTTTTGGGGCACCCCTAAACCACTATATATTGCCATTCGACCTCATCACTTTGAGACTAATTCAGATCAACTCATAAGCATCTATTCTTCTGTTCACACGTGCAAAGGAGAGAGAAGTCTGAGGAAGGAGCCAAATTTCTCAAGAAGTGAATTTCTGTCGTAGATTATCACTTTGACTGACGTTACCTTGTATGTGTGGGACGTAGGGTTTGACTGGCTGACTGAATATTCTGGGCATCTTTCTGGGCAGCAGACCGAGATTTCTGGGCAGCTTCAGGAAGCTGAAATTCGGCCTGTTTCTGGGTAGTTTGACCGCAAGTTGACTAAGACTAATTTGGGCAGTTTGACTAGGTTTGACCTGTGTTAGTTTGTTGGTCTTGTTTGACCAAATTTGACTGGGAAAATCATATTGTACTATTGTTGAATTGAACAATTTTTCCTAAGAAAAGATTGTTGGGTTTTTCCCTAGTTAGGGTTTTCCTATGTAAAAATTTTGTCTCTTGTGTTTGGTTGTCTCTTTATGATCCTACTATCATTATTGCATTATTGTTGACATTTTCTATGTATAATTGCTTAATGATGTATATGACATAAGTGAACTTGATTAAAGAAATCATTGGAAAGTAATTATCAAAATAGAAGATCAAATTTCTCCTAGAAAATCAACGTCATTGAAGTTTAAAAACTCTCAACGTGTGACTGAAGTGAATGCTGGAATCAGGCCTGGTTTGGGGGTGCCTTTGGGATCTCATTGGGATAGGAATGAAGTCCTGTGTCCTCACTGATCTAGAATCATTTGTCTCCATTTGGTACTTGATTCCCTGAATCGAGAGCACCATAAAAAAGGAGGTAATTCTCCAGGTAGAAGTTGATCTTTGTAGTGGATGTGGTTTAAGGATGGAAGCATGGAAGCGAAGAGCCTCCTACATATATAAGGCCAGGCATCTCTAGTTGGGGTATCTAAAGAACTGACCAATTGTCTCTATCCTACAAAAAATACAATGAAACCACTCTCGAGTCTCAGAATAAATAAAAAAACGGAAGATGGAAGTTCTCCTCAGTCACTACCACTCGGCACTGGTACAACTAGTAAGTCATGACCTGTATGAGGCTAAAGAGCTCGAATGTTTAAGCCTATTAACACAACTATCCACAGAGTGCTCGCCCAACAATTTGTATGAATGATTTCGGCCCACCAATCAAAGCAAACCCGTCTCTCTTGCCAACAAATCTCATCCAGGATATAAGAATGATATTTCGCCCCTCTTCTAGTAGAGAAAATCGTTCATTAGAGGCCCAAAACTCTGATTATACAGTCCTTCCTTGTAGACAGTGATAGGAATAAGTGGCTCGATGTACCCTTGAAGCGATGATTCTGCTACAACAATACCAAGCAGCCAAGAGATGCGATTTTTGGAGCGAGTTTGCCAGTTATTCTTCTCGCCTTCAAGAAAATGCAAGCAAGCCGACCCCCTGCAATAATTCGATCCTTGTAGTTTGGTTAGGCTTCAAGATGAAAATAAGTCAATTTTCTGACAATAATCATCGGGCAACCAAATTAATAAGCTCATAGCCATGCTTCAAAAATATATTCGGCCTTGATGATTCGAGAAATACGCCCCACGGTCGTGGCTTTTGATAGATTTTGCTCACGGCCTTCGATCTCGAACTGGGCAATACGAACCCCTTGATGACAAGCTTGACACCTTGGATTAATACGGCCGTCTGGAATCTTCTCAGCAGATGGGTATTTGATTAAAAGTTAGACTTGGCAGCGCTGGTGAATAAAGTGCTTGGTCCCTTGGCCTTGGAAAAATCCATCTCAATTTTCCCTCTAATCTCGTCCACCAAACGTCCGTCTACTGGATTATTGTCAAACTCGAAATGCGTTGCCCTGAATCAGAGCTTGACCCACAGAGACCCACTCAGCAGCAGGTGACGCACGGTCTTTAGAAACCGATGATATTGGCCTTTGTGAAGGAAGAAATATGCCCCGAAAATGATGTCATTCTAGATAATTTTACTTTGGCTTCACCACATAAGGGGCCAACCCAACATACGACTCCACAATGTGACTCAATCTTGTTCCTCATGTGATGAAACATGTCACAGTCTCCCTATAATGCTTCAAATTGCTATAGAACTACCCAATTGGATTTAGGAGCTGGATAATTTGGTCATTGGCAATAGAGATTCCTCCATATGACTTTGTCTGACTCCTTATGTGCCACAGATGCTAGAGTGCTCCGCTAGGAATCTGAAGATCCCTTGCTGTGATGTCCAAATCACAATGTGCACGCACAGTCGACCCTTTTTACAACAATATGGCTTGCTTTAGCCAATTTTCAACCTTCCTTAATAAAAACTAACTCCTTAAAAAAAAAGAAATCGATCTTCTGAAAATTCTGTCTCAGGCTGCACAAAGATTGATGACGGTTCACGACCTCTGCAAGTCAATGGTCTCGACCATCCTTAGATACAACTTTTAGGTGTGCTTCAGAGTAATGGATTGAAGGCTTATCTCAAGAAACTTGCTCCCTCGTTTCTACCAATTAATGAACTGTGCCTACAAGATTGATCCCCATAATGATTAATTCGTCCTTTGAACCTCTGCGCACAACTTCATACACTGGTATCTACAGGAGTGCAAACATTTGTCTTACAAGTGCACATGGCTCAGCGTCTTCTCTTTCAAATTATCATCACACCAGATACGTACAACTCCAACAAGAACATTTGCTTTTGGTATAAGGAAATATAATCTTAGCCTTCTACAATTTCAACCTGCATCAAGAAATCAACAACGATATTTTGGCCCTAGATAGTGTTTCAACTTTCGTCAAATAAAATTGACCCTTTGAGCATAGATTTGGCCTTCTCAGAATTTGACTCCAACAAGATAACTCGATTTGCAAAAAATCCTCAGGCTGAGCCAAAGCCAAGACCTCTGATACTACTGTAATGTCTCAAATGGAACAATTTGGGTTTTCTTGAAATTCTAACTCATAAATACTTCAGAAATTTAAGTCGTCAATAACATAAACAATTTGCACAAATTAAACCAAAAAAGTTTATGGCAAAACGTGAAATAGAATCTGCAACTGAATAATAGACAATATAAACATGCAGAAGATCTCATCCTTATTTTATTAATATGTAAATAAGCTAGTAAAAGAGCAGGAATATGGCTGAGATGATCGCCCCAAATAGATCTACAATAACGTCGGAATTGGCCTCCAAAACAAACTGAAAATCAATAAACTGCGACTTGTGAACCCTGAATGGATCCACCAAGGGAAGAGATGGGTGCTCGCCCACTCTCACTGAATCACCTGAGGGTTTCTGTCTTGGGGCTGCTGATGAAGTAGAGAACCGAGTTCTCAAACCTCTCCACAAGAAGAAAATACAAATTCAAGATATCTCCAAATGATCTCCTCCTCTTTTATAGATCTAATGGATAGATCTCCAAGCCTTTAGAAGCATCTTATTTTATTATTATTCTAGAAGCTCCTCATTGGTTTTATCTTAAGTGACCTTTTAATTTTATTTTATTTCACTTAAGTCACTTTTGGCCCATTTCCTCCAATTAATTATTTTTCCTTAATTAAATGATTAATTAAAGTCATTTTTAATTAAGGAAAATGGTAAATCGCCCACCATACTCTCTTCGGCCACTGGAAGTCACTTCTCAGCATCCCATCCTGTAGATCTTCTCGTTTCGGTTCCAACGAGCTATTACACTGAGGTGTTCCATCAAATAATCTTCCTGGAATGCCACCTCGAGCATAATTAATTAAGTTAGGCCCCATTATAATGCTAATTTTTGAAAGTTGTCGGAATGCGACGGAACAAAAGGCAAACTGTGCGGATGATGAAATATGCCAAGCGAATGCCATCAAATCCCATAAAAACTCCTCAAAACTCCATCGGAACCCCTGATGACATAAACCTGCTCCACTGACCTGGCCATCCCCTGCCCTGGAAATCCACCCTGGCTGTACTATGGAGGAAAATAAAAATGGGGACATTACATCCATCTGCTGCCAGATCCTTGGAAACCTTCATTATGTACCTGCAATCCTCACTAGGAGGCCATGGAAGAACAATTATAACGAAACAAAAGATACAAATGTCAAAAACAAGAGGCTAACTAATGGTAAAAACAATAACAATTATAGTCAAGGAAGAGAGATATAAGTTACTTATCTTTTGAGGATTATATGGAAATGTCAACTCCCTCTTGATCTTAGCCTTCTTGCGTCCATCTTGCAAATTTATCACCCTTGTCCTTAGCATAATGTCATTCCTTCATTGCATGAGTTAGGTTTTTGTCTTTCAGCGAAAACATTGTTAAAGTTCTAAGGGCTAGATAGTTCTTTGCTATAGATAATTGCATTTTTAAACAATTTCAAAATTTTTCACATTACATTCACCCCATATCATCATAAGCAATTATATAGAGAGAACATGCAGAACATTAGAAGAAAAGCATACACAATAGAGACACCAGGATTTAAGTCAGAGACCAGGGCAAAACCCCACAAGGGGGAAACCCAAAATCAATTCTTCTTCTTCTATATATTCATCAAATGTTCAGCTGAGATACAAAGTACAATTATAATGAGACACAAGTCTTTCAACATCAATCACATTAGGCCTCCTAGGGCCAACCCTGGATCATACAAGATCCTCATGAGATGGCAGCAGACAAGCCTATCAAGGAGGCATTCACAAGCCCTCCACAAGACCTTTGATAGGTCTCCTAGTGATCAACAAATGAAACCATAAGGGCTGCCTCCATATCACTGTCACAAGTAGCATATATCCCTGTCTCAAATAGCATACATGTTACTGCCATAGGAGCACATGTCATTGTTATGTGTCATGGTCATATCACTGTCAAGTATTATTGTCATCACAATCATAAGTATCACTGCCATACATCACTGTCATAAGCACAAGTATCACTGCCATACATCACTGTCATAAGCACAATATCACTGCCATACATCACTGTCATAAGCACAAGTATTATGCCATATATCACTATCATAAGCACAAGTATCATTGCCATACATTACTGTCATAAGCACAAGTATCACTGCCATACATCATTGCCCAATCACAGAAGATGACCTCTTTGCAACTCAATGAACTAGGGCTTTCAAGGCAGCCCATTTGACTTTGCTTTGTCACACAATAGTCACATCACCTAGGGCACACATGGCAGCCCATACACAGTGACTTTATCACTCCAAAACATAGTTACTAGGGCACACGATTACAATTGTTCACTACCCATGGAACAACCCTACCACTATACATCACCCAACAATGATTCATGCTGAAAACTAACCACACTATGTATCTTAATTGACTTCTGCTCAAGCCTCATGTAACTCGGTCCTGTGGCACGTTATTGAGGAATATATTTAGCCCTGATGCATAGCACGGCGACTCCCTCAACACTACCCATGGAACAACCCTACCACTATACATCACCCAACAATGATTCATGCTGAAAACTAACCACACTATGTATCTTAATTGACTTCTGCTCAAGCCTCATGTAACTCGGTCCTGTGGCATGTTATTGAGGAATATATTTAGCCCTGATGCATAGCACGGCGACTCCCTCAAACTAGGGCCTGATCCACTTGCGGCTACCTCAAATCATTCCTTATTTCTGCCTATGGTCACACCTCCTAAGCCTCGACCCTATGTATAATTATTGCACTCAGATTTGAGGGTAATCTACCCTAAAACCTGTCATCAACCAGGGTATTGCGGCCTCCTATCAGATGAGATTTAGGGCTGCGGCCCTCTCTAAAATGCTACAGAACCTGGCTAGAGAATTCACCCACAAAACAAAACACTCTTCCACAAAACCATACAACTCGTCCAACAGCTCCTCCTAAACTTGGCCTATCCAAATCATAAAAGACAAGGAACTTTGATCCTACTTCTTCACTCCAGGTAGACATCTTTAGGTCTGCGGCTATTTCAGATTCATTTTCACTTAGAATGATTGCACATGGATCTGATTTGAATGATCTCCAAGGGCTCTTATTTATACTAATCGTTGGAGGAGCCAAGTGGTGCCTTATGTGGTGAGTCCGACTCGATGAAGACCCACTTATGATTTATCCTATTACTTAGAAAAGAAGTCGACTTGATGATTGCTTGCCTAACATTAATTGGAGTCATTTAATATAAGGAATACCAAGGCGATTTTAACATGTCAATAACAATTTTTCCTTTATCCAATTTTGAATTTTCTCTCGAGGCAAGATGGTTTTTCCTTGGGATAGCGAGGCTTCTTCTTGGGGTAATTCATCCCAAAGTTGCACAAATTTTAACAAACATTTATCTAGGTCTAGCTCTAGGGTTTTATCCCCAAACCCTAGGGATTCCTTATCCTTAAAGATTAATCTAGGGTTTATAAACCCTAGGGCTATCAGATCTTCTAAGAAGGCACATAGCACAAGTGTTTTGATTTCTCTTCTTAGCTCCCTCTGCTTCTGGAGCAACTTTCTTGGATTAAATTCAAATTCATCTCAAAGTTGCACAAATTTTAAAAAACATTTATCTAGGGCTAGCTCTAGGGTTTTATCCCCAAACCCTAGGGCTTCCTTATCCTTAACAATTAATCTAGGGTTTACAAACCCTAGGGCTATCAGATCTTCTAAGAAGGGCACATAGCACAAGTGTTTCGATTTCTCTTCTTAGCTCCCTCTGCTTCTGGAGCAACTTTCTTGGATTAAATTCAAATTGATAATGTCTTTGATACTTGAAGGAGAAATTTGCTATACTAATTTGTTCTAGCAACAACTATGCTTAAGCAATGGCATCCAACAACAATACTAGCAACATGTGCAAGGCATCTTCTGCATATTTTTTTAGTCAAATCTTTTAGGTCCTCTAGGGTTTTACAAAACCCTTTGTTTATTAGGTCTAAGAATGAGATAGCCTTTTATCATGGCTCCCTCTGGATTTGTCAAGCACTAAATACAAGATGTACTTGACAAAGACTACATTTCTATGGCATCATCTTCTTTTAGGTCTTGTTTTACTCTATTCAACACGATTCTTTGAAACTGTTCAAACAAGTCTAAATGAGAGTTCTCATTTGTCCCTACAACTCATATTTCTAGAGATTTATTTGCTTTCATGTTATCAGACATTCAAGGAATGCTTCATCTCGGTCAATCATCTTTCAGAATCATTTAGTGCTTGTATAGACAGTTGAAACCATGACTGCTTTATGGAAATACTTTTCAGTCATACAAAATATATGTGGTATTAGAGGCCAATATGATTTTAATATGCCAAACATTCTTGATATAGGTGTATGGAACACATACTTGGTTCAAGACTTATTATTCCTTTGAGCCATAATCCAAAAAATTCATACTACAAAACCATGGATGTACAAGTGATCTCACAATATCTTCTTAAAGTGCATTAGAGTAAGGTATGTGCAGTGACTGTAACATTGAAGCATTCAGGAACATCAATTGATAAGATGATCAACAACAACAATATTGTCAAACTCCAATATCCTTAAAGTCATCCTCATCGACCAACATTTCTTGGCACCACATTAAGAACATCTTGCAAAGATAATCATATCTCTAACACAACCAGGATTGTTGATTGTCTAAGTGGATTGTAGACTAGCACTATATTTATGAAATGTTGATAATTACTTTTGATGTTGATCTTCTTGTAAATTATTCGAATATATCATTCAACAATTATACTTTAGAAATTCAACCATACAAAAACAATAGAACAATAGAGATCATAGTGTAAAAATAGAAGACAAGATTTACACTGGGAAAACCTGCGAAGGGGAAAAACCCAACAACCTTTTCAATAGAGAAATTCTTTTGTTCAACAAGAGACACACCTAGACCTATGGTCAAGCCTAGTCAACCCCTCCAAGTCAAGCCTCCCAATCTGATCCAGAACTTCGCTTGCTTTGTGTGATCCAGAATTTCAGCTCCCCAACAGTTGCCCAGTCAATCTTGAATTTCGGCCCCTACAATTGCCTAGAATTTTGGCCCCCAACAACGTAACGCCTAGAAAAACTGCGAACTAGAGAGAGAAGAGAGTCTATCCATGTGCGAGTTGCAAGAGAAAGAAAAGGGAGCCAATTCGTCTTCTTCTTCATCCTATTTGTCGTTCTTGTCTGTGGCTTGCTTGCCCAGAAACTGTCTTGTGTGAGAGAATGTGAATGCCCAAGTGGAGGAGATTGAATTGCCTTTATATAGTGGCCTATCTTGGCCGAATGGGTGTGTCTTTAGCCTGGGCTGACTTGACTTGGAGGGAGGTTGACTTGAGAACTTTTGGAGCCAAAAATTTACATTTCAAAAATTCAAATTTTCTTCTTTAAAAAGTCACAATGGGACTTGTTGTCGCCCAAATTGTACAGGAAAGATGTGACAGCGCTTAGGACGGGGGCTGTCACTCTGATCCCTGCCCTCTCCGTTTTAGCTCTCCCCCTACAACAACCTATGGGGGGTAGTCCCTATGAAATGTGAGGATGAAAGACCCGTCGACAACTGACAAGTCCGAGAGACACAACTGAATGGCCTAGCAACTTGGTTAATTTAGCAAGTTTAGTGATTTGATTAGATTACTTTGAAAGACTAGCGCCTTAAGTGGAGTCAAAATGCTTGCTTCATGTGAATTATCTAGCAAGTCACTGGATGAACAGTGGCTGCTTTAGGATGCTTCACTATCCTAGATGAAATGCAATACCTAAAATCAGGTTACACTTATTATTTTGGGTGTATTTAGGCCATGAATACATTGTTGTCATTAATATGCTTCATAATTCAAATGAAACATTGATGAGGCAAAGAGGGTTAGAGGGCAAACCACAAGATGTAATGGCCTTGTTGGTGACTAGAGACTCTTTGAAGACGCTTGACCACATACAACCACTAAATTAGCTCCAAAATCCCTGCAAGACAAGATGTTAGAGACCATAAACCAATGCAAACTCAATCAACGACTGAAGAATGATTGAATGAGGGTTAGAAGGATAGGCTAGGGCTAGAATAGGGGAAAGAGGCCAAGGGAAAGACAACGATGGGGAAGACAAGCCCGATAGGGTTGACATCTAGGCTGGAAAAGGCCAATCTAGGCCTACGGCTAGGGATGGAGGCTAAAGGAGGCCCATGACAAGGCCTAGAAGGGTTACCATGAGGGTTAGAGGCCATTATGGGCCTGCAACTAAGGGAAAAGGGGTAGCTGAGAGGGCTTGAAGGCCATATGAGGCCACGCCAATGCCAAAGATGGTCTGCGACTTAAGGGGAGAGCCTTCTAAGGGTTGTGACAGCGCAAAGGAGGCCCCAAAGGGGCTGCAACTAGGGATCAAGGCCCTTAAAGGGTTGTGTCTCACTGAAAGAGGGCAAAGGGAGCTGCAACTAGGGCTAAGAAGGCCATGACTAGGCCTAATAGGCCTAGAAATCAACTCGAACCCCTGCAAAACACAAGCAAGTTAGCAAAAAAACCAAAATTTGACCACGAAAATGCCAAAACTTACCTTGCAGGGCCAGCGTCTTCCCTTCTTGGTTGAGCTTTGAGCTTCGATGAGGTTTAGAGTGTAGATCTTGCCTTCTTAGGCTTAGATCTACCTCGAAACCTATGTTGCACGAAACACCGAAATGTTTTAGAGTTTTCGAAATAGCTACGTTTAGAAACGTCAGCTCCCAAATACATAAACATTGGTCGAAACATCATATATATATATATATATATAAAATGAATAACACATTATCTTGCAAGAAAAAAGGGAATAAGAATCATAGATGACAATTTAGAAGGAAAACCAAGTCTATGTTAACTCTCATAGATGATTACCTGATCGATGAGTTTCGATGTTTCGGGTACGAGTATGCCCCGAAACTCCGGGTTCTTAGAAGTTTTGTGCAACATAGCTCAAAACCCTAATGAATTTGCTCAATAAGGCTGGATGTCTCACTTTAAGGAATGAAACCCTTCAAACCCTAGTTTTAGAGCTTATTATTTGTAGAAAATTTCGATCTCGTTGATGGCTTGAGAAAATCACTTGCACAAATGAATGAAAGAATTCCAAAAACCCCAAATATATACAAAAAATTTAGAACCCCAAAAACCCCAAGTGCAACAAAATAAACAAGGGTTAGAATAATTTACAAATAATTACAAAATTTACAAATTAAAATTATTAGCTCTCATTAGCAAATTAATTCTTTGTAGCCCAAGGCAATTTTTTTTTCGAGAGATTTTTTAAAATAAATTTCATGGATGAATAATTTCGAAAGATAGACCAGCCAAAACCCTCTTGCAAAATAATTTGTCGCAATGAAAGCTTAGAGCCCAAACAAGGTCAGCTCTTCCCCATAGTTTGTGAACTTGGAGCCCAAGGGCTAGCATACCTGTAAATCTCTATTAAATCTTAAGATAAATTGTTAGATCATATAGTGAATCAGATCATTTAAGATAACTCGTACCAATAGTGTAATGCTCTAAATAATTTAACCAGATATTTACTCTAAACAGAGTATGAAATCTATATGAAACCTGCTTTAAAGTTTAACCAAAATTCATATATCAAAATTTATTAATTTGATGTGGAGTACCTACCTGGGTTCATGCGGATGAAGATGCTTCAGAATTGCTCCCACTCTCGTTCCCGTTACCAAAAGACCAAAACCTCCCAACCAAACTAGGTACAACCTAGGTACTCAGTCCAGAATGCTTCTCAATTGATGCAATTTGTTCCCCCATGCCCAAAAATTCAAAAACAAACAAGGCTCAGTCCTTACTGTCTGTAATCTCTTGTTACAAATTTTCCTCCTCTCAACTGTGCTTCCCCAACAACAAAAGATCCCCCCCCCCATTTCAGTCCTACTCCCTTCTCCTTTTATTTCTTAGGACCACTGCTCATTCATCCTTCATTGCCTTAGTTGTGTGCCCCCTGTCTAATACGTGGCTCCTCATAGTGAATTAAAGAGGTAGTCACGCTTTATATTGACACTCATCACTTTATAAGGTTTTAGGTGATACCAAACTATATTACGTAGTCCTTTTGTTAATAAGCTTTATTTAATATTTTATTATATTATACCTCTTTTAATGTTTAACCTTTAGTTAAGAGTTACTTCTTTTATAATAATATAACTCCCTTTTAAACTTTAATAATTTAATTTAGAACTTTTGGATAATGTTCTATGGTTACCTATTATGAATGACGACACATACTAAAATACATATTCCAATATATTTTTGCAAGTTAGATATTTATTTAATATCTTCAACAATTACGTCTTTTATCCTATGTTTGGAATTTCTTCATAATTTAATACTACTAGTGCAGTGTAGGCAACGCATGCATATGTAGCTATCATATGCATGCTAATAATTCTCATTTTGTTTGTACTGGTAGATGGGTCATTACAAATAGAATGTTCTTATCAGCGATAAATGAAATAACAATTAAATATGCAACACAATATAGAAGATAAACACATAACTAGCACATACCACAGATCAACAGATAGAAGAACACCATGAACTAAACTCCAATATCTTTCTATTATGAGAAAAATGTTTCCAGCAGAGCAAAAGCTCAGTACATGCATTACAAAATCACCTCATCCAAAGATGGGAAATAGAAGCTCAATAACTTCTTTATATAGAGAAAACCCCTCCAAGTGGAAAATAACGGCTAGTTGGCTTGATCCTCATCAAAATAATCTCGATCGTCGAAAATAACTTGATCATCTTTTAATCTCCATCGTCGAATTTTTATTTTTGAGGAAAAATTCAAATCTCTTAAAAAATATTTTTTATTAATCCAAAAATTAATATTTTGGATTAATTTCCTCAAAAATTTGACTTTGACTTAACCACCAAGGTCCAAGGGCTCAATTTTTTTTAAAATATCCATTTTTCCCTTGGTGGAGGACCTCCAAAATTTGACTTCTTTTTGACCCACGAATTTTTTGATTATTTTCCACTTGGAGAGAAATTAATTTCTCTATAATTATTTTTGACTCAAAATTAATTAATTTTTGGCTTAGGATTTTTATTTACTTTAACCGGAAAAATTAATTAATTGACTCTAGAGGGGATTAATAATTTTTTCCACCTTCAAACATTTTAGCCGTGGTTTCTGATTGTGAGGGACCATGCACTAAAGTCTAAAATATATTTTACATCAAAATAATTACAATATCAACCCTTAGAAGGGGAAATACACATTTAAACATAGACCCTCAAGACATTACCCAATTCTGCGACACAATATGATCTAGCATGAAACCAAGTGTGCTTATAATAAAATAATTTAGCCATAGTGTTTTGATTACGAGGGACCATGCAATAAAATTATTCCTAAACACACTTTTATATCAGATTCGATAAACACTAGGACTCACCTAAGACCTTGTCAACAAATTACACCTGAGCTTTGGGGTTTAAGCTGGAAGAAAAACTCTGATTAGGCGTGTTTACAAGCACAGATAATTCGGGGAGGTTAAAAAACTTTCTAGGATGAAATCCTTTGCCAAAGTCAAAGGCTTATCTAGGTGTTGTTACATAATTAAATGGTCATACTAGCATCATTTACAATAAACTTTGCAGAAATTGGGTTTACAATGATGAATGATGGCAACTGATGACTTTGATCTTCGAAATTTTTCTCTACTCTTTACTTTGATTTCTAGGATTGATGACAAAGTGTGGTCAACATTTGGCTATATATGGGGACACGTTTCTTCGTTGAAGGAATGTGAGAATCCAGAATTTTGTATCTAAGAAAACAAAAGTACATCAAATAG
The DNA here is from genome assembly GCA_031772625.1 of Pinus tabuliformis. NCBI lineage: Eukaryota > Viridiplantae > Streptophyta > Pinopsida > Pinales > Pinaceae > Pinus > Pinus tabuliformis. The sequence goes on along the minus strand of CM062809.1, from coordinate 272,799,933 downwards.
ATATCCGCTCAAATCAAAATCATCATGTATACTTAAGACATCTTCTGGAATAGAAATCCTATTCTAACATATCAAAACATAAAGACATAAAATATAAATGCGTGGAAAGAAAACTAACTAATGACATGAATAGAATCCTATCTAAGAGTGTAGGGTTGAAAATACAATACAAAGGATGCCCTATGGCATCAGATGTAATCCCCGTGGCTCAATTCGGAGAACCTGACTGCTTGTAATTGGATCCATGGGCTACTTGTCAGATGTTCCCTATTGAATTCTGTCGCTCTTTGGTTGATGAAGGATCTCAATGTCATGCTGCACGGTCTCTTTGTGAAAATCTGGAAATTCCAAATCCTACTGCAGCAACTGATACTATTTCTTCTATTTGTAATTTATTGAAACAGATTATTTGTAGTTGTCTACGATAAATATTGAAATACATACACTACAATCTTCACAAATTAATTACTGCAGAAAACAAATGTAAGGAAAATACTAGCACACAAATAAACACATTAACACAGTTATTTTGGGACAATTGTCCTCGGAAAAACCCAATGTGGGAAAACCAATGCAACAGATGAGGCTTTCTTTTATTATTCTTCAACAAAATCTCATTTACAATCTACAGATAACAGAGTAGAAGAAGAATCATTGAGAGGAAATTTTACAAACAATTTTCTCTTCTCCACAGTGAGTTTCTGACACCTGAGAGGACTGCTGCACTCACGCTACCCACACTGCATCACCCTCTGCGCAGTGACTGCGTTGTCCCTTCGTCACTGCCTCTGCTTTAGTGATCTGCATCCCTCTTCTGCGCTTCCTCTTCCTACTGATTCCTACACCATCGATTATCGTTGATACCCTCTCTCTCTCACCTGCAACTCTCCCCCTGATTCGATTTTCTCTTACCGAACTTTAGCTAGTGAGAAAATCGATCTACTAGGACAACTGAGTATCTGCCTGGTGTATTTTCCGAATGCCCATCGAAGTCCTTATAATCTTCTAGTTGAGTAATCAACGACCCAGATTAGATTCTAATCAATGGCTCAGATCATATTGACTTGATCTCCGTCTTCTTCTAGAAGATTCACACCCAGTTTCATTAATACCCTTTAATTATTTTAATTTCCCAAGTTTAGACTTAGGCACCCATTAAAAATAATTAATTATTTTAATAAAACTGTCTCAAGGTGGAATTTCCCAAAACGATTTCTTGGTATTCTGGAATACACGTGCTTTAGCCTTCCTGCAAATTTTGAGGCTAAGAGCACATCTGCTGCTACCAAAAATCAACACTCCCTCTTAGCGAGGAATGTGCTCTAGTAATGCAACCGGCTGAAGCATCACCTTGACTTTGTAACATCTCCCTTTGTGCTGCTGATGTTTGACATCACTGCCCACCAACTATTGCGCAAATGCTGCATCTGTACTGCTGCTGACTCTGCATACTGCTCCCAACTGCGTTTGTACTGCAACTCCCTCTCATCTGCTGTTGCTGCAACTGAGAAACCATCCGTTTTTGCTATTGAAATGGGCTGTCTACCATACCCATCTGCTCCTTGAACTGGATGAACTTTAGCTCTTCCTAGAGCTTTTGTGAGTACGTCTACTACCTGATCCCCTGTGGGGACATACTGCAGCTGTACTGCCCAACACAGTTTCTGATAAAGTGACATCTGATATCAATGTGTTTCGATCGATCATGAAATACTGGATTCTCAGAGAGTTTGATACAACTTTGATTATTGCAGTAAACACTGGTCGCTTCCATCCTCTTTCTGAACAAACTCACAAGTAGTTTTCTAAGCCATATGGCTTCGCATGTCGCTGTGCTAGCTACCATATATTCTGCTTCTGCTGAGCTTAGAGCTACCGACTTCTACTTCCTGTTGCACCAAGAGATCATTCTTGATCCAATGCTGAAGCAATACCCGGAGGTACTTTTCCGGTCTACTGAACTACCTGCCCAATCTGCATCTGTGAATCCATTCAATTTGACGTCATCTCCTTGGGTATATTTCAACCCATATCCGACTGTTCCACGCACATATCTAAGAATGTGCCTAGCTGCTGCCCAATGTACCCTTTTCAGTTCCACCATGAACTAAATAAGGGTGTTGACAACGAAACAAATGTTTGGCCTAGTGTTGACTAGATACATGAGCGACCCAATGAGCTGTCTGTACAAGGTGGGGTCCACTTCCTTGTCTCCTGATGCATCTATTTTCTTCTAGTTGGTGATCATAGGTGTAGCCATGGGTCGACAATCCTGCATTCTGAATCTCTTCAGAATCTTTGTAGCATATCTTCCTTGCCCAAGGAAGATCTCCCCATTCTTTTGCCAAACTTCCAACCCTAGAAAATAATGCATCAACCCCATATCCTTCATGTCAAATTCTGCTTCAAGATTCTTCTTGCAATCCTTTATGAGCCCAGATGACCCTGTTAGAAATAAGTCATCTACATATAATACCAGAATAAGTGGCTCATTCTCCACCATTAGATAGTAGAGATTGGGATCAACATCACTCTTGATGAATCCCAACTGCTGCAAGTAACTATCAATCTGACCATACCATGCTCTAGGTGCTTGCTTGAGCCCATATAGGGCTTTCTTTAACTTGCATACATGAGTTCTCTTTTCATGAGTCTCGAAGCCTTCGGGTTGTTCTATATACACCTCTTCTTCTATCACCCCATTCAAGAATGCTGTCTTGACATCCATCTGGTGAATCTCCCATCCCATTTGAGCTACTAGGGATATAACGGATTTGATAGAGGTATATCTAGCTACTGGGGCGAAGGTCTCCTCATAGTCTATTCCTTCCTTTTGTGCATACCCCTTTGCCACAAACCTAGCCTTATACTTCTCTATACTGCCATTTGCAGTGTACTTGATCTTGTAGATCCACCTTGATCCTACAATTGATCTATCCTTTGGTCTAGGTACCACTTCCCAGACATCATTCGTCATGATAGAACTGTACTCTTCTACCATGGCATCCACCCAAACTTGATGCTGTACGACTTCCTGAAAACTGGAGGGTTCTTCAATCTGTGCTACCAAGGCTTGGTACCTGTCTACGCTGCCTCTTGTCAGTTCTAGGAGGTCCGACAAACTCTTTTGTGTCCCTCAGTGTCTGCCATGCTTCCTTGCTGGTTCTACCATTGGTGGTGGGAGGCTCAGTCAAATCCTCCTCATGTTCCTGTTGTTCCATCTGCTGAGAACTATTTGGATCTCCTCCTCCTGGGGAAATATTGGTGTTGGTTATGGTACTCGATCCTGATGTCTGTTCTTTTGCTTGTCCTTCCTGTTGCCCCTGCTGCTGTTGGACTAATTGAACATCTGCTGGCTAATCTTCTGTTGGCATCTCAATAGATTTCCTGAAAGCTCTATCTTCCATGAACTTTGCATCTCATCTTACTACAATTTTCTTGCTATCTGGAATGTAGATTTTGTATGCTTTTGAGGTCTCGCTATACCCTACGAGGTACCCCTTTTTTGCAGTCTGATCCAGCTTACTACGCTTATCGTCTGGAATGTGGCAATATGCCACACTTCCAAATATCCTGAGATGACTCACCTCCGACTTTTTCCCTGTGAATACTCCTTCAGGCGTTTTCTTCCCCAATGCTCTGTGAGGAGTTCTATTCTGGATATACACCGCTGTGTTGCATGCCTCTGCCCATAAGAATCTAGGCAAGTCTTGGTCATATAACATAGCCTTTGCTGCCTCGACGATTGTTCTATTCTTCCGCTCTGCTACTCCATTTTGCTGTGGATTGTATGGAGCTGTCCATTCTCTTTTGATGCCCTCCTTTGCGCAGAAATATGTGAAGTTTTTATCCATATATTCTCCACCATTATCTGAATGCAATACCTTTATCTTTTTCCCTATCATGTTCTCTATGAGAGCCTTAAACTCTCTAAACCGATCAAAGACCTCATCCTTGGTCTTTAAGAAATAGATCTAGGTTTTTCTAGAGTGATCATCAATAAAGGTGACAAAGTACTTGCCATCGCTAAGAGCTTTCATGGACATCAGGCCACAAATATTTGAGTGTATCAATCCTAACACGCCTCTTACTCTGTTGTCACTTCTGGGAAAAGTTGCCTTAATGTATTTCCCTAGTACACATCCTCTGCATACATCATCATGCTCAGTACTGAGGATTGGAACTCTTGTAACAGTCTCTTTGAGCATTCTCAGTGCTCCATGGTGTAAGTGTCCCATTCGCCTATGCCATAGTTCATTCAGTTCCTTTTCACCATTATGATTACTGCCTATCAGTGCCATTGGAGATTTGAACTGCAATCTATACAATTTGTTGCTTTGAGCTCCAATTTGTCTCATCTTCTTCTAGCTGGGATGTTTGACATACACCTTCCTTTTAATGAAGTATACATCGTACCCTTTATCTTGTAATTGGGACACTGAAATCATATTCATTCCTAACCCCAACACATGCAACACATTAGTTGCTCTTATGCTGGTTCCTGTTTTTGTCTGAAACATTATGGTGTCTCTCCCTACTAGAGTACACTTCGTTCTATTTCACATAGTGATCCGGAAGTCCATCTGCTCTTCTTGATAGCTAAAGAAGTACTCTCGTACTCTAGTCATGTGAGCTGAAGCCCCGCTATCAATATACCAAACACTTGCTGATGCTGAACTTGACAAACATGCGGATTCTTTTTCCAATTTGGAAGATAATACATCTTGACTATCCATGTTGTTTCGTGCTATTCTCCTTCTCAATGTTGTACTTGCTACTGTTAGACATTGCGTTTTAGCTGGAGATCTGCTCTGCAAAAGAACCACAATTGCTCCCTCTACCTCTGACAACCCTTCGATCTGGAGCTTGATTCTCTGTCGACTCACTCAGAGAATTAACTCTCCTTCAAAATCCTGCTTGGCCCAAGGACTACGCAACCCTCTGGGGACTCCGTGCGCTTCTTACGCAGTGCTACACTGGTATTTTTTCTTTTGCACTAGATCTCTCCTGTCTCTTGTTTTAGCTCTGATACCATGGTAAAATTTGGAAATTCCAAATCCTATTGCAACAACTGATAATAGTTCTTCTATTTGTTAATTTACTGAAACAAATTATTTGCAGTTGTCTACGACAAATATCGAAATACATACATTGCAGTATTCACAAATTAATTACTGCGGAAAACAAATGTAAGGAAAATACTAGCACACAAAAAAACACATTAACACAGTTATTTTTGGACAATTATCCCTTGAAAAACCCAATGTGGGAAAACCAATGCAACAAATGAGGGTTTCTTTTATTATTCTTCAGCAAAATCTCATGTACAATCTATAGATAGTAGAATAGAAGAAGAATCACTGAGAGAATTTTACAAACAATTTTCTCCGCTCCATAGTGAGTTTTTGACACCTGAGAGGACCTGTTGTTGTCACACTAGCAACACTGTGTTACCCTCTGTGCAATGACTGCGCTGTCCCTGCACCACTGGCTCTGCGCTGGTGATCTGCGTCCCTCTTCTGCGTTGCCTCTTCCTGCTGTTTCTTGCACCCTTGATTATTGCTGATACCCTCTCTCTCTCACCTGCAACTCTCCCTCTAATTCAATTTTCTCTTGCCGAACTTCAGCTAGTGAGAAAATCGATCTACTAGGGCAACTAAGTATCTGCCTGTTGTATTTTCTGAATGCCCATCAAAGTCCTTTTTATAATCTTCTAGTTGAGTAATCAATGGCCCAGATTAGATTCTAATCTATGGCTTAGATCATATTGACTCGACCTTTGTCTTCTTCTAGAAGATTCACACCCAGTTTCATTAATGCCATTTAATTATTTTAATTTCCTACATTTAGACTTCGGCACCCATTAAAAATAATTAATTATTTTAATAAAACTGTCTCCGGGTGGAATTTCCCAAAATGATTTCTGGGTATTTTGTAATACATGTGTCCTAGCCTGCCTGCAAATTTTGAGGCTCAGAGCACATCCGATGCTACTAGAAATCAATACTCTTTATATCTGTTTCTCTTCCCTTTCCTACTTGTCAGATGAGATGAAGGAAACTGATGGACAAGTTGAAAGAAATCAACGACTACTGCATTATATTATGAAGGATGCCCCTGTGGTTCAACTTCTTCATTGTCTGGCCTCTTCGGATTCTCAACATGATACCTTCTTTCAACTTCTCTATATAGTCTGACCATACCACCAGCTATTGTAGGAATAGTAGCATATGATAAATCCAAACTGAATGCATCCTCCTAAATCTGTTGCAAATTTCCTTGATAAAAGCATTCCCCATACATCAGGCACATCAATTATAGCTATGTCCATGGTGATTATTTTGTATGGGTAATTAGCTAAAGCTACTTGCAAGTCTTTGACCACACCGAGGACTTCAATTTTCTTTGAATCTATAGAGAAAATATTGTGATAACACCTTGAAATTCTTAAGTTTGACTGGTCCATGACCTTCCTAGTCATAACATTAGTTGAGGCCCCAGAATCCAACATATAGATGTGAAGCAAGCGATCATTAACCTCTAAAGTCAGGAATAAAGGCTGATGATCTTCATTTGTCATACAACAATTTAAATCCTTTAACTTAATCTCTTCATCTTTATGGTACATATCAGTCTTATCTTGTTGAGATATGCCTAAGGCCTTGAAGAATGCAGCTCTTTGAGATGGAGTCTTCAGGAGTTCTAAGACCGAAACTTATATTTTAGCGTTGTTTATCCATGAGACCCAATCAATTTTTAGCCCTGATTGATAAGTCTTAGATGCAACCTATTGCGTATTATGATTTCGGTCTTTGCCTTTCTTTTGATAAGTGTAACCTTTACTTCTAACAATTTCCAGAATCTGCTCTTGAGATGGTATTTCACCATACATTTGTGTGATAAGATCCCTTTCATCACTGAAATTATTGATGGCAAAAGATGAGGGGATCATATCTGTGCAACGACTTTCCTTTGGAGAATTCTGACTGATATTATTTATCTGTTCACTGATTCCCTCATGAAATCCTTCACAAGGTCTGCAAAAAGAAATAGGTTGATCAACAACATTTGTAGATTCAAGTGAATTCAGCAATATCTCCTCATTTGGAGGATTCGTCCTTGGCCATGGATTATTGTTACCTCGATTTTTATTATTATTCCTAGGCTGAATATTTTGAGCTTGATTTTTTTCCATTTGAATTAGCCTAGCTTGCATGGCACTCATTTCTCTAGCATGCTCAATTCTCATTTCTTCAATCATTTGAGTTAACTCTTTAATTGGGTCATGCTTAACCTTCTTTGTCTCTTTCCCTTTAGCCTTGACCGAACCTCTTTCAAAACCAAGAATTTCAGATTTACCAAATGCTTTCTTATCTTTTTTCTAATTCCTTAGCTATAGCTTGAGCAATATCTTGAAGCATTTGTTGTTGATACCTCTTATGAGATAAGACGTGCTAAACCAACTAATTTAGCACGTCATGAGGCTTATAGTCTTGAGTCATTTCTTTGACAATGCCATTGAACCTTTGATTGAATTCTTCAACTGTTTCATTTTCATTCTTCTTAATACTGTTGATGGCTTTAAATAAATATCTTCCTTCTCTCTTGTCCCCATATTTATCTTTAAATGCATTAATGGTAACTTGTAAAGAATCGAAATAGTTACCAGGCTTATCCAAAAACCATTGCACTGGATCATCTTCTAACGAAAGAACAAAGAGCTTCATCTTAACATCTTCTTATATGCAGTTGCATGAGCATGTCTTAGCAGGAAGGTTGTGACTTTTTTGAGATGAGCGTCTGCATTGATTGCATTGTTCCCCTGAAACATAGGAATCTTATCCAAACTAGAATCTGGAAGAGTATGAGGATATCCCTGAATATTGGCAAAGTTGCAAGGTTTGTAAATTTCATGATGTCGTGACTGATGGGATCAAGGAAAAGCAAGTGGATATTAGGGAGGGCTTCTTGTTCGAGAAAGATTAAATGCTTAATAGAATGTAATTTGTTTAATTGAGCCCTAAGAGCCTTTTCAGGATCGGGAGCGGGGTTAACCAAGCTACCAGGATTTCTTCTAGTATAAGCTCTTGTGAATGGAGGAGTAAGTGGAGTCACCACCCAAACAGGAAACTAACTCGAACGTCCAAGTGCTAAAGGTGCAAATAGAAAAGTGATGGTGAACAAGGTGATGAGAAGATTGGTGAGATGTCAAAGTGAAAAGAAATGTGCTGCTTGACGAGTTAATGAAAAGATGAAGAATGAGAATGATGATATGATGAGAAGATGTCGTAAAAACTAGTGACAAAAAAAACTCTATCCCCGACAATGACGCCAGAAAATGTTGTTGCCCAAATGGTACAGGCAAGATGTGACAACACTCAAGGCGGGGGTTTTAACTCCAATCCCCGCCCTCTCCGTTCTAGCTATCTCCCTACAACAGGCTATGGGGGTTAGTCCATATGAAATGTGAGGATGAAAGACCCTTCGGCAATAGACAAGTCTAGGAGACACAACTGAATGATCTAGCAACTTGGTTAATTTAGCAAGTTTAGTGATTTGATTAGATTACTTTGAAAGACTAGTGCCTTAAATGGAGTCAAAATACTTGCTTTATGTGAATTATCTACCAAGCCACTAAATGAACAATTGTTGCTTTAGGATGCTTCACTATCCTATATGAAATGTGACACCTAAAACTAAGTGAAATGCAAGATCTTGGTTTATTTTAAATTAGATGCCTATCTAAATGAATCCTTCCTCTCAACTATTTTGAAGCTAGTCTCTAGTGTAGGAGAGAGAAACCCGGGGGAAGATAACAAAGACTATATTAACGATACCTCCCCTGGAGTTCTAATACGATTGCAAGGTCGCCGTGTTAACCACAAAAAGAGGGTCTAGGCTTCAGAAGCTGGGTGAGATAGGTGGTCCTATCTTTCTATCAACCAAGATTATGCTTGGAGGTAAATTACTAAATTGATTAGTGCAAGGCTAATCCTAGATTGCAAGTGCAAAATATGAGTGATTATCTTTAGGTGAAGTTGTTAAGGGTCTTAAGTACTTAGAGACAAATTACAATGATATTCAATTTAGAATAGTGAAATACTTAACAATGTATAATGACAATCTTCACCAAAAGAAAGTGCTCAATAAGACATAGATGGCACCAGAAAATGTTATCAAGATCACAATAGACAATTGCTCATGAAATGAAAATAAATCCAATGCTTCTTTCAACAATGCTAATTAAATGGTGATGATCTTTAAACACAATTAGCAACTTCTTAAGATTATTTAGATTATGACAGTATAATGCCAATGTGAAAGAGAAAAATTGAATTCCTTGTGGACACAATTAGACTACTCCAGATTACTCTTATCACAATTATGATTACCAATTAAGTGCTTTTAAGAGTGACTTGATTTGCAAGATTATAAACTTTAGATGTGAAGCTCACTTGCAAACAGTTAGTAAATCCACAAGAAACAATGTAACCAATTATCCACTTCTTTAGCAATGTGATAGTAATGACAAATAAGAATTTCATTGTCACAATAATGCTAGAAGGAGAGCATTCATGAGCAATATTATTTCTTTAGAGCAATAACCCAACCTTAATTACCAATTCATTTATCTTTTTGGAGCACTTATGTTTTGTCAATGAGAATGCAAACAATGATATGCTAAAGTGCAAAAATGCAAATGAGATGCAAAGATTCAATGAAATACAAGAGATGGCAGCCAAGAGACCAATGATTGCAGCAGTAAGAAAAACACCCAATGACACAAGAGGACACTTGCCCAAGATGCAAAATATGCTAGGATTAAATGCCCAATGAAATTAGATGACTGTCAACAACTTTTGACACCACTGTTATGTTTATATCAGACTTTATTCAGCATATGCCATATATCAGACTTCAAAATTATTATGACAACTTTCAAGAAATGATGAGATATGTCAAACAATACAAGCCCAACTACTGCCAATGATTTACCAATGATGAAATATGCTTGCAAGATGATTATTATGCCACTGCTATGTGATTTTATCACTGCTGTAGGTGATTTTAGATGCTGTAGCAAACATATCAGATCTTGAATTTCACCCACAGTCCACAAAGCTTCACTTATATGCAATCAATTCAAACATGATTAATTTTTAATGCCTTAAGTGAATTGCTAATGAATTTATGATTACTTTGGGTGTATTTAGGCCCTGAGTACACTGCTGTCATTAACATGCTTCAGAATTCAAAAGAAACAGTGATGAGGCATAGAGGGTTAGAGGGCAAACCACTAGGCCTAATGGCCTTGTTGGTGACTAGAGACTCTTTCAAGACACTTGACCTCCTGCAACCACTAATTAACCTTAACTGCTTTTCCCAACTCATTGGCCAAATGAGAGGTACTTCCCAAGAGTCCCAGACTTCAAAGGTAGGATGTATGCTGGGGCATCCATAGGGGAAGGTGAACGACTCACCCTGTTTTCATATAACGTACTCCATAGGGGAAGGTAAAACACTCACCTTGTGTTCAAATAATGTCCTACATAGGGAAGGTGAACCACTCACCCTTTGCTCAATCATGCTAAGGTATATCCTCCACAGGGGAAGGTGGTTAGTGAACCACTCACCTGTTGAAATTTCTAAGTCTTACACGTTAGAAATCCCTACTACATTATCTGGTTTATTTTCTCCTACTTGTTCTTTTGATTAACAAGTTATTTATAAATATAAATACCGAAATAAACACAAATGCAACCTTAACACATATACAGATCAACAACTGAAATAACTGAGACAAACACACAAGGGACACCGTTATTTTTGGACAATCGTCCCCAGAAAAACCTAATGCGGGAAAACCGGTGCAACAGATATGAGGGTTTTATTATTATGCAGTTTTTGAATACAACTAGGGTGCCAGAAATGGCTCACCCAACAGAGAATGCCCTCGACAGAAGTACCTCTCCTCGGAGACAGATATTTCGGCTGATTAGTCACCGGATGATTGATCCCACAACAACTATGGCAACTCCTTAGTTGGACAGCGAAAGCTGCTCCAAGCTTCTCCACTGCTCTACGTCACTTTGCTAGGGACTGTGTCACCCTCTCAGCTCCAGTCTGCCTCACGAAAGTCTCCAACGCTGCCTCTCGGCCTTGCGTTAGCTTTACTAGCCTTTGCGCAGCTACTGATGCCTCTACATCAGCCTCTTAGCTCTATGCGCAACCCTCTAGCCCTCAGCGTCACCCACGCTGGCTTCCTCAGCCTCTGCGTAAGCCCCAGCTAACTCCATGTCAGCCTTCTTAGGCTCTGTGCTGTCTCTCTGGCATTATCTCTCCCTCTTTGCTGAATTGCCCCTCGCTGCAACAGATCACTTGTTCGATTCCCTCAACAAACCCCACTCAAGAAAATCGAACTGAGTGATCAATTTGGTGTATCTCTAATTGACCCTCAAGCCTCCTCTTATACTTTTCCTGTTGACGATTCAACGGTCGAGGTTAATTCCCTAATCAACGACTAAGATTAGATTTGGTTTGATCCCCGTCTCTTGGAACCTTCTAACCCAAAATTATATTAATACACATTAATATTTTAATTTCCCTAAGTTTATGCTTAGGATCCCATTAAAAATATTAATTGTTTTAATATCTCCTCATCCGGGCATAATTTCTCCAAATGATTTCAGGGTTTTGGAGATCTCATGTGCTTTAGCTTTTCCACCAATTTTCATGGCTAGAGCACATCCAATGCTACCACAAATCAACACTCCCTCTTAGCGAGGAATGTGCTCTAGTAATGCTTCACCATGGAAACATCACAGTGATCCTCTGCACCGGTACCTGTGCTGATGCTTGGCCCGCTACTTCACATCATCTGCGTTGCTGCTTCCTGTACTGCTGCTCTGACACTGTCACTGCACTGCTACATCTGTACTGTAGCTCCCTTGCAATATGCTGCCCATGCTGCCCCTAGCACTGCCACTGCTAACTGCTGCATTGTAACTCAGTGACCGAGAAGTAGGTAACTGACTTCTCCCAAATATTGACATCCCAGTGAGTCTGGAAGCCTTGTGAAACTGACGCTGCCTCTGCTGCTATCCTGTGCTCCCTTTGCTGCTGCATACACCTCTGTGCCTCTCGCACTGCTGCAACCTCTACTGCGCTGCCTCAGATTTCTCCACCCAAGCATTGCCTTGCTGCTTCACTACACTTTGCTCCACTCGACCCCTGTTGTCACTCCCCTACACCTGCGGTAGTCTTTCAACCGCTTATAGCAAGGTGCGGCACTACCATTCGTTTTCTTTTCACCAATACTTATGATTGTAGACTACGCCTAACATTCCATACTTAGTTTTATTTTCGTTACCAAGTATTATTAATGTGTTCCTTTATACAAGTGAAAGCCCATAACATTCACATAACAACATTATACAATAGAAATGCACAACAATATAAAGGGAGGGCAACTCCCTGCAATATGAGTCTACCCGAATCAATATATTATACAATTTTTCCACTTTTACAAAGTATAGACTAAGTCCTTGGGAAACCCCAAATTTATACTTAGCCAAATTTCCAACTTCGGCAAACTCGGTTGCTCAGCTCGTCGGCGCCTCCGCACGGTCGCCACACGACTCTCCAACCCTTCGTTCACCTCGTTGCACGATCGTGTTGTTTGCCCAACTCGGGCGCGCCTCCAAGTCGCCACACACGGGCGCCTCTGCCCGAGACACACCTCCGTTCACAATCTCAACACTTCACCAAAAGTCACACCGTGCACACTTGCACGACGGGCGGGCGCTCACCCGAGTCGCCCAAGAACCCGTGCCAAGTCGTCGCACAAACCGGGCGCTCCTCCGTTTCACCGTCGGGCACCTTCGCACAAATCGGGCGCCACACCCGTGCACGCCTCAACCGTCCGTCGGGCGCCACACACCCGTGCACGCCCTCACCCAACCACCAGGCGCTCTTGCCCGCGCCTTCACCCAAAACCGAGAATGACACCTAACTCCGTGCGGCCTTGCCCAAGAATGGGCGCATCTTCCAAATCTGCGCCTCTACCTCTTGTGCGTCCACCTTGTAGTTCTGCGCCTTCTCCTTACATGAGCGAAGATGTTTGATGGTCGAATGATATCCAAATGAGTTCCAACGCTTTACAATATATATGCGTTGAAGGGGGAGGTCGTAGCTTGCCCAGCCGACCTCTCCCACGCCCTTGCTTCATCGCAAAAGCCCCTATCTTCAAGTCGGCCTCCTCATTCAATGTAGGTCGGCCTCCACATGGGTTATCCCACACTCCATGCGTATAAACGTGCTTGCCCACTCCTCATATGCGCATAACATACTATCGCACACCCAAGGAGCTCGCACATATGCTGTTCGAATGACCTTCCACCCGCAGTCGCGCTCTGCTCGATCGCAGTCGTTCATTGGCGGAATCGCAGGTCGTTACACCTGTCATCTTGCTACTGTCGTTAAGTGCTCTCGTAGCCGGATATGATCCAAGAGTTTGGGCACCTCAAGGATCTTGCGCCTAGTATGTAGTTCTCTTGACTACAACTCGATGTCTCCCCCCCTCTTCTCTAGAGGTGAATGAGGTGAATGAGGTGAATGAGCACTCATGGCACAATCGTCATCAGGATTGACCTCTTTCTCCGCCTTAGCTGGAGCTGCCTTTGAATCAGAAGCCTCTCCCTTGTTTTTCTACCTGGGACACTGGGAAGCATAATGTCTCAACTCCCCACAATGGAAGCACTTCACCTAGGAGATGTCCTTCTTCTTCCTCTTCCCTTGTTGTCCCTGCCTTAGTCATCCTCCTGATCTCTTCCTGGCGAAGAGCTGCCCACATCTCCTCCCAACTAGGAAGAGTAGCCTTGCCCAAAATACTTTGGACAAATGTCTCCCACTCCTTGGAGACTGCATTCAGGGCAACCCTGACCATAAATTTTGGATGTGACAAATGTCTCCCACTCCTTGGAGACTGCATTCAGGGCAACCCTGACCATAAATTCTGGATGTGACAAATGTCTACCACTCCTTGGAGACTGCATTCAAGGCAGCCCTGACCATAAATTCTGGATGTGGTGTAGACCCCACGGAAATAAGCTGATTGCGAATCTCCTGCAACTAAAGAAGGAATGGATTTATTGCTCTCCCTTCTGCATCTAATATGACCACAAATGATTCTCCAATAGCATCTTCCACTGCACGGAAGAGCCCTGGTATAAGGTGGCCAGGGTGTCCCACATTTTCTTTGTTGTGTTCTTTTCAACAATATGTGGTATGACATGATCTTTGACCCCGTCTAGGATCATGCATTTCGCCCTTGACATTGCATCCTCATACTTCTCGTACTGAGCTGGGTCAACTAGGATAGCCACGGTTCTAAAGGAAAAGTCCTTGATGTGATGTCGATCCAGGGATGCTAGGATCCTGGCCTTCCAGATGACAAAGTTGGAAGCCCCGTCCAACCTGTCCTGATCTCTCAGTCCGTTCACTGCCATTTTAGCTCCTCTTTTGGACTCCCTCTGAGTCTCGAATTCCCTTCCGGAAATCTCCCTCTAAGTCCTGATTTCCCTCTTGGAAATCCTTTGGCCAGCTGTCGAACCGCTCCTCTCCAATCCTCCTTATAGTTGCAACTCGGATATGGATTTCCTGGCTAGAAATCTGTCAAGGTAGCGACTCCTTCTACCTTGGTTTCGTCTCCGTAGACACTTTTCTGCTTCGACAAAAACAACGTCTCACCAGCTCCTCAAATCACAATTTGCCCACAACTCCCCAAGCCCCGACAACTGAAGAAACTGAGCCTTTCAAGATCTGCGCAATCCCGACAAAGGCTGAATCTGCTCTTCTTGGCCATAGCGTCGATCCTTCCTGGCTGAGAGATATGACTGGGCACTGCGTAGGTCTAATCTGCCCCTCTCTGCCTTTGTGCTGACCCTCCTCCTGGCTTGAAATGATGATGCAGGCTCTGCGTCACTTTTTCTCTTGTTGCTTCTGCTATGGAACAATGCTGTCTCTCAGGACAACTGCTACTGCTGCAAATTTCAGATTTCTATTGGTGCCTCCAGTTCTCCTGTGATCTGCAATCCTCCGATACCATGTTGAAATTTCTAAGTCTGACACATCAGAAATCCCTACTGCATTATCTAGTTTATTTTCTCCTACTTGTTCTTTTCATTAACAAGTTATTTATGAATATAAATATCGAAATAAACACAAATGCAACCTTAACACATATACAAATAAACAACTGAAATTTGAGACAAACACACAAGGGACACCGTTATTTTTGGACAATCGTCCTCGGAAAAACCCAATGCGGAAAAACTGGTGCAGCAGATATGAGGGTTTTATTATTATGTAGTTTCTGAATACAACTAGGGTGCCAGAAATGGCTCACCCAACAGAGAATGCCCTTGGCAGAAGTACCTCTCCTCGGAGACAGATATTCCGGCTAATTAGTCACTGGATGATCGATCCCACAACAACTACGACAGCTCCTTAGTTGGACAACGAAAGCTGCTCCAAGCTTCTCCACTGCTCTGCGTCACTCTGCTAGGGACTGCATCACCCTCTCAGCTCCAGTCTGCCCCACGAAAATCTCCAACGCTGCCTCTTGGCCCTGCGTCAGCTCTGCTAGCCTCTGCGCAACTACTGATGCCTCTGCATTAGCCTCTTGGCTCTTTGCGTCAGCCCTCTGGCCCTCTGCATCACCCACGCTGGCCTCCTCAGCCTCTGCGTAAGTCCCAACTGCCTCTGCGTCAGCCTTCCAGGCTCTGCACTGTCTCTCTGGCACTGTCTCTGCCTCTCTGCTATGTATTCTCGGCCTTATGCCGAATTGCCCCTCACTGCAACAGATCACTAGTTCGATTCTCTCAGCAAACCCCGCTCTAGAAAATCAAACTGACTGATCAATTTGGTGTATCTCCAACTGACCCTCAAGCCTCCTCTTATACTTTTCCTGTTGACGATTCAACGGCCGAGATTAAGTCCCTAATCAACGACTAAGATTAGATTTGGCTTGATCCTCGTCTCTTGGAACCTTCTAACCCAAAATTATATTAATACACATTAATATTTTAATTTTCCTAAGTTTATACTTAGGACTCCATTAAAAATATTAATTATTTTAATCTCCTCATTCGGGTAGAATTTCTCCAAACAATTTTTGGGTTTTGGAGATCTCATGTGCTTTAGCCTTTCCACCAATTTTCATGGCTAGAGCACATCCGTTGCTACCACAAATCAACATCAACCTATGCTTGTATAGCTCCAAGAAGTACCCCAATTCCCTAGGAGCTCCCAGAGCTCAATGTCCAACTCAAGCGGGACCCTCATGAGAGGGTCTTTCCATGACTCCAAGTCTCTCTTTGAAGATTAAGAACTTGGCCTTTCCCAAAGGCTTTGTGAGGATGTCAACAACTTGTTCATTCGTCTTGATGTGATGGAGCCTTATTGCTCCCCGCTGTACCATATCCCGGATAAAGTGGTACCTGATATCAATATGTTTGGATCGGTCGTGGAACACGAGATTCTCTGAGAGACGAATCCCACTTTGATTATCGCAATAAATGATGGTGGTATCCAACACATGCTCAAATAGCTCACTGAAGAGCTTCTTCAACCAAATAGCTTCACAATAGGCCATACTAGCTGCAATATATTCAACCTCCGCGGTGCTTAGTGCAACAAATTTTTGTTTTCAGCTCATCCATGAAATTGCAGCAAATCCTAAAGAAAAACAACATCCAGATGTGCTTTTTCTATCCACCACACTGCCAGCCCAGTCAACATCAGAATATCCATGTAGCCTCAAATTCCTGACAGTATATCTTAGTCCATAGTTGATAGTGCCACAAAGATATCTTAGAAGATTCTTTGCAACAATCCAATGTACATGATGAGGCTCAACCATAAATTGACTCAAAGTATTTACAACGAAGCATATGTTTAATCGGGTGTTCACCAAGAACATCAGGGCCCCCACAAGTTGTCTATATTCAAAAGGATTTTCCAATTCTAGACCAACAACACTTCCACATAACTTCTTGAAATTTAGTTCCATTGGAGTAGACACATACTTGCATTCCACCATACCACATCTTTCTAATAGCTTCACAATATATTTCCCTTGAGGAAAGAAAATCTCGCCTGGATTTTGCGAGACCTCCAAGCCTAGGAAGTAATGCATCAGTCCTAGGTCCTTCATCTTGAATTTGGAAATCATCTCCCTCTTGCATTAATAAATGAGAGGGTTTGCACTAGTCAGAAATATATCATCGATGGCATGTCCTTTTCAATCTTGAAGTATAAGTTTGGATCAAATAGCTCCTTGTAAATCCCAGCTTCATAAGATAACTATCAATCCTCTCATACCAAGCCCTATGGGCTTGCTTTAACCCATAAAGGGCTTTCTTCAACCTGGACACATGTGTCCTATCTTGCACTTCAAACCCCTGAGGCTGTTCCAAGTAGACTTCCTCCTTAAGTGAGCCATGCAAAAATGCAGTCTTGACGTCCATTTAATCTAGGCTCCATCCTTGATTGGCAGTAAGAGCAATTATGGGTCGAATAGTGGTGTATCGAGCAACTGGTGCAAATATTTCATCATAGTCAACTCCTTCCTTTTGAGAGAAACCACGAGCCATGAACCTTGCCTAATATTTTTAGCACTTCCATCAGCTCCATGTTTAATTTTGTAGATCCATTTTGAAGTGATCACATGTTTGTCCTTGGCTCTAGACAACACTCCCTCTATATCATTCTTCATGATTGAGTCATACTCCTCAGCGATTGCATCTTTCCATACTTGGTGCTTAACAACTTCTTTGAAAGTGCAAGGTTCAGTTTGAATGATAATACTCATGGAAACTAAGTATCCTTGATACTTGTTAGGCTTCCTACTTTCTCGAAATGTTCCTTTAACGACAAAATGTTTTTTTGCATCATGAAGAGTGTCCCAGAGCCATAGTGCTATTTTCTTTGAGGTAGAGGGATCACAAGGAGGTGGATCAAGAGGATCCATCAGGCCATCAACATCGG
Organism: Pinus tabuliformis; assembly: GCA_031772625.1. Lineage (NCBI taxonomy): Eukaryota > Viridiplantae > Streptophyta > Pinopsida > Pinales > Pinaceae > Pinus > Pinus tabuliformis. Next base: position 272,781,885 of record CM062809.1, on the reverse strand, counting down.
GCATAGGCTCATCCATCAGAGGTTCTTCTTGTTTTTCAGTAGCATCATCATCCTTCCTTGAGATGGGGAGATCTTTGGCTTTCCCAAGGGCAATGTCTTCATCAAGAGTAACATCTCTACTTACTTCTAGCTCGCATTGACAAGCTACATTAATTCTATATGCCTTTGAATTTTCATTGTATCCAACGAATACACCTTTCTTCCCAGAAGCTTCCAACTTGTTCCTTTTCTCTTTAGGCACATGAAAATACACAGGACAACCAAATATTCTAAAATGAGAAACATCAGGTTTCTTACCAGTGAAGACTTCTTCAAGTGTTTTGAAATCCAAGGTTTGATGAGGGCTACTATTTTGAATATATACAACGGTGTTAGTAGCTTCTCTCCACAGAAACTTCGGTAGACCTTGATCATACATCACGACATAGGTGGCTTCCATAATAGTTTGATACTTTCTTTCAGCAACTCCATTTTGCTCTGGAGTATATGGAACAATTGTCTCCCTCTTAATGCCCGCCTCTTTGCAAAAGTCATTGAATTCATTAGATTCATATTTGGTTCCATTATCAGTTCTCAACATCTTGATCTTCTTTCCTGTTTGATTCTCCACCAATACTTTGAAGGAATGAAACCATTTGAACTCTTCATCCTTGTGAAAATTCAGAAAACCCGAATTCTATTGCAGCAACTAGAAGTAATTATCCTAATTGTTAAATTATTTTTTAACAATTCATTTCCTTTTTGCTACAACAAATACTTAATCAATCACATTGCAACCTACATAAATAAAATTGCAGAAGAAATAAACATTGCAAGAAATGCTAACACACACACATAAAATAACACAGTTATTTTTGGACAAATGTCCCTGGAAAGACCCAACTTGGGAAAACCGGTGCAACGGTCGAGGGTTTTAATATTAAGCAACAACGAAATAATCTGAGTACAACTGGATGCCGAAACTTGCAATCCTATAGAGAAATACTGGCAAAAAACCTAGTGAAGAAAATTTCCTCACTCCATAGCCAAATCGAGGCTTTGACCTCAACTTAAATTGAGTCGTCCAAACTATCTCTGCGCAGCTACTGCGTCACCCTACCGTAGTTACTTTTGTGCTCAGTTCGAACCAGCTTCTCCTCAAGCCATTTGGTCTGCTGCTGTTTGGGAAAATGTCTCTCCTGGTCTCTGGAACCTCTGCCCAACTTTTGGCATTGAAACTCGTCGAAACTGCCTCTAGAGGCTAATGCGCTGCTCTCCGTCAGCCTCTTCGTGGCTCCTTTGCCTCTCTGCAAATGCACTCACCGAATCTGGAATCCTTCCTCCGGCTTCATTGTCTCTGCCCCTCTCTCATTGCTTTGATATCATTGCCTTTCTCTCCAACAACTGATTGCTGGCAGTTGCTACTCTGGAAATTGATCTGCTCATGAAATCGAACTGCTGAAGTGGTTTCTCTAAGCCCCATCGACTTCTTCTTTTAATCCTCTGTTGAGACTTCTGTTAGAGTCGGTCTAGTAGCCCTCCACCAGAGATCAAAACTCTTTGCATTTCATAATTAGGTGTCTCATCAGTGTGGTCATGTTGCATCCCGTTAGGCATGCCATAACCCTGGTGGAGAAGCTTATGTCTTTTATTCCCCTCTTGTTTGGCACTGCTGGATCATGTTTTCCTGAGTAAATAAAATCTTCACAAGGTCATTTCCCTGTTTTCAATGTCAAGGTCTTAGGTCTAGGGTTGAGTCAAGCTTTGTCTTGAGATGTCATAAAGGACCAGCAGGCCAGAGGGATGTCCGTCATAAAGCATCATTTTTATAACTCTTATCATTGTACAGCTAATTTTTACCTTGTTTTCAAAAACCCTGTTTTTGAAGACAAAGGTCATTATCTCATTTTTGTAAAAATTTGTAAAAAGTTCAAATTCTCCGAAAGTTGGCATGCAGCCTTGGTCTCCTTTGCCAAGACATCTCCGAAGCTATCCCTGCAAAAATTTTCAAGAGAAATCATCATTTCAACCAATCTATTTTGAAAAAGGAAACCAGAAGTCAGCAGCAATTAATTCAAAAAGTGTCATTTCAAAAACATTATAAAGTGGGTTTTGGGCAAATTAAATTCAAAAGTGAGCCTATAAAAGCCCCTCCCTCCTCATTGGTAACTCATTTGCCTCTCAACACTTCAAGAGAATACTTGTCAAGTCGATTTCAAAGTTCATTGGGCGAATTGGGCAATTACAGTGGCGCGCTACGCATCAGAGGAGGCGCGCTACGCGTTGGGGGCGCGCTACGCATCAGTGCGCATTTTCCAGTGCTAAATAACTCAGGCGCTACGCGTTGGAGGCGCGCTACGCATCAGGCTGGGCGCGCTACGCGTTGGGTTTCTTGCTCAGGAAATCGCCAGCAAGCCACCAAAACTACTTCTCTCTCAAAATCTTTTCAGGTAGGCCTCTAATCCATGGTGATTTTGGTTTGGCTAAGATGAATGAGCAATGAACATGCAAAAAATGCCATGCTAATATGAAGTAAAAACCCTACCTTGCTGTATCAAATTTTAAAAATGCAAATGTGCTAGGGTTTCATTGAAATTTGCTGCCCAAGGTTACCCATTTTCCATTCCTCTTTCCCCATATTTTCCTCACCATTTTCCTTGACATTTTTCCATGCAAATCATATAATTTCCCTATTAAAATCCCTAAACCCTACTAATTTCTAAAACCCTATGTAAATTTTCTAAACCCTACTTCCTATTAAAATCCCACAAATTATGATTATATATGTTCCATGTTCCTTTCCTAAAATTTCCTTTCACATTTGTTTTCCCTAATCCCCTCAATGTTCCCTTTTCCCTAACATTTCCCATGTGTGTTTGTCCCCTTGGTAACAACATTTAAACAAGTCAAAACAACAGTTCATTGGGTGCACAGTCAGCATTATTTTTCAGTGACTTGCCTCCAAAACCATGTCAGAAACCGAAACAGATTATGAGCAAAGTGATGACCGTGAAACAACACCAGAGGTAGAGGTGCCAAGGAGGCATCACAGGGGTGGTAAAGGTGGTCAGCATATTAGGGAGGAGCCCACCTCTTTGGCTTATCTACAAGCTTGTCCACTTGCAGTGTCATGTTTCTGATATCAATCATGCTATGAATATTGTGAGAGAATCTCCCAAATTCAACACCACAAGGAATTGGCCCGCTTGTTTGTCCTACATTTGCACAATGGGCATGTGAATCTTGTAGGAGTGGACTTCACATTGTCACCCGAGATTGTTGCTCAAGCAACAGGGATATCCAATATTGGAGAAGAGTGGAACAAGCGCCAGCAGTTGGACAGATTTCATTATGAGCCATATATCAAACCTGTATATATGAGGCACCTAACTGGTGTTTTTCCCTTCAGATTCTTAAGAGACGAGTATGCACCTTTGATGAGGATCATCATTCGCTATTTCACTTGCGAGGGCAGATTTTCACGTTTATATTCGTACCATATCCGTTTGTTGATGCATTTCACACGGGTATGAATGATGAACATTCCATTCTTCATGTGCCGAAATATAGAGAGGATGGTGCCCTTGGTGCAAAGAAAGAGCCCAACACAGCAACACAAGAGCATCTATCATTATGCACTGATCAAGATTGTGGTCATGCATCAGTTGGCACAATAGGGTATTCCATGGGAGGATTTCATTTCTCGTGACTTGTTCACAGTGCCACAACCACCTCCTGAGGTTGTCCGTGATGAGGGAGGGCCTTTACATCAGTTTGATATTCCAGAGCCCGAGCATGTCAGCACTCCTCCTTATGTTACATATCAAAGAGGCCACAGGGTCTTATTTGCATCTGCACGGCGAGTATTATCTCCACATCAGGTGGAAGGGGTCTCGCTTTCTTCATCAGCACAGCGAGTGTTATCTCCACATCAGGTGGAAGGGGCCTCGCTTTCGACAGCAGCACAGGTACAAGAGAGAGGCAAGCAGCCCAAGATTGATGAGGGGCCATCAGGTGTTCCAGGCATAGATGTTGTTGACCTTGATATCATTTCTCCTAGCCTAGAGTCAAAGGAGATCATCCAGCAGCTAAGGGCTGAAAATGACTTGTTGTAGCAAAAGTTGGAGATGGCAAATTGGACAATTACTTATTTAGAGCAGCGCAACAAGCAATTAGAGGATGAACACTCTCTTGATGAGTTGCGGAGGATCCGAGAAGATCGGAACTTGGCTCGCAAGAGACCCGGTGATTTGACACCTAAGGAGCAAAGCTCTATGCTCATTCAGGTGAACACGTATCTAGAAAGGTTGATAGCAAAGGCAAACAGGGACAAAGACATTCTCCGACACATGAAGAATCACTATTGGGCTTGAATGCATGTGTGTAAAGCAAGAATGAAGGTGCTCAAAGGACGGTTGGCCAAGGCACTAAAACAGAGGAAAAGGCCCGATCCCCTTCATAGTTTGGCTGAGGCTTCCTTGGAAGAGCATGGTACTAAATGACACACCTTCAGCTCAAATTTCAGAGAATTTGGAGCAATTTTGGTCATTTTTGAATTTTTTGGTCAAAAAGCAGGTTTTTGCCCTCAACGCGTAGCGCGCCGTGCGCTACCCTCAAGATGGGCAAGTTCATTTCTCAAAAACTCAGCATTTTTGGATTTGTCATGACAAATTACACTTGCTCAGCAATTGCCAAGACATTTCATAAGGTTTTGAGCCCTCAGAAGGTCAAGACTCAAAAAACATGCAAAAAAATGACTTTCTGCCACTTTTTGGACACACAGGAAGCAGCCTTGGGAGATTGCAATTTTGGAGGGGCAAATGGACACCAAATTGAGAAATTCCACTTGGGTTGGAAAGTAGACATCCAGACCTTTCCAACAAGCCTACTTTTGCCTCATTTGGATGCTAGGAAGTGCCTCAAAAGTTGGATCAAAGGCGCGCTACGCGTTGAGAATTGGGGCGCTACGCATCAAGGAAATTTGCCAGATTTTCACCTACAGCGCAGCAAAACCCAGATTTGACTAGTTTTGACTTTTTGGAGTGATTTTTCATCCTCCTTGATGTAATTGATGTAATTTTATGATGTCATGGCACTTATTTATCTCTTCTAGAAGATTCATTCATAAAAAGTCAAAAATTTAATGAATGAATTGGTTTCCTAGGTTATAGAGGCAAGTTGTTTTGACTGCCTAGATTGTAGTGCTCAGTTTAGAATTGGTTGAAACAGCTCCTAAGATGATGAGCTCGACCCCTAGAGGCAAGGAAAGGTGTTAGCTTGCCTATATTATGTATTTTCTTAGTCATTTTCATGGTTGGACTCTTGAGGGATAAGCTTCTATTGTATTACACTTTGTATCTCTGCAATTTTGGCAAAGGAAAGACCAGGGTTTTGCAGCACTTTTTGGGATTCCTGTGGTTATTTGTGTTGATGGTGTGCTTCTCTCATGTACTTGTAAGTGTGTTATGTGTATCATTTTCCCACTTTTCTTTTCTGCACATTAAGTAATTGAAGTGTTAAGGTAGAATTCATAATTTATATGCTCTGCCTTTAAGTTTGCTTAATATCTATGTTTTCCTGTGTCTAAAGAGAACTCTCGATGGTTTCTTGCTCTCTTAGCTCCTCACCGGTCATTCCTATCCATTCACTTAAATCAAAGGCATCAAGACAATCTCCTACCTTGCCCCAAAAAGACCTCTGCAAAAGCTGTGTCTCATCCCCGCACCCAAAATTGCTCTCCCCCTGTTTTCCACCAAAACCCTAAAAATCTGAAATCAAACCTTCTCAATCAGTTTACTAGCCTAAAATCAGTGTTCTTTATTGGTCATCTCCGCCCTTTGAAAACCTTTTGCCGAGATAGACCTGGAGAGAGCCCTCTCCTGCCCCGTAGGGCTAGCTACGAGGCTAAGTGGTTTGATGTTGCCTTGGATTTTGTCTTTTTCAGCCAGAGGCCAAATTCAAGCACTAACATATTGGCGACCATACTGGGGAGAACAAAAGTCATTTTTTTGCATGTTTTTTGCAGGTCATTCCTCCTCTATCTAAAACCATTTTCACCTGTATGGATTCTCTATTTGAGAACAAACTTGTTTGTGGATTGATGTGTTTGTTTCATAAGTCTTAGACGGAGCCTGAAGTTATGCCAGGTAGCCTTCGAAACGCTTTTGCTTTGCATAAGCGGAAGTAGATAAACACTTCTTCAGTCAATCTCCGTGAGCTTGTGAATACGGCCACTTCGATTGCATTTTACCCCAGTTCATTTGTAAGCTCTGAATTTTTGGATGATTAGTTGAGAGTTTTCACAGGCTGATTGGTTATTTGTTCCTCGATATCCAAACTGGCTTCAGATTCTAAACATATATTCAAATCTCATTCATGTCCAGCTGTTTTTGAGTATCTTGAAGACATTGATTTTGACGAGAGTTTTGAGTTGTCCTTGTTCAAAACCAAATCTGAAAGTGCACTTGGTTCTCTAGTTCCCAACCCTGATTTTGCTGCTGCTCTTGAAATCGAGAGACATAATAAATTGGTTGAAAATTTCATCCTAAGACACCTTCAGACAGATATCCAAGTCACTAATCTTGCTGATTTCTTAGAAACTATATCTAGCAATATTGGATCTACTATCACGGCTTCAGTTCCGCACGAATAGACCAATTCTCCTTTTATTTCTATATCCCCTATAGTCACACATCCTGAATCAACAGTTAATTCTCCTTCCTCGTCACATACCACTTCTCCTCTGCCTACACCTCCCTATACCCCTCATACTACAGCTACACCTACTCCACCTACTACTCCTAGACCTAATCCACCTAAAGCAATGGCTGCCCGGTTTGCTCCACTTGCTCTTCCTCAAAATCTGCATGATATGCCAGCTGATTATCAGAGTAAAATTTCCATGTTTGATGGCACTCCTCAGGGTGTTTCCGCTCAGCAGCATATAGACAAGATGACAACTTTCTTTGATCTATATGAGATAGATGAAGAGGATGTAACTATGCGTTTGTTTGTACAAACATTCGATGGAGAAGTAAGAAAATGGTTCAGAGGTTTGACAGCTAGAAGTATACCCACATTAGAAGAACTTCAGAAGCAGTTTCTAGATCGATGGGAAATCAGAAAGGATCCACTTCAGATCAATGCAGAGTACAACAATCTCAAACGTAATCATGGTGAGTCGGTCCAAGATTACATTATCAGATTTAACACAGTTTATAATGCTATTCCAGATGATTTAAGGCCATCTAGAAAGTCAGCACTTCTCAAATTCCCGGATGGCTTTGATCCGGAGATGGCTTATTCCTTGCGAGATAGAGATCCGCCTACCTTGGAGGATATGCAGAAAATCGCTGTTAGTGTTGAAGCGAATTTGAATGATAAGAGAGCAAGGATGAAAGCCGAAAAGCGAGTGACAATCAAAGAAGAAGCTTCTACATCAGATCAGCTCCTTCGCAAGGTAGCTACGTTGCTTGAAAATACTCATCTCAGCAAGCCGGAACCGCAGATCCGTAATCCTAATTTCCGAGGTCCACAACAGCCACAATACAGAATCAAGCAGCGTGAAACTAGGGCACAAGAAACAGCAGTTCAACAACAAGTAAAACCTCCGCTTCAGCAGAATTTTGTTAGCCAAGAATTTGAGGATGAAGGTGATACTATAGGAGAGGAAAATCACTTTTTTTACCCCTGATGAATTGCCTACCTATATTACAGAAGAAGAAGAATTTGTGCGAAATTCCATCATACATCAAGATGAGAATTATATCCTATCGAATAAGGCAGCACTTGAGGAAGAATCGGAGGAGTACCAAAGAGGATATCTCAATGCTTTGTTCGCTCAACAGAGATAATTAAGAAACCGAGCTGTTCCCATAAATCCCATTCAGAAAAAGAAAGATACTTCAGCGAAAAATGATTCCCCACAGACAAAAGGAAAAGATATAATTGATCCCCCAGCAAATCAATCATCTTCAGTGGATAAGGTAAATCAACCACCAAGTATAATGAAGGATAAAATCGAAAGAAGAGGAGTTCCGGCCAAAGAAGGTGAAAAAGTTTCAGCATTTAGTTTGGAGAATGAAATTTCAAAGTTGAAAGTGTCTATTCCATTGACCGAGGTCAAATTTCCAAAATTCTGAATATTGATCCAATGCTTGACACGGTAAATGTAGAAGATGATCAGCCGGAATTAATTTTTGGGCCTGCTTTGAATGGTGAGTCTCCTGAAAATGATGTTCCTCCCTTCTATATCAGTTTGAGGTTGCACGAGTATATTTTACATAATGCTATGTTTGACTCGGGTGCTTCGTATAATTTGATGCCGAAAGCAATCATGGAAAGGCTGGGATTGGACATCACAAGAAAATATCATGATTTGTATTCATTTGATTCCAGCCGGGTAAAGTGTATCGGATTGATCAAGGACTTGGTGGTAAGCCTAGATCAAATTCCAGCTAAGAATGTTTTGATGGATGTGGTTGTGGCGGATATTCCTCCGCGGTTTGGTATGTTGCTTTCAAGATCTTGGGGAGCTAAGTTGAAAGGTACACTTCATCTAGACTTTTCTTATGCTACAATTCCAGTCTTCGATCAAATGAGAAAGTTATATCGGGAGCAAAAGATGAAATACATGATAACTAGCAAAGAAAAGCCAATAAATCATCCTGTAAATTATGTACATACAGATTTGGAGTCGTTTGTTTTGTTTGCTGATAATTTTAATGAGATAGATAGTCAGTTAGTTCAAGCAGAAGATATACCAGAGATTATCGAAAATTTTCGAGACGTTTTGCAAAAGGAAAGAGAAGAAACGCCAGCTGCCATGGAGCGAACAGCTGAAGCTAATGGGCAGCAAGCAGAAAAAGCAGAGGCAACACATTTTCAGCACTTGGAGGACGATGAAGATGGTCTTTGGACCATGGATTTTGACGGCGCTGTGGGCAGCGATGGTGCTGGTATTGGTGTGTGGATTCGAAGTCCCTTTTCTGCCCAAGACAAAGTCCCAAGCAAGGTGAGAGTTTGCTCTTATAAACTAGCATTCGATTGTTCAAATAATGAGGCGGAATATGAGGCTCTCATTGCTGGCCTTAAAATTCTTCGAAAGCTGAAAGCAAAGAAGATTGCAGTCTATGGCGACTCCGAGTTGGTAATAAAGCAAGTGAAAGGTGAGTTCCAGGCCAAGCATCCTCGCATGAGAGCATATCGAAATGCTGTCCTAGATATTTTGAAACTGTTTTCTGAGCATACTTTGACGTGTGTGCCCCGCATACAAAATGGTGTTGCTGATGCATTGGCCAAAGCAGCAAGTAACCTAAAAATTCCAATGAATTCCAGCAACAAATTTGAGATTTATGTGAAGCACGGTCCTACAGTTCCGGACAATCAAAGATGTTGGCAAGTCTTCCAGGATGATGAAGAAATTAAAGATTTTCTGCAGATTGAAGGTGAGTTTAAGGACATCTCCATAGATACAGAACCAGATGAGGTAAATCAAATGGATGTGCTGCAACTTAAGGATAATTTTATTCCTAAAGGATTGATTCCTTTGGAAGAGTTGTTTGATCAAGATGATGTGGCCCACAAGCCGACATTGAGACCAACCGAAGAAGGTGTTGAGGAGGTAAATATTGGAGCAGCTGAGAATCCTAAGATGGTAAAATTATCTAAGTCATTGTCACCAAAGGTAAAGAAGCAGTATGTCAGATTGTTGTCTTCGTTTTCTAATGTCTTTGCATGGGATTATTCAGATCTGAAAACATATGATACTAATATCATTCAGCATATTATTTCTATAAAGCCAAATCAAAAGCCGTTCCGCCAAAAGTTGAGGAGAATCAATCCTAAATTGCTGCCATTGATAGAAAAAGAAGTGAATAGGTTGTGCAAGTCTGGAATCATAGTACCTATCAGATTTTCCGATTGGATATCAAATTTGGTGCCCGTAAGAAAGAAGACCGGTGAGATCCGTTTATGCATTGACTTCAGAAATTTGAATAAGGTATCCTTAAAGGACAATTATCCGCTGCCCAAAATGGATCATATATTGCAGCGAGTAGTTGGAGCATCAAGGATGTCACTACTCGATGGCTATTCCGGGTACAATCAGATTTTGGTGCATGAAGATGATCGTGATAAAACCGCATTCACTACTCCATGGGGTACATTTCATTATGCAAAAATGCCATTTGGCTTGAAAAATGCAGGTGCCACTTTTCAGCGTGCGATGGACATGGCTTTTGCCAATGTCCCGTACGGAAGCGCCTAGGAAGCTTGGCCGGAAGCGGCGCTTCCGAATTCGGAAGCGCCGCTTCGGCTTTTTTAGCCGCTTCCTGGAAATTTGGAAGCGTTGTACGGAAGCGCCGCTTCCGAAGCGTCGAAGCGCGCTTCGTACGACGCTTCGGGTGTTGGAAGCGTACGCTTCCCAGACGCTTCCGTACGCTTCCCAGACGCTTCCGTACGCTTCCAGAAAAGCTTCCGGAAAAGCGTTTAGAAAATCGTTTTTTTTTCAATTTTTTTTTAAATTTTAGGTGAGTTTGCTTGTTGGGGGTGGGTCCACCTTGGGTTAGGGTGACAAATGAAGGCAAAAAAAATATAAATATAGCAGATGCTCCCTCATGGTAATGTTAAATTCTTAAAGTAAAAGTGACATTCTCCTTTATTTTTCATTTTCATCCTTTTACTTAAATTTTTAACATTACCATGAAATGACTCAGGATGTTTGAGAGTGGTTCCAGCCTCATTGGACTTCATATGGAGAAAATAGAATTTCATATCCTATTCAAAATTCAGCAGACTTAACAGTTTTCAGGTATTTAGGATCAATGGGATTGTGGCATTTCATTAGATTATATCAAGTATGAAGGTATGCGATTAGCATTTAATCAAGAGCACCAAGCCCTATATGTACCCTGGTGTTGGTGGTGTTAATTGTTGAACTCCTTTGTCACGCGGCACGCCCTTAGCAAAAAATTACCTTTCAATCAAGTCAAAATCATCGATCAAACATGTTAAGCTTTTTCTACCATATTTTAAGTCTTGAATTAGGTAGTTTGATCAAAATTGGGCAATGTTGACTAATATCCCTAGACAATCGAGGTAGAGGCAAAGGCTAGACAAGAGGAGAAGAATCTAGATTCTAGATCATTAATGTACAATGGATGTTATATCTATCTTGATTTATGCAAAAATATGCATGTTTTCATGTCTTCTACAATTAATTTGGTATTTGGGATGTTTGTTTTGAGTATAAATGCAAAAAAAATATAATATATATATATATATATATATATATATAGCAGACGCTTCCGCGGACGCTTCGCTTCCTAGATTTTTGGAAAATGACGCTTCGGCGTCCCCGCTTCCAAAAAACGCTTCCGCTTCGTGCAACATTGGTCAGGACAGCATAGATGGATATTGACAGCCACATATTACTTCACAAAATGGATTGAAGCCATTCCCACCCGGCAGGCTACAGATGCGGTAATTATTTCTTTCCTTGAAAATAATATACTGTCACATTTTGGCTGTCCAAGTAAGTTAATTACAGATAATGCAACAGCATTTAAATCAAAGAGAATGGTTGAGTTTTGCTATAAATACAACATCAGCTTGGGGCATTCTACCGCCTACCATCCGCAAGGAAATGGGTTGGCAGAATCTTCAAACAAGTCCTTAGTAAATATCATTAAAAAATTGCTGGAAATCAATAAGAAGAGCTGGCATAAAAAGTTAGTGAATGCACTGTGGGCTGATAGGGTAAGTCATAAAAAGTCAATTGGCATGTCTCCTTTTGAGCTGGTGTACGGGGCAGATGCAGTGTTTCCTACGTCGCTTGCTATTCCGATGGTCAAATTGCTTCAAGAAATTGATAGTGAGGAAGATCCCATGCAGAGGCGGATTAATCAAATGATTCATTTACAGCAGACACGGGAGGAGGTTCTTCACAATACTCTCAAGTTGCAAGAGCGCATAAAGAAGATTTATGACAGGAAAGCAAAATCAGATGATTTTCAAATAGATGATGTGGTTTTGAAGTGGGATGCTCGGAATGAAGACAAAGGGAAGCACGACAAATTTGATAATTTATGGAAGGGTCCCTATAAGATCGCAGCATATTGTGGTCAAAATGCTTTTCTTCTCAAGGAAATGAACGGAGATGATTATCCCGGAGGGTCGATCAATGGTCGACCGCTGAAGAGGTACCATGTCTGAGCATTTTTGTTCTTCTCACCATCATTGTATATACTGTTTTACTTCTGTTTTATCGCATGTGTGTGCTGATCTTTCATCCTCAGTCTGGGGCCCGTGGTGAAGGCTATAATTCTGAAGATGAAGATTAGTTGGTGTGAGGTTTGTCATGTTGTTTTTATCAGTCCATTTTCTGTCTAAAGTTGAGTTAGTTTGGGTCAAAGTTGTGTCTAATTTGTAGTCAGATGTCCAGTCAATAAAGCTGTCCAAGCTTAGGTCAAATATGTAAATAATGACTCCATTGCCCAATGGTTGGAAAGCACTGGTCTGCTCTCCTAGAGGTCAAAGGTTTTTGGCATCTCCAAGGAGCTACCATCCCCATTGGAGCCAATGTTAGAGTCGGTCTAGTGGCCCTCCACCGGAGATCAAAACTCTTTGCATTTCATAATTAGGTGTCTCATCAGTGTGGTCATGTTGCATCCCGTTAGGCATGCCATAACCCTGGTGGAGAAGCTTATGTCTTTTATTCCCTTCTTGTTTGGCACTGCTCGATCATGTTTTCCTGAGTAAATAAAATCTTCACAAGGTCATTTCCTTGTTTTCAATGTCAAGGTCTTAGGTCTAGGGTTGAGTCAAGCTTTGTCTTGAGATGTCATAAAGGACCAGCAGGCCAGAGGGATGTCCGTCATAAAGCATCATTTTTATAACTCTTATCATTGTACAGCTAATTTTTACCTTGTTTTCAAAAACCCTGTTTTTGAAGACAAAGGTCATTATCTCATTTTTGTAAAAAGTTCAAATTCTCCGAAAGTTGGCATGCAACCTTGGTCTCCTTTGCCAAGACATCTCCGAAGCTATCCCTGCAAAAATTTTCATGAGAAATTATCATTTCAACTAATCTATTTTGAAAAAGGAAACCAGAAGTCAGCAACAATTAATTCAAAAAGTGTCATTTCAAAAACATTATAAAGTGGGTTTTGGGCAAATTAAATTCAAAAGTGAGCCTATAAAAGCCCCTCCCTCCTCATTGGTAACTCATTTGCCTCTCAACACTTCAAGAGAACACTTGTCAAGTCGATTTCAAAGTTCATTGGGCGAATTGGGCAATTACAGTGGCGCGCTACGCATCAGTGCGCATTTTCCAGTGCTAAATAACTCAGGCGCTACGCGTAGGAGGCGCGCTACGCATCAGGCTGGGCGCGCCATGCGTTGGGTTTCTTGCTCAGGAAATCGCCAGTAAGCCACCAAAACTACTTCTCTCTCAAAATCTTCTCAGGTAGGCCTCTAATCCATGGTGATTCTGGTTTGGCTAAGATGAATGAGCAATGAACATGCAAAAAATGCCATGCTAATATGGAGTAAAAACCCTACCTTGCTGTATCAAATTTTAAAAATGCAAATGTGCTAGGGTTTCATTGAAATTTGTTGCCAAAGGTTACCCATTTTCCATTCCTCTTTCCCCATATTTTCCTCACCATTTTCCTTGACATTTTTCCATGCAAATCATATAATTTCCCTATTAAAAATCATTAAAATCCCTAAACCTTACTAATTTCTAAAACCCTATGTAAATTTTCTAAACCCTACTTCCCATTAAAATCCCACAAATTATGATTATATATGTTCCATGTTCCTTTCCTAAAATTTCCTTTCACATTTGTTTTCCCTAATCCCCTCAATGTTCCCTTTTCCCTAACATTTCCCATGTGTGTTTGTCCCCTTGGTAACAACATTTAAACAAGTCAAAACAACAGTTCATTGGGTGCACAGTCAGCATTATTTTTCAGTCACTTGCCTCCAAAACCATGTCAGAAACCGAAACAGATTATGAGCAAAGTGATGACCGTGAAACAACACCAGAGGTAGAGGTGCCAAGGAGGCATCACAGGGGTGGTAAAGGTGGTCAGCATGTCAGGGAGGAGCCCACCTCTTTGGCTTATCTACAAGCTTGTCCACTTGCAGTGTCATGTTTCTGATATCAATCATGCTATGAATATTGTGAGAGAATCTCCCAAATTCAACACCACAAGGAATTGGCCCGCTTGTTTGTCCTACATTTGCACAATGGGCATGTGAATCTTGCAGGAGTGGACTTCACATTGTCACCCGAGATTGTTGCTCAAGCAACAGGGATACTCAATATTGGAGAAGAGTGGAACAAGCGCCAACAGTTGGACAGATTTCATTATGAGCCATATATCAAACCTGTATATATGAGGCACCTAACTGGTGTTTTTCCCTTCAGATTCTTAAGAGACGAGTATGCAGCTTTGATGAGGATCATCATTCGCTATTTCACTTGCGAGGGCAGATTTTCACGTTTATATTCGTACCATATCCGTTTGTTGATGCATTTCACACGGGTACGAATGATGAACATTCCATTCTTCATGTGCCGAAATATAGAGAGGATGGTGCCCTTGGTGCAAAGAAAGAGCCCAGCACAGCAACACAAGAGCATCTATCATTATGCACTGATCGAGATTGTGGTCATGCATCAGTTGGCACAATAGGGTATTCCATGGGAGGATTTCATTTCTCGTGACTTGTTCACAGTGCCACAGCCACCTCCTGAGGTTGTCCGTGATGAGGGAGGGCCTTCACATCAGTTTGATATTCCAGAGCCCGAGCATGTCAACACTCCTCCTTATGTTACATATCAGAGAGGCCACAGGGTCTTATTTGCATCTGCACAGCAAGTATTATCTCCACATCAGGTGGAAGGGGTCTCGCCTTCTTCATCAGCACAGTGAGTGTTATCTCCACATCAGGTGGAAGGGGCCTCGCTTTCGACAACAGCACAGGTACAAGAGAGAGGCAAGCAGCCCAAGATTGATGAGGGGCCATCAGGTGTTCCAGGCATAGATGTTGTTGACCTTGATATCATTTCTCCTAGCCTAGAGTCAAAGGAGATCATCCAGCAACTAAGGGCTGAAAATGACTTGTTGCAACAAAAGTTGGAGATGGCAAATTGGACAATTACTTATTTAGAGCAGCGTAACAAGCAATTAGAGGATGAACACTCTCTTGATGAGTTGCGGAGGATCCGAGAAGACCGAAACTTGGCTCGCAAGAGACCCGGTGATTTGACACCTAAGGAGCAAAGCTCTATGCTCATTCAGGTGAACACACATCCAGAGAGGTTGATAGCAAAGGCAAACAGGGACAAAGACATGCTCCGACACATGAAGAATGACTATTAGGCTCGAATGCATGTGTGTAAAGCAAGAATGAAGGTGCTCAAAGGACGGTTGGCCAAGGCACTAAAACAGAGGAAAAGGCCCGATCCCCTTCATATTTTGGCTGAGGCTTCCTTGGAGGAGCATGGTACTAAATGACACACCTTCAACTCAAATTTCAGAGAATTTGGAGCAATTTTGGTCATTTTTGAATTTTTTGGTCAAAAAGCAGGTTTTTGCCCTCAACGCGTAGCGCGCCACGCGCTACCCTGAAGATGGGCAAGTCCATTTCTCAAAAACTCAGCATTTTTGGATTTGTCATGACAAATTACACTTGCTCAGCAATTGCCAAGACATTTCATAAGGTTTTGAGCCCTCAGAAGGTCAAAAAACATGCGAAAAAATGACTTTCTGCCACTTTTTGGACACACAGGAAGCAGTCTTGGGAGATTGCAATTTTGGAGGGGCAAATGGACACCAAATTGAGAAATTCCACTTTGGTTGGAAAGTAGACATCCAGACCTTTCCAACAAGCCTACTTTTGCCTCATTTGGATGCCGGGAAGTGCCTCAAAAGTTGGCTCAAAGGCGCGCTACGCGTTGAGAATTGGGGCACTACGCATCAGGGAAATTTGCCAGATTTTCACCTACAGCTTAGCAAAATGCAAATTTGACTAGTTTTGACTTTTTGGAGTGATTTTTCATCCTCCTTGATGTAATTGATGTAATTTTATGATGTCATGGCACTTATTTATCTCTTCTAGAAGATTCATTCATAAAAAGTCAAAAATTTAATAAATGAATTGGTTTCCTAGCTTATAGAGGCAAGTTGTTTTGATTGCCTAGATTGTAGTGCTCAGTTTAGAATTGGTTGAAACAGCTCCTAAGATGATGAGCTCGACCCCTAGAGGCAAGGAAAGGTGTTAGCTTGCCTATATTATGTATTTTCTTAGTCATTTTCATGGTTGGACTCTTGAGGGATAAGCTTCTATTGTATTACACTTTGTATCTCTGGAATTTTGGCAAAGGAAAGACCAGGGTTTTGCAGCACTTTTTGGGATTCCTGTGGTTATTTGTGTTGATGGTGTGCTTCTCTCATGTACTTGTAAGTGTGTTATGCGTATCATTTTCCCACTTTTCTTTTTTGCACATTAAGTAAATGAAGTGTTAAGGTAGAATTCATAATTTATATGCTCTGCCTTTAAGTTTGCTTAATATCTATGTTTTCCTGTGTCTAAAGAGAACTCTCAATGGTTTCTTGCTCTCTTTAGCTCCTCACCGGTCATTCCTATCCATTCACTTAAATCAAAGGCATCAAGACAATCTCCTACCTTGCCCCAAAAAGACCTCTGCAAAAGCTGTGTCTCATCCCCGCACCCAAAATTGCTCTCCCCCTGTTTTCCACCAAAACCCTAAAAATCTGAAATCAAACCTTCTCAATCAGTTTACTAGCCTAAAATCAGTGTTCTTTATTGGTCATCTCCGCCCTTTGAAAACCTTTTGCCGAGATAGACCTGGAGAGAGCCCTCTCTTGCCCCGTAGGGCTAGCTACGAGGCTAAGTGGTTTGATGTTGCCTTGGATTTTGTCTTTTTCAGCCTGAGGCCAAATTCAAGCGCTAACAACTTCAACGACCAAGATTAGATCTTAATCGATGGCTAGGATTAACTTGAAGTCGATTCGTGTGAGTTTCTACAACATTCACACCTTGACTTAATTAATTCTGATTAATTAGTCATATTCCCTAAGTTTAGACTTAGGAAATATTTAAAAACTGACTAATAATCTAATTAAGTCATTTTTAGAAACGATTTTTGGGTTTGGGAAATCTTATGCATTCTAGCCTCTTCACAAAATTTAAAGGTTAGAACACATCTGATGCTACAAAAACTAACACTCCCTCTTAGCAAGGAATGTGTTCTCGTGTTGTTGCCCTCTGTAGCAACGACCTGTTTCTACACCATCTCCTGTCACACTACTGATGTCTGGCTATGCTGCCCACAAACCACTGTGCATCTCTAATATACGCTGCATCTATGTTGTTGCTGACACTAACATACTATTGTTAACATTGCATCTACATTGCAACTCCCTCTCATCTGTTGCTGTTGCAACTGCAACAATTACAACTAAGAAGCATCCTAAATACTTTATCAACTGTGATCAGTATGATGCATCCGTCTCTCGAGTCTCTGATTGTTGCTAGTATCTACGCTGTCACTGAGGCATTTGCGCTGATACTGACTCTACACTGCTGCCAATTTTGCACTGTGGTCCCCAACATCTGACTACAACTAGACTCTGCATCTGTCACTGTGGCATCTGATTGCATCTACTGCCACTAATCCATCATGCTATTGAATACTGTGGGCCCCTGTAGCAAGGTATTGATCCAAGAGGTGGACCTCCTTAAGAATCCTGCCCATCTGTAGCACTATGGGGCTACATCACTAGGTCACCCTACTTCACTCCTGGGGATATGTCAACAAACATGACGAAGTCTTCCTCCAACTTGGAGGACAACCTTTCGATCTCTGCTGATGCTGCCTGCTGGTCCTGCTTCTCCTCCTTGTCCTTCTTCCTGAGAGGACACTGGGTATTGTAGTGACCAAGCTCACCACATCTGAAGCACTTGACCTTTGACAGGTCCTTCTTTCGCTGCTCTCCCTGCCCCTGACTGGGACCCTTCGATGTGTGGGCCACATTCTCCTCCTCCTTCCCCTGCTTTGATCCACTGCTTCCACTGATGGAGCTCTTCACTAGAGCTCGTCTCAACTCTTCGTGTTGCAAATCAATCCACATCCTGTCCCACTCTCGTAGCTTGTCTCTGTCCAATATGCTTTGGACAAAGACTTGCCACTCCTTAGAGACACTGTTGAGTGCTAATCTCACAAGCTTTGTGGGTTGAGGCACTGCCCCAACAACTGACAACTGATCTCGGACCTCTTGAATCCTGGTGAGGAAGGGGTCTATTCCTTCCCCCTTCTGCATCTTGGTGCATCTCAGTTTCTCCTCTAAGTACATATTCCTCTTAGTGCAACGTGGAGAGGGTCTCCCACATCTCTCTAGCAATGCCTTTGCTAGAAATATGTGAAACAATGTGATCCCGAACACCATCAAGGATCAACCTCTTTGCCCGTGCCATCTCCTTTCTATACTCCTTCAGTTGATCTGCATCCTGGGGCACAACTACCACTGCATCTATGTATGTCTTCAGGCCATATTCATCTAGAAGGAAGGACATCCTTGCCTTCCAGATGACATAGTTGGAAGCACCATCCAACCTGTCCTGATCTCGAAGCCCAACAATGGTCATCTCAAACAATGTCGAAAATCTCCTCTTCCTTTCTGCTCAACTACTGCCCAGCTATTCGCACTCCCTTCTGGAGTGAGAAACTATGCACACAACGATTGCTGATCTGCAAGGGAAATCAAACTTCTTGAGACTAGAAGTTCCCTGAGGAAAATTTTCCCTCAGTGTGTGCTCTTCTTCCACTCGATGCTAGCTCTGCTCTAGCAAAACTACTGCAAAATTACTGCATCCAACTAGAGATCCGCTCTGCGAAAATACTGGGTTGCTCCCTCTGCCTTTAGAATCACTCGATTTGGAGAGATCGAATTTTTTCTGCCTCACACTCAGAAAAATCGAATCTCCTCAAGAAATTCGATCTCTTGGCAAAGTGACTGTGCTGCCCTTAGGGTTTTGATCTGCTTCCCACACTGAACATCGAAACTCCTTTCTTCGCTACTGAGCTCTCTGGCTGATCATCCGCGCTCTGATCATGTGAAAATTTTGAGAACCCGAATCCTATTGTAGCAACTGGAAATAATTCTCCTAATTGTTAAATTAATTTTTAACAATTTATTTACTGTTTGCTACAACAAATATTGAATCAATCACACTACAACCTACACAAATAAAATTACGGAAGAAATAAATGCTGGAAGAAATGCTAGCACACACACATGAAATAACACAATTATTTTTGGACAAATGTCCCTGGAAAAACTCAAATTGGGAAAACCGGTGCAGCAGGTGAGGATTTTAATATTAAGCAACAGTGAAATAATCTGAGTACAACTGGATGCTGAAACTAGCAATCCTATAGAGAAATACTAGCAAAAAATATAGTGAGGAAAATTTCTTCACCCCACACGCAAACTGGCTCTGCGCAACGATTGCGTCATCCTATCGCAATCACTTCTGCACTTAGTTTGAACTAGCTTTTCCTCAAGTTGTCTGGTCTGCTGTTGTTTGGGAAAATGTCTCTCCTAGCTCTGCCCAGATTCTGGCATTGAAACTCGTCTTTCCCCAACAGAATCGAAACTGTGGCTCCTCTGCTTCTCTGCAAATGCACTCACCGGATCTGGAATCCTTCCTCTGACTTCACTGTCTCTGCCCCTCTCTCACTGGCTTTCTCTCTGACAATTGACTGCTGATACTCTGGAAATCGATCTGCGCATGAAATCGAATTGCTGAAGTGGTTTCTCCAAGCCCCATCGACTTCTTCTTATAATCCTCTGCTGAGACTTCAATGACCAAGATTAGATCTTAATCGAGTGCTAGGATTAACTTGAAGTCGATCCATATGATTTTCTAGAACATTCACACCTTGACTTAATTAATTTTGATTAATTCGTCATATTCCCTAAGTTTAGACTTAGGAAATATTTAAAAATTGACTAATAATCTGATTAAGTCATTTCTAGGTGGAATTTCCAAAAATGATTTCTAGGTTTTGGAGATCTTATGCATTCTAGCATCTCCAAGAAATAAATCCATGTTTTGTGGGAGAAGTCATTGACAAATATAGCATAGTATGAGTATCCTCCTAATGAAGTTACGGGCAAGGCACCAGACAGGTAAGAATGGATCAATTGAAGAATATTAGTTGTCTTGCTCTCACTAGAAGGGAATGGTCCCTTTATATGTTTCATAGTTGCACAACGTTGTCAGACTCGTTCATGGTTCATATGAATCTCGGGCATTCCTATGACTATCTTCCTTACACCAGGTAAGGCTTTATAATGTAAGTGGGCAAATCTCTGGTGCCATAGCTCACATTGAATAGAGATATCATTTGCTAATGCTCCCAAAGGACTTCCACCAACTTGATAAAGTCCATCAAACCTAAACCCAAGAGTTAAAGCATCATTGAAGTTCATATGCCATGCACGTACCTTTCCATCAATGAAAGCTACCTTGAAACCTTTGTCTTCCATCGTAGAAATGGACACCAAATTCTTCTTCAAATCAGGCACATACAAGACTTCTTGAAGATATATGGTTTGACCATAGTTCAAGTGAAGAGTAATAGTTCCTATCCCTCTCACGAGGTAGGTCGCATTATCTCCAAGAATAATGTTTAGATTATTTTTCCTCTTAACTAAATTTGAGAGAACCTCTTTATATCCAGTGAAATTCCTTGACGCTCCACTATTAATTAACCAATGATTCAAGGTGTCCAGAGGAGAGGCAATAGAGAAAACAAAAATGAGATAATATTCATCTTGTTTTTCAACAACATTATTTTCATCATTCCTGGCATTTATTGCCCTCTTGGGAGGTCTACTATTTCCTTCTCGAGTAGCAGGAGCATTCCTTTTCCCATTGTGTTAGACCTGTTGTTTCTTTGATTGTTATTTTATCCCTTGGAGGATTCTTCTTGTTAGGACACTCTCTAGCATAGTGGCCGAATATTTTGCAATTGTAGCATCTTCCTTTGCCTTTTCCTTTGAATCCTTTCTTAGATCCTTGACCTTGTCTCCTTGAATTAGAAGTACCAACATCATTCTTCCGTTGAACATGTGTAGAGAAAGCAGTGGGTTCATTTCCATTGCAGGACTTATCTCTCTCCATCATCCTAGTTTCCTCTTGAGCGCATCTAGCCAATAGCTCATCAAAGCCAGGTATCCTGTCATTATTGAGAATGGTGGTGACAAATGTATCCCATGGTCTTGAAAGACCTCCAAGAGTAATGAGGGTGAGTTCCCTGTCAGCAATAACTTCTCCAATGGATAGCAGATCATTCTTCACTTGAGTTATTCTCATGAAATATGCTTGTACAGACTCCCCTTTGTCTATCTTGATATCCTTTAAATTTTCTTGAGAAAGAGGATTTGATTTGCATTGTTGGCTTTGAACATCCCAATCAATTCATCATACGTTTACTTGAAGTTTCCAAATCAGAAATATAGACAACTAAATGCTTTTGAATGGAGTCAATTATGATTTTCTTAGCTTTGACCTCACCTCTTCTATACTTTGTTCTAGCAGCAACAAATGCATTTGAAGGAGGCTCCACCACTTTCCCTTGCACATAGTCCAATACTTCATGTTCCTCTAAGGTCAGATCAAGTGTCATCTTCCAAGCATGATAGTCTGATTTGTCATTGAGCTTATCCTTTGTCTTGAAGTAAGAGGTAGAAGCCATGGAGATTTGTCCCAATAGATCTTATCCAACAGTAGCAAGAATTCCAAATGTCATTGCTTGTTCCTTGGGAATGTCTTCAACTTGGCTCTGATACCATGTTAAGTTTTATGGTATGTTCTATGCTTGCAACAATTACTTCAATATCTTATTAGCCCAGTAACAATTACACTTTAGATTCCAATAGCAATCACATTAAATTTCAACAATAACTGTAGATAGAACATTATCAACAATATGCATAGGAAGACAAGCCAAGACAATGAACACAGATATTTAGGCTAATGCCAGGGCAAAACCCCACAAGGGGGAAAACCCAACCAATCCTTCTTAATAATCAATATCAAATGTTCAGCAGAGAGAGAAAATCCAATTTAGTACAATAGTCAAAGTCAAAATGTTGACTTGCCAATGAAGTAGACCAACCAATGAGATGAGGCCCAATCTGATCAAAGTAATTTGGTCAACAGTTCTGCAATAGTCAACAACAGTCAACGTGCCCTAGCTAGCCTAGTCAATGGTGGTCAAACAGTAGTCAAATGGCCTCCAATCAGCTCGGTCAAACCAGCAAGGAACTCAGCCTCTTCAGCAGGTCAAAGTCAGCCCAAAACAGAGATCAAAACCTGGTCAACCAAAGTCAATGCCCTGCGGTCAAAGTCTGCAGTCTGCCTATGGTCAACGCTGGTCAACCTGCCCAGAAAACCTCGGAATCCGTGCCAGAAGATGCGGCCTGCCCAAACAGAGTTTCTACAAGTCAAAACACAGTCAAACAGTCTCCTTAAGTCCTCAGTCAACGCTTGTCAAAGTCTACTGCAGAAAAGTCAACGCAGGAAAAACAGAACAGCCAAGGAATCCTTTGCACTTGTGGAAGATAGAGCTGCCTCAGAAGGTGCACAAACGAATCAGAAGATGAGAGAGAATGTGTTGCGAATGAATGTGCAAAAATGAGGATGTCTTGACTTATATTTATAGTGGTTGGCGTGGGGTGAAAAGTCATGTCTCTTCATCACTGGGCCGACTTGAAGAGGGGTAGCTTGGGGCCGACTTGATTTTGAGGCATTTGTAGATGAGCAAAAATTCTAATATTCCAGGTGTAGGGAGATGTCATGAAGGGGAATCCAAATGTGAAAAGACCCATCGAAGGTGGGGCTTCTAGGATGGGGAATTAGCCCTAGTTAGCGCTTGAATAAGTTTAAAGATGGGAATCTTGACAAGTGGTTACTGTGAAGACAACCAAGAAGAAAAGGTGAAGAAAGGAAACATAGGTAGGTGATTTTTTCCATTTGGTGAAGGGAATTCGCAAATAAGATGAGATAATTTTATTAATGTCCAATGAATGACCACCGTAGTAGGTCAATGGGACTCAAAAGTACAATCAGTGGAAGTAAAACAACTCCTAACCTTGATCTACAGAACATAAGGCCCAAAAGTCAGACAATAGTACTAAGAAATAATATAGATACAAAGCAAGAACTATCGGAGGAAAAATGTTTTATATTACTACTGTAACAAGGAGAGACATTATGTGTGAGATTGCTAGTCTGCTATAAGCATAAGTGCAAGGAAAATAAGAAGCACTTGTCCAATGTGATAGAAGAACAAAGATAGGAATGTTGAGAAGGGTGTACTGATCACTTCATTTGTGACAATTTATTAAGGATGCTTGTTGTATTGATTCTGAATCATCTAGACATATGACGGGGAGGTGAGATTGGTTTAGCAAATTCGAGCCATTTGATATTGGTGACATCAAGTTTGGGGATGACAGGATTCAAGAGATTATTGGTGGATGTGGTGGACCTATATTGTTACATACAGGTGAGGCACATGGCATCAAAGATGTAGTGTATACTTGGTTTGAAGAAAAACATCAGTTTGTGAATCGATTGAACAAACTGAATATGGAAGTTGAGTTTGAAGGTGGCATGTGTCTTATAAAGGATATTTTCAATGGGTGTGCAGTGATAGCGTGAAGTTATGAGGAGGACGGTTTGTATTGATTGGATGCCAAAGTTGGTGCTAAGTGCACGTTGGAAAGTGTGGTTGATTCAAGCAGAGTATGGAATTTGAGGTATGGACATTTGTATTTCTCTAGTCTATCTTTATTACGTAAGTAAAATATGGTGCATGGCTTACAACAAATATAGAAGTGCATTGAACTTTTTGAGGACTATATTCTTGGCATGCAAAGTCAATGTTTGGAGCTGGTATATACTAACCCATATGGACCAATGAGTAGATCATCTGTTGGAGATAAATTGTATTTTATGACCTTGATAGATGATCACACTAGAAAGATTTGCTTTACATCCTAAAGAAGAAATTTGAAGCAATTGAAACCTTTATAGTGGAGAGCTCTGATGGTGGTAAGAGTGTTACTTCCCAACTTGTACCTGATGATAAGATCCCTAATCCACAAACTATAACCTGAGAGGGAACTACTTGAGGCAGTTGCATGAGGAAGGCCATATTCAAATGAAGCATTGTAGCACAACGAAACAACTAGCTGATATCTTACGATATGTCTTCGAGAAGTTCAGGATAATGCTAGGACTGAATGAAAACAAATTTTCATTAAAGGGAAATGTTAGAAAGATTAATGAAAAACCTATATGCAGACAAAGTGCATGCCTAGGGATCAATGAAACGATTGGTGTAGATTTATTTGTATTGCATAGCCATGAGTGAGGTGCATATCATTGAGGGCCTTGCCACATCATCATATTGGGAGTTGATTGCTTGTTGACTTGGATGGGTTCATTGGAGCAGTTATGCATTAAATTTTTTGTTAAGTCAAAGTCGATGCCCATAAATCCAGGGGTGAGCCCCATCACCCTTGATTATGTAATAACATTATTAAGAGATTGTTGACACCGGTATGATTTTGCACAATCAGACATTAATTCTTATATATACATATATCTAGTGTATGATACAAATTTAGAGAGGTCGATTAGTATGCTTGATAGTTTGAGTCTAAGTGCCAGTTTTCTGCAGCCTGTTATTCTTGTTTATAAGCAATCTACCTATTAAGGGAGATCCCGTGATTCAAGTCTTTTCTGTAAAAGACAAAAGTGCAGGAATGCATTTTACATGCTTGTGATTTTGTTGATTTGAAATAATTTGTTTATGTTAGAATGAAAGTATAATAAATGGGATATTTGAACCTCAATGTGAATGCAGTTTAAATCCTGAAAATCTGCAATGTTCTGTTGGAAGTTATCTTTGTATTACAAAAAGATTCTTATGTTCATGGTTTTCCTTTCCTTAGAGATGAGCGTCGAAATTTCCCATTAGGCTGTTTTGAAATAAAGCTTGTTGCCAGGAATAAGTTGGTAAATCTACTTATCATCGAGTCATCCACTATAATTTCTACTTAATGAATATGGTTTGGTGGCTGTTTCAAGGCATCCCCTTTTTAATATATGTGTTTCCATGTTTATTTTGATTTGAAGGGTAGCAAATTTTTAATATTGTTGATGTTAGCTTGCAGAATTGCCAGTCATGTTATCGTCCAAGTTATTACCTGAGATGGAATTAGAGGAAACAGCCAGAAAGGAACAAATCTTAGGTGGACTATCAAACCTCCCAGTTCTAACGCAAGTTGAGAAATTAAAGGTGAATATTTCCTGTTCCAAATGTTTGTTAGAATGTAACTTCACATATGGTTTTCTTAGTGTAGACTAAAATATTTTAACTTCCTTTGGTTCAGAGTAGAGTAGATGCAATTGGTGCAGCCTGCAATTGCGCTGAAAAAGCTATAAATGATTCTCGCAAAGTATATGGATTGGGAACTCGCCATACTCCTGGCAACATCACTCCATTGGACAAGGTTCAGGTTGCGAAAATTGAAGAGCAGGAGAAACTTTTGCGAGCAGCTGCAAACCAGGGTGAAGGTGAGGATTGGTTTCAAATGAGGTCTTCTACTTCTTTGCTTACAAAGTTGAGTTTTAAGAACAAAGTAATTTCTACAATTATGTATTTCAGTATCTACTTAGCATTCATGAATTCCAAATTGTGAGTTGCCCCTGATTGAAAAGCAGAACTTCAAGTCAGAGTCAGAGCCATATCTCATGAGCGTGATTTGGTTTGTGGTCATCCTTAAACCACTATTTAGTAGAATAAATCAGCTTCTACTAGTATTCCAGAAGCATGATTTGGTTTGTTGTCTTCTTTAAACCACCATTTAGTAGAAGACTTACAGCTTTTGCTAGACAACAATTTGTGGTCATCTTTGAACCTCCACTCGAGAGGACTTTGTGGTCATCTTCTGCTAGCCATTTGGTTTGTGGTCACCCCAAAACCATTAGATACTTTATGGTTATCTTTAAACCACCATTTATTAGAAGACATCATCTTCTACTGGCCATTTGGTTTGTGGTCATCCTTAAACCACCATTTGGTACAAGACGTCAACTTCTGCTAGTCATTTGGTTTGTGGTCTCATCCCAAAACCACCAAATTCAGAGGGTACATTCAATGTTATGTAAAAAATTAGTTAACCTTAGGTTTATTATTTAATTTTAATTTTAATTAGACGAAAGGGCACGATCATAAGATCATGCCCTTTCCCAAAGGGTGTCCATGGCGGTATATAAGCCAGGAACCCCATTGTAATCAATCATCATCTGTAATTCATCTTTTTAATAAAATATTTCCATATATATTTCTGTCTCTCCAGAAGTTTTTTACTTCATTGGTATAATGAAGTTCTTTACTTCATTATATAATATAAATATATATAAGTTATATATAATATATATTATAAATTTTATAACATATAACTTTAATTTAGTTATAAGTTTAATATATATATATATATATATATATATATATATAAAGTTAATTTAATTAATTAAAAAGTTATATATATATATATATAATTTAATTAATTAAAAGTTATATATATATATATAAGTTAATTTAATTAATTAAATTTATTTTAATTAATTAAAGGTTATATGTATAAAATTTATTTTAGATAATTAAAAAGAAAGGGAGGAAAAATATTTTCGCTGGCAAATAAATACACTCCCCCGCAAACCCGCTCAATGTTGACAATGACAATGGCGGATTTCCAAAAAAAATTGTTGGATGCAGAGCATAAGATAAATAGCAACCACGATGAGGTCAATAAAAGACTAAATGAATTCGAGATCAAGCTTGGGGAGCAAGCTGATGAAATCAAAAATCTTCACGATACGACAAATCGAATGGAAATAAAGATGGAAAATTACCATGTTTAGACAGAAGCAGGGATCAAAGAGGTCTTAACAATGTTGAAAATTCTGTGTAAAAGGTCGAATTGTACACCCGAACAACTACTAAAAGAAGGTGAAGAGAATCAAGAACACATCTCGTCAGATTCAACAAAGTCAACAGACTCATGAAAAAGTTGAATCCTCAAAAAAATCAGCGACACCCCACCAAGAAGCGAGTAACACAGCCTTTACAAACAAGCAACTCTGGGATAACTTTACTAATCAACACCCTTTTTTCGCTCAACCATTAGCAACATACCAGCGAAGGGCAAAAGTCGAGATGCCTAAATTCGATGGAAACGAAAAAAACAATGTTGCATGGATAAATAAAGCAGAAGAATACTTTGAGATATATGACATCAATGACGATGATGAAAAGCTCAGGTATGCATCCATGAAAATGGAAGGAGAAGCATATAACTGGTATATGTGGTGGAAAAAAACAACACATGTCATTAGCTGGAGAAAATTTAAAGATGCATTCTTTAAAAGATTCCAAGGTGTAAGAGAAGAAGAGTTCTTTTCAAAACTCATCAAGTTACGACAAAAAGGAAGTGTGGACGAATACACTCAAGAATGGGAGACCTTAGTAACACGAGTACCTGGGTTATCAGAATCTCGTCTAATTCAGTCATACATCTTGGGACTCAAAGCCCATTTACAAGCAGAACTTGAGATGCATGACATTACATCTATAGAAGTAGCAAGACGAAAAGCAAAAACAGTCGAAAAGAAATCCGAACCAATATTTTGGTCAAAAGTGGAAAAAACTTATGCAAGACGAAGGATACCCCAGTATGTGGACTCAAATAATACAAGATATGTTCCACCGCATCGTCGTGAAGATGAAAAATCTAATGTGGAAATGCAAAGAATAAAAGAGGGTAAATGTAAACGCTGTGGTGAGAAGTGGGACCCCAAACATAGATGTGCTAAAGGAAAAGAACCAAAGAACCTATATAATTGTGAAGCAACCAATGATTCAAACAGTGAAGATTATGACATAGAAGACACAGAAGACGCCCCAAAATTCTCACCAGAACTAGATGATGGAAGTATTCCACAAGTGTCATTATCAGCTATGACAGGTATATCACAACCTCGGACTTTAAAGTTAAAAGGACACATAAAGAAGAACAACGTATTGGTTCTCATCGACTCTGGAAGCACACACAATTTTTTAGATGCAACTGTGGTAGAGAGACTCAATATCTTTTCATTTCCCTTACCAAACATGAAAGTGATGGTAGCTAATGGTAAGAAGATTGAAAAGGTAGGGAAATGCCATAAGGTCAATTTGCAGATTCAAGACTTTAATCTAGAGTCTCCATTCTTCACAGTACTGTTAGGAGGAGTAGATGTAGTCTTAGGTATCCAATGGTTACGAACTTTAGGTACTTATGCCGCCAACCATCAAGTACGATTTATAAAATTCAAATGGGGAGGTCAGAAGTACAAGCTACACGGATTCCAAGCACCAGAAAATCAAGCTGTATCATCATCTCAGATGATGAAGCTGAGTCGAAGAAGAGCACCTGCTTATGCGATACAATGTCACCAATTAGAAATGTTATCTGCAAATATGACCAGAGAAGAGTCACCAGAGATACAAGATCTGATTCGGAAGCATGAAAAAGTATTTCAAGACCTACCTATGAAGATGCCGCCTAATAGGGAAATTGAGCATACAATAGAATTCAAGGCAAGATCAGACTCCATCAACATCAAGCCATACCGATATTCACATCACCAAAAAACGGAACTTGAGAGATTAATCCAAGACCTTTTAAAGTGTGCGACCTTGATCATCTTGGAATATTTGATCAAGTGGAAGGACTTACCCGAAGAAGACGCTTTCTGGGAGAATGAATCATTCTTCAACAACATCCGTCGTTACTTATGCTTTGAGGACAAAGCATTCTTTCGAGAGGAAGGCAATGTTATGTAAAAAATTAGTTAACTTTAGGTTTATTATTTAATTTTAATTTTAATTAGACGAAAGGGCACGATCATAAGATCATGCCCTTTCCCAAAGGGTGTCCATGGCGGTATATAAGCCAGGAACCCCATTGCAATCAATCATCATCTGTAATTCATCTTTTTAATAAAATATTTCCATATATATTTCTGTCTCTCCAGAAGTTTTTTACTTCATTCAACCCTTTTGGCAGCTGTTCACTTCCATGTTTCAACTCTCTTCTTGGACTCACATACAACCCTATGGATTAAGGGGGTGAATGTTGGAGACATAATCCATTAGGATTTTTATATTTTGTATTATTCACTTGAGAAGGAATATGAAAAGTCACGAGTGAATAGGAACAGTCATTGGGAGTCCAAGAGACCTCTTGGGAGATGAATCCAAAGATCAAGATCATGTGCTTATATGTGTATCATATTAATGAAATGCAATCTCATGTTTATCTCCATTGATGTATTTTCCAACAAGCCCTTTGTTCATGTTTTCTATTCTATGCTATTCAACCCCCTTCTACAAGATCCACTTCACTTGCCTTGATATATGGATGGTTGTTACACTTTGGATCCACATGTACCACATGGAGATCTATTCTTCATTACATTACATTGGACGACTTAGTCACGAAGGCCACATGTGTGGCTATGGTTGGTTATTTGGCATAGATCACGAGAACTTAGTCATGTATCGATTTGAGGAGGTTGTTTTTGGTACTTTATCGAGTATGTCCTACTCTTTTGGTCC
Organism: Pinus tabuliformis; assembly: GCA_031772625.1. Lineage (NCBI taxonomy): Eukaryota > Viridiplantae > Streptophyta > Pinopsida > Pinales > Pinaceae > Pinus > Pinus tabuliformis. Next base: position 272,752,127 of record CM062809.1, on the reverse strand, counting down.
TTGTTTCACATGTATACATATCTTGGAGAGCGTGTATGTGGAGAGAAATCTACATACTATTTTGGAGGTTCTTACATTGTCTATCCCTCAACTAAAGGAAGCACCCCATGCTTTAGTTTTATTTTTGGAGATGATTGATAAGTAACTCTACTACTTTTACTCTTGTTTGACTCATCTATTGGAGTTAATTACTTGAGAGCTATATTGTATTGTTTTCCTTGAGTGTTGTATTATAACCTCTTGGAGGAAATTGTGGATATCAATAAATTCATTGCTACTTTTTAAGTAAGCCAGTTGTTGAGTGAGTTACTTTATTATTATCCCATGGAGGACTAATGGATCTTGGGAAAAACATAATTTTTTGTTGTAAAAGGAGATAAGAGTTGAAACATATATAGGGGTTTACTCTCTCCATTTGTAAGGAGTGAGTGCAAGAGATCCTAAGCTTTGGAATGAAACTGTTTCTATATTTTTTCTAAGCTATTTCAAAGTGTATGTACAACTTTGTTAATAATGGTTAAGAGCATGTGTTTCCTCCCATGAGGTCACGGGTTCAAATCCAGAGGGCGGGTTATGGTATGTACACCTCCATAGACCTTAGTAGTTAGATTTTGTAGCTCAGATAGGTATTCTAGCCTTAAGAGGTGTCATTGATGCTAGGAACATGGAATTAATTATCTCCAAGCCCATGTAATTTTTCCTAAGTTTCAACTAGGAAAAATATCTTAATTATGTCAATTAGTGATTTTTTAATTATTTCCTAAGTCTAACTTAGGGAAAGTGAATAATCAATTGACATTGGTTGAGATAAGACTGATTTTCCTCTAGAAGTTTGTAGAAAATTTCTAAGTTGATCTTAGCCATCGATTGGATCAAGTGAACTTCTAATCGTGGCCATTCATTTGTGAATGAGATTATAAAGGGAGATCAATGTGCAACATTGGAGACAAATTAGATCACAAAAATCATTCGAGTGGGTGATTTTCAGAAGATACTAGAGGGTTTCAACATTAGTGATTGAGGAGAGATATTTTTGGGGTTATTCTTCATTAGGTAGATTTCTAGTTTTTGAGTTCCAGAGGGAGTTTATCAGGGCCAAATTATTTATGTAGAAGGAAGATGAGTTTGGTAGTGCGAGTTTACCAGTTCACTAGTGCAAGTTGCTAGAGGTCTAGATCGAGTTGCCAGTTGCCGGTGCGAATTGCTAGAGGTAGTGCCAGTGGCCTGTGCGAGTTGTCGGAGGCAGTATAACTTGCTAGATCGATTTCCCAGAGGCAGTGCGAATTGATGAGAAGGGCAGTGTGAGTTCCAAGTTAGCCAGTGCGATTGCAGGAAGGAAGTGTGAATTGCAGGAAAGGGCCTAGTTGATCTGTAGAGGGACACAATGAAGTTTCTGAGTTCGATTTATTCAGAAGTGAAGATAAAAATATTGTTGGAGCTTAGCTAGTGTTAGGCAAGCAGTTGTATTTCTCAATAGCAAGTTTGGATTTTTTGTAAAATTGCACAAAACAACAAGCCAAATCCTTGAAAAAGATAGCTAAGAGTGTGCAAAACACTCCCAAATATCAGATCTAATGATGAGGGATGAAAATGATCAAGATTTGGTCAATTAAGACCACCCCTTGGACAAGCCCTAAAATTGAATTGTTTTAGGAGGTCTTGTAGTCAAAACTCCTTTGATGATTTAACCGGAAATTTATTTCATCAAAAGAAATTTAATTGGAGGGCTGAAATAGATAATTTATGACTTCAAATACAATAAATAAATATTTAAAACAGATCTGAAATTTGACAAGGTAAGGAAAAATACTTGTAGTTTATTGCTTTAGGTGTCTCCTTAGGTAAAAAAATGCAATCTAGAATTTATGACAACAATAACATTTGCAGATATTCATACATAAAATCTGATATACCTGCATAAAATGTGATAAATAAAACTCAAAATAACAGATATATCAATTCCTTTGGTTAGAATTTAAATTAATGCTCCTTTTCTCCAATGGTTTGCTAGTTAAAAGATGTAAAAATTATGACCAACTAGCAATAAAATTTTAAAAGAAGAAAAAGTGGTGAAAGTGAATAGGATTTTTATTTTTATTGATGGTTGATGAATGAGATTTTTGTCTTACCATGAAGCTTACCATTTAGCTGGATTACGATCATAACGTCACTTAGATCGACTTCACCTTGAGTTCTAGAGACGTGAGGAGTTGCGGGTGAAACCATCCCACTTTCTCTAACATTGAGTAACCTGCCAGAAAATATTAGCTCCACCAGGAGGATCTACTCCTTCGAGATGCCCCACATGCTGCAAATTAGCTTCCATTAATTTGTTACAAGTTCAATTGATGATTTTGTTGAAAAATGTAACTAGGTTCGGTCTTCATAATTGTCATTGTACTTATATCATTATGTATTTCATATAAAAATCAAAAGAAGAAAAATAAATATTGTTTTTCAAGCATGGATTTCATGCTCAAGTCAATTTGTTAATTAGGTCAAGCATGTTATTCATGCTTCTAGGGTTTTCTGAGTTTAAAGATTATTTGTTATAAGTCAAATTATTGTTCTAGAGTCAAGTCTGATTTGGACTTTGAAAGAAACAAGAAAAATAATTTTATTTGAGTCAAAAATGTCAATTTTGTCTCCACAATACCAAGTCGGCCCTGGAAGTAACCCATTTGACCTCTTGGATGTGTATAAATATAGCGCAACTCATCCTCATTTGGAGCATCTTAATCAAGTTCGATTTCTGTGCCAAGAAGAGAGACAAAATCAATGGAGTCAAGAAGAGGAATCAAAGTCGAAGGAGAGAGAGTGAGAGTCAAAAGAGAGAAAATCTGCCACTCTTCCCTAGTTTCTGTCACATGTGTGAAGCTGCAGAAGTTGCAAGGGCCAAAATTTTGAAGTTTGAATAAATTTTGAAGGCGTTGACTAGAGTTTACTTTTACTTGTTGGAAGAGCTTGAAGGAGGGCTGACTTGGGTCTTGTGTGAGTTCTTGGTCTTGGTGTTTGGGTCTTGGAATTCTCACTTTGATCTGATTCTATAAAAAGAGAAGAATTTACTAGGTTTTTCCCTTGGAGGGAGAAGTAAAGTGACCTTCATTTGGATATCATCATGAAACATTCTTCTATTCTTCTTTCTTTGGTTTTGGTCCACACAGGTCTGAGATGTTCGTGGAAGTTCGCTCACACAGGTTCGAGATTGGAGGGTCCGAAGCTCGCACGTGTGCTAGGGTTTTGAGTCACAACCGCAGGCTTGCAATAAGCAATTTTCGGCTGCAAACGCACGCAGGTTGACTCATCCGTGCGACTGAAGCCTTTCATCCGCACATACATCACATTATCCCTTCAGTTGGGACCTAGGGTTTGGTTTGATCAATTGATCGCAAAATTCGCTCGTTGCCCACAGGGTTTTGCAGTTGATCGCAAACAATGATAGTTGATTGTAGGTGTTTGAATCAGGGTTTTGATCATTAGCATTGTTGGGTTCATCTCATGATGTTGTTTAGTTGAATTTTGCCGGATAGGATTATGATTTTGAAGATATGGATCATTGTACTCTCTTTTGCTGAATCATTCAATGGAAATCTAATAAGAAGTAGAATTTGAAAGGGTTTTCCCCATAGTGGGTTTTGCTTTGGTCTTCGACCAATCTTGGTGTCTCTATGTGTGAATGCTTTTCTTCTATTGTTCCTTTATGTTTCACTGCATTGACGATGATATTGTTCTTTCTATATAATTGCATATACTGCTGAATAATGTTGTAAATCTGAATAATGTTAAGTTGCTATGGGGTGAATGTAATATGCAAATGTTGAAATGCAATTATCGAAGCAAAGAACAATATAGTTGTAAGAAAAATTATCATGGTACCAAAGTTGGGCTGAAGAAAAGTCGTTGAAGATCACCCCTATGAAGACACCATTGATGGAAGCAAGAGAAGATGGTGTAGAGCTAAAAAAATATTGGGGTTTGAATGAAACCCTATGCAATTTGTGTATTAGGGTTTGATGGATATTATAAGGTTAAGGTTTGGAAGAAACATTGGATTATGACAAAGATTGGACTTATGTACTTTAGAAACCTTAGCATGATCAACATGAAGATGTTCAAGCACATATGAGTCATGACGGATATGATGTAGCCCCTAGATGGGATAGTCTTAATTTCACCTTAGTTATTGATGAAACCGATGAATGTATTAAAGGCAACAATGTTATATGGTCAATGGACAATCATGACCCTTGAAGGCTGGTTCTAGAGGGAGATGATCACTTCTCATTGAAGATAAGTACTTTTAGATTTATGTTACCTCTTTGTGATTCTATCCCTGTTTGAGTTTATTGCTTTGATTATTACTTCCTATATGTATATTTGAGTATTTGGATACTTCTAACCTCCTGATGAGTTGTGATAAGTGGATTCTTATTAAGGATTATGGCTAGTCACAAAATGCCCCAGTTGCCAATGTCAAGGTGCACATGTATCTGAATATTACAAGGTATATATATGATGTATCATTTCAATGTTATGTTTCAACTCCAAATATTGGATGGCAAGGTAAGCCCTAAGTTATGATGGGAATGTCACCTTCACAAATGGCTCATTCATATGAAAGTTTGATTCATGGTACTTATGATGAAATGGTGCACTTAGTATTGGACAAGTATCTCACATTTTATTAAGTCATGGTAAATCTATATAAAAACATTGATTTTTGATATATTAGTGCTTTAGATATTTGGCAAGCATATTTCATTTTAGACATGATGGATTTCCTTATCCCATAAAGAAGGCTAACACATTGATTCTTGTATAGCTTGATACTATTGATAGTGTTTGTGATAAGCATGATAACCATGATGATGGAAGTGTAACAATAAGATTATTGCTCAAGATCTCTGTGTTGACCTTGGCTTAGTAATTACGACACATGGTAAAATTGGATGCCTTGATTTGATGATTGAATAAATGTAAAAGAAGTGATGGAGTGATTATGATCTGATGAGGCACTTGACAACTGCCCTAATTATATGAGTCTAGCCCTTAATGAAAACTTGATGTCATGTTCATATATGATGATGAAGTAGCTGATGTTAACATGTCATGCCTATTATGAATATATGTTCTAGAAACTGATATAGCTTGATTTCATGATCTAATAGTTCCGTTGATGCATGACAGTATTATGATAGACAGGTTGATGTTTTGAATGATGATGACTGAAGGATCTTCCCATTTAGAGGGAGAAACTCTCCATAAAATCCCTACATCCATTTTCATTTGCATTGGATGTATGGAAAATTCTTTATTGTTGAAGTTTTCTGACGTAAATAGACAAATATCTGATGTTGCTGATCTAAAACTAGTTTTGGTCTGAGAAGAGAGGGTTTCCCTTATTTTAAGGCCCAACCGCACTGAAGCAAGCTTATTAGTGCGATTATAGGCCTCCAACCGCACGGAAGAAAGCCTATGGGTGTGGTTGTGCCTGTAGGTCACAAAATTTGAAGCCTAATGCACGAAATTAGAAGTGCACTGGGAGTATCACAATCCTTCCTACAAACATGGAGCAAACATCAGAAAGTTCTATAAGCAGGGAAATTTGAATGTTTGAATTACTATAGAGAATGTAAATGTGTTGACTAAACTTGTGTTTGCAGGGGACCAAAATATGCATATTAGTATGTTATTTTGATTTGATCATTGAAGTTAGTATATGACAATATTTAATAACAATTGCAAGGGTTTGACAAGATTTGGCTTGTTGGCTTGACTTAGTGAGCATATTGGCTTGGATGATTGATGATGCTTTAGAACTTTGACATGATGCTTGATGGTTCATAGATATGTTTTGGCTTATGGATTGTTTGAATTCACAATGATAACAAGTTAGAGTTTTGATCTGATTTGGTACTTGATGACTGATGATTTGCCTTGATGATAGTGCTATGTGGGCATAGTGACTTTCAGTGATTGATGTTGGCATTGATTTTGTATTGGCTTCATTGGCTTTGGCACATTGGTTGAAGTATAAACAATTGTGACTTATCCTTGGCATATGCATTTGCATCTAGTGACAATTCATGTTATGATGGCATGATGGAATTTGATATTGCTTAATAATAATTTGTTGACATGACAATAGATGAAATCATGACTTGGTATTTGGATGTGAGCTCTACCTGACATTTGGTCCGAAGAAGTTTGTCATAGTGATATTGGCAGAAACTTTTATGATTTTGATATTAGTTTTGATCTGACATCTAAGGCTTGATAAGCTGACTTAGTTGATTTGATTGCACAATATTGATTTGTGTAAGATTGAGCATATTGGTTTGGTCAAATGTTATGTTTGCAGAGAACATTATATAAAACAAGTCTCTCGAGCCTGGTATGTCTGCATTGATAGTTACCTTGTGAAGCCAGGAAGATGTGCAAATACAAACCTTTACTTTGAAAGAGGCCCAAGGTATGACTTTGATTTTGGTTTTATATACTGATGGTCTATTCTTGACAGGTAATGAGCCTCTGATGATCAAAGTAAGAGGGAGTTGGCCTTTGAAGTTCGAAATGAAGAATCATGGCATGATGAATTACTTTTTGAAGTTTGGAAAAGAAAATCTATATCGTGAAGCTATTGAAGAGTTTTTGGAAAATGGAAATGCAAATCCTTGGACACTTCGATGGAATGGAATTTCAAGAAATTATGCAGAGATATTGTTGAACCTGACTTAGCAATCGATAGTTGATTGAAACATTGATGTTCCATGTGAACACCCGTCTATATATATATATATATATATATATATATATATATATGCTTTGCATAGAACCCGAGTGAATTCATGATTGAGAAGCTTCACACATTGAGTTGCTGTTGAACACCCTTTGAGATATTTGCATGGGACGATCAATTTTGGTCTGAGATATTCTTCCTATGATATGTGACTGCATGGATGTATTGATGTTGTTTGGGATCGTTATTGATAAGATGAGCACATCTAGGTGCTGCTGCTTTAGTATGAGATCTGCCATAATATTTTGATGAAATGTTCATAGCATTAAGCATAGTCGAGGTTGAGTCCGATGATGCTGGCATGGCTAGCTGTGAGTCAGGTTGAAGAAGCTTTTTGGAGAGCTGTTTGAATAGGTTCTGGATATGACACAAATAAATTGCAATAATAATGAGTGGGTTCCGATTGGCAGAGAATGCCGTATATAGATGAGATTGAGATATCTTCAGTTGGTATTGCTATACGAGACAAACTTAGGCTTGTGGTTGTTTCCTCCGTGAGAGGGAGGATAAATAAGGTATCCTTTTTGTGATATATATTTGTTCTAATATAATATTTGATTTGATTTGTTGCCTATGCAACACTTCGAATTCCCTTCTTCCTTCAACGCTGGGCTCTTCCGACTCTGCTCTCTTGTTTCACCCTGCAACTCTGATACCATGTGAAAATTTGGATGCCCAAATTTCTACTGCAGCAATTGCTTATGTTTCTCCTATTGTTAATTACTTGAGCAAAATTATTTACTGTTTCCTACAGTAAACACCGAAACAAATAAACTGCAGCCTTCACCATGTAAAAAAAATGCGGAAACAAGAAACTGAGCAAGAAAAAAATACACAACACATCTACACGGTTATTTTTGGACAAATGTCCCTAGAAAAACCCAGTGTGGGAAACGGTGCAGCAACTGAGGGTTTATTATTAAGTAGTAGTTTATCTGAATACAATCTCTAGATACCTTTCTGGCTATCCAGTACAATGAATATCACCGACAAAAGAATAATGAGAAGTACTTCACACTATCACAAGCGATCCCGACTGATCCAGCCACATAATGGCTTGCCTCTTGCTGCTTCTGCACTGCTTCTGCGCAGTCACTGCGTCGGCCCAGCGTCACAACCTCTAGGGACAACGTTACTCCCTCTGCTGATCGATTTGCTTCTCAGGAACTTCGATTTCCACCTCCCAATCTCACACCCTTGCTTCCTGCTTTAGAAATCGATTTCTTTAGCAAAAATATGGACCTCCTCAAGGCTTCTGCGCTGCCTTTGCGTGGCCCTTGTTAAAAATCGGTTACCCTACTCCTATTGCAACACCTGATGTTAATTCTTCTAATTGTTAATTCGATTAACCAATTTACTTGTTGTGTGCTATGACAAATATCGAATTAAATACACTGCAACCTACACAAATAAAAACTGTGGAAATTAAATACAACACATGAGAGAAATAAACGTCACACACATTTACACAGTTATTTTTGGATAAATGTCCCCAGAAAAACCCAATGCGCGAAAATTTGTGCAACAACTGAGGGTTTGTATTATAAAGTAGTAGTCTTCTAAATACAATTCATTGGATGCCCAACTGGCTATCCGATACAGAGAGAAACTGGACAGAAAGAGTAGTGAGATGATCTCACCATGTCACTGTGAGAACCGACACTGATTTGCGTTGGAGGTGAGCCTCTGCGCAATACTGCATCAAGCCTACATAGCCACTGTAGCTGGGATTGTGTTGCACCTCCTTTTGATCCTCTGCTGGCTGGAAAATTCAACTCTTAGGCCTCCCGATCTCACACCTCGGCTCCAACAGTATATCCTTAATGTTCCTCAGTAGAATTTCGATCTCCCTTTGAAGCTGTGTGCTGCAACAACGTAGCTTTATGTGGTCCAACATCAGCCTCTCTAGACGTTTCTTTTCCCTCTCTACCTTGTACTCTCTGGTCCTGGAAAAACTCTCCCCGGAAACTATCCTGGCCCCTCACTGCAAGAAATCTCCTCAATCGATTCTCTAGCAACTGTTGCGTTGCCCTATTTGAGAAATTCGATCTCTTGATCTCTCTTCGATGTATTTTCCAAATGCCCATAAAGCCTCCTCTTATAATCCCTCTGTTGAGAACCAATGGCCCAAATTAGATTCTAGTCAATGGCTCAGATTATTTTGGCTTGATCCTCGTCTTCTTTTAGAAGTTTCACCCACAGTTTGATTAATACACTTTAATTATTTCAATTTCCTTAGTTTAGGCTTAGGCACCCATTAAAAATAATTTATTATTTTAATAAAATTGATTCCGGGTAGAATTTCCCAATATGATTTCTAGGTATTGTGGAATACATGTATCCAAGCCTCCTTGCCAATTTTGACACTTAGAGCACATCCGATGCTACCAGAAATCAACACTCCCTCTTAGCAAGGAACGTGCTCTAGTAATGCAACCTGCTGAAGCATCACCCTTCTCTGTAACATCCCCCAAAACGATTTCTGGGTGTTGTGGAATACATGTGTCCAAGCCTCCCTGCAAAATTTGAAGCTTAGAGCACATCTGATGCTACTAGAAATCAACACTCCCTCTTAGTGAGGGATGTGCTCTAGTAATGCAACTTGTTGAAGCATCACCCTTCTCTGTAACATCCCCCTCTGCGCTGCTGATGTTTGACATTGCTGCCCACCAACTACTATGCAAATGTTGCATCTGTACTGCTGTTGACACTGCCACTGCCAACACTGCATCTGTACTGCAACCCTCATAATTTCTGCATTTGTGCTGTTGCTAGCATTGCCACTGCCAACACTACATTTGCACTGCAACCTTCTTCAACTGCTGCTGCTACTGCATCAGCAATGGAAAAACATCCAAAATTACTGAACTGGTGTTCAACATGATGCATATGTTGCTGGAGTTCTGACTGCTGCTAGTCTCTGCGTTGACCCTCTAAACCCTGTGCGCCGCTGTTGACTCTGCTTTGTGCCAATTGCGCTGTTGCCAATTGTAGCTCTACGCTGCTTAGTCTTTGGCGCTCTTGGCCATTGCAATTGTCACTTCGACAATCCTCTGCATCAACTGATACTGGTTCATCCTGCTACTTTTGATCTGGGTTCCTGTAGCAAGGTATTGATCCGAGAGGTGGACTCCTCAAGGATCCTGCCCATTTGTAGTTCTTTCGAACTACAATTATATATCACCCCACCTCTGGGCAATCATGGCAAACTCCTCCTCCTCGATCTGTTCGGATGCAGCCTTCGGATCATGCTTCTCGTCGTTGTCCTTCTTCTTGAGAGGACACTATGTAGCGTAGTGACCAAGTTCACCACATCGGAAGCACTTGATCTTCGAAACATCTTTCTTCTTCCTCCGTTGTTCCTGCTGCCCCTTAGATGCGAGGTCTGCATTCTCTTCCTTCTCTTTGTGCTTCGTCCCACTGCTGCTGACGAGTCTCAGATTTCTTGAAGCTTCGTTAAGAACATATCAATGCGTTTCCCCTTCTGCATCTGCGTGGATCTCATCTTCTGCGCTAAGTACATCTTCTGCTGCTCGGAAGATCCTTCGTATAGCATGGGCAATGCTTACCACATCTGTCAGGTTGTATCGTTGCCGACAATTTGACACACTACGTGATCCCTCACCTCGTCGAGAATCAATCATTTGGCCTTTGCCATCTCAACCTTGTATTTATCGAGTGGATTTGGATCCGCGGGTTGTACCACACTGTCGTGTTGATTTGGGGTAGCATCGGATGTGCTCTAGCCACGAAATTTGGTGAAGAGGTTGGCGCACATGAGATCTCCAATACCCATAAAGGGTTTGGGCAAATTCTAAATAGATCAGGAGATATTAAAATAATTAATATTTTTAATGGAGTCCCTAAGTCTAAACTCAGGGAAAATAAAATATTAATGTGTATTAATATGAATCTGTGTTAGAATGGTCCAAAAGACATGGATCAAGCAAGATCTAATCTTTAGCCGTTGATTAGGGACTTAATCTTAGCCGTTGAGATGTCAATAGAAAAAGTATAAGAGGAGGTTTGAGGGGCACTTGGAGAACACACCGAGGGAGACCAGTCAGTTCAATTTCTGGAGTGGGGTTTGCTAAGAAATTGAACTAGTGGTCTGAAGAGCAGTCAGGAGGCAACAAGTACGGAACAAAGAGACAGGAGATCAGCGCAGAAGAGGCAGACATAGAGCCAGAGGAAGCCATGCAGAGGCAACAAAGATTGCGCAGAGCCAGAAGGGCTTGCGTCATCCACACAGAGGCAGCAGAGACTGCGCAAAGCCAGAAGGGCCTGTGTCATCCACACAGAGGTTGCAGGAGTGACGCAAAAGCCCATAGATGCTACGTAGAGCCTCAGTAGGCTGACGCAGAGGGTTTCAGGCTGTAGCATAGGTTAGTAGGGCCTACGCTGGGTTTAGGAAAGTGCTGGAAGTTTGTCTATCTGTGGGTAAGCCAGTTTGGCACCCTGTTGTACAAGAAAATTGTTGAATAATAAAATCCTCCCTTGCTGCACGGGTTTTCCCACATTGGGATTTTCCGGGGACATTAGTCCAAAATAACTTTGTCAATGTGTGCATATTTTTGTTTCTATATTATGATGTGATATCTGCAGCAATGTTTATTTTAATGTTTGTTGAAGTAATTTCATGAATAACTTATGATGAAATAAGTAGGAAAAGTAAATCAGTTACTGCAGTGATAGAATTTTCACATGGTAATAGAGGAAGTAATTAGAGATAGAAAGGGAAAATCAGTTATCGGTCGAGACCACGATGCAGAGGCATCCACCTCAGGGGACTCACGTAGATTTTCATAAGATTGCACAAGAGAGAGAGATTTCGATTTCTCTATGTTGGCTTCTAGGTTGGAAGAAGAAGTGGCGTGCATGACTAGTGCTGCATCATCAGAAGTATGGTATATAGACAGTGGAGCCTCGTGGCATATGACGAGAATCAGGGAGTGTTTCTCATAATATCGAGAAGAGAAGATGAACTTTTAGATCACCATGGGGAACAAGGAAAAGTGTACTCCAGTAGGAAAGGGTACCATAGTTTTTCAGACAGAATCGAGAGATCGGTTCTGTGCCACAAATGTGCTGCATGTGCCAGGATTGGGGATGAACTTACTTTCTGTGTCACAACTACAAGGCAAGGGCTATGATGTCTATTTCATCAAGGAAAAGGTATACGTCAAACACTCGAGCTGGAAAAAGAAAGTGCAGATCGGGATCAAAAGTAATTGGTTGTACAAATTACAACTAGAATCTCCAATGGCACTAATAGGCAGTCATGGGGACAAAGACTTGAACGAACTATGGCACAGAAGGATGGGTCACTTGCACCATGGAGCTCTGAGAATTCTCAGGAGCACTGTAACAGGAGTTTCGGATCTGAGTACAGAACGAGATGATGTATGCAGGGGATGCGCTCTAGGAAAGTATGCCAAGGCGACATTTCCTAGGAGCAACCACAGGGCCAAGAGTGTACTAGGATTGATACACTCAGATATCTGTGGACCTATGTCCGTTAAAGCTCTCAACGGTGCCGAGTATTTCCTTACTTTCATTGATGACCACTCGAGGAAAAATTGGATCTATTTTTTGAAAACCAAGGATGAGGTTTTCTGTCGATTCAAGGAGTTCAAGGCTCTAGTGGAGAATCTGACAGGTAAGAAAATAAAAGTCTTGCGCTTAGATAATGATGGAGAATATGTCGATAAGGACTTCACTGATTTTTGTGCTAAGGAGGGCATCAGAAGAGATTGGACAACTCCCTACAATCCAGAGCAGAATGGGGTGGCAGAAAGGAAAAATAGGACTACTGTAGAAGCAGCTAGGGCCATGCTGTATGAACAGGATATGCCAAAATTCCTGTGGGCAAAAACATGCAACACAACTGTCTATGTTCAAAATAGGACTCCTCATTGGGCATTGGGCAAGATTACTCCAGAGAAAGTCTTCACTGGGAAGACACCCGAAGTTAGTCATTTCAGGATATTTGGGAGTTTGGCATATTGTTGCATACCCGAAGAAAAGAGAAAGAAGCTGGATCAGATTGCAGAAAAGGGGTCTTTTTCAGGATATAGCGAGAATGCTAAGGCATACAGGATCTATCTTCCAGGGAGCAAGAAGGTAGTAGTACAATAAGATGTAAAGTTCATGGAGGACAGAGCTTTCAGAAGATCTCGCGAAATGCCTTCCAAGGAGCAGTCAAAAGAGGATCCATTGGTCATGCCTCTTCAACCAACAGAAGTGAAGAATCCTTCCTCAGATTAGGAAGATTCTTAGGATGAGGAAGAGGAGCAAACAAAAGCACCTTTTGGCAGAGGAAGAACCAGCAGGGAACTTCGTCAGATTTTGCGTGATGCAGAGAACTTCATTAGGGAGAAAAGGAATAGTAAAAGGGAGCGAAAACAACCAGACAGGTATTAGGTGTTAGTAGCTCAGGATGGAGAGCCTGCCAGCTTCAAGGAGGCAGCTCAACATCAAGTCTAGCTAGATGTGATGGTGGAGGAGTATAACTAAATAATGGTAAACGATGTCTGGGAGGTGGTGTCAAGGCCTCAAGACAGATCTGTGGTAGGTTCAAGATGGATCTACAAGATCAAATATGCTGCGGACGGCAATATTGAAAAATACAAGGCCAAGTTTGTGGCTAAGGGGTATGCTCAAAAGGAAGGGATTGACTATGACGAAACCTTCACCCCGGTAGCTAGGTGTACATCTATTAGGACCATGATATCTCTTGCAGCTGGGAGATCCATCAGATGGATGTCAAGACGGCATTTCTGAACGGGGTAATAGAAGAAGAAGTATACATTGAACAACCAGAGGGCTTTGGAACTCATGAGAAGAAGTCTCATGTATGCAGACTGAAGAAAGCCTTGTATGGGCTGAAGCAGGCACCAAGAGCGTGGTATGGTCGAATAGATGGCTACTTGCAGAAGATGGGGTTTGTCAAGAGTGATGCGGATCCGAATCTCTACTATTTGGTCGTAGAGAGCGAGCCACCTATCTTAGTATTATATGTGGATGATCTCTTCTTGACAGGATCATCCAGACTCATTGAAGATTGCAAGAAGAATCTAGCCACAGAGTTCGATATGAAGGATCTGGGACGAATGCACTATTTTCTAGGGTTGGAAGTTTGGCAGCAGAAAGGAGAAATTTTCCTTGGGCAAGGAAGGTATGCTACAGAAATTCTGAAAAGATTCGAGATGGGGGACTGTAGACCTATGGCTGCGCCAATGATCACCAACTGGAAGAAGATTGATGCATCAGAAGACAAGGATGTTGATCCCACCCTATACCGACAGCTCATAGGGTCCCTGATGTATCTAGTCAATACTAGGCCAGATATTTGCTACGTTGTCAACACCCTCAATCAGTTCATGGTGGAACCAAAGAGGGCTCACTGGGCAGTAGCCAAGCACGTTCTCAGGTATTTACAGGGAATAGTTGATTATGGGCTTTTGTACAACAAGGGGTAGGATATCAGGTTGAGTGGATTTACTGATGCAGATTGGGCAAGAAGTTCAGTGGATCGGAAAAGTACCTCTGGGCACTGTTTCAACATTGGATCAGGAATAACCTCCTGGTGCAGTAGGAAACATAAGTCTGTGGCTCTGAGCTCGTCTGAGGCAGAATATATGGCAGCAAGCACAGCTTCGTGTGAGGTCATATGGCTTAGAAAGCTGCTGGTAAACCTATTTAGAAGAAATATGGAGGCGACCAAGATCATGTGTGATAATCAAAGTTGCATCAAACTCTCTGAGAATCCAGTAATTCATGATAGGACAAAGCATATTGATATCCAGTGTCACTTTGTCAGAGATTGTGTCCAATGTGGAGCTGTACAGTTGAGCTACACTCCTACAGGGGAACAAGTGGTAGATATCCTCACCAAGGCCCTTGGAAAGTCAAAATTTGACTACTTCAGGGAAAAGATGGGGATGGTAAAGAACCCCTTTCAGAAGTAGTGTGTTAGCAGCACGAATGAAGAGGGAGTTGCAGTGTTGGGAGAAAGGACCAACAACAACACAGATGCAAAGGGAGTTGTAGTGAAGATGCAGTGTTGGGAGAAAGGACCAACAACAACATAGATGCAGAGGAAGGTGCAGTGCGGATGCAGTGCTGGGAGAAAGGACCAGTAGCAGCACGGATGCAGAGGGAGTTGTCGTATAGATGCAACAGTGGCAGTGGCAGAACCATGGACAACAGTACAGGATGCAGCAGTGCAGAGGATGTTGGGCAGGGAAGCCTAGCATCAGCACAGGTACCGATGCCGGATGATCAGAGTAATACTTAGTGAGGAGTATTGCTAGAGCACAGTCCTCACTAAGAGGGAGTGTTGATTTGGGGTAGCATCGTATGTGCTCTAGCCACGAAATTTGGTGGAGAGGTTGGGGCACATGAGATCTCCAATACCTAGGAAGAGTTTGGGCAGATTCTAAACAGATTAGGAGATATTAAAATAATTAATATTTTTAATGGAGTCCCTAAGTCTAAACTTAGGGAAAATAAAATATTAATGTGTATTAATATGAATCTGTGTTAGAATGGTCCAAAAGACATGGACCAAGCCAGATCTAATCTTAGCCGTTGAGATGTCAACAGAAAAAGTATAAGAGGAGGCTTGAGGTGCACTTGGAGAACACACTGAGCGAGACCAATCAGTTCAATTTCTGGAGCGGGGTTTGCTGAGAAATTGAACCAGTGGTCTGGATAGCAGTCATCCACACAGAGGCTACAGGAGTGACGCAAAAGCCCAGAGATGCTACGTAGAGCCTCAGTAGGCTGACGCAGAGGGTTTTAGGCTGATGCAGAGGGTTTCAGGCTGTAGTAGAGGTCAGTAGGGCCTACACTGGGTTTAGGAAAGTGCTGGAAGTTTGTCTATTTGTGGGTAAGCCAGTTTGGCACCCTGTTGTACAAGAAAATTGCTGAATAATAAAATCCTCCCTTGCTGCACTGGTTTTCCCACATTGGGTTTTTCTGGGGACATTAGTCCAAAATAACTGTGTCAATGTGTGCATATTTTTGTTTCTGTATTACGATGTGATATCTGCAGCAGTATTTATTTTAATGTTTGTTGAAGTAATTTCATGAATAACTTATGATGAAATAAGTAAGAAAAGTAAATCAGTTGCTGCAATGATAGAATTTTCACATGTTGACGTAGGTTTTGAGATCATGCTCATCCAGAAGGCATGAGATCCTTGCCTTCCAGATCACATAGTTGGATGCACCCTCCAACTGATACTGATGTCGCAACCCATTAGCTACCATCTTTGCCAACAAAAATGTTGAACTACCTCCTCTCTCCTCTGCGCAACACCAGGCTAGCCTACGCACTCCCTTATGGAGTTAGTAGATCAACTCCTCTCTGCTGCTGCTCAGCACTTGAGAAATCAGACTTCTTGGTTGGAAGTCCTCTCAGGAAGAATTCCCTCAACAATGTCTCTCTCTCTCCCATCATCGCTATTATGTCAGCAACTACTGCAAAATATCTGCGTCCCAGCTGAAGATCTACTCTGCAAGGAAAAATACGTTGTTCCCTGCTGCCTCTAGAAAGCTTCGACCTGGAGATCGAATTTCTCAATCGACTCACTCAGAGAAATCGATTTCTCCTCAAAACTTCGACCTTCTGGCCCAAGGACTGCACTGCCTACAGGGGTTTCAAATTGCTTTCACTGCAGTAATTTCGAACTCCCTTCTTTTCTGTGTCTGAGCTCTTCTGCTCACGGTCTATGCTTTGATACCATGTGAAAAATCGGTTACTTGACTCCTACTGCAACAACTGATGTTAATTCCTCTAATTGTTAATTCGATTAACCAATTTACTTGCTGTGTACTATGACAAATATCGAAATAAATACACTGCAACCTACACAAATAAAAACTACAGAAACTAAATACAACACAGGAGAGAAATAAACATCACACACATCTACATAGTTATTTTTAGACAAATGTCCTCGGAAAAACCCAATGCGGGAAAACCAGTGTAGCAGCTGAGGGTTTGTATTATTAAGCAGTAGTCTTCTGAATACAATTCATTGGATGCCCAACTGGCTATCCGATACAGAGAGAGACTCGACAAAAAGAGTACTGAAATGATCTCACGTTGTCATTGGAATAATCGACACTGATTTGTGCTGGAGGTGAGCCTTTGCGCAATACTATGTCAAGTCTACGCAGTCACTGTAGCTGGGACTGTGTTGCACCTCCATCTGATCCTCTACTGGCTGGAAGCTTCAGCTCTCAGGCCTCCTGGTCTCACACTCCGGCTCCGTCACTAGATCCTGACTGTTCCTCAGTAAAATTTCGATCTCCCTCTAAAGCTCTGTGCTGCCACAACGTAGCTCTGCATGGCCCAACGTTAGCCTCTTTGGATGTCTCTCTGCCCTCTTTGCCTTGTACTCTCCGGTCCTGGAAAAACTTCCCTTGGAAATTATCCCTGCCCCTCATTGTAAGAAATCTTCTCAATCGATTCTCTAGCAACTGTTGCGTTGCCCTCTCTGAGAAATTCAATCTCTTGATTTCTCTTCGATGTATTTTACAAATTCCCATCAAGCCTCCTCTTATAATCTTTCTGTTGAGAACCAATGGCCCATATTAGATTCTAATCAATGGCTCAGATCATTTTGGCTTGATCCTCGTCTTCTTTTAGAAGTTTCACCTACAGTTTGATTAATAACCTTTAATTATTTTAATTTCCTAAGTTTAGACTTAGGCACCCATTAAAAATAATCAATTATTTTAATAAAACTGATTCTGGGTGGAATTTCCCAAAACGATTACTGGGCATTGTGGAATACATGTGTACAAGCCTCCCTGCAAATTTTGAGGCTTAGAGCACATCCGATGCTACCAGAAATCAACAACCTTGTGTGGCCCTACATTAGCCTCTCTGGCTTTGCGCTGCCTTTGTTGGATCTCTCTCTGCCTTCTCTGTTGAGTAATCTCAGATCAGGAGAAATCTCCAACCAGAACTATCCCTGCCCCTCACTGCAAAAGATCACTTCGAATTCCTCTCCGGCAGCTACTCTGCTTCAGAAATTCGATCTTCTAATCTTCACTCGATGTTTTCTCCAAGTGCCCATCAAGCCTCTTCTTATAATCCTCTCGCTAATCAATCAACGACCTAGATTAGATTCTAATCGATGGCTAGGATCATATTGACTTGATCTCCGTCTTCTTCTAGAAGTTTCACCCACAGTTTAGATTAATACCCATTAATTATTTTAATTTCCTAAGTTTAGACTTAGGGACCCATTAAAAATAATTAATTATTTTAATAAAATTGTTTTCGGGTGGAATTTCCCATTTTCAATTTTTGGGTATTAGAGAATGCATGTATCTAAGCCTCCCTGCAAAATTTGAGACTTAGAGCACATTCGATGCTACCAGAAATCAACAGGTCCTTTGACAACTCCTACCTAGGGAGGAAACACCTTTGTGAGTTCAAGACCTTGAATTTGGAAGGGAAGCTTTATTTGAAGTATTAAATAGCCCTTTACATTCAAGCTTAGTCCACTTAGATGAAAAAATGGTTATCATACCTAATGATTTGTTGCTTGCTAGACTTTGTGATGTGATTGTTATGTGGTTGTGGTTCCACAACCATGACCTAGGCACCTTAATTGAGGCCCAGGCCTCTAGAGTAGCATATTGACATTCACAAGTGAAGCGTTGAGAGCTATGGGACTCCAAGCAATAACAAAGCATTGCACACACCCTTGGGTATTTCTAGCACCCACAACGTTTTGGCACTTTGCCCTACATTTGATGACTTTTTGGCATGATGCACCTACAGTTGGCTTAGCACATCATGAGGTATGGCAACTGATCTAGGGCCCAAATGAGGATGTTCTCAACCCTTGAGACATGGGAGGGCTAGCACGATCTTGGAAGCCCTCATCGTTGGAGTAGAGATTGACACTATGCCCACTTTGAAGACCCATAAGACCACCTTTGTCGCCTCAAGATGAATTTTGGGGTCTATAAAGGGATAGTGATAGAGATCTGAGGGCCAACCTCTAGAGGATGATTTTATAAGGTTTTTGCACCTTACTTTGCACCAAGAAACGTCTACGCATGGATGGCATCAGCCCTATGACTCACACGTGTGGGCAAATCTTTATGTCTTGGCTAGTGGGTTGGCTTGTAACCCAATTCATGATTGTAATTTTAATTGAGATTTAGGGGCTTTAGGGTAAATAGATATTGTTCCTCCCCATATAAATAGAGGAGAAGATCATTATGTTTCTCATCATCACTTGGACTTGGATATTTCGGTCTCTTTGAGAATTTCTGCCTCTTGTTCTAATGGGAAAGATGTGATCTATGGAGCGAAAATTGTCTTGAGCATTTAGTCTTGTATTTGGAGAAGTCACTTTGGATCAATACTTGGGTTAATGCATATTGTCTTGTAAGTACCTTGTTTATTGCAAATTTCTGATTTCATGTCTAATGTATGTAATGAATTGATGATCTTGGTTAAATTTTGGTACCCTAGTTTTGTTGAATATCAATTGAAAGGAAATTGTCATTATTATTGCATGCATTTCTCATAGTTTGATATGTGAATGACAATCCCCTTGGTGATCTCATGTTAGCTCTCCGAAGAGACTTCTGATCCCTCACAAAGGTGATAGTTAGGGTTTTGATGCTAGGGCATCAAAATAACTTTACTCCTTTGCAAGATAAAATCAAATTTTGGTGCCCATAGACTCCATTGACCCTAGGGCTAGGCACTAGCCTTCCTTGTTGGTGATCATCCCAACTTTTTATCCATAAATTTCTCTTTCTCTCTTGACCTAATTCGACCCCTTTAAGGCCAAGCAGCCAAGCTAGGGCTTGGTGCAAGTTCCTAGGGAAGAAAATTTTTGGAGTTTGGAGAGTCTAAATAGTAAGAGGGGAGTGGTTGCCAAAAAATCACTTCTTCTTGGTAGGTATTCACTTATTTCTTTGTCCTAGTTGCTTGCCCTAAGCTAAACCTTAGTTTTGTTCTAGCTTCAACTTGGGGGCTTATTTGAAGGTTTCATGTGCCATATCCATGTTGAAACACATTGTAGGAAACCCTTTCTATTAATCTTGACCTTAGGTCATTCCAACTCTTAACCTACTAAACAAACCCAAGGTCTTGTGTGCATAAAATTGGCCTCTAGAGAAAGCAAATAACTCTTACCCTTTGATTGGAGCCTTGGAATTAATCTGTTTCTTTCCCTTAGAAGCCTCTTAGTCACCCTTGTACCTTCATACCTAGAATATCCATTATAGGTAACCGTATATCGAGACTCCTCCCATTGGTGAAAGTCCATAGAGAGTAGGGGGTTTTGGCTGTCGTGATAGTGGGCCACTACCCCATTATTGTCTCTTGGTCTAGTGATAGTCTTGTAGGGTACCCCTCTCCAAGGCCTGCTAGATTTTGAGGCAATATGCACAGTGCATCACAATGTTAGGAGAAGAATGGGAAGGGGAAGTCACAACATACAAAAACATCAACATACGTTGATGAGTTTGCAACAAAGTTTAAGAAGGACTTCTTATTGGTCTCTTGTCTATCTACTAGGACAATTACCAGGAATGCTTGGTACCTGGATAGTGGTGCATCAAGAGACATGACAACAACATGATAGCTCTTCAACAGTTTGACAAAGGGTTCAAATTTACATGCGAAGCTTGGTAATGATGCTACGTATGCAGTGAAGGGTGTTGGAACCATTATGTTCCAACTTCTAACTTGAGTTTGGAGGGTCATTGGACGCTAAAGAAGTGCTAAATGCAAGGATTGAGGAAGAACTTGCTATTAGTCTCAACTATGGAGGATAGAGTATCTGTTGTGATGTTTCAAAAGGGACAAGTACTCATACGTCCAGAGGGAGCTTGTTTTGACACAACATGGGTCATCGGGATTACAAAGGGTAGTGTTTATAGGTTGTAGGGGAAGCTAGTATATGCCTTGGTACACAACAACGAATGACAACCTATGTGATTTGTGGCACAGGAGGATGGGACACCCGCCCTACAGGTCATTGTCGATTTTGAGGGAAATTGTCATTGGTCTCCTAGATATTAGTATTGAGCGATAGGGCTTGTGCAAAGGGTGTAAAATCAACAAGAATGACAAGGATGCTTTTCCAATCAGTGAGAGAGGGACCAAGAGAATCTTGGATCTTATTCATGTGAAAATTTCTAACACGAAATTCTACTGCAGTAACTAATTTATTTCTTCTACTTATCTTCCACAATAATTTATTTACAAAACCCTTCAATAAACATCAAAATAAATTCTACAGCAGTTGTCACATAATAACATGGAGAAAATAACAATGAAATACAAGCACAAAAGTCTATCGCATCAACACAGTTATTTGTGGACAATAGTCCCCGGAAAAACCCAATGCAGGAAAACCGGTGCTGTAGATGAGGGTTTATTTATTATTCTTCAGCCACAATCTATTTACAATGAATGGTTTTGTAGAACATAGAGAAACCTCTGAGAAAACACTTGAGATAATTTTCCTCCTCCATTTGGAGAAATTCTGACACCCCAGAGACCCTCCAGCCTTCACTGCTTCACCACTGCGTAATCTCTGCTGAGCACTGCGTCCCTTGCTGCGTTGCCTCTCTTAGTTGTCCCTCTGCGCTGCCCCTATGATGCTCTGCGTCACCTCCTCCTCAGTGTCTAACTGATGCTGATGCCCTCCTCTTCCTTCACCCTGCAACTCTCCATCTGAAATCAAACTCTTACTCCTTGGGAATCGATTTCCCTCGGGTTATTGAGTATTTGCCCAGTGTGTCTCCAAATGACTCTCAAGTCTTCCTTTATACTTTTCCTCTTGAGTTATCAACGACTGTGATCTAATCTCTAATCAACGACTAAGATTAAATTATACTTGATCCTTGTCTCTTAGAAGCTTCTCACCCATATTTTCATTAATACCCATTAATATTTTAATTTTCCTAAGTTTAGACTTAGGAAACCCATTAAAAATATTAATTATTTTAATAAAATACAATCCGGCTGGAATTTCATCAAACGATTTCTGGGTCTTGGAGATCTCATGTGTTCTAGCCCCTCCAAAAAATTTCGGAGCTAGAGTACATCTGATGCTACCCAAAAAAAACAACACTCCCTCTTAGCGAGGAATGTTCTCTAACAATACATCCCAGCAGAAGTATCACACTGATCCACAACATCAGTCCTCTGCGCTGCTGATGCTCGACCAACTGCCCTTCATCTACTGCGCTGCTGCCACCTGTATTGCTGCCCATGACACTGCCATTGTCACTGTTAAATCTGTACTGCAGCTCCCTCTCAATATGCTGCATCATGCTGCCTATAGCACTACCACTGCTAACTGCTGCACTGCAACTCCCTGCACTATCCGCTTCTGCTACTGAAACGATTCTCAATCATTCCCATCTTCTCCCTGAAATAAACAAACTTTGTTCTTTCTAGAGCCTTGGAGAGAATGTGCGCTGCCTGTTCTCCTGTCAGAGTGTACTATAACTGTACTGCCCCTCGCTGGACACAGTGTCTAATAAAGTGACACCTGATGTCAATGTGCTTCGACCGATCATGAAAAACTAGATTCTCAAAGAGCTTGATGCAACTTTGATTATCACACAAAATATTGGTCACTTCCATCCTTCTCTTGAATAGATTCACAAGCAACTTCTTAATCCATATGGCTTCATATGATGCTGTGCTCACTGCCATATATTCAACTTTAGTTGAGCTCAGAGCTACAAATTTCTGTTTCCTACTACACCAGGAGGTCATTCCTGATCCAATGTTGAAACAATACCCAGTGGTACTTTTTCGATCTACTGAACTTCCAGCCCAATCCGCGTTAGTGAACCCACTCAACCTTGTGTCATTTCCTCGGGTGTACATTAATCAATGCTCGATTGTTCTACGTATATATTTGAGAACATGCTTGGCTGCTGCCCAGTGCGCCCTCTTTGGTTCCACCATGAACTAACGGAGGGTGTTGACAACGTAACAAATGTCTGGCTTGGTATTGACCAGATACATCAGGGACCCTATGAGCTACCTGTACAAGGTGGGATCGACTTCTTTATCTTCAGAAAAATCAATCTTCTTCTAGTTGGTAATCATTAGAGTAGCCATAGGTCTACAATCCTGCATTCTGAACCTTTTCAAAATTTCTGTAGCATATCTCCCTTGTCCAAGGAAAATTGCGCCCTTCTGCTGCCAAATTTCCAACCCCAGAAAATAATGCATTCGTCCCAAATCCTTCATGTCAAATTCTGTAGCTAGGTTTTCCTTGCAATTTTTGATGAGCCTGGATGAACCTATTAGAAAAAGGTCATCCACATATAACACTAGAATTAGAGGCTCATTCTCTACAATGACATAGTAGAGGTTGGGATCTACGTCACTCTTGTCGAATCCCATCTTCTGCAAGTAACCATCAATTCGACCGTACCATGCTCTAGGCTCTTGTTTAAGCCCATACAAGGCTTTCTTTAATCTGCATACATGAGTTTTCTTCTCATGTGTCTCAAAACCCTCTAGTTGTTCAATGTATACATCTTCTATCACCCCGTTCAAGAACACAGTCTTGACGTCCATTTGGTGAATCTCCCACCCCATCTGTTCTGCAAGGAATATCACGAATCTAATAGAAGTATACCTGGCTATTGGGGCGAAGGTTTCTTCGTAGTCTATCCCTTGCTTTTGAGCATACCCCTTAGCCACGAACCTGGCTTTGTATTTTTCCACACTGCCATCTACAACATATTTGACCTTGTAGATCCATCTCGAACCTATAACTGACCTGTCTTGAGGCCTAAGTACCACTTCCCATACTTGATGCTGAACGACCTCTTGAAAACTAGAGGGTTCTCCAATCTGAGCCACTAAGGCTTGGTATCTATCTGGTTGTCTACGCTCCCTTTTCTCGTTCCTAGGAGCTCTAATGAAATCCTCTGCATCCCGTAGT
The DNA here is from genome assembly GCA_031772625.1 of Pinus tabuliformis. Taxonomy (NCBI): domain Eukaryota; kingdom Viridiplantae; phylum Streptophyta; class Pinopsida; order Pinales; family Pinaceae; genus Pinus; species Pinus tabuliformis. Next base: position 272,728,361 of record CM062809.1, on the reverse strand, counting down.
ATTTGTGGAAGTTCCCGTCTCGTTCTTCCACTGGTAGTGGGTAGATCTATTTGCTACTCCTCCTGAGACTCAACTTGCTGTGATACCTCTAGATTCTTGTCTTTTGGAGAAATACTGGTGCTAGTTTCTGCTAGTCAAAGTGGCTGGACCAATGGATCATCCTTTGACTGCTTTTCAGAAGGCATTTCTCGGGATTTCCTGAAAGCTCTGTCCTCCATGAACTTTACATCCCGTCATACTACAACCTTCCTATTTCCTGGAAGATAGATTCTATATGCCTTAGCATTCTCGCTATATCCCACAAGATATCCTTTTTCTGCAGTTTGATCCTAAATATTCTGAAATGACTCACCTCAGGCTTCTTGCCGGTGAAGACACTTTCCGTAGTAATCTTACCTAATGCCTTGTGAGGAGTCCTCTTCTGGACATATACTGCTGCGTTGCATGCTTCTGCCCATAAAACTTTGGGCATATCCTGATCATACAACATTGCCCTTGCTGCTTAAACAATAGTCCTGTTCTTCCTCTTTGCTACTCCATTTTGCTCCTGATTATATGGAGTTGTCCATTCTCTTCTGATGCCTTCCCTTGCGCAGAAATCAGTGAAGTCCTTATCATTGTATTCTCAACGAGAGCTTTAAAGTCTTTGAATCGATCAAAAACCTCTCTTTGGTTTTTAGAAAGTATATCCAAGTCTTCTTAGAATGGTCACCAATGAAGGTGACGAAATATTCGGCACCACTAAGAGTTTTTGTGGACATGGGTCCACAGATATCTGAGTGTATCAATCCCAGAACACTCTTTTCCCTACTGTTACTTCTATAATAAGCCACTTTGGCGTACTTTCCTAGTATGCGACCTTTGCATACATTGTCTCATTTGGTACTTAATTTTGGAACTGCTTTGACGGTTCTTCTGAGAATTCTTAGAACCCCATGGTGTAAGTGCCCCATCCTCTTGTGCCAGAGTTCATTCAAATCTTTTTCCCCACTGCTACCTATCAGTGCCATTGGAGATTCTAGCTGTAACTTATACAGTCTGTTACTTTTGACTCCAATTTGGGCCTTCTTCTTCCAACTCGGATGTTTGACATATACTTTCTTCCCAATGAAGAAAACATCATAGCCCTTGTTTTGTAACTGAGATATAGAGAGTAAGTTCATCCCCAATCCAGGCACATGCAACACATTGGTAGCTCGAAGCCGATCCCCTGCTTCTATTTGAAAAACTACAGTACCTCTTCCTACGGGGGTACATTTTGACTTATTTCCCATGGTGATTTGGAAGTTCATTTGTTCTTCTTGATAGCTCGAGAAACATTCTCGTATTCTTGTCATGTGCACAAAAGCTCCACTATCAATATACCAAACCTCAGAGGAAGCAGAACTTGCCAAGCAAGCAACTTCTTCTTCCAGTGTGGAAGCTAACATAGAATAGTTGTGATCCATTATATTCTTCGTGCTTTCCTCTTTCCCTAGAGAACTGTGTGAGTCCCTTGTTGCTCCAGCATCATGCTTTCGACTCATTGCAAATTCTCTAATCCTGTTGCCCGATCTCTGCTTTGATACCATGTGAAAATTTCTAACATGAAATTCTATTGCAGTAACTGATTTATTTCTCCTACTTATTTTCCACAATAAGTTATTTACAAAACCCTTCAATAAACATCAAAATAAATTCTACTGCAGTTGTCACATAATAGCATAGAGAAAAGAACAGTGAAATACAAGCACAAGAGTCAATCACATCAACACAGTTATTTTTGGACAATAGTCCCCAAAAAAACCCAATGCGGGAAAACCGGTGCATCGGATGAGGGTTTATTTAGAATTCTTTAGCAACAATCTCTTTACAAAGAATGGTTTTGCAGAGCATAGAGAAGCCTATGAGAAAACACCTGAGATATTTTCCTCCTCCCTTTGGAGAAATTTTGACACCCAGATACCCTCCAGCCTTCACTGCGTCACCACTGTGTCATCTCTGCATGAAGACTGCGTCCCTTGCTGCGCTGCCTCTCTTAACTGTCCCTCTAATGCTTTGCGTCACCTCCTCCTCAGTCTCTAACTGATGCTAATGCCCTCCTCTTCCTTCACCTTGCAAATCTCCCTCTAAAATCAAACTCTTACTCCTTGAGAATCGATTTCCCTTGGGTTACTAAGTATTTGCCCGGTGTGTCTCCAAATGACTCTCAAGTCTTCCTTTATACTTTTCCTGTTGAGATATCAACGACTGTGATCTAATCTCTAATCAACGACTAAGATTAAATTAGACTTGATCCTTGTCTCTTGGAAGCTTCTCACCCATATTTTCATTAATACCCATTAATATTTTAATTTTCCTAAGCTTAGACTTAGGAAACCCATTAAAAATATTAATTATTTTAATAAAATACAATCCGGGTGGAATTTCACCAAACAATTTTTGGGTCTTGGAGATCTCATGTTTTCTAGCCCCTCCAAAAAATTTCGGAGCTAGAGCACATCCGATGCTACCCAAAAAACAACAATTCATTTAGATGTGTGTGGACGGATGTTGGTGGCATTTTATTTACATCAATCTTGTATCTCCTTCATGAAAACCAAGGATGAGGCCTTTAGTTAGTTTCGTGAATTCAAGGTCCAAGTGGATAATTAGATAGAGAGGAGGATCAAGGTCTTGAGGTCAGATAATTGGGGAGAGTACACCTTCAACGAATTCAAGTATTTTTGCAAGGAGGTAGGAATCTAAAGGGAGATGACACTCATACAACCCTCAGTAGAACAAGGTTGCAAAGAGGAGGAACTGATCCATCATAAGAGTTGCCAAGGCATTGATTCTTGACTAGGACGTACCTATGTTTCTCTGGGCAAAGGCATGCAACATGGCAGTTTATGTTCTGAACATGAGTCCTCAAAGGATCTTGGGAGACAAGACATTTGAGGAAGCATTTAAAGGGCTGAAGCTAGAGATAGGGCACTTTCGCATCTTTGGTTATTTGATTTACATCCATGCCCCTGTTGAGAAGAGGATGATGTTTTAACCTTCAGGAGTGAAGGGCATATTTGTGGGATATGGTGAGAATTTAAAGGCATATGAGATTTTCATTCTAGCATGGAAGAAGACAATTGTTGGTAGGGATGTGAAGTTTGAGGAGGACCTAGCATCTAGGAAGTTTTATGAGCCACTTCCAGTGATAGAAGATGAGTGGTAAGAGGATCTGAAGGATGAGCAACTTTCATTTGCTACTTCTAGTTAAGGGAGTCAGACTTCAGGTAAGGAGGAGTTGAGCAACACCCCCTACTAGTTCTGTTAGGAGACCTCAATGGTTTGAATGGACATTGAGGGACGCTAAAGAGCATATGGGTGCTCCCAGGAGCACAATTGAGTAGACCTTTAAGGGAATTTCCAAACAATGTGGCGCTTATGTGAAACATTAAGGATTTTGAGCCTTTTGCTTTTCAGGAGGCATTAGACCACAGGTTGTAGGGATGCCATGATGGATGAGTATAACTTCATTATGATGAATGGTGTATGGGATATAGTGTCAAACTGGAGGGAAAGTCATTTGTGAGTTCCAGGTGTGTCTTCAATATCTAGCATGTTGTGGATGTTAGCATAGAGAAATATGATATGAGGTTTGTGGCAAGATGATTCTCTTAGGAAAAGGTAGTGGACTAGGAGGAGACATTTGCTCCAGTTGCTAGATATACTTCCATTGGAGTTGTCTTATCTGTTGTTTTAATCATGGGGTGGTCATGGGGTGGAGGATACATCAGATGGATGTCAAGACAACATTTTTCGATGGGGTGATTAAGGAGGAGACATATATAAAGCAACCTTAGGTCTTTGAAGTACATGAGTGGGAGCCTCATGTGTGCAGATTGAAAAAGGCTTTATACAGACTTAGGCAGGGACTCGGGATGTGGTACTCCAGGATTGATCGGTATTACAGAGCATGAGCTTCACCAAGAGTGAGGTTAATCCCAACTTGTACTTCATAGTTGTTGGAGATGAACCACTCATGTTGGTGCTATATGTGGATGATTTATTTCTCATAGGTGCAAAGAGGGTGTGCAATTAAGACTTGGCTACAAAGTTTGAAAAAATGGACACTGGGTTGATGCATTACTTCTTTGGGTTAGACGTATGGAAAAGGTTAGGTGAAATCTTCCTTGGTCAAGGGAAGTATGAAGTGGAGATCTCGAGGAGATTTGGGATATAGGACTAGAGACCTATGGATACACCTATGATCACCAATTTGAGGGTGGTCTTGACATCAGATTCAGAGTTAGTGGATCCCACATTGTATAAACAACTAATAGGCTCCTTGATGTATTTAGTCAACACCAGGTCAAATACCTCTTTTGCTGGGAACACCTTGAGTCAGTTCATGGCGGGGTTGAGGCAGGTGCATTGGGTAGTAGTGAAGCATGTATTGATATACTTGAGAGGTACAATGGAGTATGATCTGAGGTATTTTGGTGGTGATGGAGCAAGGCTGCTTGGTAGTGGGAGCAGAAGCAGGAGCGGGGAGCAACATTTTCCAAAGCTCCCGGGTTGGGAGCGAATCGAGAGCGAATTTTTATATAATATATATTTTTATATATTTTGATGCATATATTTCAACAAACACATGTAGAATGATGAATTAGATATAAAAAGCATAAAAACATGGATTAAACCATATAACATCAATCATCTAGAAGTTATAATATTCAATCACATTTCAACGGTTTACAAGTTCTTATTTATATAGCATGTAAGGGTGCACATAACCAAAATAACATTGAGTGCAATCCATCTCTGAACTGAAAATACATCAACAAATAGTGTTAGGAAACCAACTCACAAAAAGATAGAAAAGATAGATCAATGCCTTAGAATTCAGCCTCTTCGAGAGGGCAACTTCTTTTACATTACATAAATGAACAATTCTTGGATGATACAAATGACTAAACCTCCCTTCTATATATAGGAGTCTAAGGGGTCGCAATATAATCAAGCCGACATAACAGTAATAACATAAGGGCACAAAAATATTAATAGTGGGTTTCTATGGGGCATACTAATAACAAAATGGGGACAATAGGGGCACAATAATAACAATAAGGGATACAATGACAATAGTAATGGGGGAATCACTAGTATTATAGGGGCCTATCATGCCCCTCTCCTTCCGAAAAGCGTTGTCCTCAACGCTTGAGTAGTTCGGGATGCTTCTGTATAAAATTCTCATCCTCCCATGTGGAATATTTTGTGGATAATTTCTTCCACTTGATGAGATACTCCGAAATTGATCGATTTCGTAGCTGTCGAGTTCTTGTTTTTGTGACTGTTTCTGGTTCCAATATGATTTTTCCTTCCCTGTCAAGTTCTTGCAATATTGTTTGAACTGGGAGCTTGTCACCTATAACCTTCTTTAAACATGAAACATGGAAAACTGGGTGCACTCGGGAAGCTGCAGGAAGCTCCAATTTGTATGCCATAGTACCAATCTTTTGCAACACCTTGTACGGACCATAATACTTTGGTGATTATTTATTATCCTTCTTACCTTGCTTGAGGGACATTTGTTTATATGGTTGTAGCCGTAGGAATACCCAGTGACCTACATCAAAACTTCTTTCGCTGCGATGTTGATCTGCCTATTGTTTCATTCTATTTTGCGCCAATGTGAGGTTATCCTTTAAGAGTTGGAGAACTTGTTGTTGATGCTCGATGTGATGTCCCATTACTTGAACCTTAGAATTTTTTCTTAAATAAGATGTAATGGATGGTGGATGATATCCATAAAGTGCCATAAATGGGGTCATTTTTGTTGCAGTATGGAAGGAAGTGTTATACCACCATTCAGCCAGAGGCAACCATTTGACCCATTGTGTCTGTTTATCAGATACAAAGCAACGAAGATATCCTTCCAAACATTTGTTTACTATCTCAGTTTTCCCATCAGATTGAGGATGATAAGATGAGTTATGAACTAACTGAGTATCGAGACAAGAAAATAATTTTGTCCAAAAATTTCCAGTGAAAATGGAATCTCCGTCGCTTACAATAATCTTTAGGTTTCCATGTAGCGTTTGAATTGTTTCCATAAATGCACTAGAAACTGTACTGGCTTTAAATGGATGTGATAATGCACAAAAGTGTGCATACTTGGTAAGTCTGTCAACTACCACCATGATGACACTCTTTCCTTCGGACTTGGGTAAACCTGTGATAAAATCCATTGAAACCTCCTCCGAACATTGGCTTGGAATGGATAAAGGTTGTAATAGACCTGAGGTCTTAATTGTTTCAACTTTTCTTTGTTGGCAAACCAAACATTTTGCCACAAACTTTTGAATATTCGATTTAAGGCCATCCCAAAAAAATTCCTTCTTAACCCTGTGGTAACTTTCTCGAGTGCTCTCCTAAGGGAGAAGTGTGCAATTCCATTAAAATCTTTTGTTTGAGTTGGGAATTCTTACATAGGTATAAGCGATCTTTGTACCATAATGAATCATTTTTCTAGCTAATTGTATCAGATGTACTGGGATCTTGTCGTAACTTTCCAATGAGTGCCCACACTTCTTCGTCATTCTTCCATTCCTCCTTTGCTTCATTTATCCAATCTGGTTGGATAACAGAAATGGCGCACAACAATGCTTCCACATCCTCATCCTTTCTTGAGAGTGCATCTGCCACAACATTTTGCTTCCCTTTTTTGTAGATGATTTCAAAGTCATAACCCAACATCTTTGTGACCCATTTTTGTTGCTCTTCAGAGGATAATCTTTGTTCTAAAAAGTATTTAAGACTATCATGATCCGTTTTTACTTTGAAGTGTCTTCCATTAGGTAGGGTCACCATTTCTTAAGTGCTTGTAGTATTGCCAACATTTCCTTCTCATAAATAGCTGTGTAAATACTTTCCCTTGATTGGATGACTTTCGAAAGCAATGGGTCTTTCATCTTGCATTAAAACAACACCAATTCCATTTCCTGAAGCATCGCATTCCACAATAAAGGTTTTTGTGGAGTTCGGCGTAGCTAAGACCGGTGCTTGGCACATTATCTCTTTAAGATGTTCGAAGGCCTTTGTTGCTTCTGGAGTCCATGAAAATGTATCTTTCTTGAATAATGTTGTTAGAGGTGTTGCTATTTTCCCATAATTTTTAACAAACTTGCGATAATACCCTGTCAACCCGAGAAATCCTCGCGGATGCTTTATGGATGTGGGGATTTTCCATTCCTTAATGGCTTTAATTTTGCTAGGGTCTACCTTAACACCTTCATGAGATACAATATGACCCAGATATTCCACCTCTTATACTCCAAAGAAACATTTGGAGCTTTTTGCATATAATTGTTTTTCCTCCAATAGTTTGAGCACCCTGTCAATATGTTCAACATGATCCTTGCAAGACTTGTTGTAGATTAGTATATCATCAAAAAATACTAACACAAATTTTCTAAGGGAGGGTTTGAAAATGGAATTCATCAAACCTTGAAATGTAGAAGGTGCATTGGTAAGGCCAAAAGGCATGACCAAAAATTCATAATGACCCTCATGAGTTCTAAATGTTGTTTTTGGAATGTCTTCAATCTTCATTCTGATTTGATGATATCCTGAACGAAGATCCAACTTGGTGAAGTACATTGATCCATGCAATTCATCCAATAATTTATCAATGATAGGAATGGGAAATTTATCTTTAATAGTGAGCTTGTTGAGCTCCTTATAATCCGGACACATTCGCCATGATCCATCCTTCTTGTGCACCAATACTACTGGAGCAGAGAAAGAACTTTGACTAGGTTGAATTATACTAGCCTCTAGCATTTCTGCAACCATATGTTCAATTTCACTCTTTTGGGCATAGGGATATCTGTACGACCTGATGTTTGGAGGAACACTTCCTGGAATCAAATGAATAGCATGATCATGATCACGAATAGGTGGGAGACATTTGAGAGTCTCAAATACCTTGGAATGATTGTCCAAGACTTTTTGGAGATCTGGAGAAATAGATGAATTTGATGTGGGAACCTCTAGCGAACATAATTGTGCGATTACACCTCGTTGTTCCTTCTTTGGAAGCTTTGTCATACTGTTAGAGCTGATTATCTTTCCCGGTTTCTCTGCAATACCCGTTAATTCAACTTCCTTTCCTTCCGCACAAAATTTCATGAGAAGTTCTTGAAAATTAAAAACTATTGTACCCAAGGATTGTAGCCATTGGACTCCTAGTACAACATTAGCACCACCCATTGGAATGGAAAGCATTGGGCTATTCAATACATATTCTCCCATGGATAGCTTGATATTATGGCACTTTCCAGAGCAATTTATGGTTCCTCCGCTTGCAACCATCACTTGACACTCTAGTGTTGGATACAGGAAGCAATTCAATTCCTTTGCTATCTTACAATGAATAAAATTATGGTTACTTCCTGAATCAATCAACACTATTACCTTTTTCTTCTTGATATGTCATTCTATCTTGATAGTTTGAGGAGTGATAATTCCAACCAATGCATTACAAGATATGGTCAGATTCATTTCTTCTTTATCTAGGGTTTGTTCCTGGAGTATATCCTCTTCTTTTGACATTTCTTGTTCCTTTTCTTCCTCCTCTTCACAATCTATGTAGAATAATTGCTTTTCAACACACTTATGACCTTTAGTGTATTTGCTATCACAACTATAACAAAAAACCCTTTTGCTCTTTTTTCTTCCAATTGTTGTGGTGTCAACCTTGTAGGTTGTGGAAGGTTAGGGGCAACAACACTTCCATCATTATAGTTGTGAGTGGTAGGCTTCCTGGTTGCCATAATTTTGCTTTCCATTTTTCTTGCTAACCTGAATGCCTTCTCTAATGAATCAGGTTCCCAAAGGCGAACCTCATGTTGGATATTATCCTTTAAAGTCCCTATGAACACGTCAATCCTATGCTCCTCTGGAATATCTTTTACCCTTATGTTCAATTTTTGGAAGTCCTCAATGTGCTTCATCATTGAACCCTTTTGTTTGAAATTTATCAACTGGCTAAAAAAGGTATTGCTTTTTGTATCCTCATAATGTGCTATCATTTCTTCCATAAAAATTGCCCAAGTGACAATTTGTTTACGAGAGCAAAGCCATTGATACCATACAAACTGATTTGGTTCCAAATATAAAGTTGCAATACATAACTTTTGTGTGTTTTGCACACTATGGAGATCGAAAAATTGCTCCATTTGTAGTATCCATGTTTCGGGATTTTTGCCATCAAACTTCCTCATATTGATTTTTGGAACATGGTGGGTCTTCAATCCAAAATTAGAGTCTATGAAATCATGATTAACATTTCTTTTGTTTTCATCATGAGTTTCATTTACTACCCTTTCACCATTAGTGACCATTTCTTGTAGCAACTTATTCAAATTTATCTTCAATTCTTCCATCTTATCGTCCATGCCATTCATCTTAGCGTCCATGCCATTCATCTTAGCTTCCACGCCATCCATCTTAACTTGCATGCCATTCATATTAGCTTCCACGCCATTCATCTTGGCTTCATTTACCTTTAGTGAGAGTGAAATTTGTTGTACTTGGTCTTGTAATTTTGATATATCATGTTTCATTTCTTCCTCTTCTTCACGAGTCATGCTAGAGCTTTCAGGTTGCTTACTAGGTGTTTCCATTTTCTTTCTTCGGGGCATTAATTAATGCTAATAATTCTTCACTATTCCCTTTGAATTCCTTCAAACTAATTTTTCAAACCAATCTTATGCAAAATTTAAAAAAAACTACACAACTTTTTTTCACTTTGTAAGAGCTTGATATTGAATCTATTGTATCTCTGTAACTGTGGATCTCGAATATCTGCAATCTCGTCCCGCGGTAGCCCTTTGAGTTCTCTTTCTAACTCCGCAAGTTTGATCAAGATTGGATTCTCCAGGGAAGAGTTATGCCAAATCTCCCACGGTGACCTGATTATAGACTAGTTCAGTAGAGCGAACTTGTACGACATGCCATGTGTCACTATTTCGACCTTAGTACCTGAAACTAATACACAAAAAACTACAGGCCGTCCTCTTTCTGAAACTTCTTACGAAATTTCAATCTAATGCTCAAAACAAAAATTATGACGATTTTCCCCAGGTCACCTGTTTGGAATGTAATTCGGGAGTTTGCAAAAACCCTAACTTCCTCAGATCATATCTCCGCAAATATAGCGAGACAAACTCTGAAATTCAGACCCGAAGTTTAGAACGATTTCTGCTCAAATGGGTTTTTTTATAGCTTTTGAAACGTTGCAGAAAAAAAGTTATAGTGAAGATGCCACGATGACCTGTTTGGAGCAGCGAAACCCTAGAATCCAAAGCTCTGATATCAAATGTTAGGAACCAATTCACAAAAAGATAGAAAAGATAGATCAACGCCTTAGAATTCAGCCTCTTCGAGGGGGAAACCTCCTTTACATTACACAAATGAACAATTCTTGGATGATACAAATGACTAACCTCCCTTCTATATATAGGAGTCTAAGGGGTCACAATATAATCAAGCCGACATAACAATAATAACATAAGGGCACAAAAATAACAATAGTGGGTTTCTATGGGGCATACTAATAACAATATGGGGACAATAGGGGCATAATAATAACAATAAGGGATACAATGACAATAGTAATGGGGGAATCAGTAGTATTATAGGGGCCTAACAAATAGCCTCTAAGTGGTGTCTAACATCCAAAAAAGTCATGCTATAACAAATACCTACATATCATCAAAATCATCTCCTATCTTGGGATCTTTATCATTAATATCACCCTCTAAGCATTAACATAAGATTGTAAAAACATAGCATGTAAAGTCAAGATTTTGTTTGAGTGATGGGTACATTTTTAGTATGGTCATGATAGAGGAGTTCGACAACCAATGTCACTAACATCAAGGTACATAGAGGGCTTGGTGCTCTTGATTAAATACAAGTTCCATACCTTAGTACATGACAAAATCCAATGGAAACATTGCAATCCGCTCGATCCTGAAAATCTGATAAGTCTGCTGGATATGGAGTGAGATCTAAAATTCGACTTTCTCCATATAAAATCCAATGAGGCTGGAACCACTCTCAAACATCCTGAGTCATTTCATGGTAATGTTAAAAATTTAAGTAAAATGATACTTTTACTTTAAGGATTTAATATTAACATGAATTGCATATCAATACTAGGGCCATAGGCTTGAATGTTAGGTTGCCCAACTCAAAAACTCTTGTTTCTTTGAACTTTTTTTGTGTTTCGAGCATCTTTGTGAATTTTTTTTTGCGAAAAAGCAAGGGAGCGATTTTATTTTTTGCGGGAGCATGCTTCTGAGCGAATTTCGGGAGCACGCTTTGGGAGCGGATTCAGGGGGCGCTCCCCTCGCAACCTTGTGGCGCTCCCCTCGCAACCTTGTGATGGAGTGAAGCTACAAGGATATACAAACTTAGATTGGGCAAGGAGTGTAGTAGATAGGAAGAGCACCTCAGGGTGCTGCTTCAGTCTTAGATCAACAACGATTTCCAGGTTCAATAGGGAGCAAACTTCTATGGTATTTAGTTCAGTAGAGGCTGAGTATATTGTAGCGAGTATGGCGATTTGTGAGGCCATTTGGCTTTACTAGTTAGTCGCAGGATTATTTGGTTAGGAGTTGGAACCTACAACGATAGGTTGTGATAATCAGAAATCCAATGTGTTCCATGACAGGTACAAGCATATCGAAATCATATATCACTTCATTAGAGATAGGATCTAGAAGGGGTGGTGAAGCTTTGATATATTTCCATAGATGAGCAAATTGTAGATGTTCTCACCAAATCTTTTGTGAAAGGGAAGTTTGTGTTTGACAGGGACAAGCTAGGAGTGGTGCAAAGTACCCTTCCTTGCTAAGAGGGAGAGTTGATGTTTGTAGCTCAAGTACTTCCGCATAGGTCTAAGTGTCTAGACATGTGGAAGTTGTCTAATTGACTCTTAACCTTAACAATTTACTTTAATTATTAAAGTAATTTCTTTTATGAGAAAAATGAGTTAATCTAATGAAATTCAGAGGTTATTGAATTAGATAAATCACAATCATTGATCTCAAGTGATGATGAGAGTTTAGCTCAATCATCAATCACTTTGGATATTAGGATTGTTGATTTAGTAATAACCCAAACTTATAAAAAGAAGGCTATGCTAAGAGAGAAGAAAACAACGAGAGAATTTGATTTGAGTGCAACAGAAAACAACGAGAGAATTTCTGCAGCAAGGTGTTAGCTCAAGTGCAACCATACAGTAGATTTGCAGAGGCCAAGCCACACATGCGAGTTTAGGAGGATGTAGGGAAGCAACATGACCTCACATGAGTCACGTGTGGGAGAACAAGGCGCAAAACAACTGCTTGTGGGTTTCACATGTGGGATGCACAACCACACATGCATGGCTGTACAGGTGCAACATCAATTTTTGCAGAGCGGGCGGTCGATCCAGAAAACTCAGAGGGCCATACTTGTAAAGGTGCCTGAAATATCAGAAAAATTCTAAACATTCCTGTAGCTTGTATTTTCTTAGTGGGTAGTTTTTCCTAGGTTAGGAAAGCGCTTCCTGTAAACTTGGAAGAAGTTGTAAATGAAACGCTGAATTTTGAATGGCAAATTTTGTATGTGTATTTATGCTTGAAATTCGCTATTTGTTTTTCTTGCATTGAAAATTAAAAATAATTTTTACCAGTTAGAATCCCAATAGTACATTTTGTTCAACAAACTGGAAAGTTAATTAAAATCAACAAGGAAATTTGTTAGGAAATAATTTGTCATTTACAGGGGTTAGAAAATTAACATTTATTACCCTTTTTATTTTTCCTTTATTTTTAGTCCTTTTTCTTTATATATGTGTTTTTTAGCATTTAGGGGTTGGGCCTTTTCAATGAAGGGGCATAGCTCTAGTTTCATTATTTTTCAATGTTCCATGGGGACGCATCCCCTAGGGTTGGGTGCATGCACCCCTTGCACCCCACACACCAAGGACAAGGAGTCTACTGGGGGTGCGTTTCCCTAGTGCGGGGGACAAGACTCCCCAAAAGGGGTGCGTCTGGGCGTCCCCCCTCAAAACTTTAGTATCTAGTATATAGTATATAGTAATATACTAGTATGTTTTGCTTTCAATTTAGATTCTAGAATGATGAATGATGAATTTAATTTTTAAATCAATGTAGATTGTAGAATGATGAATGATATGGATCAATGTATTTGAATATTTCATTATTGAATCTCATGGTATGGATGAATAATGAGTATGTCATATGAATGATGTATGTATCAAAATGAATGATGAGGATGGATCAATGTATGTCATTATTTAATTCAATTATGAATTTAAATTTTATGTGTGGATCAAATTTCAATTTTCAATGTATTGGTATCCATATTACTATTAGTCTATTTAATATTTATGCTTTCATTATTGAACAATGAATATGAACTTGATATATATATATATATATATACCCCGACGCCCCCCACATCCCCGAAATTTCCCTAAAATTTAAGGGAACTCCCACACGTCCCCCCTGTGAGTCTCCCTGCACTGGAGTCTTGGTGGAACATTGTTATTTTTTCATTTTCACTCTGACTCTCTTCACCTCTAGAACTTTTTGGTTTTCTTTGACTTTTGCTTACATTATTCTTCAATTTGTGTAATGACCAAAAGTCATATAAGTAGTGGAAATATTTAAAATACTTTGTAGACAAAGACATCCATCATAGGATAATAATTGTAAATTATATATTGTATTAAAGAATGAATGTAGGATGATTACAATTGAGAATGAGGGTCTTGTATATATAGCTAGATAAGTACCCTTTCACGAACAAGGATGTCTCTAAGACATGCCTTTTCATTATTAACTGACTAACCATTAGTTAATTTAATTATTATTTATTATTATATTTATATTATTATGATTATTATTTATTATCTATTTTTACATAAACATAACATTGCCTTCTCCTTCAAAAAGCTTTGTCCTCAAAGCTTATTGATGAAGGACCAGATGTCTTCTGTCTTTCGGAATATCTTCTTGTTTTTGAGCTTTTATCTTTGTTGATACAAGACGATATGATGTTTTGAGCGATAGACAAAATTGTCGTACTGAAAACGGATCAGACTATCCTAGATTAATCTTCTGATCCTTGGAGATGTGTGGTGAATAGTTATTGTATGACCGGATTGAGCTCACTTCAATATTTTTTGTAACATAAGTTTGTTTATGGTCTGCGTGATATAGATTTGTAGATTGATTAAGATGTCTACTCTTGTGATTTGGATGTAGATAAGGAATTTTTCTTGTTTGAACTTCCTTAAAGGTTTGTATGGCAATTTCCTGATTTCCATTAGGCATTGTTGTTGTTGAATTAACTACTAAATCCTTATTTGGTGTCTCCTCTGTTTGAACGACAACCTCTGAGTACGTTTTTACTTCAATAGGGTTTGGATTTCCCTGAACTACGAGATTAGTGGTATTGATGTTTGTTTCTTCAATTTGGACTGTTACATCTGGAGATTTTGATGCTTCCTTTGTGACAAGTTCTTTGAACCTATTCGTCAATGATTTCTTTTCGTCCTTAAGTTTTTTAATCTGTTTGAGCAGATTTTGATTATGATTTTTGAGACGTAAGCATTCCTCATTCTCTGAGTCAACTTTATTTTGGCCTTCACGCTTCTCGTCTTTTAAACACTTGATTTGTTCTACTAATGTTTGGTTAAGGTTCTTTAAACATAAATTTTCTTCTTCTTGTTCTAATAAACGCTCCTTAAGTTCCTTCTTTGATGCTTTAGCTTTCTTGACTTGTTCGAGTAGTTTTTCTTGGTGATCTCTGAGGCGCAAAATTTCTTTGTCTTTGCTGTAGATGACTTCTTCAAACTCTTTTTGTTTATTTGATATAGTTTTTCATCATCTTGAAACATAAAGTCTGAGATATCCTTAAGGTCTTTTAATGAAGATTTGATTGATTTTGATTTACTTGTTATGTCTCGAAACATGACCATCTTCCCTTTATAAGGAAATGTCAAAACTTGTCTCTCTATGTTTAACATGAGTGTACCCAAATCCTTAAACCAGGGTTAACCGAGTACGATGTCAGTGTTTTTTTCCGTCCTTACAACATGAAATTGAGATATGTACTCATAATGACCTGTTGTCACTTGTAGATCACTAATTTTATACTTTTGTTGGTAAAAATATTTTTCCTTACACCAATGCTTAGCTTTGGAATTAATAGCTGATTTTCCAAGTTGATGTTGATATAATTTTTATCGTTGCTTGGGTTGATGGCGACATTAACTTCTCTTCCTTGGATACTTCCTTTTAACGTAATTACTTTGTGATCTTTAACTGAAAGACCATTATAGGAAAACTTTTCTTCCTTCGACATTTTAGAATTGAGCTCCATCAATTTTTTCAATGATTGATCCCATTTTGTTTTGTCGAGATGCCTTTAGGTATATATTTTAAGTTCCTTTGAACTTTGTACTTCAAGCCTCCTTTAAAAGTGTCTTTTTAATATATATATATATATATATATTTTTTAAATTCTTCAGAACTCTTTTAATCCAATTTCCTATGATCTTTGATATTTCAAACTCCTTTGTATTCTTTTTATATAATTCTACTTATGTTTTTTTTCCTCTTGTACTTTAAAAAAATATTTAAATATTGTTTTAATTGGCTTCTTTTAAATATCTTGTTGTCCTTTGTATTTATTTTTTAAATTTCATATAACTCTTTAAACTTTAATTCAACTTCACTTTAACGTAAACTCTTAACTGATATTTTCTCTTTGTGTAACCTTTTATAATAATACCCACTTTGTACTTCTATATATTTTCAATAATTTTATGACTTGAACTTTTCTTTAAATACCCTTTTATAATATAATACTTCTCTTTATATATATATATATTTTTTATCGTTAAAGGCTATTCTACTTCTATTATTTACAGTAAAAACTGAGAACGATTACATTCAGGTTTATACATTGCGAGAGGCCTGGGTTGGCGCTCTTGCTCATCGAGCTGCATTGAGTCCATTGCCCGCGCAGGGGCCTTCTTCCAGTGATTAAGCGCCCACGCAGGGGCCAAAAAGAGACCATTCTCATTGTGCATTCTATGAAAACTGAAAGCCCATGCCATAGCAGAGGGGCTGTGAAGACTAGACCAAACAAAACTTCCAATCCCACGCAGGGGCAGAAAAGAAACTTGAATAAAAACCATCAGAGACCCACGCAGGGGATCGGACTCACACTGAACGTCAAAATTATCTGACCAAGCAAAACGATTAACTCCATACATTAAGTGTTGGTGGCTAATTAAACAGCAGACGAAAAAACCTGAGTGCAAACAGAGAGCTGGAATTGGGTTGAGCGCGTGACTAGGCATCAGAGTCCTCCTCCGAGTCTTCTGGATAGATCCAGTATTCTCCTTCTGGTGGGGGTCCCCAGTCGTATTTAGCTTTGCCCTTTGCTGGTGCTGGTTGGGAAGCTGGCAGAGCAGCTTCTGGCTCAGATTGTGCCCCAGCTTTGTCCTCAGCTGCTTTGGAGCTCTCTGCAAGCTGAATTGGGGCATGGGGAGTATCCATTGGTTGAATTGGAGCCTGGGATTGTTCCCCCTCGATTTCTTTCGCCTCTTCCACAAATAAAACTGAAACATGAGCTTGGATGCTTGAATTACCTTGCAGATTGTTGATAGAGAAAATCGCTGAGCCGAACGCCGGAAGTGGAGCAGCTTCTGGGTTCTGTGGCTTGGCTTCCATGAATTGCTGAGCTTGGATGGGGTTGGCTTCCTCCACCCTGTGACAAAGGCATCGGCAGCAACTCGACGCAGGATTGACAGGGGGACGCGAGGCACCTCTTCTTCCTGTGCCGCGTCGACTGAAAGGCCTTTGCCTTGGCGCCATAACTGCCCACTTACCAACACTTCCTGTCGAAGCTTTTCCACTGCACCAGAGAATCCGCAGGTGGCTCCTTGAATCCTCTCTGAGCCCTGAAACCCAAACCTCCACCTCCTCAGATCGAACTGACCAACATTCTCCATATTCTGCAGTTTTATGCATCGGTGGTTCGCCTTGAAGCTGGTGCCCCATAACTCCCTTCTGCCTCTGCGATTAAGGCTCCTCGCAGACCATAAATGGCCGTCCCGTCTCCCTTTAGCTCTCACGCTCGCTGGCCAGGGCGGCGTGGAGCATTTAAGGAGTGTCTTAACCTTAGGCTCGCCCATGTACACCATGTGGCGTACTGTGTTCTCCCGACGTGGCACCCGCATCCGGGACTCTTTATATATCTTTTATTTATAATATATATATATATATATATATATTTTTTTTTAATATATATATATATATATATATATATTTTTGAAAAGTTTAACAAACGTGGCTATTCACCTCTTTGGGGTATAATATAAAATATATGTTCACTTATGTACTTTTGACTCGTTTAATGTTCTCCACGTAAAAAGTAAAACTTACCATTCACATAAAGAGATTTTGTTTTTCTTTTACTTTTAAAATACCATGGGCAATTACCATGGGTTTCTAAAACCTCCGTTAATGTTTTCCACGTAAAAAGTAAAACATACCATTCACATAAAGAGATTTTGTTTTTCTTTTACTTTTAAAATACCATGGGCAATTACCATGGGTTTCTAAAACCACGGGCTTGTAAACCACTTAATGAAGAATCAAGATAATATTATTTACTCTTCCTTCTCTTACGTATAGTTTTAAATATATTTGGAAAGATTCCCTCTTAACTTTATCATGCACTTTTTATCAATAATTTTGAGCTTTTTTATATATATGAATGTTCTCCTTCAAAATTTACATCGGACTATATATATATATATATATATATATATATATATATATATATATTTTAATTTTATTTTATTTTTTAATCTTTATATGTACTTATTTTATTTTCTTTTTTCTTCTTTTAAATTTGATTTTTTTTATTCTTTATTTTTTTAATCTTTGTTTTTTTGACTTTTTATTTTCTCTCTCTATATATATTAATTTATTATTATTATTATTGAATGACCAAATGCTTGATAGTGAAATGGAGAAACTCCAAATTCTTGTAGCAAAACGCTTCAATGACAACAATGTTGATGAATTTGACGGTCAAAGACCTGGATCAGAGAACACGACTTTGTGCAGTGATTGAGCGACCAGAGGATCAAACAACTCCGATACCAATGTAACAACCACTAGTCGTATACGCAGTGGAAATATTAAAATACTTCGTAGACAAAGACATCCATCATAGGATAATAATTGTAAATTATATATTGTATTAAAGAATGAATATAGGATGATTACAATTGAGAATGAGGGTCTTGTATATATAGCCAGGTAAGTACCCTTTCACGAATAGGCATGTCTCTAAGACATGCCTTTTCATTATTAATAAACTAACCGTTAGTTAATTTACTTATTATTATATTTATATTATTATGATTATTATTTATTATCTATTTTACATAATTTATGTTCATAGCAATTTGCATTCGCACTGCGCAGACTTTGTTGGATGACATGTGATAAGTCAAACATGATCGGGTTAGTATCTTTTCTATAAAATGGGATGGGAGTCAAAGGAAGAGATGGGAAATATTGATTATTGTTAGGATGTGTGTAATAACCCTAATTATTAATTTAATTAGAACTCTGGGAATTTTGACTAAAAAATTTAGGACATGAATTTTATTCCAAAAATACAATAAAATTACTTTGAATTTCACACAATAGAAAAACACTAGCAATTTAATTGAATTGTACGACCCAAAGATGAAATGTCTTAACTTCGCCACTATTTTATTAAATGGGATTCTTTAGAGGAATATTGCATGAATTTCTAAGATAAAACCTGGCAATATGGCCTTCTTCCTTACTGCAAGTTGACCTAGGAACATGTCACCCACTTGTGCTAAAGAAAATTTGACTTGAAAATGTTTGATAATTTGGCCTCGAAGAAAGATACTAATGTTTGCCTCCACGAATGATTAACTTGGCACTCAATGATGGAACTCGTCCTAACAATTACTGACTCAGCCTCTAATGTACTACTCCCAGTATAAACAACTTGCAAAAGAAAAATTGTTGCTCCCTCACTCTGATTATTTATGTTCTTGCTCATCTCGATTTGCTACAAAGGATGGCAATTCGGCCCCAAACAAATATGTCACTCGACCTAGTAATATCTTGTGAACTCAGCTTAAAGAAATTGCAAAGTTGTCCCTTGGTAGTTGTAACAAATTTAATCCTCATGAGTTAGGGTTTTCGGCTTGAAAAATTTGATGGAACAAATTCAGTCCTCATGAGTTAGGGTTTTTGGCCTGGAAAACTTGATAGGTTTGGCCGAATTAAATCCACGAATTTGGATTTCACCACTGAGGAAAATTCAGTGTCAACAGAGATTAACTCACAACTTCAACAGAGATTAACTTAGCTGCGACAAGAACAATAAATTCAACTTCAGTGAATGGGTGATTTCACTCTAAGAAAACCCTCAGATTTGGCCCTCACGAAGTATAAGTTTCAACCCCAATAATTTATGGCCCCATCTTTTTTATTAAATCAACCCAATTGCCTCCATAAATCTGGCCTGGAAAACCCTAATAATTTAAGCAACTCGACCTCAGTGATTTAAGAGCTCGACCCTTGCAATTAGATGATTTTGGTCTCAACCAAAATTAATCTCGACCCTCGCACAATAGATTGGGAAACTGATCCTCCTGAATTGATTTCCTTGGCCATGAGATCGACTTGCAAATAATAATTGGCCAGGGTGGTTTTGCAACCACTAAAACTAGTGCCACTAGCTAGGGTATATATTGTAACACCAAAATTGGGAACATTTTAGCCCTCTTAGTTAGCTACTAGAGCTCATTGAAAAATTATCCTATAGTTCTTCATATCTCCCCTCAATCTCATTTTTCCCCTTTTAACAATAATTTCCTCCTTCGAAAACCATGGGTCACTTTATTTCCGAAAGTGACTTTTAAACGTTTTATTTAATTATTATTTATTTTATTATGATGATCCATTTGTTTTTCTTGTCAATAGCCCATGGGATTTGGATAGGTATGTCTCAATCTCCCGTTGTTTCTAAGGTTCAAAAAGGGACATTACAACACTCCCTTCCCAAGTTTTTCTTGTCCTCAAGTAACTGCATCACTTGCTCGCCCTCCCATGTAGCATCTACTACCGATAAGCCTTTCCATTGAATCAAATATTCTTGGATGACCTTGCTCCTTAACTTCTTCTCCCTTGTGCCCAAAACCTCTTGTGGGATGAGAATTAATTGTCCTTTCTCTACCAATGGTGATTGCTCTGCTGTGGGCTCAACTTGCTGTCCAAGTACCTTTTTGAGACAAGATACATGGAAAACATTGTGGATTCTGCTGTCTTTAGGCAATTCCAACTCATAAGCCACCTCCCCGTTCTTCCTAATATCTTGTAGTGCCCATAGAACCATGGCTTTAACTCCTCAGAACCACGCTTCTTCAAGATTGTTTGCCTGTATGGCTGGAGCCTTGAAAAAACAAGATTCCTTCTTGGAATGTGTGCTCCATCTTGTGGCGATCTACTTATATCTTTTGTTGATTTTAGGCTACCTGTAAATTCTCTTTAAGGAGTCTAAGAATATTATGACTCTCTTGCAACCAATCCTTGGCCATGGTGCCTTGCTATCTCGTAAAGCCATCTCTAAAAATCTGGGAGCATCATAGTCATACACTGCCTTGAATGGAGTCATCCCAATAGACATATGGTATGTGGTGTTATAACAATACTCCCCCAAATTCAACCACTTGATGCAAGTCTTCCGCTGTCCTGCCACACAATTTCTTAAATATCCTTCCACTTGTTTGTTAACAATTTCTGTCTGATCGTCTGTCTGCGGGTGATAACTAGTGCTTAGGTTAACTCTGTTCCCACCAATTTGAAGACTTCTTGCCAAAATGCATTAAGAAACCTGCTCTCTTTGCCACTAACAATGTGCTTGGGAATCCCATGCAATTTGAAAACCTCTTGAAAGAACATTTCTACCCCTCGTGTTGCCGAATAATTGGAAGTTATGGCCATGAAATTGGGTGAATTTCATCAATCGATCAACTACCATGAAGATGTAGTCTTGCCCTTGTACCTTCAGAAGCCTTGTGATGAAAATTGAAATCCATAAAGTTGCTTTCCCATTTTTGATCTAGGATTGGTAGAGGCTGAAGTAATCCCGCTGGATGGGATTTGCTTGGTTTTGTTTTGTTGGCAGATGATGCGCTCAGCTACATGTCTCCAAATGTCCCCTTTGAGGCCCTTCCACACAAATCTCTCCCATAGTTGCTTGTATGTTTTGACGAATCCTTGGTGTCTGACAAGGGGCAAGTCATGCATGGCCCTCATGATCTTATCCTTAAGCTGTGATTCAGGGACCAAGAATATTCTTCTCTTGTAATAAATAACATCATTGAAAACTCGATATTTGTCATTCTGAATTATCTTGGTATCCATCTTGAAGTGTCTCAGGCTGTTATGGTTTGTTTTGACCATGAATTTTTCCTCCCACCAAATAATGTGTGAATCTCGCGAGTGCTGCACTATGGCTAGCATCTCCTTGTCATATATAGAATAGAGCCTTTCTAGCTTCCTTAGCTTCTAGTTCTCGGAAGCGTTTGGATGCCGATCTTGCATCAACACGGCTCCTATGACTTTCCCTGATGCATCACACTCTAAAACAAAAGGTTGTGAAAAATTTGGAAGTGCAAGAACAAGACAAGAACTCGTTACCTCCTTGCATCGCTCAAAGGTGCGTTGTACCTCTTCTGTCCAATCGAAAGCTCCCTTGTTTGTCAGGTTTGCCGGAGGTGCCACCATTTGAGAATAACCATTGACAAATCGCCGATAATAATTGTATATTCCTAGGAATCCCCTCAATTTCGTGAGATTCTTGGGCGTTAGCTATTCAATGATAGCCCAAATCTTCTCTTGATGGACCTGTACTCGCGCACTGATGATGTGCCCAAGATATAGTATCTCTTTCATTCCAAATTTGCACTTGGACTCCTTCACAAATTGTGATTTCTTCTCCAATATGCCCAGTATTTTGTCCAAGTGCCTCAAGTGCTCCTCCAATATGCCCAGTATTTTGTCCAAGTGCCTCAAGTGCTCCTCCCAAGCTTTGTTGTACATAAGAATATCATTAAAGAAGACTAGCACAAACTGCTTCAACTGCTTCCTGAATATATGATTCATGCATGACTGGAATGTGGCAGGTGCATTTGTTAACCCAAATGACACACTGAGAAATTTATAATGACCATAGTGTCATCTAAATGCCGTTTTTTGTATGTCTTGCTCAAGGACTCTGATTTGGTGATAACTTGATCTTAAGTCAATCTTAGAGAAATACACAACTCTATGTACCTCATCCAAAAGCTCATTTATACGTGGAATCAAGTACCTATTTTTAATCGTCTTATTGTTAAGAGTTTGCAGTCTATACACATCGTCATATTCCCATCCTTCTTATTGAATAGTACCATAGAGGATGCAAATGGACTTTTGCTAGGCCTTATGTACCCCATATGTAACAACTCTTTGATGGTCTTGTCGATTTCTTCCCTAAAATTCTTGGGGTGTCGGTATGGTGTGGTGATGACCAACTTGGATCTTTCCTCCAATTCTTTAATGCGTTGAATCCCTTATCTGGTGGTCTGCCGGGAGGGATAGCCTTAAAAACCCTTAGATGCTTTTCAACAAGGCTTAGATGTCGACTGAATAATGCTAGTCTTCTTTTGATCCAATTTGCTGAGTGACCATACACTGCGTGACCCAAGCTATGGCCCCATGGCGAAAGATAGCCTTCATCTTTTTGGTCGTCACCATCTTTGGAGCTCCTGTGGTAATTTCCTTGAGCAAAATTCTTTTCCCCTCTGGTTTAACCCAGTCCATTTCCATGGTATTGTAGTCCTTCCTGTGTCTCCCAATAGTGATGAGCCATTGCACTCCCAACACCACATTGGTGTCGACCAACTCCACTACATAAAAATCTACTAGAGTGTAGGTCTCTATTTTAAATTCCATCTAAGGCACTTTCTTTAAGCATGCCATCCTGCGTCCTCTTGCTACTTCTACATCAAACCCTTCAAACTCAACTGTATTCAAGTGTCTTCGCTGCATCAATGGAGTTATGGGTGGAATTCCCATCAATGAGGACTGTGGCTTGCTGCCCCTTTATGACACCCCTTACCTTGAAGGTGTTGTATTTGGGAACACATGAAGGTTTGCCTATAGTAGCTCTTGTTAGCTTCCTGGTTGGTGGTTCCTCCTCACCGCTGCTGCTGCTGCTATGTTCCTCAACTTGAACTGCTACCCGTTCTTCCTCTTCATTGCTGTCTGACATCACTTCTATACAGTGAACTCCCTTTGTCCATGCACCTAGGCCCTGGAACCTAGGTTTCCTTGCAGCTGAAACTAATTTTTTTCCTCCTTAATTCATCCCTGAATTATTCCATTTGATTTTTCTCTTGCCATGACTTCTTCTCTTTTCCCTTGGGTGGGGGAATGAATTTGGTTGTTTCCATTTTAGGCACTGCGTCCTCCATATCTCTAATTTTGTTAATGGTCACTTGGAGCATGCTAGGCTTAAAAGTCTTCATCCAACTGCACAATTGGTCGTTCAATCCTTCTAGGAACAACATTACTAATCAGCTTTGAGATATGTCTATCACCATTACAACCAATCTTTGAAACTCAATGATATAATTACCTGAGCTCCTTGTCTCCTTAAGCTAGGCTAACTCTCTAAAGTGCAACTTTGGTTCCTTCTTGTCAAACCTTTGAATTGATCTATTCGTGAACTCCAGATAGGAGTTGATGTTGGCATGCCCTAGTGTGGTTAACCTGTGGTACCACCACTTGTGTGTTTCACCCTCCAGTTGTAGTGTGGCATATGGGATTGCCTCTGATTCCCTCATGGGATTAAGTTGAAAGTATGTGTCAAGTTTCTTCATGCAAGCTCTAGTTGAACCTTTGGAAGTCTGATTGAAAGTTATATTTATTTTTTTGGCCTCTTTGGGATATCATTGTTCATCCAACATTTGTTAGAATCGCTTGATTTGCTTTCGTGCTTGATGGAACACTAGTCTTGAAGTGACATTTGGGCTTGAAATTTTGCTCCCATTGCCTGGTATTCTCTCATGTAATCCAGGAATTTTTCATCCTGTCTCTATTGGCTCTTCCAAGAACTTGGGAAGGAGTGGTCTTGATGAAGCTTCTTTCACCGGTGGGGGTATCGTATTGGTGGAGTTACTAGCTTCAGCATGGCGATTATCGTCTCCTCCCAACAAGCTGTAACTCTTATGTGATCCTTCTGCTCCATGATTGGTCTGATTTTCACAGAGACCATGGACCGGGTGACTTCTTTTAGAGCTAGAGCCACCTCTTGTTGCCCTCCGTTTACCATTTGGGCCATTTCATGTTGCAGTTGTCCTTGTTCTGGTTCCTGGAGTACCTCTTATTGCCCTCTGGCTAAATCATTCAATATGTGCTTGAAGCTCTCACAGGGTTGATCTTTGCGATCCCCCATCTTGTCTTTTTCTTCCTCTCGCTCCTTTCTGTAAGTTATGTACCCTTGGTCTCCTGGAGTCATCAACTGTTAACCCCCTTTTCAGGCTGGGAGGAAAATCTGGATTTGATACCACTGTAATAACCCTAAAAATTTAATTAAAACCTCAGCAATTTCAACTCTAAATTTTAGGGCATGAATTTCATTCCAAAAATACCATAAAATTACTCGGAATCTCACATAATAGAAAACACTGACAATTTAAATGAATTATGCAACCCAAAAAATGAAATGTTGTAACTTCGACACTAGTTTATTAAATGAGATTCTTCAGAGGAATATTACATGAATCTTTGAGATAGAACCTGGAAATATGACCTCCTTCCTTACTGCAAGTTGACCTGGCAACAAATCACCCATGTGTGTCAAGAAAATTCGGCCTATAACTGTCTGATAATTCAGCCTCTGAGAAAGATATTGATTTCTGCCTCCTTGAATGTTTAACTCGACCCTCAATGATGGAACTTGTCCCCACAATTACTGACTTTGCCTCTATTGTACTGCTCCCGGGATAGATAACTCGCAGCAGGTAAATTTGTCACTCCTGCACTCTGATAATTTCGGTTCTTGCTTAGCTCGATTTGCTAAAGGAACTGGAAATTCAGCCCCAAACAAATATGTCACTAAACCCAGTCATATCCCATGAAATCAACTTTAACAAATTGCAAACTCGTTCCTTGGTAATTGCAACAAATTTCGCCCTCACTAGTTAAGGTTTTCAGCTTGCAAAAGTTGATAACTTGATGCGTTTGGCCCAATTAAATCCATGAATTTGGCTTTCAGCACTTAGGAAAATTTGGCTCCAGTAGAGATTAACTTGGCCACTGCAAGAACAATAAATTCGGCTTCAATGAATGTTTGATTTTCACTCCATGATAACCCTTGGATTTGGCCCTCACGAACTGTAGGGTTGGGCCTCAATAATTTCAATAACTTATGGCCCTGTCTTCTTTATTAAATCTGCCCAATTGTCTCCATAAATAAAGCTTGGCAAACCCTGCTAATTTAAGCAACTCGGCCTCAGTGATTTAAGAGCTCGACCCCTGCAACTAGATGATTTTGGCCTCAGCCAAATTTAATCTTGGCCCTTGCACAACATATTAGGAAATTCATCTTTCTGAATTGATTTCCTTAGCCACTGGTATCTACTGTTCGAATTCCCATTTGGGACATTACCATAAAGATCAAGCATGAAGTACCATCGGCCAGTGCATTTTAAATCTGAGGTGCAAGGCATAGGAGCTGATATACAATGGCAGAGTCATCTGAAGAAGCTTATGAAGCACATATCACCATATATATCAGATGGAGGAATGGGAATAACAGCTCTGAATCAGAGGAAATGAGCAGGAGAGCTCATCCAAGCAGCAACATCGCACTCAAAGGAATGTGGTCTCTAATGGTAGCTACCCTGAAAGAGCAATAGAACTGTGTGTGTGTGAGAGAGAGAGAGAGAGAGAGAGAGAGAGAGAGAGGAATGGGAATAACAGCTCTGAATCAGAGGAAATGAGCAGGAGAGCTCATCCAAGCAGCAACATCGCACTCAAAGGAATGTGGTCTCTAATGGTAGTTACCCTGAAAGAGCAATAGAACTGTGTGTGTGTGTGTGTGTGAGAGAGAGAGAGAGAGAGAGAGAGAGAGAGATATCCTTGAATTGAATTTGAATTTTATTAAAATATGCAACAGGGCTATGGGATGAAAAAGCTTACTTCCAATGCAACATTCCATTATCCAAATGATGGAAGAGATGAATTCAAGGAGGCAATATCCATAGTATGGTACACAGAAGTTTTGGACTACTCTTCTAGATTTGACCTTTTTTCCTTTTGGATAGGTCTCTTAGCTTACTTGGGTTGGATTTCAAATTTACTTCTGCTTCCACTTACGTCTTCTGTAGCATCCTTGTAAGTGGATTTTTAGGCACATTCCTATCTGCCAGCTTGAATTGAGAAAAAAACGCCCTAGTTTACATCTGTTATTGTCTTTAGTAAAGACAGGATTCATTATTGCAAGTTTTGTTATATCTGATTACTGTAACTGAAATGTTTATATAAAAGCTGAGTCCCAACAATACTTCCCTTTTGATTAGTTTACTTGACATCTTGAGAGGGATCAAGAAAATAGTATGTTGTACGATATATGAGATTCAGATA
The DNA here is from genome assembly GCA_031772625.1 of Pinus tabuliformis. Classification (NCBI taxonomy): domain Eukaryota; kingdom Viridiplantae; phylum Streptophyta; class Pinopsida; order Pinales; family Pinaceae; genus Pinus; species Pinus tabuliformis. The sequence continues at coordinate 272,701,554 of CM062809.1, read as the reverse complement.
TCCTAGTTCAATTGGCTATATATATCTCTTTAGCATTTCTCTCTTATACATTCAGTTTATTAGTTTCAGTGTCCGGGAAAATTTGAAGGATGGAAATTTATCTTCAATTTAAAAACCTTGCTGAATCTAACTAGTCCCTAATTTGCAAACTGTAATATGTTTGGCAATATTTTTGTAAAAATATTGAAATTTCTAATAATTTTATACTCTATAAAATTTTAGCGATTTTGAAGATAAAATAATCTTTTACTTAAAATTTGGGCGAATCATTTTTAAAAAAAGCAGAAATTGACAAATGTTGTTTTTTGGAAAAAACATGGAAAATTAGCCCACCTGCGAATAATAGTCCCTAAAACTTATCATGTTCAACATTCATGTTTTGGATCTAAAAATTGGGTTTGGATATCTTTATGTTTTTTTGATAAATATGTCTTATAGAATCTCTTTGGCTTAGCTGCTGCACTATGATGGGCATATCTATGCGGTCAAAGTCATTCAGCTTGCAACTCGCCTTATCCATACCCACTTGGGGGGTTTTGAACCTGGGTCTCCGTGTTAATACACGCTGGATCACCTTGCTGCTAGACTACACTCCTGTGGGCTTTGATATATTGTTATAAGATGCAAATGCTGACTCTAGCTAGATTTGAGGTTAATTCAATGATTTTTTTTTGTTTTTTTTTTTGTATTAACATTTTTCTTATGTGGTTTTCAGGATTACGATTGCCAGTAGATCAACGAATAGAACCAACTGTCCTTCCACCACATTTGGAGTCTGGTTTGGCATCAGTGGATGGTGATACAAGCTTTGCAGAGGCCACTGGTATTTTATTATCATTTTTTCTGTTTATGTTTTTGGCTTTCAGCAACTGGAAGAGGAGTTAAATTGGCAAATGTTTATCCATATCTTGAGCCCCTTGAATTAAGAATTAACATGGTTTAGTAAAGTTTATTCAGATTCAGATTACTATATATTTATTTATTTTTTCTCTGAAAAATGCAACTTATATTAACAATAAAAATTACAGAGTGCCTGACATCTATCTAAAGCACGCAAGAAGGTCCTTAGGAGAGATTGAGCTTGAGAATGATTAAACTTAGCATCTTTTCTATGGATACCTCTCTCAGCTTTAATTTGGGCTTGAAGATAAGCATACAATACCCAAGGAAAGCATTTAATGAAAATTGAGTACCATTAAAAACTGCATCACATCCCAACCTCCCGGTGGAGTATAAACAAACTATTTGAATGTAATGCCAAACTCCCTGGAAGTGAGATGAAGCTAGTGCATCACAATCTCCTAGCAGCACATCCTTCCACAAAGTATCTTTATAGGATATGACTGCAAGAGGTGTCCAAATGACGTTGCAACAGGTCCTGACTCCTGGCACATGCACACTTCAAAAAATATGCTAGACAATCTTAGTGATCCCATGGTGCAGACAATGTACATCAGTAAAGCTAGAGTTAGAAAGCCTGGCCTTAGAGGGTGAACCCTGATGTCCCAACAACCAAGTGAAGGATACCAACCAAATGGCAACCTTCTATCCCCAGACCATGTAGAGGCACACAATCCATTTCATTTCTTCATCCACTGTAGCCCATTTTATGCTGAGTACCTCTTGAATGGATGTTTCATGTGAAGAATCTGGTATAGTTGGCATGCCATGTGGATCAAAATACGACCTATTTTTCTTTTTTTTTTTCAATGTGGTTCACAGACCTTGGAGATCGGTGAATGCTACTACCACTGAATATTTGTACCAGGCAGATCCCCCTGAAGGGATTCACTCTATGTTGGCTTGCCTCCAACATAAGGGGGGATTCCCTAATATCAAATCACTAACAATGTTATCAATTGGATTGTTGACCAAATTGGTGAACCCCCCGAATTAGGAACCGGTCAGAACCAGGGACCAGAAAAGGGACCAAAAAACCAATCGACCAAAAAGTAAATAAAATTTTCAAATTGTAAAGAAAAACATATATTTTCATGTGCATCCATATGATTCCAAACCATTTATACACAAATATGCAAAATTTCTCATTTATATAGCATGTAAGGGTGTGCATATAACCAATGTTGCGAACATCGCGATCGGGATTAAATTGGCGAGGGGAAAAATCGGGAAAAAATCGGCAAATACAAAAATATTCATTTTTTTTCAATTTTTTTAATATCTAAAGCATCTACAACATAAAATAAATGCATTGACACATAAATATGATAAAAGAACTAATATATAAGATGTGTAATATCATTTCTAGTGCTACATCACACATAACAGTGAATCATGTCCTAAATAGTAAGTCTTGAGTCCCAACTCAGCCTCAAAATATCAACAAAAAATATAATAATGTATCTCATATCATGAGTCATAATGTCATATACAATGAAATGAACCAAATAACTAATACTACTGATTTCCTCTGCCCCTCTTGCGAGAAAATGCAATAGCTTTCCCTCTAGATGTAGATGGCGGTGGAGTTGGCAGTGGACTCTGTTGTGCTCTAGAAGCTGAAGAACTAGGAGTTACAGGAGGTAGACCACGTGCTCTACTGGTGATAGGGGTAGCCTGGATAGGTGGTGTCACCTCCTTCTCTTGTTGCTCCTGCTCCTCCTCCTCCTCCTCTATCCCTTCCACTACCTCCTGCTCTAACCAATCAGCGACCGACTCCATGAGAGGCCTCTTGGTCTCAACACTCCATGCAGCAGTGGTGTCAATCCCATCCAATGAGATGACCTTCACATCAGGTGTCCTCTCAAGTTGCCTCACCTGCAATCGAAGATTGTAGTAGACGTAGACCATGTCATTAAGTCACTGGGACTCCAACCTGTACAAGGGTCATAAATTAATAAACTATAAATAATAAAAAAGGAATTATAAAAAAAATATTATTTAATGAATTCAAAAAATTAATTGGAAATTTGGAATATTCTAAGTTTTAACTTGTTGCACTTCTTGGTGTGTATTTTTCAAATACACTCCAGTTGCGCTTGCATCCTGAGGAGCTACATGTTTGGCTGAGCACTCAAATGGCAAGCCTTTGCAGATTGGGTACTCGCCACCATAGTTTCTCCACCATGCATCTACAACAAAATTACAAATAAGATAAACATAAGAAAAAAATGAAATTTGAAAGTTGAAGCAAAGTATGAAGTTATGAACTTGAAGAAACCATGAAATTTGAAACAAAGTAAAACATACCTGTCATTTTAGTTTTCCTATCAGACACAACCATGTCAAAGCTAAATGTGCCACCTGCCATCATGTATATCTCCATTTCTTTGGAGATTTCTGCACATTCTGCTGGAGATGGCACCATCCTTTGAACACAAGTGAAGAATCCATCTATGACTTCAACATCAAATAAGAAACCACAAGAGTAAGCAAATGCGGGGTTCAGGTAGATCCTTGCAGCATGAATGGGACGATGGAGTGTATTGTTCCATCGTTCATCAATCACTTCCCATAGGAGGAGTTGTTTCTGAAACCCCTCATCCCCCTTATCATCATAGTAGGTCCGAATGGATTCTTTGGCCCTATCCATGGCCTCATACAAGTAGCCCATTGCGGGCTTGTCTCCATCAACTAATCAAAGAACCTTTACCAAAGGTTCAATAATGCTGCACACCTCTTGCACTCCCGCCCAGAAGCTTTCTTGGTATGAAACTAATCTGCATATGGCCTCTCCCTCTGGTTTGCGGCTAAATGCCAAAGCACGCCACTCATCTGAAAGAAACATTCTCTTCACATCCCACATAGAATTCAAGAGGGATTGAAGAGATATGAAACTGGTGGCAAATCGTGTAATGGCAGGGCGCACCAACTCCTTGTTGTTGGTGAATGTTCTCATCAAATGAAGCACAAATGCATGATTATATATAAATTTTGTAATTCTTTTTGATGAGTCAACAATATCCTTGACAAAAGGAATTTTTTCTATGTCCTCCAACATCAAATCAATGTAGTGTGCAGCACAAGGTGTCCAAAATAAGGTAGGATGCCTCTCCATAAGCATCTTGCCAGCAACAACATAATTTGCAGCATTGTTCGTTATGACTTGGACAACATGTTCTTGACCCACCTCCAAAATGAACACATCCAACAAATCACACAATAACCGTGCTTCTTTGATATGTGTAGATGCATCAATAGATTTCATAAACATTGTCCCCTTGGGACAATTAACCAAGAAGTTTATAAGGCTTCTACCTTTTTGATCAGTCCAACCATCTGAAATCACAGTGCATCACGTGTGTGCCCATGATGCCCTAAACTCCTCCAATCTCTTGGTGCATTCAACCTTTTCATTTTGAAGAATGCGCCCTCTAAAGGCATCATAAGAAGGGACTTTGTACCCTGGGCCAACAACTGCAATAGTATCAGCTACAGGCTCCTCCAATCTCTTGGTGCATTCAACCTTTTCATTTTGAAGAATGCGCCCTCTAAAGGCATCATAAGAAGAGACTTTGTACCCTGGGCCAACAACTGCAATAGTATCAGTTGTGGGCTGGAAAAATGGATTGTTTCTTGCAACGCTGAAAGGAATATCACTCCAAAGAAGAAACTTGCCCAACAACTTGTCAACTTCTTTTTTCTCCTTTTTTAATAATTGAAGAGATAGATGGTTGTGAACTAGGTGTGGTTCTAGGAACAAAATATGATGAGGTAGCTACAGGGTTGGTTGTAGATACTGATGCTGAAGTAGAACCAGTACCACTCTCATGTTCACCTCTCAATCCTGACACTCTACTCCCAGTCCTTGCTAGTTGACTATTTAGTGCTGACTTGGACAATTTGGTTTGCTCTATTTCTTCCAATGATCTGAGGGCTCTTCAGATGATTTTTGGATTTGTATTTGTGCAAGGCCCTACGTCATGTCCAAGGATTTATGTAAGGTGATACTTTAATCTGTATACCCCTCTATCATATGATGCCTACATAACTTGCAAGTCAAGTTTGATCTGTCAAACCCTCCATCAGGTTCACCAAATTCCCATAGCGGGTGCAATTTACTTGGCCTGTTTGTAACTTTGTCGAATTCTTGAGTTTTAATGTAAGATGAAGTTTGAAGTCAAACCTAGGGCACAAGAAGAATTGCAAGTTAAAAAAATAAAAATAAGATTTACATACAACACATTGAATTTCTGACCAAAAAAACCTCAAATCAATGCAACAATAATGGAAAAAATACACATTCAAACCCAAGCAAAAATGATGTAAAAAACTAGGGCACAAACATAAATTAAACTTATAAATCTAACAATCAAGTTTTTGCATTTTTGACCAAAATGAACGCTCTCCACTATATGTAACAAAAATGAAAAAAAAAACCACAATCAAATCCACTCAAAAATATTGAAAATAAATGGGTTATAGAAACCCAAGCAAAAACAAGAAAAAACAAAAAAAAAACAAAAAAAAGGGTCAAATTTGATGCCCATACCTAGAAACCACGCTTTGCTGAAGAAACTTGGTCCAAACTCGGATTTTTGTTGCTTGGGATGCTAAATTCCTTCACTTTTCTCCTCTCTTGCCCTTGTAGATGACTTCTTCTCCTCCCCACCTCTCAATCTTGCCCTTTGTCTAAAAAAATGACAAAAAAAAAACTCAAAATCACACTTTTAAACTCGCTGTTTCCACCTTTCACGATTTTTTGGGATGGGATCTGATTAAATCGGTGCAACGGAAAAGTCGCGATTTAATCGCGATGTTCGCAACATTGCATATAACCAAAATAACCTCGTTTGCGTTTCATCTTTCAACCAAAAATACATCAACAAACAGGATCTAGATGACCTCTAACATCCAAAAAACTTCATGCTACAACAAATACCTATAGATCATCAAAATCATTGCATATATTGAGATCTTCATCTAATATCACTAAGTATTAAAATAAGATAGATAAAGCTTAATATGTCAAGTCAAGATTTGTTTGAATGATGGGTACATTTTTACTAGGGTCATGATAGACGAGTTCAACAATCAATGCCACTAACTCTTGGTGCTCTTGATTAAATGCTAGTTCCATACCCTCGTACATGACACAATCCAGTGGAAACGTTGTAATCCCCCTAGTTCCGAAATCCTAAAAACTATTAAGTCTATTGGATTTTGAGTGGGATCTAAAATTCTACTTTCTCCATATGAATCCATTGAGGTTGGCAGTGGGAATCAATTTCAAACATTCTGAAACAATTAATGGTAATATTAAAAAGTAAAGTTAAAGGATGAAAATCTTTTACTTTAAGAACTTAACATTAACATTAATTGCATGGCAATAGTAGGGACGCAAGCTTGAATTTTAGGCTGCGCCATTCATAAATTATTGTTGCTTTTCAAAGATATTTGTATTTGGAATGTCCCTGGTCACATTGCATGGAACTAACCAGTTTGGTGAAAAAAACACTGGTACTAAACCGACCTATTCTGGTTTTGTGCCACTGGCAGACTGATTTAGGATTCAAACCAGTTGGACCAGCCAATTCCGCCAGTTTTAGATAACACTGATCACAGTTTGTGAAAATCTGATTAGTGATATGTGTGTTTAATGATCTTCTTTAGAATAAAATGATGAGAAGACAATCAAGATTGAGTGCATTGCCCTCGGGGCAAATGGAGTCAAACTGTCAATGCAATACTTGGTGAAGGAGCTTGTAATTCTAAGGATAAATCAGCAAGTTATGTTACAAATAAATGGCACTACTTAATTCAACCACATTGATGCAAAGAACTATTGATAAACCCATTAGGGAGATCTATCATTTTCAGCTCAAAACCAACTAGCATATGATGCAATTAATGAATATAAATGATCAGCAACAACCATCAAATAAGAGTGAACAACAACCTTAAATCTTCATTGGCAAACATTGATTACATCAAGGGATAAGGAGGTCACAAATACCTCTCCAAAATGTCCTTCTCTAGCATCCAAAACGGACCACAAAAAGTATGTAACAGATATGGAGATAGAGTTATATATATATAAAATTTGATATGACAGCCCAAACATCAATGTGATTTACACTCCAACAAAAGATAACATAATTCACCAAGCTTTTCCTCCTTTTAACATTCAAATATTTAGATTCAGGTTAACTTTCTCCTCATATGCATTTGGAATGCATAAATATATTCCAACTGAGCCAAGGAACTAAAATTTTGGGATTGGATTCTATACAGAGATTACACTGTGATTATAGTTTATGGATCAGAAGTCAAACACTACAGATTCCCTATCCTAATAACCCCTAGGCTATTTTATTTACAGTATGCCAGGCAGATACTTAGCGTAGATGAACTGCATTTTTGTCTCAAACATCAAAAACTCCATTTTTCATTACTCTTTGAGTTTGCATTCTATTATTCAATACCTCAAAAGCATCAGATGATGTTCAAAGTCTTTTTGGAACCTATGGTTTTGAAAAAGATTATATTTGGAGGTATGATCTTTGTCATATCATTTTAAACCTAAGATCATCTTTTGAATCTGTTACTGATCAAATCAACAATGTTGCGAAGGTCCGTAAATAATCTCCAACAACTCTGTTACAAGATCAATGCCTTATGTGGAGTCAAAAGGGGGTTGGTGTTTACTTTGTACTTGCTTCCTAGTTGTAAAATTTGTCACTGAAGCTGTAGAATTCTAAACAACAAATCTTAGTAGCCAAAACTCAATAAACATAAAGCATATGATTCATGGATTTTGGTCTACTCTAAAATCCTAACCAGATATGGAAAGGTATTTCAATTTAAGTGACTGGTAGAGGAGAGAGAGCTGAAAACAACTTGCTGTCCTGTTTGACAGACTTTAATGTTTGCATAAAATGCATGGACAACAACCTGATTTAATTCAACAACCACCCAAATAGGGTTAAAAGACTCATAGAGGGTTAGTCAAGGAGCGGAATGGTCAGAGGATTTATGTATAGGCTTCTTAGAGCGTCACCTCCACCAAAAGTGTTTGAAAACTCAATTTCTAGTTGACTAGAAATTGAATTTTAGAATTCTGGGTTAAATAAATATATGTTTGTGCACCCAAGAAATTCCAGATTTGATTTTTGCTATTAATATTGGTTGTAAATTGAATAAAAATGGTTGTAAATGATGCCATATGAATTTTGAAATAATTTAGAGCTATTTGCTAAGTTCTAGGTATGATAACTTGGAAGCTTTTAGAATTTGTCGTAAGTGGCTATGAATTGCAAATCCAGTTAAGTACAACTTTATAAACTTGTAGATTTGCAACACAAATGGCTAGATACAAGTGTAAAATATAGAGTAATAGGGATTTGTATCAGATCTTGATTAGATCTAACAATTATGACATTTTTTCTCAAGATTATAACTTGCTAACTGGATGTAAAATAAAATTCAACAAGCGATTTTCCTAAACTAACTGCAGAAAATAAAAAAATTGAGATATTTTACAATTTTGTGTGCAATAATTCCTATGCCTTTAGAGTCTCACCTCTTTCTAGCGTGTGATGTTTCCGTTCTCCTAAGTTGCTATAGATGGCTTTGATCAAGGGAATGTGTTTGGTCCTTCCGGAATGGCCCCCACTTTTTCATAATTTTGTTGAAGATTTTCGAATGCCCTTAGGAGTGACCTTTTCTCTTAGTGGCGTCTCTACCCTTTGTCTTCTGTGTGCGGCATAATTCAAAATGACGAAGAATAATGAAGCCTTCTCATGAAATAATCCAAAGCCTTGGCTTGATTCTACCTGCAAAAAAAAGGTGGGGTTCTCCCCTTGTTTTATTCCACCTAGCTATGTAGTTCCTCAATGGCAAAGGACGTTAGTCTTTGGATGATTTTACTTGTCAACAATAAGAATTAGAATTATAATTCCCAATACATATAGCAAGAAAAGGAAATATAGCAAAACCCACTCAGTCAATGCACAGAAAATTATGCAAGAGTTTGTAATGAAAAAAAACTCTTTATTTGTGATGGCACTTGTTTTAAATGAACATCAACAATTTGCAAATGAGGAGAGCCTAGCCTTCATAAATTTTTTCTAATGGCTAGTTAACGATCAGTTTTACTCTTCCTCAATAAAATAGTTACTAGTTATCTACTTTTTGGAGACTTGATAAATTAATTCATAAAATATTACAATATAATTTTTACTTCACCCACTAGGAGGTTGACTTAGACAAATTTCCATAATTTGGCCCAAGATTCCCTTTGCTCGTGGTCCATTGTGTTGATTTTTTAAGTGCAATATGTTGGTCAAAGTTGTCATTGATGTCAATATGGCATTGTTGGAGATGGCAAATGTCCTAACCCTTGTGATGGATGAATAACCCTTTTGTGATGTTACCCTAACCCTAGCTCTATCTAAACAATGGATAGCTCTAGATTATTGGTGCTTAATGTTCATCATAAAGCCCTAGCCCTAAATTCTTGATGCAAGCCCTAGAACTAATGCCATGATGCCCTAGATTTGTTGAAAGATGCCCTAAAACTAATAAGCTTGAAGGCCTAAGTCTATGAAGAAGGAGCCCTAACATTGTTCAAAACATAAAATACTAATGATGACAATTTACAAAATATAATTTTATTGATGGAAAAATGACTTCATTTAAGGATGGAATTGGCATTGGCTCGTAGAAGACATTGAGCTCCTTCCAATGAGCTATTACACGCCTTCTAACTCCTCTTAGATTGAGAGAAAATGATTTTTCAAGTTGAAACATAATAATTTTTGACTGTTGGCCGACATGAGCCTACTTGTGCAAGTCGGCCTCACCTCCAAGGGTCATGTCTTTTTGTTGAAGGGCAAAATTTGTATAAATACAAGTCTGAAATCATCATTCCAACTATCCAACTCGGTGAAGAATTTAGAGAGGAGGCATAAACGCAGCAACGAAGCCGAGAAGGACATTGAAGAATAAGTTTGGGCAAAGTTTTGTATTGGGTTATTCTTCCAGCTCAGACTACAAGAACAGTGGTTTGGATTTGTGGCAGCCACCTATGGAGAAACTAAGACTGTCTCCTGTGATAGGTACAATCACTACCTCAGACTTGTGGAGGATCTAAGGACAGTCAAACCTGTGGACAGTTATTCTTCCAGCGCGGACTACAGAACTAAGAGAACAATCCTTTTCTATACCTCAACTACAAATTATTGAAGGCTTGACTGTTGGAAAGGCTTGGACCTCTGAGAAATAAGCTCGAACCTAACTCGGATCTGTGGAGGCCTTGTTACAGATTTTTTGGAGCCTCAGCTACAAGCCTCAGACCTGTGGGAGACCGGATATGTGGACATTGTAGAGGCTCGGACCTGTGATGGGGACAATCACATATCTCGGACCTGTGACATGACCTTGGAGCTCGGACCAGTGATATTACAGTCCGGAACAGAGGACAGTTTTTTGTTGTTAGAACCTCGGATCTGATGAACAATAAGCTCGGATTTATGGAGGAATAATTCTAGGGCTCGATGCTTGGATTTGTGAAGTAACAGTGAAGTATTAAGCCTCAGACCTGTGATCACTAGCTCAGTACATTGGACCTGTGATAATCACTTATGAGGCTCATTGAAGCTAGGTCTTTTGGAGAAATTTATGTGGAGATCTCATTACAGACCTACATTGATTTCATTGCAGACTTTTTGAGACATTTTTGGAGTAGCATACCTCAGTTGGAGGAGCAACCCATTGATATCATTTGGAGCACCTTTTGAAGTACTGTTTGGAGCCCATCTCTTGGACTTTTGGGCAGCGTTGTAGTGCCTTGCAAAAGACATTCTTGAAGTCTCCTTGGAAAGACATTTTTGGAGCAAAATTGTAGAAGACCCTGTAGCAGAAAACCTAGCACTATTTCTGGGTTTGACTTGAGACCAAAAGTAAAGTGGAGATGAGCATCTATGGGCTGCATATAACAGACTTTTGGAAGACCTCCTACTAACCTTGTTGAGGAACCGTTGTGAAGACACTTTGAGGGATTCTTGAAGACATTTGGAAGACTTGTAGAAGTTGATCCTGAAGGCCCCCTTGGAGATCATGATGCTTTGTTGAAGGCCCTCATAATGTGACCTTGGAGAAATTGTTTGGGTAAAGATGAAGAACTGTGGTGACAACTTCTGAGAAGATAAAGTTGTCATTGATGAGCTAAGTGCTTTGGAGATCGATTGAGAGCATTGTTGAAGGTGAAGATTTTGTCAGGGCTGGTTGCAGAAGATATTAGGAGCCTTGAAGAACCGTTGAATTCATGTTGAAGTTCTAAAGCAGTGGGTTGGAGCCCTAGAGGATAGGAGTCCTCAAGAAGATTAAGTTGGAGCCTGTACCAGTGAGAGGGTTGGAGCCCTAGAGGTTGGTGCCTCATAAACACAAGGTTGGAGCCTTGGGGAAGATAGGGTTAGAGCCCTAAAGGTTGGAGCCTTGGGGAAGATATGGTTGGAGCCTCGTGAAGTCCAAGTCGGTGCTTGGCAAAGTACAGGTTGGAGCCGTAAACATTAATTGTACTTGATTTATTGTAAAGTAGAGGATTGAAGTCCTTGATATTTCTGATTAATAAAATCATTTATTCTATATTGTTGATTTTGTGTTCTGGTTATAAGTGATCTAAAAACTGGTAAAATAACTATTGTAAAAGAAATACTGATTCACCCCCCCTCAATATTTCCAACTATTGGTATCAAAGCTAGTGCCTTCACTCAAAGCCTAACAGCTTGAAGGTTGATCCTTAGAACACAAATGGCAAAGGCAAGGAAGAAGGCTTTAAAACTCGTCGAATATGTCACCTCCCTAGTGGATAATTAAATTGGGAAAGCTCCATTGTTTAATGGAAACTTTGATATATGGAAGGCAAGAATGAAGATTTTTTTGATGATTCAAGGTTTTGAAGTCTGGGAATCAGTGATTACTGAAAGCACGATGGAAGAAGAATCCAACGAATACAATGCAAGAGCGATAAAAGAAATCTTGAGTGGGCTAGAAGATCCTATAAAGGCCAAAGTGGAAAAATGTTCATCGACAAAAGGTATGTGGAATAAACTTCAAGATTTTCACTCAAAAGGAGCATTGACCATGACCTCTAATCAAGAAAATGATGAAAAGCAAGAAGGAAATCCAGAATCCATAAAGGAAGCTGAAAACAAGAGTGAAGACATCAAGGCCAAGGAAGACCTAGAAGATGAAGAAAATAAAGAAGACCTTACAAAAGATTTCAAGGCAAAACTTGTAGCTGCCCTAGAAGAGATAAGTAGTTTGAAAAAGGAAAATGAGGAGCTCAAGAAGCAAGCACAAGATGGTGACCATGACCTTGACAAGACAAGGAAGGAAGTTGACATTTTCAAGCTTCAAGTACAAGAAAGAGATGAGGAGCTCACCAAGCTAAAGGAGGAATTGCATCAAAACAAGAAAAGGCATCATGAAGAAGTCATATCCATGACAAATCAATTAGATAAAGCAAAGAAAAGGGAAGAAACTTTGTCAAGCCATCTTGAACAAAGACATGAAGACTTGAACAAACTTGAAGGAAAAATTGGTCAATACAAGGAAGAGGTCTCCTCCCTTAAATCTCAACTAGAAGAAGCAAAGAAACAAGCACAAGGAGCTGAAAAGGTGATGGAAGCTTTGGCACTCCTAGAAGGACAAGTCGATGAAGCAGAAAAGGAAAGAAATTCCATGACATGTCAACTTGAAGAAAAGGATGAAGATATCTCCAAATTAAAATCAGATGTCACCTCACTTAAGGCCCAATCATGTGAAGCAACAAGGATGAAGGAAGAAATGGAGAACCATCTAGCAAAAAAGGTTGAAGAATGCAAGATGATGAAATAAGAAATTGATCTCCTAAGGAAAGAAATTGATCATCTGAACAAAAGTCTAAAGAGCTCTCAAACCCTAGATAACATCCTAAGTCATCAAAGATCTCCTCTTGATAAATCAGGTCTTGGTTATGTAGGTGAACCCTCAAATAGAAATGATGCAAACCCTAATACTTCAAACAACAAGGATGTGGAGAAGCTTGGAAGAAATATTGATGCCCCCAGTTCCAACAAAAGCAAGGAGAAGAGTTAAGATGACATTGGAAGAAACCCTACTCCAAGAAGATATGCAGATGGTGCCAAAAATGCAAGAGGTAATAAATTTGCTCAAAGAATCCCAAGACATAATAACTTTAGAACTACATCAAGGCAATCTCCATCTGCTAGGTACCAAAGTATATTGTTTGGTTATTGCTATTCTTGTACAAATTTTGGACACATGGCAAAGGATTGTAGGGCATACCACAAGGACAAATATAATGGTCTATATCAGCTCCCGAGAAGCAACTTTGCAAGAAAAAGTTATGATTTCTCATTCATGAGCAAGATGGAGTGCTTCAAATGTCATAACATTGGACATATGGCTCGTGATTGTAGCTTGACTTGGGTCCCTAAACAAGCTAAAAAGACGACCACCAAGCAAGAAGTTTAACCAAGCTATAGCTAGCCATTGCCATCTTTGATTTCGAAAAATTCGACGTGGCATAGATTTCTCTCCTTAAACTGCATATTCTGGGACCAAGTTGCCTTTGTGACCACTCAGACCATTTTGCATTAGGAACCATGAATTGCCTTGGCAAACATGAAGTGTTAAATGGGATTTCTATGATGTGAAAGTTGTCATGAGGATTACTGCACCAATGCCAAGGTCACCTACATACTTGAAAAGACTCTAACTATGTGGAATGACATGGGTGCACCTTGATGCGGGTTGGACTAGCTCGTACACTAGTGACAACACCTTCAAAGTGAAGGCTCCCATAAAGCAATAAGTCCTCAAGAGAGTCCACCAAAAGCCATCCAATCTGATTAAGGATGAGAGTGCTTAGGTGAAGCTTTCAAGGGACAGGGCACAATGCTACCAAACAACTAAATATAAACTCAAACTGACAAGAAACAACTCTAGGATGCTTAATACAAGGCCTCACAAGGTTTTTACATGGCTTTTGAATTGTGACATTGGGCTTACAATGGTGATGAATGGTGCTCTAAACAATGTATGTACCCCTGCTGACAAGAGGGGTAATGGGATCTAAGGCCTATCTTTATGAGGAAAAACTAGATGTGGAGAAATTGAGATATAAAAATAGCTAAGTCACCTGACACGGGGACATGGGACATGCGAGACACACAAATTCAAGTGTCTGACATGGGTCATGTAGACCCCATGGAAAAAGACACGTAGGACACGTTATATCTATATATATATATATATATATATATATATATATATATATATAAAATACTAAATAGATATTTCAATGATTTCATATTACACAAATTCTCATTCATAATACAAATTTAGACATAGATCTAGATTCTACATTGTAAATTTGTAAGTTGTAACATTATGCATACATATTACAAATACAATCGTGACAGATTCATCAATGATCCAATAGGAGAAAGACAAGAAACTTCAGTTTTCGCATTAACTCATCAAAATCAAAATGCCTTACATAGGTATTGAGTTTTGAGGACTCCTGACTAGCAATGCTAATGGCAAATAGAAATAGCAAATACAAAACAACTACAAGGTAGTAGGTAGCTCATCAATCATCATCATCAAAATCAACATCACTGTCATGGTCACCACTGCTCTCCTTTGCATCCTCCTCATCTATATCCAATCTAATCTCTGCATCTGATGGTGTGGAGGATGACCCCTCAAGAGTATCACCATCATCAAAAGTGATAGGCTCTAGCGCTTGCTCATTAAGATCCAAGTTGGTCAATGCCAACTCAACACGTTGCCCAAATCCATATCATCAGGAAACACATCCAACATCTTTGTCTTTCCCTTCAACCACTCATCCCTTTGCTTGTAAATAAAATGAAGGTTGGTGTGCACATACACCTTTGTCTTTGCCCTGGATTGCTCAAGCTTTCTCTTTTTCACACTATACAAATTCCCACATGTGCTCCAATTCCTCTCGCAACAAGAGGATGAAGTAACTTGAGAGAGGAGCCTCATGGATAACTGCTGTAGAGGAGGGCATGTTGCCCCATGAGTTTCCCACCAAGAATAGGGATTCCTAGCCCCCCTGTCTCTAATCATATCATAGCCTGCAAATCGCCTAGTGCTAGTGGAAAACTCTGCAAAGGCGTCCTCTGCCTCATCAAGGGATGATCTATCCTGAAATATCTGCCTCAATGCATCCTTCCTCCCCTGTGAAATTTCACCATCCATGTGAGGAGGGAATCTACAGGAAGGTCCACCATTCAACCACTCATGGCTACAATATTTTGGATTCAATGAGTTGGCCAAACAATGCAAAGGTGTGCAATTCTAGTCCCACCTACTGATAAGAATATCGTGTACGGTGGTGAAGAAGGCGTCTGATGATTTCTCATACTCAGGGCACTCACTCTATAAAATAATAGTCCTCATAGACTCAATCATGGAATCCCTTCCCTCATAAACCTCTCGTAGGATGGGTTGGTATGTATCTGCAAATTGTAGCAAAGCAATGATAGGGTCCATGATCTTAATAGTGAGATCTACCCTCTCCCATCAAGCATCATCTAACACTGTGTCCTTCGTTGGAATTTCTAAGTTGAATCTGTTAGAAATTCTTCATGTACTATCTAGTTTATTTCTTCCTACTTGTTTAATTACTTAACAAGTTATTTACCATGTAAATACTGAAAATAAACACAAGTACAATATCAACATCTACAAATCATCAACTGAAAGAAAACAAGCACACAAGTGACACCATTATTTTTGGACCAATGTCCCCGGAAAAACCCAATGCGGAAAAACCGGTGCCGCTATTTAGAGGGTTTTATTATTATGCAGTTTTCAGAATACAACTAGGGTGCCAGAAATGGTTCAACCAATAGAGAATGCCCTCGGCAGTAGTACCTCTCCTTGGAGACAGACATTCCGGCTGATCAATCAACGGATGAACAATCCCACAGTAACAATTGTAGCTCCCACTGCTCTCCGTCACTCTGATAAGGACCGCGTCACCCTACTCGGCTCACCAGCACCCAGTCTGTCCCACAAAATCCTTCTAGCGCTGCCTCTTGGCCCTACGTCAGCTGTGCTAGCCTATGTGTCAACTTCTGGAGCTTCTGCGTCAGCCCCTAGATCCTCTGCGTCTCACACGCTAGCCTCTCCTGGCCCTTCGCAGCTCGTCGCTGACTCTGTGTAGCACCCAACTGCCTCTGCGTCAACCTCTCTGGGCTTTGCGCTGTCTCTCTGGTACCAACTCTACCTCTCTACTATGTATTCACTGCCCCTCGCTGTTGATCACTGATTCTATATCTCTTAGCAAACCTCGCTCTAGAGAATAGAATGACTGATCACTCTGGTGTATTCTCCAATTGACCCTCAAGCCTCCTCTTATACTTTTCTTGTTGGTCCATCAATGGGCGAGATTAAATCTCTAATCAATGGCTAAGATTAGATTTGGCTTGATCCATGACTTTTGGATCATTCTAACCCAGTTTTATATTAATACCCATTAATAGTTTATTTTTCCCAAGTTTAGATTTAAGAACTCCACTGAAAATATTAATTATTTTAATATCTCCCAAATGGGTTAGAATCTGCCCAAACCATTTCTGGGTCTTGGAGATCTCATGTGCTTTAGCCTCTCCACCAATTTTCATGGCTAGAGCACATCCGATGCTACCCCAAATCAACACTCCCTCTTAGCGAGGACTGTGCTCTAGTAATACTCCACACTGAGCATCACTTTGATTATCCAGCACCGGTCCCTGTGTTGATGCTAGGCCTCCTCGCCCAACATCCTCTGCACTACTGCATCCTGTACTGTTGCCCATGGCCCTGCCACTGCCACTGCTGCATCTGTACGACAGCTCCCTCTGCATCCGTGCTGCTGCTGGTCCATCCTCCCAGCATTGCATCTGCACTGCATCCCCTCTCATCATGCTGCATCATGCTGCCCATAACACTACCACTGCTAACTGCTGCACTACAACTTAGTTACTGAGAAGTGAGTAACTGATCCACCCAACTCTGACATCCCTGTTAGGCTAGAGACATTCTCGTTGCTGAAGCTCCCTCCACCGCTAACAAGTGCTCCCTCTACTGACCTCTGTGCTGCTGCAACAACTCTCTACATCTCGCACCATTGCACACCTCTTTGTGCCATCCTGCACTGGTGCAACACTCTCGTGCCTCTCGCATTGTTGTAGCTTGCTAGCCTCGCGCTGTCCTGGGATTCTTGCACTGTAGCACTCTCTGCCGTTTCCTCCACATCCGTCTCTATCGATATCCGCCAGTCCTATTACTCCTCTTTGGGGTTCCCGTAGCAAGGTATAATCCAAGAGGTTGGGTACCTCAACGATCCTGCCCCTCATCGCTTGTAGTCTTTCTGACTACAACTCGATGTCTCCCCACTTCTTCTCAAGTGGCACATGAGCACTCATGGCACAATCGTCCTCCTCCTCGACTTCTTTCTCCGCCTTTGCAGGTGCTGCCTTCGAGTTTGAAGCCTCTCCCTTGCTCTTCTTTCTAAGACACTGGTTCGCAAAATGACCCAGTTCCCCACAAGGGAAGCACTTGACCTTGGAGAGGTCCTTCTTCTTCCTCTTCTCCTGCTTTCCCGTAGATGCTAGAGCCGCATCCTCTTCTTCCTCTTTGATTTTGACTCCTTTGCCGCTACTCCCCGCCTTGGTTAGCCGTCTGATTGCTTCTTGACGAAGAGCCGCCCACAGTTCTTCCCAATCTGAAAGAATCGTCTTGTTCAGTATGCTTTGGACCAATGTTGCGAAAATCACGATCGGGAATAAACCGACGAGGGGAAAAAATCGGAAAATACAAAAATATTCATTTTTTTTCAATTTTTTTAATATCTAAGGCATCTACAACATAAAATAAATACATTGACACATAAATATGATAAAAGAACTAATATATAAGATGTGTAATATCATTTCTAGTGCTACATCACACATAATAGTGAATCGTGTCGTAGATAGTAAGTCCCGACTTCTGAGTCCCAACTCAGCCTCAAAATATCAACAAAAAATATAATAATGTATCTCATATCATGAATCATAATGTTATATACAATGAAATGAACCAAATAACTAATACTACTGATTTCCTCTGCCCCTCTTGCGAGAAAATGCAATAGCTTTCTCTTTCCCTCTAGATGTAGATGTCGGTCGAGTTGGCAGTGGATTCAAGACCCATAAATGGTTTGGGTAGATTCTAATCGGTTTGGGAGATATTAAAACAATTAATATTTTTAATGGAGTTCCGAAGTCTAAACTTAGGAAAAATAAAATATTAATGGGTATTAATACAAAACTATGTTAGAAGGTTTCAAAATTCATGGATCAAGCCAAATCTAATATTAGCCGTTGATTAGACATTTAATCTCGGCCGTTGGAGGACCAACGGGAAAAGTATAAGAAGAGGCTTGAGGGTCAGTTGGAGAACACGCTACGGGAGACTAGTAAGTTCGATTTCTAGAGCGGGGTTAGTTGAGAAATTCAAACTAGTGGTCTAGAGAGTAGCAGGAGGCAGCAAATACGGAACAGAGAGTCGGGAACAACACCAGGGGAACAACGCAGAGGTTGGAGAGGCAAACGTAGAGCCTCTTAGACAAACCCAAAGGTTGCAGACTGCGCAGTCACTGGAGGGCCTGCGTGGCTGACGCAGAGAGGCAGGGGCTGACGTAGATTGTCTGGGAGCTACCTAGAGGTCATCCAGGCTGACACTGAGACTGGAGGAAGTGTTGAAGAAGTTTCTCTCTGTTGGGTAAGCCAGTTTGGCACACAGTTGTACTGAAGAATTGCTGGATAATAAAATCCTCCCTTGCTACATTGGTTTTCCCACATTGGGTTTTTCCGGGGACTGATTGTCCAAAATATTGTGTCGATGTGTTAATTCTTGTGCATGTGTTTGTTTCTATATTATGATGTGATATCTGCAGCATAATTTATTTAATGTTTATTGAAGGATTTTCATAAATAAGTTATCGAAAAATAAGTAGGTAAAATAAATCAGTTGTTGCAATGATAAAATTTTCACATGGTATCAGAGCAAGTAATCAGAGACAGGAAGCGAAAATCAATTATGGGTCAAGACCGTGATGCAAAGGCATCTATGTCAGGAGACTCGCACAGATTTTCAGAAAATTGCACAAGAGAAAGTGATTTCGATTTCTCTATGTTGGCTTCTAGGCTGGAAGAAGAACTAGCTTGTGTGACTAGCTCTGCATCATCAGAGGTATGGTATATAGATAGTGGGACCTCTTGGCATATGACGGGAATCCGGGAATGCTTCTTAGATTATCGGGAGGAGAAGATGAACTTTCAGATCACCATGGGGAACAAGGCAAAATGTACTCTAGTAGGGAGGGGTACCATAGTTTTTCAAACAAAAACGGGAGAGCAGTTCCGTGCTACCAATGTGCTGCATGTACCAGGATTGGGGATGAACTTACTTTTTGTGTTGCAACTTCAAGGCAAAGGCTATGACGTTTTCTTCATCAAGGAGAAAGTATGCGTCAAACAACCAAGCTGGAAAAAGAAAGTGCAGATCGGGATCAAAAGTAACAGGTTGTACAAACTACAACTAGAATCACCAATGGCACTAATAGGCAGTCATGGAGATAAGGATTTTAACGAACTATAGCACAGAAGAATGCGACATTTGCACCATGCGGCTTTGAGAATTCTCAGGAGCACTGTAAAAGGAGTTCCGAATCTTAGTAAGGAACAAGATGATGTATGCAAAGGATGTGGTCTAGGAAAGTATGCCAAGGCAACATTTCCTAGAAGTAAAAACAGGGCCAAGAGTGTACTAGGATTGATACACTCAGATATTTGCAGACCCATGTCCACTAAATCTCTTAGTGGTGCCGAGTACTTCCTTAACTTCATTGATGACCACTCAAGGAAAACTTGGACTTATTTCCTAAAATCCAAGGACGAGGTTTTCTGTTGATTCAAAGAGTTCAAGGCTCTGGTGGAGAATCTGACTGGGAAGAAAATAAAAGTTTTGCGCTCAGATAATGGTGGAGAGTATGTCGATATGGACTTCACTGATTTTTGCGCTAAGGAGGGCATCAGAAGAGAGTGGATAGCTCCGAACAATCTGGAGCAGAATGGAGTAGCAAAAAGAATGAACATGACTATTGTAAAAGCAGCTAGGGCCATGATGTATGATCAGGATATGCCAAAATTATTGTGGGCAGAAGCATGCAACACAACAATCTATGTTCAGAATAGAACTCCTCATCGGGCATTGGGCAAGATTACTCTAGAGTAAGTCTTCAAATGGAAGACGCCTGAAGTTAGTCATTTCAGGATATTTGGGAGCTTAGCATATTGCCGCATACCCGAGGAAAAGAGGAAGAAGTTGGATCAAACTGCAGAGAAAGGATATCTAGTGGGATATAGCGAGAACGCTAAGGCATACATAATCTATCTTCAAGGGAGCAGGAAGGTAGCAGTTCGATGAGATGTGAAGTTCATGGAAGATAGGGCTTTTAGAAAATCTCGAAAAATGCCTTCCGAGCAGCAGTCAAAAGAGGAACCCGTTGGTCAAACCTCTTCAACCAACGGAAGAAAAGAATTCTTCCTCGGGTCAGGAAGAATCATAGGATGAGGAGGAGCTAACAGAAGCACCTGCTATCAGAGGAAGAACGAGCAGGGAACTTCGTCAAATTCTGCGAGATGCAGAGGAGTTCATCGGTGCGCCAAGGAACAATAAGAGGGAGCTAAAACAGCTAGATAGATATCAAGCATTAGTAGCTTAGGATGGGGAGCCTACCAGTTTTCAAGAGGCAGCGCAACATCAAGTTTGGCTGAATGCGATGGTAGAGGAGTACAACTCCATAATGGTGATTAATGTCTGGGAGGCAGTGCCAAGGCCTCAAGATAGATCAGTGGTAGGTTCGAGGTGGATCTACAAGATCAAATACACTGTAGACGACAATGTTGAGAAATACAAAGGAAGGTTTGTGGCTAAGGGGTATGCTCAGATGGAAGCAATTGACTATGAAGAGACCTTCGCCCTAATAGCTAGGTATACATCTATTAGAACCGTGATATTTATTGTAGCACAGATGGGGTGGGAGATTCATCAGATGGATGTCAAAATGGTATTTCTGAATGGTTTGATAGAAGAAGAGGTATACATTAAACAATCAGAGGGCTTTGAGAAACATGAGAAGAAGTCTTGTGTATGCAGATTGAAGAAAGCCTTGTATGGACTGAAACAGGCACCTAGAGCGTGGTATGGGCGAATCAATGGCTACTTGCAGGAAATGGGATTTATCAAGAGACGCAGATCCAAATCTATACTATTTGGTTGTAGAGAATGCGCCTCTAATCTTAGTATTATATGTGAATGATCTCTTCCTGACAAGATCATCCAGGCTCATAGGGGACTGCAAGAAGAATCAAGCCACGAAGTTCAACATGAAGGATTTGGGATGAATGCATTATTTTCTAGGGTTGGAAGTTTGGCAACAAAAGGGGGAGATCTTCCTTGGGCAAGTGAGATATGTTACAAAAATCCTGAAGAGATTTAGGATGGAGTATTGTAGACCCATGGCTACTCCAATGATAACCAACTGGAAGATGATTGATGCATTAGAAGACAAAGATGTTGATCCCACCTTATACAGGCAGCTCATAAGGTCCTTGATGTATCTGGTCAATACTAGGCCAGACATTTGCTACGTTGTCAACACCCTCAGTCAGTTCATGGTGGAGCCGAAGAGGGCACATTGGGCAACAGCCAAACATGTTCTTAGGTATTTATAGGGAACAGTCAATTATGGACTCTTGTACACAAAGGGTAAGGATATCAGATTGAGTGGGTTTACTGATGTAGATTGGGCAGGAAGTTCAGTGGATCGGAAAAGTACCTTTGGGTACTGTTTCAACATTGGATCGGGAATGACCTCCTGGTGCAGTAGGAAACAGAAATCCGTGGCTTTGAGCTCAACTAAG
The DNA here is from genome assembly GCA_031772625.1 of Pinus tabuliformis. Taxonomy (NCBI): domain Eukaryota; kingdom Viridiplantae; phylum Streptophyta; class Pinopsida; order Pinales; family Pinaceae; genus Pinus; species Pinus tabuliformis. The sequence continues at coordinate 272,679,598 of CM062809.1, read as the reverse complement.
GTAGAATACATGGCCGCAAGCACAACTTCGTGCGAGGCCATATGGCTTAGAAAACTACTAGTGAACCTATTCAGAAGAAAGATGTAGGCAATCAGGATCATGTGTGATAATCAGAGTTGCAGCAAGCTCTTTGAGAATCTAGTGATTCACGATCGGTCAAAGCACATTGATATCTGGTGTCACTTTGTCATAGACTGTGTCCAAGGAGGAGCTATACAATTGAGCTACACTCCTACAGGAGAACAGGTGGCAAACATCCTTACCAAGGCCCTTGGAAGAACCAAGTCTGATTATTTCAAGGAGAAGATGGGGATGATAAAGAATCCATTTTAGTAGCAGAAATGGGTATGATGTTGCAGTGCAGTAGCACGATGCAACATGATGAGCAAGAGTTTGCAGTGCAGATGCATTGTTGGGAAGATGGACCAGCAACAACACGGATGCAGAGGGAGCTGAAGTACAGATGTAGTAGTGGCAGTGATAGAGCCATGGGTAGCAGTACAGGATGTAACAGCGTAGAGGATGTTGGGCAGGGAGGCTTAGCATCATCACAGGTACCGATGCTGTATGATCAGAGTAATGCTTAGTGTGGAGTATTACTAGAGCACAGTCCTCGCTAAGAGGAAGTGTTGATTTGGGGTAGCATCAGATGTGCTCTAGCAATGAAAATTGGTGGAGAGGCTAAAGCCAACTATGCCCTCCCTCTCAACAAGGAAGCATCTCTTTATCTAGACTCCCTCTTAATCTTAGGGAGATCTCTTCAGGCTTCCTCTTAACTCCAGGAGATCAACTTCTTCTTTTTGTCATCAGAGAATCTTTCGTGGCTTCCTACCATTTCATCAGAGTTATCATCATTTCCATCATCTTTATCACATCAACGAACATCTTCACCATATTGAAGATTGCGTACCTGCACAACTTAGATAGCAAGTACAACCAAATCTATGAAAGAATGAAGTTAGCCATATCAGAATTACGGAAGCATTTCATATATTAGATACCCAAACTTAATCATAAACAAGAGACACATACTCTTCAATATCTTGCTAGGGACTTTGTCATAAACCCTAGACTACTTCATAACAACTTTCATTACATCTAGGGTTTCAATATTTCTTCCAAAGGTATGACATACCCTACTACAACATATTAGCAAACCCTAGAAAGAATTCAAACAAATATAGATCTACAAAGCATCTAACAACGTTTTGAATTCATATGTTAGACTTCTTGTTGATTTGGGGTAGCATCGGATGTGCTCTAGCCACAAAAATTGGGGGAGAGGCTAAATCACATGAGAGCTCCAATACCCAGAAATGGTTTGGGCAGAATCTAACCAGTTTGGGAGATATTAAAATAACTAATATTTTTAATGGAGTTCCTAATTCTAAACATTGGAAAAATAAAATATTAATGTGAATTAATATAGAATGGTCCAAAAGTCATGGATCAAGCCAAATCTAATCTTAGCCGTTGATTAGAGATTTAATTTCGGTCGTTGATGGACCAACGGGAAAAGTATAAGAGGAGGCTTGAGGGTCAGTTGGAGAACACACTAAGGGAGACGAGTCAGTTCGATTTCTGGAGTGGAGTTAGCTGAGAAATTCGAACTAGTGTTTTGGAGAGCAGCAAGAGGCAGCAAGTACGGATCAACACCAACAGACCAGCGTAGAGGCAGGAGAGGCAGACGCAAAGGGAACAACAGATTGCGCAGTCACTAGAGGGCCTTCGTGGGTGACGCAGAGAGGCCCAGGGTTGACGCAAAGAAGTAGGGGTTGACATGGAGTGTTTGGGAGCTATGCAGAGGTCAGTCAGGCTGACGCTGGGCCTGGGAGAAGTGCTGGAGAAGCTTTTGTCTTTGTTGGGTAAGCCAGTTTGGCACCCTGTTGTACTGAAAAATTTCTGAATAATAAAATCCTCCCTTGCTGCAACGGTTTTCCCACATTGGGTTTTTCCGGGGACTTTTGTCCAAAATATCTGTGTCGATGTGTAGATTCTTGTGCATGTTTTTGTTGCTGTATTATGGTGTGATAGCTGCAGCATAATTTATTTTAATGTTTATTGAAGGAATTTCATAAATAACTTATTGGAAAATTAGTAGGCAACGTAAATCAGATGTTGCATTGATAGAATTTTCACATGGTATCAGAGCAAGTAATCAGAGACAGGAGGAGAAAATCAATTATGGGTCGAGACCATGACGCGGAGGCATCCACGTCAGGTGACTCGCACATATTTTCAGAAAGTTGCACAAGAGAAAGTGATTTCGACTTCTCTATGTTGGCTTCCAGGTTGGAAGAAGAAGTGGCTTGTATGACTAGTTCTGCATCATCAGAGGTATGGTATATAGATAGTGGAGCCTCGTGGCATATGACGGGAATCAGGAAATGTTTCTCAAATTATCGAGAGGAGAAGATGAACTTTCAGATCACCATGGGGAACAAGGCAAAGTGTACTCCAGTAGGGAGGGGTACCATAGTTTTTCAAACAGAATCGGGAGAACGGTTCTGTGCTACCAATGTGCTGCATGTACCAGGATTGGGGATGAACTTACTTTCCTTGTCGCAATTTCAAGGCAAGGGCTATGCCATCTTCTTCATCAAGGAGAAGGTATATGTCAAACAACCGAGCTGGAAAAGAAAGTGTAGATCGGGATCAAAAGTAACAGGTTGTATAGATTACAACTAGAATCACTAATGGCACTAATAGGCAGTCATGGAGACAAGGACTTGAACGAACTATGGCATAGAAGAATGGGACATTTGCACCATGGGGCTTTGAGAATTCTCAGAAGCACTGTAACAGGAGTTCCGGATCTTAGTGCGGAACGAGATGATGTATCCAGAGGATGTGCTTTAGGAAAGTATCCAAGGCAACATTTCCTAGAAGTAAAAACAGGGCCAAGAGTGTACTAGGATTAATACACTCAGATATCTGCGGACCTATGTCCACTAAAGCTCCTAGTGGTGCTGAGTACTTCCTTACCTTCATTGATGACCACTCAAGGAAACCTTGGATTTATTTTCTGAAAACCAAGGACGAGGTTTTCTGTTGATTCAAAGAGTTCAAGGCTCTGGTGGAGAATCTGACTGGGAAAAACATAAAAGTTTTGCATTCAGATAATGGTGGAGAGTATGTTGATAAAGACTTCACTGATTTTTGCGCTAAGGAGGGCATCAAAAGAGAGTGGACAACTCCTTACAATCCGGAGCAGAATGGAGTAGCAGAAAGGAAGAACAGGACTATTGTAGAAGCAGCTAGGGCCATTATGTATGATTAGGACATGCCAAAATTTCTGTGGGCAGAAGCATGCAACACAACAATCTATGTTCAAAACAGGACTCCTCATCGGGCATTGGGAAAGATTACTCTAGAGAAAGTTTTCATAGGGAAGACACCTAAAGTTTGTCATTTCAGGATATTTGGGAGTTTAACATATTGCCGCGTATCCGAGGAAAAGAGGAAAAAGCTAGATCAAATTGCGGAAAAGGGTTATCTAGTGGGATATAGCGAGAACACTGAGGCATACAGAATCTATCTTCCAGGGAGCAGGAAGGTAGTGGTTCGACGAGATGTGAAGTTCATGGAGGATAGGGCTTTCAGAAAATCTCGTGAGATGCCTTCCGAGGAGCAGTCAAAAGAGGAGCCGTTGGTTAAACCTCTTCAACCAACGAAAGTAAAGAAAACCTCCTCGGGTTAGGAAGATTCACAAGATGAGGAGGAGCTAACAGAAGCACCTGTTGACAGAGGAAGAACTAGCAGGGAACATCGTCAGATTCTGCGAGATGCATAGGACTTCATCGGTGCGCCAAGAAACAATAAGAGGGAGCGAAAACAGCGAGCTAGATATTAGGCATTAGTATCTCAGGATGGGGAGCCTGCCAGTTTTCAGGAGGCAACTCAACATCAGGTTTGGTTAGATGCGATGGTAGAGGAGTACAACTCCATAATGGTAAATGATGTTTGGGAGGTAGTGCCAAGGCCTCAAGACAAATCAGTGGTAGGTTCCAGATGGATCTACAAGATCAAATACGCTGCAGACGACAATGTTGATAAATATAAGGTTAGGTTTGTGGCTAAGGGGTATGCTCAGAAGGAAGGAATTGACTATGACAAGACCTTCGCCCCGGTAGCCAGGTATACATCTATTAGAACCATGATATCTCTTGCAGCACATATGGGGTGAGAGATTCATCAGATAGATGTCAAAAAGACGTTTTTGAGTGGTGTAATAGAAGCAGAGGTATACATTGAACAACTAGAGGGCTTTGAGACGCATGAGAAGAAGTCTCATGTATGCAAGTTGAAGAAAGCCTTGTATGGGCTGAAACACGCATCTAGAGCATGGTATGGTCGAATCGATGGCTACTTGCAGAAGATGGGATTTGTCAAGTGTGACGCGAATCCAAATCTCTACTATCTGGTTCTAGAGAATGAGCTGCTAATCTTAGTATTGTATGTGGATGATCTCTTTCTGACAGGATCATCCAGGCTCATTGGGGACTGCAAGAAGAATCTAACCACATAATTCGATATGAAGGATTTGGGACAATGCATTATTTCCTAGGGTTGGAAGTTTGGCAGCAAAAGGGAGAGATCTTCCTTGGGCAAGGGAGGTATGCTATAGAAATCCTGAAAAGATTCAGGATGGAGGACTGTAGACCTATGGCTACTGCAATGATCACCAACTGGAAGAAGATTGATGCATCAGAAGACAAGGATGTTGATCCCACCTTATACAGGCAGCTCATAGGGTCCTTGATGTATCTGGTCAATACTAGGTTAGACATTTCCTACGCTGTCAACACCCTCAGTCAGTTCATGTGGAATTGAAGAGGGCGCATTGGGCAGTAGCCAAACATGTTCTTAGGTATTTGCAGGGAACAATCGATTATGGACTCTTGTACACCAAGAGTAAGGATGTTCTATTGAGTGAATTTACTCATGCAGATTGGGTAGGTAGTTCAATGGATCGGAAAAGTACCTCTGGGTACTGTTTCAACATTGGATCAGGAATGACTTCCTGGTGCAGTTGGAAACAAAAGTCCGTGGCTCTGAGCTCATCAGAGGCAGAACATATGGCGACGAGTACAGCTTCATGTGAGGCCATATGGCTTAGAAAATTGCTTGTGAACCTATTCAGAAGGAAAATGGAGGCGACTAGGATCGTGTGCGATAATCAGAGTTGCATCAAGCTCTCTGAAAATCCAGTGTTTCTTGATCGGTCAAAGCATATTGATATTCGGTGTCACTTTGTCAGAGATTGTGTCCAATGAGGAGCTGTACAATTGAGCTACACTCCTATAGGAGAATAGGTGGCAAACATCCTCACCAAGGCCCTTAGAAGGACAAAGTTTGATTATTTCAGGGAAAAGATGGAGATGATAAAGAATCCGTTTCAGTAGCAGAAATGGGGGTGATAGTAGCACAGATGCAGAGGGAGTTGCAGTGCAAATGTAGTGTTGGGAGAAAGGACCAACAGTAGCACAGATGCAGAGGTAGTTGTCGTACAGATGCAGCAGTGGCAGTAGCAGAGCCATGGGCAGCAGTACAAGATGCAATAGTGTAGAGGATGTTGGGTAGGGAGGCTTAGTATCAGCACAGGGACTGATGCTGGATGATCAGAGTGATACTCAGTGAGGAGTATTACTAGAGCACAATCCTTGCTAAGAGGGAGTGTTGATTTGGGGTGTGATCGGATGTGTTGTAGCCATGAAAATTGGCAGAGAGGCTAAAGCACATGAGATCTCTAAGACCTAAAAATGGTTTGGGCAGAATCTAACCAGTTTGGGAGATATTAAAATAATTAATATTTTTAATGGAGTTCCTAAGTCTAAACTTAAGAAAAATAAAATATTAATGTGAATTAATAAAAAACTGAGTTAGAAAGGTCCAAATGTCATGGATAAAGCCAAATCTAATCTGAGACGTTGATTAGAGATTTAATCTCGGATGTTGATGGACCAACGAGAAAAGTATAAGAGGAGGCTTGAGGGTCAATTGGAGTACACATTGAGGGAGACCGATGAGTTCGATTTGTGGAGTGGGATTAGCTGAGAAATTCGAACTATTGGTCTGGAGAGCAGCAGGAGGCAGCAAGTATGGATCAACACTAGAAGACCAGCGCAGAGGCAGGAGAGGTAGACGCAGAGGCAACAACACATTGCACAGTCACTAGAGGGCCTGCGTGGGTGACACAGAGAGGCCCAGGGCTGATGTAGAGAAGCAGGGGCTGATGCAGAGTGTTTGGGAGCTGCACAAAGGTCAGTCAGGTTGACGCTGGGACTGGGAGAAGTGTTGGAGAAGTTTTTGTCTTTGTTGGGTAAGCCAGTTTGGCACCCTGTTGTGCAGAAGAATTGCTGAATAATAAAATTCTCCCTTGCTGCGCCGGTTTTCCCACATTGGGTTTTTTCGAGGATTGTTTCCAAAATATCTGTGTCGATGTGTTGATTCTTGTGCATGTGTTTGTTTCTGTATTATGATGTGATATTTGCAGCAAAATTTATTTTAATGTTTATTGAAGGAATTTCATAAATAACTTATTGGAAAATAAGTAGGCAAAGTAAATAAGATGTTACAGTGATAGATTTTTCACACTTTCCACTAGGGTTTCATACAAATCCTAGATTTCGTACAAAAGAATTAATCAAAACCAATCACAACTTAGTCATTAACATGACCAACTTCTACTAGGGTTAGCTACAAACCCTAGATTTTCAATCAAACATCAATCCCAACTAAAACTCATATTTCAACAAATCTTACACAAATCTCAAATCATCACATTGGATATTTTCACTTCTACTAGGGTTTAACACCAAAATCCTATAATTTCACAAATCTCTCATTCTAGAGAAACAAACTTTGACAAGGGCTTAGTTCCAAACCCTAGGATTCATGATCACGGACAAATAGGTCAACTCATACATCTAGGACTTCATCATCATGGATAGGCATTTCATATCATGTGTTAGTCAAGCCCATCTTTACAAATCTCAACAAACTAGGGTTTGATCAGATAAACACATATTCCAAGGAAATCATTTCTAAGACATTATAAGGGTCTTGTTTACACATTTCACCAAACCCTAATGAGTTAGGGTTTCAATGTAGAAACACAACAAACTCAACATTACCAATATTTCAAAGGTTTGGGATTTTAGATTTTATCATTCAACCCTAAGTTAGGTTTTCTTGATCATACCAAAATACTAAACATGACATCATCAATAAAATTTCAAATATCATTTTTCAATATCCCTAAACAGTTGAGGGTTTCAGACATTCACATTAGCATACCCTTAGGTTAGGGTTTTCTAGAGAACCTATCTATGGTTGTATAAAGTCAGTTAAGAATAGGAGTGGGGTAGATTTATCAAGTGATGAATCTCCCAAGATAAGAATAAATATGATTCATTGTGGCTAATCAAAACAATGTTAGTAATAGATTCTCAAATGAATAAACATTTATTCTAAAGAAATCAATGTTTTGTAGTTTAAGGCATACCTTTGTTTCTTGAAAAACCTTATCTTGGGTGGCTTTCTTCCATGCTTTTTGAGGATATAGCAGATGTCTTCCTAATCAAGACAATAGAGGGAGAATGATGATTAGTATTTAATATAATCATGAGTACATGAAACCAAAAACTGAAAGGGAACGAGATACTTATCTTTGGGAGTTGTTGGCGGCTCCCTCCGAAGCTCGAGGGATACCTATCAACTTATAAAACAAAAGAAAAAGTCTTTTCCAAAAACATGTTAAAACCTATAAATTCTAAACATCAAAAATACAAAATAGAATATCTAGGACTAGAAGCAAAGGACTTAATAGTGTAAGTCCCTTATATCAGATTCTTCAGGTTTGACTTTCTTTGGATCTTCTTCTTCAACAATGTTAGCATGATCTCTATCTCTCTTCTTATTCTTTGGATTGTCAGGACAGTCACTCCTATAGTGACCCTTCTTATGACATTGATAACATTCTACCTTGGACATGTCTACTTTCTTCCTTGGTCCTTTCGATTTCTTTCCTTTATATTGAGCAATGTAGGCATTTGAAACTTCTTCAGGATTAACAACTAATGAGATCCTTAATTCTTCTTGAATGCAGGCAGTGCATAGTTCCTCAAAAGTGGGAGCTTCCTTCCAACTGTTAAGTCCTGCAACAAATGCACCCCAAGTAGGTGGCAATCCTAATAGGGCAGTGATCACAAGTTCTTTGTCTGGAACAATTTCATCAACGGCCAAAATATCATCTCTGATTCTTGCTATCTTCACAAAGGAGGAAGCCATTATCTCTTCTTTAGTAATCTTTGTGGTCCTTAGTTCATTCTTCAAGCTTGCCACTTGACCAATGTTCTTAATAGTGAATAACTTTGACAAGGCTTCATACATTTCCTGAGCATGATTGATGTTGGCTATAAATGGGACATGGTTGTCCTTTAATCCTTCTACTGTTAGAGTCATGGCGACCAATTCTAATTCTCTGAATTTTACTTTGTTAACATCACTGAAGTCATTTGTAGGCTTCTTTACTTTTCCCTTAACCAAGTCCAGTACCTTGCTCTTTTCAAGGATGAGGTCAATCCTCTTCTTCCAAGACCTGTAGTTTGAGGCTCCTTCAAGTTTGTTCTCTCCCTTGATTGTGTCAGACATCTTCCTTGAATATAGTCGACTTCTTCCCTAAAATAACCCTTTTGAGTGGTTCCTTGATCAAGTGCTTGAGACTGCCATTTTATTCTTTTTTCACCAAAGCTCTGATATCATGTTAGAAAATTAGAAAGGTAGAAATATTTTCTTATACTTAATTAGTTGTGATGTTCTTGACTTCTTATTAAGTTTTCTTTATATCTTCTTTCTTTAGTTCATCAAGCAATTACCAAAGCGAAAGCACATAAAACAATGGACACCAGATATAGGCACTATGCTAGGGAAAACCTCGAGGGGAAATCCCAGTCAAAATTCTCTTCCTTTCAATAGTATTCTTTGAGACTCTTCACCCTAGACAAAGACCAAGCCTTCTCTCCACACCAAGTCAACCCTCCCAGATTTTCGACCTCTTTTCCAACTACTTCGACTATGTAGCAGCTTCCGGCATCAAGCAGTTTCCAGCATCAACGAAACTTGGAAGACTTTGATCTCTCAAACTAGGGCACGAAACCGAGAGAGAGAGGCACCAAAATTTCATTTTTCTTCTTCTCCTTAGACTCCACCCCAATTCACACTTCCTTTGGCTTCCGTAGACCCACTTCGCACTTCTCTTGATTCCTTAGAGATAACGAACTTGCTTGAGATAATATCCTCCGAATGAATTCGACTTGCTTCTATTTATAAACTTCAAGGGAGGTCGAATTGATGTCCTTAGGTCGACTTGATCTCTTCTAGGCCGACTTGATGTGGAGGATACATAAATTACTTTTGATTCAATACTAAACCTTTTTACATGATCCAAAAGCCCAAGAAGGGTCTCTTTAAAAGTACAATGACTCTATTGACTCAGAATAAATCTTAGAAGTCCTCAATGGGGACTTTGACCTAAAACATGGTGACCCAAGAATGAAACCCATGCTTTAATAAGTCACAATAATAATAATAAAAAAATATTTTCTTTATTCTTGTGGTAAGTATATTACAAGGTGACTCAAATACATTAATCAAGGTCGAACCTAGTTACATTTTCCAACAGCTCCTAGCTCTATGTTCAAGTAGAGCAAGCAACCACAAAGGTACATGGGATATATGACACTGGGTAGAGTTGTTGGACACAAAGCCTTCTTGTTATGAGGAGGAAACTTCTCAGTAGGTTTGGTAGGATGCCATGGTGGAGGATATTCCTGAATCATGAAGAATGATGTTTGGGAGATTGTGCCACTACCAGAGGGAAAATCAGTAGTAGGATTGCATTGGGTGTACAAGTTGAAGCATGAAGCAGATGGGAGTGTGGAGAAGTACAAGGCCAAGTTTGTGGCCAGGGGCTTCTTGCAGGTTGAGGGCATAGACTATGATGAGACGTTTGCCCCAGTAGCACGGTATTCATCCATCAAAATTATTCTGGCACTTGCAGCACAAATGGGGTGGAAGATCCATTAGATGGACGTGAAGACAACATTCCTCAACGAGGTTGTTGAGGAGGAGATTTATATGGAGCAACTAGAGGGGTTTGAAAAGTTCAGCAGAGACACATGTGTGCAGGCTGAAGAGAGCTCTTTATGGGCTCAAGTAGGGTCTGAGAGCACGGTACACTCGTATTGAGAGCTACCTTCAAGGATTGGGCTTCACTAAGAGTGAGGCAGATGCCAACCTATATGAAATCACGTTTGGAGGGCTTTTGCCCATTCTAGTGCTCTGTGTTGATGACTTTATATTGACTAGAGCAGACATCGTGATCCAGGATTGCAAGGAAAACCTTGCAAGGGAGTTTGAGATGAAGGATATAGGGCTTATAGGCTCAATGATGTACATTAAAATAACAATAAAGGACCAAGTCAATGGAGCGCTCTTCAAGATGTGATTCCACCTTTCCCTTGGGATAACAAAAATATGCCAAGTGTGTTCATGCAATGCATGGCACTCTCTTAAACGCTTCAATAGCGTGAAATGCCTCAAAGTACAGTTCAAACTTCAAAGTAAGAAAATGCGTCATCATATTTAGAAGGCACCCCAAAACATGAAGTACTGCCACACGTGCAACACCGCCTTCAAATATGTGAACTCAACCATAGAATATGCCTCAAATGACATGCCCACAATAGCATGTGATAGAAAAAGCAAAACATGCAAGTCTCTATCTTTCCCAACCTCGATGTACATGACTATGTTAACATTCATGACTTGTACCGAGCTACCAAAGCTCATATTCTCATCACAGCACAGTTTAGAAGAATGCCTTGGCAATGCAAAAATGAGTCTTGCATTTGCAGGCAGTAACAAGTCTTAACACCTTTTCCCTCAATTTTAGGTCACTACTCCTTTGACCTAATGTGGGAATCCCCAACAAAACTTGCTATAGAATGGAAGTAAGCTGAGAAATTGCATCGTAAACCCTTACAACAGGTAGTCCAGCTTTGATTTACCATTAAATATGTGAACTCAACCCCTAGACCTTGTAATTCTGCTGCAAAGTACTTAAGGTTTGTTACAGAAACTTTCAAATCTGCAACTTGAATGTTCTAAATCAGCAGATAAATACCTTAAAACAGCTGATTAATTATTCTCTTAAATCAAATTTTTGCCTTATGCTGTTGGAACACTGGAGTCAGAGAAATGAGAGAATTGATAGGTGACATACATGAAGCTGATACATTTAGCCACCAAAAGAGTATTCTTCATTTACAAGGTTGTATATAAGTACAGATCTGACAGAAGAGCCCTAGTCTAAGAGCTTGAAGGGCTTCATTCCAGTGATGCTCAAGACTTCTTTCATTCCTACTATTCAAATATCGATACAATCATGTGATTACATGACCAAAGAACCAACATCAAATAGTTAAGTGGACTGAATAGAAAAGAATGAAGACTCAATAGTAACTAGTGCTTTGTCTACTACCCTCCTCCTTTTATAGCTGAGGATGAATCTATATACATGGCAGCCAACTAACTATCACAACTACTCTCAACTGATAAAGTCTTACTATTTTCTTTTAACCTATAACTCAACAACTTCTAGTTGTTCATCATAACAACCATATAGGTCACATCGACTAGTCAAAGGTCAACCTGTTAGTCTAGTGATGATATATTTTCGAACCATTCAGTTCTTGCTTGTGAAGCAAGCAAACTCCAATCAGTGCTTAGAACAAAGGGTGATATCCCCTTTGCAATAGAAATCTTTGGAATTCCTGCAAAAGTGGATTGGATTGTGTTAAAATTGGCAACTAGGGCCAAATTCCATGTGGGTCATCTTTTTTATGGCAGCTGATATTTTTCTTGGATCCCTCTCATCGAGAGGTGTAGGATTGATCTAAAGATCATCCTATTCCGATAAGTATTTATGAAGATATGAATTTATTTTGATTATGGACAAATTGTCAAGTCGGCCAGCAACTTATGTAGGCTCAGAAGCCCAACAGTCATGTCTATTCAACCTCTACGTTTTAGTATAAATACAAGAGGACTTGAAGTCATTTGTCACACACACACTCATTCTTGTGATCTCACTTCATCCTGTTTTGGGTTTGATGAAGATGAGAGCTAGAGGGAGTGACCTAGGGTATACGCTGCCCTAGATCTAAATGCAGTCATGGGAGAATAAGCTCTACATTGCTCAAAAGGTCAGAAAAGCTGGAACTGCCGGAAAAGCCGGAACTGCCGGACAAGCCGGAATTGCTAGAAAACCTGAAAAGCCGGAATTGTCAGAAAAGCCAGAACTGCTGGAAACGCTGGAACTGCTAGAAAAGTCGGAAAAGTTGGAACTATCGGAACTGCCGGAAAAAACGGAAAAGCCGGAAAAGCTGGAACAGTCGGAACTGCCAGAAAAGTCGGAAATGCCGGAAAAGCCAGAAATGTCGGAAAAGCCGAAAATGCCGGAAAAGCTGGAATTGTCGAAAAAGTCGGAATTGCCGAAACAGCTGGAGCATCTGTCTTCGAAGGAGAGCAACATGCAAGGGACAACGAACTAACATTGGGACAGTTGTATGGTACTTAGCAGCAAATACACCAAGCATGTAATGTTATAGCTAGCATGCAAGGGACAACTAGCATGCAACAACAAGCATGCTAGGGACAACAAGCATGCAAGGGACAACAAGCAAGCAAGGTGTAGCCAACACAGGTCAGGATGGCAACATGGTGCAGCAATGGCACATAATGCAGTACAGTGATGGGTACAGTCATGATTAATGAAGCGTGATGAGATGCAACATAGTGTTGATGGGTGCAGTGCGGTGAGGTGCAACATGATGATGAAATGCAACACAACGATAGGTGAAGGAGTCACCTTGGAGAATTAATTGAAGCAACATGTCTTCAACTGATCTCATGTATCATCTTCTTAGAGATGATCTATGCTCTTATCTAGATAAGTCAAAGTGTTGATTTCTGTTGTAAATGTACTATCTCTCTCTCTCTGTGCTGAATTATTGAAGAACATATAAGAAGAATTGATCAAGGGTTTCCCCACATTGGGGTTTGTCCCTGGCTAGCCCCACATCTTGTGTCCTCTTGTCTTGGCTTGTCTTTTGCGATTTATATTTATGTTCTATCTGTAGTTTACTTTAATGTTGATGTGATTGCTAATCTGGAAAAGATATTGAGCTAACTGTGAAAATTGAAATAAATTGCTCTAGCATAGAACATACCTAAAATTAACATTGTATCAGAGTTGAGGTGAAGACAAGGCCCAAGCCAGAGTGAAAGAGCAATCACCGAAGACAGTTGGGAAAGGACAAAAGGATCAGTGGATTCCTCATCCTTCTTCAAATTCACCAAGGGTGAAGTCGAACCAAAGAATATTATTAGAATGGCGTAGCGGAATATGGCCTACCTAAAGATCACTTCGTTGGAAGACCGGATCTGAGGGTGGAAGGAAAGGCAGATAACTAGTTTGGCCATTATGTGAAGGAGTGTCCGAATGGCAGGGACACATCACTTGATGATGATAACAATCCTTCCCGGGACATCTTCAATGATCAAAGGAATGACAGGTAATGTAGGTCATCAAGGAAATGGCCGACTCTTCATAGAAAGCAAGGAACCCTAGGTATGAAGAATCAAATGTTGTTTCTAATAAGATAAAGAAGCGTTATCTTGTATTGGCCCTCTCCTTCAGATTCTTTGGGAATCTGGCTTATTGATTGTAGTGCTTCAAGGCACTTCATTGGATAGATGGGTGCACTCTCTAATTTGGTAGAGATGGAAACAATCGTGGGATTATACTTGGAGCCGATGCCACCTATCTTGGAAAGGGTGTAGGGAATGTTATCCCTCAATTGAATGAGGGTAACTCAATTCATTTATAGAATCTCTTTTATGTACCTGATCGCAAGAAGAACCTGGTGTCCATTTCAGCAATGGAAGTCAAAGGTTTCAGGGTGGCACTCATCGATGGAAAGGTACGTGTTTGAAAATAGAATTTTCAAAGATGTTTTTGAGTTTAGGGTTGTATCAAATTGCAGGAAGTCCACTGTGGACCATGTCCATTGACACATAACATCGAAGGTCTATGAGTCAGATGGCAATAGGGATGCCTGAATTCAAAAAGAGCATGAAAGTACATGTCTGAGATGTACCAAAGGAAAATCTTACAAGGGGACCATTCCCCTCATGTAGCAGGTCCATAGGTTTGGAACAACCCAAAGAGTTTGAGATTCATGATCAGGAATCTCATGTATACAGGTGGAAGAAAGCCCTCTATGGCTTGAAGAAAAACTCCCCGGGCATAGTATGAGAGGATTGATCGCTGTCAGATGAAGCTGAGATTCACTAGGAGTGAAATCAATCCAAACCAATACCCAAAGGTTGTGGATGATAGACCTCCCATACCGGGACCTTATGAGGACAACCTATTTCTGACAGGTGCAGACCCTATCATTTGCAGAAGTAAGAGGGAGTTGGATTCCGAATGTGGAATGATAAATTGCAAGCCTGTGACTCCCTCGAGGATATTAACTTTCAGAAGTTATATGGTAGTGATGTCGGACCAGATTTGGGAAATGCCTCTGAGTTTCATAAACTCATTCGCGTTGATGTTCTTGGTGAACTTCCATCCGGACATATGTTTTGCAGTTAGCATGGTGAGTTCATATTTGGTTGAGCCTCACTGGATTGGTGCCAAGAATCTTTTGAGATATCTTCGGGGCACAATCTCTCATGGATTGAGATACACTGCCGGAAATATGAAACTGCATGATTATTCGAATGCTGAGTGGGCATGCAGTGTGGAGGATCACTAGAGCACTTCTTAGTGCTGGTTCTCTTTGGATTCTACTTCGATATCATGGATGAGTAGGAAGCAGAAGTCGGTTGCTATAAGCACCCCTGAGACTGAATACACAGCTACGAGTATGATCTCGTCTTAAGCTGCATGGTTCAGAAGCTCTTAAGTGAGCTGTTTGTACACATGATGAATACCACTGTGATTCTCTGTGAAAACTAGAGGTGGGATTCGATTATTGAGGAATCCCGTATTCGATGATTGCTCCAACAGATAGACATCAGATACTGCCTTATCTGGGATATGGTAAGTCGATGAGCGAGGATGCTCCATCACATTGAGACTGCTGTACAGGTTGTAGACATTTTTTGTCAAAGCCCCGGGGAAAGGTCAACTCTGTAACTTTCCCGAACGACTTGGAGTCGTTGAGAGACCTTCTTTTAAGGGACCTGCATGTTGCATGCATTGAGCTCTGGGGGGCTTGGGGTACTTATTGAAGCAACATACGACCACAGGGCGACTCACCCTCCCCTGGTGGTGTGCTATGGAACAGGATGATTCGTTCTCCTGTGGGCCAGGATGATTCGTTCTTCGTGGCGACTGTGGAACAAGATGATTCGTTCTCCTGTGGGCCAGGATGATTCGTTCTCCGTGGCGACTGTGGAACAAGATGATTCGTTCTCCTGTGGGCTAGGATGATTCGTTCTCCGTGGCATCCACTGATAGGATGATTTGTTCTCCTGTGGATAGGATGATTCGTTCTCCTGTCGAGGCATCCTACCCATACAGTGTAGGACTCATGTGAAGTACCTCTCATCTGATCAATGAGTTGGGAAATGAGTATAGGGACCATCGTAGTTCTATCGATGGACGCATCGTTGTATCTACCGTACTCCCTATGCTATGATGACCTCCATTGATTTGGGATCAATATGGGTGGTTTGAGACAGTCTCTTGTTATATTGATCTGGGATCAGTATAAGTGGTTTGAGACACTCTCTTGTGATATTGATCTGGGATCAATAAAATTGACTTCGGGTTAGTAAGAGTGATGTGACACACTCTCTTCAGATGAAACTGACTTCGGGCCAGTAGAGAATGGTATGATACATTCTTGATCAATTCGTCTTCTTCATGGTTCAGCAGAGCAGAGCAATGCAGGGCACTGATGGCAGAGATAGGACAGTCAGGCATATGGATCAGCGGATGGAGTTCTCCCTAGTTGAGAGGGAGTGTTAAAATTGGCAACTAGGGCCAAACTCCATGCGGGTCATCTTATTTATGCAGTTGATATTTTTCTTGGATCTTTCTCATCGAGAGGTGTAGGATTGATCTAAAGATCATCTGATTCCGATAAGTATTTATGAAGATATGAATTTATTTTGATTATGGACAAATTGTCAAGTTGGTCAGCAACATATGTAGGCTCAGAAGCCCAACAGTCATGTCTATTCAACCTCTACGTTTTAGTATAAATAGAAGAGGACTTGAAGTCATTTGTCACACACACACTCACTCTTGTGATCTCACTTCATCTTGTTTTGGTTTTGATGAAGATGAGAGCTAGAGGGAGTGCGCTAGGGTATACGTTGCCCTAGATAACATGCCCTAGATCTAAATGCAGTCATGGGAGAATAAGCTCTACATTGCTCAAAAGGTCGGAAAAGCCGGAAAAGCTAGAACTACCAGAAAAGCCGGAAAAGTCGGAATTGTCGGGAACTGCCGAAATAGCTGGAGCATCTGTCTCCGAAGGAGAGCAGCATGCAAGGGACAACTAACTAACATTGGGACAGTTGTATGGTACTTAGTAGCAAATACACCAAGCATGCAATGTTACAGCTAGCATGCAAGGGACAACTAGCATGCAACAACAAGCATGCTAAGGACAACAAGCATGCTAGGGAAACAAGGAAGCAAGGTGCAACCAACACATAGGTCAGGATGGCAACATGGTGCAACAATGGCACATAATGCAGTACAATGATGGGTACAGTCATGATTAATGAAGCGTGATGAGATGCAACATAGTGATGATGGGTGCAACATGGTGCAGCGCGGTGAAGTGCAACATGATGACGAAATGCAGCACAACGATAGGTGAAGGAGTCACCTTGGAGAATTAGTTGAAGCAACATGTCTTTAACTGATCTCATGTATCATCTTCTTAGAGATGATTTGTGCTCTTATCTAGATAAGTCAAAGTGTTGACTTCTATTGTAAATGTACTATCTCTCTCTCTCTCTGCTGAACTATTGAAGAACATATAAGAAGAATTGATCAAGGGTTTCCCCACATTGGGGTTTGTCCCTGGCTAACGCCACATCTTGTGTCCTCTTGTCTTGGCTTGTCTTCTGCGATTTATATTTATGTTCTATTTGCAGTTTACTTTAATGTTGATGTGTGCTAATTTGGAAAAGATATTGAGCTAACTGTGAAAATTAAAATAAATTGCTCTAGCATAGAACATACCTAAAATTAACAGATTGTGGTGTATCTGATTTCAATCTGAATAAGTCTGATGATGAAATTTGCCCTCATCGCTAATTATGGTACCAAAGTGTAGCCTCATAGACATAAACTGTCTTTAACGCAGGAATTCGCAAGAACAAATTCCAGTATTAATGTTTAGTACTTCCCTTCCTGGTATGGTAAATCCCTCTCACTTGCCCCTACACTCTGTCATCATCAAAAAGGTAACCCAGTACATCCATAGATAGCACATACATGTAAGGGGCTAGAGGGCACTCCTATCGAAAGGATTAATGCAAAACAGTTTTATCTGGGAGTAAGCCATTCACTAACACAAAGGCTGAGACATTAAAGAATAGTATCTTTACCATTGCTACAAATTGGCTGCCAAACCTAGATAGGAGAACATATTGACAATGAATGTCATACCAACTCTGCTATAAGCTCTGTGAAATCAATCTTAAGCAAGATAATCTCTTGACCCATCTCCTTAGCTGATTCCATGCTCTACCATGCCATAAGAATAGCATCCGGGATAAAGCAGCCTTTTAACAAACCTGTTGCCTATGAACAAACAAAATCCATAATGCATTTTTTAGAATTTGCATGAAAATACTTTTTGGTAAAACCTTGTAGTACACATTCACGAGTGTAATTGTCCTCCAGGCACTAATGTAACCCCTATATGTACTTTTAGGAATCATTTTGATCAACTTTTGGCTTTGAAATTCACATAGAATTCCATTCAGCCCTGGAGATTTCTTATTTTGCACTTGGTTAAGGGCTTGCAGATTTCTTCATCCATCAAATCTTCCCCCAATATGTCCCTTTTGGTACTCCAGATTCCAGAGGGAACTGTCTTCTTATAAGCTTCTGTAGCAACAACCCATTTTATAATAGGATACTTTGCAAATATGTTTGGTTTTCCCTTTCAGATCTTGATTAATTATATTATGCATCTGGCTGTGCTTTCAACTCTATAATTAGTTATAATCAATATATGACTTTATTTATTTCCATAATCTCTTTTTTTCAGTCTCAAAGTCAACTATTTTGCTGCAGGTGCATTGTATCCAAAAAGCGCTTCTTCAGCATCGCCTTCCATTGTAGTCACAAATCCTGGAGCTTCACACCCGGTGGTTACTTTTTCATAATCATCTTCTTTGTTTGCATATGTCATTACACCACATATGCATTTATCTTTCATAAGTATTGTGGATGCCTTATTTCATGGATAAAGATTTGAATATTGTTGGATATTGAATTGTTGTATTCTTAGAACATGGGTATGCTAGAGTTTTCTTTTTATGTTGTCTTATTACTGTAAAGCTTTTAACTATTAAATTTATTTTTCATTGTACTTGGTCTTCAATCTCTGAATGCACTAGAATAACATAAACGTTGGTGAGTTAAATGAGGAATATTTTCATCAGTTGAAAAGAGAAGTTTGTTGAATGTGTCCCTCTTCTTCGAAGCTTTATTGGTTGAATTATTTACCTAGTGTAACTGAAAATGGAAGAGTTACTCTACCCTGTTAATGACATTTGACATTTTCCTCAATATTTTTTGAAGGTTTAGGTTACACTGTTACATTCCTAATTTGGTAGTATTGCTAACAAATTCTCTAATCTTGATTGTACCTCGATTCCTTGGTCATTTGTCGAGATTAATAAACTTATCTCATCTTTACTTATCTATTCACTTACCTATTTTCCTTCTATATTTTTGTTGCGTGTATATATTGTTATCACTGGGTTCCTTTTTTCGTTTTAATTTGCGTAAACAACATTAAACTAGATTCACATATTCATTATTATAAATTATAGTTATGGCAATAATATAATAATTTAGTTTATGTTATGTTTAGATTGATAATATGGGAATGGGAAGATACTAAAAAGGCAATGTTCTTCTTAGCGTTGAGGTGAAAGAAGAGAACGATAATACTAGAGATAAGGTAATAGAGATTACATTTGACTAACATCTTGTTAAAGGGGGAGCATACTGTCCAATAATCCCAGAGTATTTCTTCAAGAGATTTACTCAAAGAAGAAGATAATTCGTTAAATAAGATGAGATAATTTATTAATGTCCAACAAATGACCACAAAATTAGGTCAGATTACAAAAAGTATGAATATGATGTGGGAGTTCAAGCACAGGTCCTAGAAAATGGTAGTGCTCAATGTTGCAGGAAGCCCTCCCCAGTTCCAAGGCCTGAAGCGCGTCTCGTGTGGATGCGTCCAGGAAGCGTCCCCGGAAGCGCGCTTCCAAAATTCGGAAGTGTGCTTCCCCCTGTTTTGGATGCTTCCTGGACACTTCCGCCTGTTTGGGATGTTTTTTTTGAGTATAAATGCATATATATATATATATATATATATATATATATATATATATATAGCAGACGCTTCCGCAGATGCTTTGCTTCCTAGATTTTTGGAAAATGACGCTTCCGCATCCCCACTTCGTGCAACATTGGTAGTGCTATTGCAACACACATAAAAAACTGTGGAAAAATACAAGATAACCAGTAAACTATCAAGAAAGAATGAGTAAGATAGTTTGATCTGGCAATGAAGCTAAAGATTTCAAGGGCTCCCGAATTTGATGACCGATGGCAAGGAAGGTGAACTGGGGATTGGCTCATTGTCAATGTCCCCTAGAACTAGTGTGGGTTCAACTGTACATCCTAGGTAGGATGTAGGAGCGAGGGATGCTCCTAGAATTTGAGGTCGAAAGAAAGAAACTCTGAATAGATCTCTGCCCACTCCTATGGCACTGGGAGGTAATCGAATGGGTCAGGGTCACCTTGCTCTATAATTGTTTGGAGTTGGTCCCTCTGGTGCTTTGAGGACATTTGAAGCAATGTATGGTTTGACAATGCGAAGCTGGTCACAAGGGAATCCGTCGACCCGCCAAAGGGGGAGGCTAGGAAGAGAATTGAGAAATTCACATGAGAGATAGTAATACTGCATCATATGCGGATAAAGTTGCATTTGGCTTGCATCTGTGTCAAGCCTAGCGTTATCCTATTAAAGAGTAGTCTATCTTTTTTTCTTTCTTTCTCTATTTGAGTCCAAAATGATCATGGATCCCTTCAAAGATAGGACAAGCCTAATTTAGTAACTATGGGCTTAGTCATATTATGTTTTGAATCTTGATAGCATGATACAAGAAGTTTTTATGATTGAAGTGAATTTTTAGCATTTATTACATTCAAGTTTACAATATTAGACTGTAGGACACATTGTGATTTCACTTAAAGTCTATATGGTAGGACAAAGGTTCACAATTGATTTTGTTTTTTCATCTTCAACTTTGTTAGGATACCCACGGTTGAGGAGAGTCCAAGCCATTTATAACTAGGGGGAATGATACATTGGCTCTATGACAAAATGTTAAAGTGTCATCATTAATCTAAGGAAACAAATAGTTGTGAGGAATCCTACATGTGAACTTTGGGAGAACATGTTAAGTTGATGGATTGGGTACTATTACTTGAGAAGTGCTTTGAAGGTGAAGTAAATTTAGAAGCTACATTGGCAAATAGAAGCTGAAGTGGTGTTTGCACCAACATGTTTCCAAATAGGCATGGACAAAGATGGTGATGAAGAAATCTTGTAGAGCAATATAGGCAAAATGAACGATTAAAGGGACAATCAAAGTGCTAGTGTACGTAATGAAGAAACATTTGGTTAGGATGAAGGGTATCCTATGAAGACACATGAGGATAAAAGTAATAAGATCTCTATTGCAAGGAAGGCCTACACATGGATGGATGACCTACTAGAAAGTCATCATGAAAATGGCTTATGGTGAAGGAGGTCAACATATCAATGTCTTATAATGAATGTGGAAGACCAATTTAATAGAAGGATGACTAAATAACACATCCTACTTGAAGAACGATGTCATGAAGTAAATGAGAATGACTTGTCCTTAGGGAGATCTATCATTAATATGAAAGTGGAGAAAATGACGAGGATAGTCTCCATGTAGTAGGATGGTTTGCACAAACTTCCAATAGTGAATTTTGGGATTTTATAGTGAAGAGGTGTCATGTGAATATAGCTGGTCCCTTTGACCCATAGCATTCCAACACTTCGCCCTACATTGATGACTTTTATGGGGTGATGCACTTGGACCTAGCATGCAAAGGGATGCGCTATATGGGCTCCTCACCTTGAGCGATTAGATGTGGGAGCGAGCGATTGTGGATGCATGAGTTACCAACTTGGCTTTTGTTTTTCCACCCCTATTGTTCTCCTTTTACTTTTTCTTGATTTTTCTTTGTATTACTACTCATAGCTCAAAGGGTTAGAGCTTTCTTTGTATGACATATAAGAATTATTACCCCCTTAATGGTGAGGCAACTCATTGCCCACCAGGGGTTGGGATATGCAAGGGTTCCTTCCCATAATACGAAGAACAACATGTGCTTAGGAGTTGGGTGATGGCCATAATGGGTGCGGTAGAGCTCATGCTAGGCTTTTGCCCACATTCTAATGTGCATGTCCCAACCATCTTTTGTATTTTTATCTTCTTTTGTTTTTGCTTGTGGCCATCATATACTTTTCTTGTTCTTTTAGCTACATCAACCTCCCAGGGCCAAGTTCTTGGCCATATCCAGGTATGAGGATGTATGGTGTCAAATCTTAGAGAAGTAATGGTGAGTTGAACCCGAAGAAGGGAGGTTGAATATATGGCTTGTAATGTGAGATGGAAAGTGGTAAGTATGGAATAGGGATAGATGGGGCAACTCTGTCTCAATCGAGGTTTCATAGGTAGCGCCCCTCATGTATCCATCGGGCCATTAAGGGAGGTTCCATTGGACTAGGATGAAAGATTAACCGTCCCATTTAAGGGTGAGGGAACAAGACCACGATCAAAACGTGATATTCCCACTTAGCATTTTGCTAAGTGAAATATCAATTTTGGCCATTTTGCTATGATGCACTGTTGCACTTAGGAAATGTGGGTTTAGAGGTCCCACATATGATTTTTGGCTTAGAGCACACCCAAACATTAGAGCTGGAGGAAATTTTGCGGCATTAGTGGAGCGTGGGGGTCACCTCATGGGAATTACGACCCACATGAGGAATACGCTCCCGTTGGAGCGAAATTGGTGTGGGGAATAAGAGTTGGGCCCACATAGGCATTTTGGAGGCTCAGCTTGTGGGAGTAGTATACATCAACCTCTGAGGGCCAAGTTCTTGGCCGTATCCAGGTATGAGGATGTATGGTGTCAAACCTTAGAGAAGCAATGGTGAGTTGAACCCGAAGAAGGGAGGTTGAATATATGGCTTGTAATGTGAGATGGAAAGTGGTAAGTATGGAATAGGGATAAATGGGACAACTCTATCTCAATTGAGGTTTCATAGGTAGCGCCCCTCCTGTATCCATTGGGCCATTAAGGGAGGTTCCACTGGACTAGGATGAAAGATTAACTGCCCCATTTAAGGGTGAGGGAACAAGACGATGGTCAAAATGTGATATTCCCACTTAGCATTTTGCTAAGTGAAATATCAATTTTGGCCATTTTGCTATGATGCACGGTTGCACTTAGGAAATGTGGGTTTAGAGGTCCCACATATGATTTTGGCTTAGAGCACACCCAAATATTAGAGTTGGAGGAAATTTTGCGACCTTAGTGGAGCGTGGGGGTCACCTCATGAGAATTACGACCCACATGAGGAATACGCTCCCGTTGGAGCGAAATTGGTGTGGGGAATAAGAGCTGGGCCCACGTAGGTATTTTGGAGGCTTAGCCGATGGGAGTAGTATTAATCTATGACACCAAAAGATCAACAAAACGCGACTTACCGGAGGTAGAAGGACAGGAGCAGAGAAAGGCAGTTGCAAGTTACCTTAGATCCAGTGATAGTTGAACTGGAGGTTGAAAGGCTAAACATGGGGGATAATGAGGGAGACAAAATGAGTAAAGAGGAGGAGTTTGGCCAACACCTTCTAAAGGTTGTTTAGGATTTGTCTAAGGGTATTGAGGAATTGAGGCAACAAACTTGCAACAGCAACAAGGGCAAAGTAATTCAAGGGGAATTCCAATTTAGTGAAGGCTTCGACACTTTGCAATACCACGCAGCTCATGGCCCCAACGTACCACTCGTTCCTAGTACACCATCAAGATCCACTATCCCCACGTTTTTAGCATTCGATGCTAGAGGGCCAAAAGGGCAAGAGGACGTGCCCATGGGGGACTATTTTGGGGAGTATCAGTCCTATGGGCCCGACTTTAGAGAGGCTATTACCTTCAGGGACTTCTGCTAGTTGAAGGGTAACAATAGGAGCAAGGGACAAGGTGGAGGAAGCTATGCACATGGTACTGATTTGCAATGCACCATGGGGAGATTGTTTCTCCCGGCTTTTGATGGCTCATCCAAGAGCTCAACGAGAGCATGGGTTGAGAAGTTACTTCCAACTCAATCAGATGACATAGGGGAAGGCAATTAAAATTGCCACATTTTGCATATAGAAGGGGAAACCCATGACTGGTGGTTCTCTGGGCTAACCACGATGGGGCATGTAGGAGTCACAACATGAGGATTTCACTAGGAGGGTGCTAGAGCATTTTTAGAGGAGAGACCCAGAGGAGCACTTTGTGGAGTTAACAAGGCTCAAGCAGACGGCAAGTGCTGAGGCCTACATCTCCGAGTTTCTGAGATTGTCAGTGATGGTGCCTAATCTATAAGAGGCCAGGAGGGATTTCATGTTCGTAGAGGGGCTAGCAGAGTCATTAAGGGGATTGGTGAAGTCCAAGAGGCCCACCATGTTGCAGGACGTAGTTGGGAGAGCGTGGGACTTGTAGGATGCTCTATTGGGGCCCGAGCGTAGGTACCACCCAGACAGGGGTTCCAATAGAGGGGGAGAGACACTAGGGCTCCACCACCGAGAGCCAACTAGGGGCGTGGATAGTTGGATGAGGAGACCCAGAGAGACCTTCGGAGGAGGAAGCTATGCTTCACTTGTCAGGAACCGTGGGCACTAGGCCATAGATGCACAATAAGCAAGGCCCACTACATTGAGGTCTACTCTGATAGTGACCAGGAGGACGATGTAGAGTTGGAGGCAGGTGGAGATGGTAGCGTGGCACATGTGGAGAGGGGACCACCACCACCACCAAGGGGAGCCCCTTTTGCACTAGTAGGAGGGGTCCTTGTGTCCTTACGTGGGGTACCCAAGTTTTTGACATTGAGGATCAAAGGCACAATGTAGGGACGACGTGTCTCAATTTTGGTGGACAATGGGGCCACCCACAACTTCATCGATGCACAGATGGTGTAGAGGAGAGGGATCACGACCAAGGAGTTTGAGGGGTTCTCAGTCCTTGTGCCGGGGGATAGGACCATGCAATGTACACGATATGTTCCTGCTTTGACAGTGACCATTGGGAACTATTCAGTGATGGATCATTTCTTCGTGGTGGATGTACCAGACACTAATTTGGTGATGGATGTCTAGTGGCTCTATTCTCTTGGTAGAGTCACTACTAATTGATGGAAGTTGGAGATGGAGTTTACAGGTCCGAATGGCAACTTGGTTGTTCTTGGGGGCATGCACTCTTATCTCCCATAAACAGTCTCAACACACAGGATGGAGGCTGACCTAAGGTGCGGTGACATTGAGTGGGCGGTGGAGTTGAGGATTTCTGAGGTTGGGGGTCAGCCCAAGCCATCGCACCCTGACATACAGACTATTTTGGATAGGTGCCCGATAGTGTTTGGGGACAAAACAACAGGGCAGTCACCTGGCTAGGGGTTTGAGCACACGATTGAGCTAGAGCCAAGGGTACAGGCTGTTATTACCACACCCTACAGACATCCTAAGGCTTACAAGGATGAGATTGAGTGAGCCATTCAGAGTTGCAGGCACTTGGGCACATTAGGCCTAGCTCTAGTCCCTTTGCTTCATCAGTTGTCCTGGTGAAGAAGAAGGATGGGACACTGCGTATGTGCATAGACTATTGGGCACTCAATAAGACGACCCTGGAGAACCACTACCCCATTCCACACATAGATGAGTTGAGAGGAGCCAAGTTCTTCTCCAAGATAGACTTGCGTTCGGGGTACCACTAGATCAGAGTGAGGGAGGACACCCTCAAGACGACCTTTGGGCTAACCAACACACCTGCCACCTTTCAGTCCTACATGAACCATGTGTTTCGTGGGAAGTTGCAGAGATTTGTGTTGGTGTTTTTCGATGACATTTTGATTTATAGCTGGACTTGGGAGGAGCACTTGCAACACTTGAAGGTAGTGTTGTGCATCTTAGAGTGGCAACAATTCTATGCCAAGCTATCCAAGTATGAGTTTAGATGCTCTATCTAGGGCATATTATTGGGGAGGATGGTGTGAGAGTTCATGATGAGAAGATTAGGGCCATTTGGGATTGGCCAGTGCCCCATAATGTGACAAAGTTGAGGGGTTTTGTGGGTATATGCACTTACTATAGGAAATTTGTGAATGGCTTCTCACAGTTGGTAGCTCCCCTCACGAATTTGACTAAGAAGGGGGCATTCAAGTGGGCTGATGGAGCACAGGAGGCTTTTGAGCGCCCAAAACAAGTGATGAGTAGCTGCCCAGTGTTGGCATTCCCAGATTTCACGCAGCCCTTTGCATTGACGGAGGGAGTAGGAGCGGTCCTGATGCAGGGGGGCACCCAATAGCTTTTGAGAGTTGGAAGCTACTTCCCCATGAGCGACTATACTCCATATATGACAAAGAGATGCTAGCCATCATGCATGCACTAGCCAAGTTCAGACAGTACTTGGTGCAGGTTCTGGGTGAAAACAAATCATAATAGCCTCATATTCTTTTTGGAGCAGAAGCAATTATAGGAGAGGGAACAAAAGTGGGTGAGCAAGATCCAAGCGTATGACTTTGACATTGAGTTTGTCAAGGCTCTGCCCAACGGGGTAGCAGATGCTTTGTCTAGGAGGCCAACCACTATTTCGCTGATGAGCATGGCGCAGACTGGAAGGCGCAGTTGCTAGTGGAGTATTCCAAGGACCGATTTGCATGTGAGGTCCTAGATGGTATTATTATGGATGATCGGTGCAGGGTAATGGACGAGGTGATCTACTACAGGGACCAGATCTATTTAGTGCCCAACACCCACTTGAGGGAGAAGATTATGCAGGCTGCCCACGTGTCATGTCCCTTCTCAAACACATTTGTAACAGGGTGCTGCTACACAATTTTGCACAATTTTGGCCAAGGAAGAGAACCCATAATTTTCGACTTAGGGACTTAGGAGGTAATTCGACTTTTTTTGGTTGCTACTCGAATGTGGGGGCCACCCACATGGGAGTTTGAATTGGACCATTTGAATAGCTTGGAGGGATAGTTGAATAGGTGGATGGAGGGGCCCACATGAGGCTAGGGAGGCCTAAGGAGTTATAAGGAGGGAGAAACTCTCATTTTGGATTCATTCTTACACATTGTAATCAAAATTACTTGACTGTTCGCTCTGCTGTTTAGTTGAGTCAACCGACTGTTTAGCCACGAATCTCTCAAGCAGGAGATTCAACCTCTACTTCGGGGGACCATCCGTGCCTGCCCTAGAGAGGTAGTTCCATAAGTATTTCAGGAGTTACGAGAGTGTGTTACAGCACTACCATTCAGTGACAATAGGGAGTGCGTATTTCTGGCTAGCTGGAGAATACGCAAGGGGAGTTTGGAGCTATCATTGATCAAGCATTTGCTGGGAGAGTTAGAGGATTGGGAGAGCAGCAAAGGGCCAACCTTTCTTGCGAGTTTGGAGCCAACAGAGCCAGCATCCTAGCAGTCTGATTTATCAAGGGTTCGACAAGAGAGATACACCTCCAAGCTTATCAATGGTGTGTTCTACTAAGGAATTGATTTATTAAGCTGTGCAACGCCTCCTAAAATGATAGATGCAATAAGATTATTTCCATTAATAAAACAACAAAGAAAATAGAGAAAGTCCATGCCTACATTGCTTCCACTATGGTAAACATACCCTTCACGTGTGGCATCATGAAACAAGTTTTTGGCATTTGCATGTGAAAAAATCAAAATCGACATTTAGCAATAAAGCTTCAAAGAAATCCTCTCACATGAAGAAGAATGCAATCATATATTTCCAAAAGCCTCAAAAAGAGTATCTTCTTAACCTGAAACAACGTCTCAACTCTCTGCCCTGCGCAAACACCAACTCAAACTGCCCGACGTCTCTGTGTCATTGCCCTGCGCAAACAACGTCCTCTGCACAGTCAAATGGCCTAATGCCTAACGCCAATGTTGGTGCTATGTCCGTCTGAAGGTGAAGCCTAACGCTGCTGCTGTCGAAGGTGCTTTTTCCACTACCGCCGGAAATGGGTAAACGAGTTGAACTTTTAGTTAAAAGTTTAGGTTTACTTTTAGTTTTGCTTTGGGAAATATAAATAGACATATATTTCAATAATTTTTTTAATTTTATGTTTTAGAAATTAACTTTTAAGTTTTTGTTAATATTATATTATTAATTTTTAAATTTCAATTAAAAAAAATTATTTAAAAATTAAGTTTTTAATATAATTTTTTTTCTGAAGAATCCAAAGAACTTGATTTTTGGGTTCTAAGTACCCATCCTATGGGTTCGCCGTACCCATTAAATGAAAAGAACCAAATTTTCTTTTTTGGAGAACCCAATTCTTCATAGAAGAACTCGGTTCTTCTCAAAGGAACCTGTACCCGAATTCAGTACTTGGGGATGGGAATTGGGACGGGTTCGAGAACCCCACCCTTTGGTTCGGGAACCCGTGCAACATAGATCTTGACCATTTAGTTTGTGATTTTAGGGTTTAATTATTAGTAATTTTCTTGCTGTAATAAAATTGCAGAAAACAAGGTTTTAGAGGTCAAACCTTAGGCCCAAGGCTTTGAAGATCCCATCGTTGAAAATCAATGAAACTTTGGGATCACTTTGCCGCTTGAAAAATAAGAATTTTGAGACCTTAATTTTGCAAAACCGCCAAGTATTTAGCTTTAAAACTTCAGTTTAGGGTTTCAGGTCAATTTTGGGGCAAAAGAGGCCAATAATTGGAGAACAAGGCTAAGGGAAGCAAATTTGTGGGGATAAATGGGCTAGGATGATAGATCAGGGGCTGAAATGGCAAGAGGAGGCCAAAAACTGAAAACCTGTGTCTCAAAAATCTTTTTTTCTTCTGGATCTGAATTTTGCTGTCAAATCTTCAGTAAATGTCCCTGCAAAATTTTCTAGAGACTAGATCTTACCCTCAAGGGCCTAGATCTAGCTCGCCTCATTTGATTCCTTGATCCAACCTGCAAAAATGAAAATAAAAACACCCAAACCCCAAATATATACAAAATACTAAAAATCCCCAAAACCCAAGTTAGAAAAAATAATTTACAAGTTAGATCTACAAAATTATTCACAAGATCTACAAATACACAAGGGTTTTAAAAATTTTAAATTTTTGAGAAAAATATTTATATGGAGTTTTTTCCTTTGAAAAATGGCTAAAAATACTTTAGAAATCCCAATGTATATGATAGCTTTAGCGAAGATTTAATCAACCATATAAATATTTGGAATCCAAGCAACAATGATTCTTGCCCAAGTTTGTGAGCTTGGAGGCCAATGACTGAAGTTCCTGCAAACACTATGAATTTATCTCAAAATAGTTTGTTAGATCACATGGAGAATCAAATCACCTATGATTAACCCAAAACTATCAATAGTATGGTTCTATCTCCATTTAATGAAAAAACAAATCTTACCAATATTCAACATAACATAGAGATGCCCATAGTCACCATATACCACAAATCAATAAGCAAGAACACCTTGAATTGCACCCCAAAGTCTTTATTATGATTGAAAAAATAGTTCCCATCGGGACAATAGTTACAAAGTTGCTTCAAAAGAAATTTTCTAGCCAGAGATCAAGATGACTAGAGACTCAACTGACTCTAATTTGTAGATAAATCCTTCAAATGGAAAAATAATGGCTAGTTTCTTTGATTCTTGTCAAAATAATATTGGTCGTTGATAAACACTTCAAGATCTTTTAATCTTGGCCTTTGATTTTTTACTTTTGAGGAATTTTCGAATTTATCATTTAACTCCATTTTAATTAGCTCAAAATTAACTATTTTGAGCTAATTTTCTAAAAAAATTGACTTTGACTTAACCACCAAGGTCCAAGAGTCTAAATTTTCTTGAAATATACAATATTCCCTCGGTGGAAAACTTTAAAAATTGATTCTATCAAGACACACAAATTTTTTCCATTTGGAGAATTTATTTTCCTAATACAATTTAACTTGACTCTAATTTATTAATTTTCTGGCTTAGGATTTTACTTTTATTTTGCCAGAAAAATTAATTAATTTACACGAGGGGATTAATTATTTTTCCAACCATCTAATACATATGATTTTCCATTTACAAGACTCAAAGAGGGAATACACATTTGTCTTAGACCCTCAAGACACATAACCCATTCACGACACAATATGATTTAGTAAACCAAGTGATTTGTAATAAAATAATTAAGCCAATTAGCTTAAATTATTCTCAAACCACTTTTACCTCAGACTCGACTAAAACATTAGGACTCACCAAATAATCTGACAATAAATTTCACCCTAGCTTTGGGGGTTTAAGCTGGAGGGAAAAAACTCTTTTGATTAGCTGTGTCAAAAAACACAGGTAACCAGTGAGGTTAAAAAACCTCCTAAGATGGAATTCGTCATCAAATTATAGGCTTACCTAGGTTGTTACATAGACTCAAGGTTTTACAATATGTAACTTGCAGAATGGGATGACCATGACACATGGACTGCTGATATGTGATTCAATGCTTGTTGAAAAAGTTGGTACTTCCTCTTCCCCAGAACTTTGACAATTTGAGTGCAACAGGGACCACTATCCTCTTGTTCTTCTTCGCTTCTGTTGCTTCCTCCCCTTGTCATCATGAAAACCAAAAGTGGAATGATATATAGAAGCCAAAAGAACACCATTTTGGAATATGAATATAGATGGACAACTTGCAATGAAACGAGAGGGAAGAAATAATGGGAAAGAGTAGGGGAGGGAAGAGAAAAAATACAAACAACAATGACAGAAAAATGAGGGAGTTTGGGGTTTGTGCTTACCTCTTTAGCTCTTGTAGATGGAAGCCTTTCTTTACACCTCCTAGCTCGTCCTCCTTCATTGCTCCTAGCTCGTCCTCCTTCACTCCTCCAAGCTCTCTTCAAGCCTCTCTTCTCCTCTCTTCTCCAAACTCTCTTCTCTTCTCTTCTCCAAGCTCTCCAAAAATACAAGAGTGAGGAAATGAGAGGGCGAAATGAACTTTATCCCTATCTATCATTTCCTTAACTCAACCTAAACTCACCCCCAACTCAAGTTAAACAAAAAAATAAAATAAAATAAAAATTGGTTTTTTGGGTTGGCCGTGTGGAACCGTCCGTTAGGCATTGAATCCGCTCGGGATCCGTGCCCGATCTGCCGCAGATCCGATGCTAGATCTGCGGTTCGGAAATCCAGAACTGTGGATCGGGCCGACACAGTTCCAAAGTTCTAGGGACTGTTATTTCCGACCCAATCCGCGGATCAGACAACAGATTTGTACGGGATGTGGATCCTTGTTTAGATTTGGGGTGGGGGGGCATTTCATGCAACATTGAGCGGGACCACACAATCAAAATCATGATTTCCCATGTAGTGTCACCCCTAAAGCTATTAGCCAATGAAGGAGATCCCACAAGCTTAGGATACAAGGTTAACCACCAAATTGGACAGAGGAGACAAGAGTACAAACCAAGCCCATTCTTTTTGCCGAATCCCCCCACTAATCCCTGCCCAAAAGTGTCCATGATAAGGAAGCAAAAATACCCAACTACATAATTAAAAGCCATACCTTGGGGGTTGGAAGGCCCACCTTCAAACATATGATCATAACAGATGGGCGAGGAGCATAATGGTTGGCTTAGGTGGTGGAGATGTTGGTATATCGAGCTATCTAGTGGTTGCAAGGGGCTGTTGGCTGCCGACTGACGACTCCATCTAGGAGAAAAAATTTCTCCTGTGGATATCACCCATAGGTGGTGGGTAACATTTCTCACACATAGAATGTGTTCATATGGCTGCAAAAGTGTTTCAAGGATGATCACATATGTTTCTATGTTTCTTTACAGAAACAAACTTGGTATGGCCTTGTACTAAATGTTTCCTACAACATAGTTCTGGATTTGTCATTTTTGAGTTCTAGTACCAATACTTTCACTAGATACAAAGAAATGAAACACCTACATCGTTAAACATTAAATAAGGAGGGAGATTGCTCCATTTTGGGAACTATTTGTTGACAACTTAACTCTTTGGATAGAGCCTCTTAGATATGGGAATGACTCTAACCTACTTTGCATGTTTTGCTAAGGTGCTTCACCCTAAGTTGCCGGAAACGGCTACCTCCAACCCCAAAACGGCGTTTTCCCGTTTCGGATCCGGATCCGCGTACGAAACGCCGGAAAAACGTTTTTTTGCCGTTTTTTTCCTGGAAACGGGAAGTTTTTTTTCACAGCCGTTTTTGAGGCGTTTTTGTCGAAAAAACTTGCAGTTTTAAAAAAATGAAAACGTTTTCAGGAAATTTTGAAGAGTATTTAGAAAATTTAAAAGGTTTTTCAAAAATCGTGAAACATTTTTGGTGAAAAAAAGCATTTTCGACAAGTTGGAACATTATCTTCATCTTGGAAGTTGGAACATAGTTGACATGATACAGGCAGACACAAGCAAGACTGCCTCCCTTAGCTTTTAAGTTTTTACTGGAACTGTTTTGGTCTAGCACAAGATAGATTCAAAAAACGCAAGACTGATATCAAATATTACCCACAGTTCTTCCAAACAAATCCTCAACCACCAATAACAGAGGTCTTGGGCAGCTTGAATGGCACAACAAGAGGGGACTAAACCCCCTTTTTAGTAGCATCTTGAACTCCAGAAATAGACTGGAACTGGGTCCTCAAAAGGACAAAACTCAGCCCATTTAAAATGGCAGAACTCAGCCCACAAAGCAGCAAACTCGACTAGCAGTAATAAGAGGTAAACTCGGCCCGGATAACAAGATATATTTAGCCAGCAAAAAAGGAACCCTTGGCTTGATATGAGAAGGTAATCTCTGCCTCTTTGGAGAGTGAACACTGAAACGTTGCTTCAATATGGCATATGTTGAAACTTGAATTGACGATGATGAATCATGAATCATGATAGATCATAGATGATACAGATAATCTAGATTCTGAAATATCAATGGAAATATGAATTTTTTATTTTTAATATATATATATATATATATATATATATATATATATATTATATATTTATTATTTGTCGTTTCCTGCCGTATCCGTTTCAAACCCCGTACCCGTATCCATTCCCGTATCCGTTTTCTGGTAACTTAGGCTTCACCTTGTGGCCATGGTTTTGGTATAGTGGTTGATGGTGTTTACAGATTGATCCATGTGATGGATCTTGTTTTGAGGAGACATTACGTCTATCTTGGAGGATGCACTATCATTTATGCACATGGTACTAGCTCGCACCTCCCTTTGAGCTCTTGAATGGATACATGGCATTCTTGTGCACACATTACTAGAGTGTCCATTTTTTTATATGGTGTTAGTTCATGATTTGGAGTTGTTTTCACATCATAGCCCTTGGTTTGAGGTCTCCTTGATACAAGGTGGTTAGAACTGCGATATCTTTCTTTGACACATTTTCTGAAGGATTAGTTGGCTTCTTGAAGAGGACACTGTTGGAAAAGTAACTAGGTTTGGTCTTCATTCTTGTATCAATTTGTATTTTTATGTAAAAGAAGATAAAATATTTTTATTTGTTCAATCATGGGTTTGATGCTCAAGTCTAGGTTAAGCATGTTCTTCATGCTTCTAGGTTTTGATTAAGTCAAAGAATTAAATTTGAGTCAAAGTCCATTTTGTTTTGTCAAAAAGAGTCAAATCGATCTCCATAAGACCAAGTCGGCCCTTCAGATGGTCAGGTCGGCTCACTCAAAATTATGTGTCTGTTTGTATTTGAGAGCAACTATTTATAAGCATGGATCCTTGTCCAAAACAGAAGCAAGTTCGGTGATATTTTCTGTGGTAAGATATGCGAGTCCTATGGAAGAAAGTTTGTTGAAGCTCTGTAGCAAAGTTCGTGGATCTTCTGTGATATATTCTGTGGTAGAGAATGCGAGCTTTCTGAAATCAGAAGTCCTGGAAAGATGCGAATTCTTAAGGAAATATGTGATGACATTCTAGCTGACGAAAGACTGTAGTGCGAGCTGATAAAGGACCTAAATGATCTGCAAGTGGAAGGAGGAGTATAAGGTCTGCAAAGAACAAGCTACAGGAAGGATGAAGACAAGGCATCTTGTGACAGATTGAAGATGAATCTTGACAGAGAATGGAGGGCTGACTTGGTGATTGGAGGAGGTTTAGTCTTTGGGTCTTGGAAGTCTCATTTTGATCTGATTCTATAAGAAGGAGATTGTTTGGGTTTTCCCCAAGTTGTGGGGTTTTTCCCTGGCATGGAGCCTTTATTTCGTATCTACAGTCTCTTGTGATCTTCATATTTATATTTTAATAATTGCTTGATGAAAAAGAACACAAATAACTTAATAAGAAGCCAACAAAGTTCACAAGTAATTATCATGATAAGGAGAATCAACAGGAATCTAAAAACTCTTTGATTTTCCAACACACCTTGGATGCTTTTGCCAGTTTAAGCATGTTATGATTATTTGATGGTTACCTTGGAGGGCCATCCCTTGACATGAGCCACACATGCCACTTGGAGTGTCTTGACTCTTAACATGATCAAACCATCTTGGTTTGAGGGCACGTTGTGTGGGACCTTTGGAAATGGGAAGGCTCTCTTCATTATAATCTTCTGTTATTGTTTTCCCTTGGAGAAAAACATGGATCTAAAACTGCCAAGCTTATTTTATTATTATTCTTGAAGAGATTAGTGGATCTAGGTAAGGAAACCATTATTTTATTTTAAGGAGGTCTTGAGCTAGACTCTATTTGAAGAGTAGCTCTCTCCATCATTGGGGAGCTTCCCCCTTGGATTTCACCTTGATCTTCCATTTCATATCTTTAGTGATCCTATTCTAGGGATACCCCCCCCGGTTGTACTAGAGGAGAGCTGGCCTAAAGTGTGAGAGGGTGCAAGCGCAATGATAGTGGGTAGTTCCTCCATGGTTTTACTTGTACATTAGGACTTTATTGCAAGAAGAGTAAGGATTTGGGTGGTAACATGACAGAACTAGCAGACTTGGTGTAAGAAATTTGAATCAGCTATGTTGTTCAATGCTTCTTCTATTTCATTCTAGGAAATGCCATTAGGCAAATTTTGAATGTAATATTTACTTGGTTTAGGACTATAATGATCAAGTTTACTGTTTTTTTTTCTCATCTTTGTTCAATGAACCAATGTTGAATGAGAATTCTCAGATCTTGAATCATGAATGTCTAATTCATTTGATCCTAGAGAGTAGATATATCATATAATAGATGTATTATGCATGCTTTTTTTGTTAGTTGCTAAAAATGATATTATTAAGATTGTTGATTCAGTGAAATTTCAATTATGTTTTATAGATTTCTTTTATTTTTTTTATATAAGTTTTGCATATATATTAAATTGTATATGTGTACACCTTATGAATCCAAATCCTCTGTTTCAAGAAGTACTGTCCCTGCCCCTGAATCCACATATCCTGGCAACTTAGGTATTTCTTTATATATTTGCACTTACGAAGTTTTTCCTGGGTTTAAGCCAACTGTTGACTCTTTTGCCTTGCTGAGTTATTCCCTTAGCCGTGTCTGATCACATTGGATGTAGATGATAGCATATGCGGTACCATGGTCCAGTTTTGGTCTTTTTGGATGTTCTTGTGCTTGCTTATTATTATTATTAGCAAATATGTTACAAGTTTTTTCATTGCATGAATTTATTTGATAGCATTGGAATGTGGAATCATGAACACATAGTATGCTCTGTAAGAATAGTTTGCATTTCAGGTATGTACATCTAAGTGCACTATTATTGTTTTGTGGTTGAAGTGCATCTTACCCCGCAGTAGTTATTACAGATTTCAGCAACACAGCCTATTGGAAGATCTGCTGCATCACCTATGGCAGGGACTGGGGGAACATCTACTGAGAATACAACTGCATCACCCATGCAGTATGCCAATTCACCAAGGTCTGGGCCTAGTATGATGAATGTTCCTTCACCCCAACAACAGCAGAGGGCAAAAGTGCCACACATACCACAACAACCGCAATCTTATCCACCACAGCAGTTAAGGGCACAACCAACACATGCAAATATACAGGTAAGAGGGATTTATCTGCCAGCGGAGTTCTTTATCTTACAATGGAGCAAAGTCGTTCCAAGGTAATAGGTTATACAGCATATTCAGTGTGTGTGTGACAAAAATGGAAGGGTTTATACAATGATATCTCATATCCTCTTCTTCAATGATGCTAGTGCAGGAAATAAATTCAGAATATGTTAAAGCATTAATCTCTTTGGTATGCTTAATCAGGAGGTAACTTTTGGCAGACAATTACATAGATACCTCTTCTTGCCAAGAGTGACAAAAAGATTGGACTGAACTGACCTCATCATAAAAGACATTTGTTATTTGAAAAGTTAGAAAAATGCTACAGTATCTTGGGGCCTTGACCAATGCTAATGTTTACAAAATAATGTAGATACATTAAGCACACATCTTCTGAAAAATATGTTTTGGCAACTAAATTCTGGTAATGCATCTGGATTACAATGGCTGTATAAAAATCTCTCACTTCTGGCATGTATAAAGACATCCCTGCAATAAAAATTAGCAGAGATTTTCTTCAACAACATGGATAGATGACCAGTGATTATCAAAATATCTGTGATCTTTTCTTGTAATTCTGAATAGAGCTCCTTTATGTCTTAACCTTAAGGTAACTGCAGGCTTATGAAATCACATGACAAATTGTTCAAGAAGGTGAAATCAGAGTATGCTGAAGCCCTAAATCTATAAATCAAAGATTCTCCTAAATTTGATGCAAATAATTTCTGAACCACATCTTTACCTAAGACTATTGTATACATTGAAAGTTGAAACATTCAATTAAAATAATCCCTTCCTGAAGACCCTGGCTTGGTCATCTTTCTTCTAGAATGTGCTTGTAGCAGATACACAAAATTCAACTGTACCCCCTTATCATCTACATAGAATACAAAATTCATGTGAATAATGGTTGTAACTTAGCAACAAATTTGCTGAATCTTCCTGGTATAATTAGGTACCTTTTCTGCCAGTAAGGTGGTCTTTGTGACCAAAATGGACTATACTTGGATCCCACCATGTCCATAATGCATTCTGAACTTAATCAACTAGCCAATGGCATTTTTTTTTGAGAAATGCGTCTTACATTAACATAGGTATATCGGACACTGTGGATCTCATCCTGCCAGTTATGACAAAATTACTGTCATAACTGACTTCATTCTCACAAACATACTTGCCTTTTAGCTGCCTAATAGTGAATAAAACAATGACTCCGATGCATTGCTAAATTTCTGAAAAGAAGAAAACACAAGGTATCTGGATTCATCAAATAGTGCAGTCCCCCAGCTTCTCTCCCTTGAGATAACGCTGAATGCTGATCCTAATCATCAAGCCAACAGTCCCAAAATGTATGCTTTATTGTCTTCGGTTTGCTATAAACTAAAAAAAAGTCACCTGTGAGCCCATTTTTCACCAAGCTGGCCTGGGTGGGCATCCATGCATAGATTACCAACCAAGCGAAGCTTCTTTCTTTGAGAGAAAGCTGAATGGAAAATACACCATGCAGTATATGAATTGGCCTATCCTCTGGGTCAGAAGTGGTAGAAATTGTAACTAGGTTCAGTTTTCATAATGATCTTTGTACTCATATCATTGTATATTTTATGTAAAAGAAAAAGAAGAAAAATAATTTTATTATTATTATTATTATTTTATTAGATAAGTATGTTCTTCATGCTTCTCGGATTTGTTTAGTCAAAGAGTCAAAGTCCCGTTTGGACCTATTGTAAAGAAAAGGGAAAAATAAATTTTAAATATGTAATTTGGGCCAAAAACCCCTCTTAGATGCCAAGTCGGCCCTGCCCTAGAAGACAAATCTATTCACACCCCCCTGGACAGTATAAATAGAGGATGATTTGAGCTCATTTGGACACACACAATTCACTCAATTGGTTCTGAAATTTGGCAGCAGGAGGAGGGCCAGAAATCTGAAGTTGAAGAACGGTTTGTGGAAGTTCTGCCTCATCATATCTCTTGTTGAAGATTTGTTTCTGGTCTCTTTCTGTTGATAGATTTGCTGTGCAGAAGAAGGGTTTGACTTGGCATCTAGAAGGTTGCTCATTGGTCTTGGATATCTCACTTTGATCTGATTCTATAAGAAAAGAGTTTTTTTGGGTTTTCCCCTTTGAGGGCTTTTGCCCTAGCTTGGAGCCTATACCTTGTGTTTCTTGTATAGTGTGATCTTCATGTTTTTACATTTGATAATTGTTTAATGAGGAAGAACATAATTAAATTAATAAGAAGCCAACAAATTTCACAAACAGTTATCAAAAAAAGAGAAATCTAATTTAAGTTACAAGCCCCCTGATTTCTCAACATGGTATCGGAGCTAAGGTTTGAAGGAGGCCTGAAGATCACACTTTGTTGGTATGTGGATCAGATCTCTCTATGAATTTTTGGACAATTTTCAGTAGCTTCTGTCTCTGCGGATTAGACAAATTTTGGGCATATAAGTAACGTAAAAATAAAAACCCTGATCTCAGTAATAATGCGAAGGCGAATCTCTTGGCTTCATATGGATCATATTCATTTTTTCTGTGCGCAAATATACCCAAACTCTATGGCATGCTATACTCTTTGATGGTTCGAATTTTAAAAGAGGTTTATAATAGTTTGCAATAGCAGTGACATCAAAATCTTACATGTCTGTGGCACATATTTACTATTATTACACAATGGCTCAATCGTAGTCTCTGAAGCTCGCAGTGGTTAATTCTAGAAGGTTTCGAAACTCGCTTCTTTCAAGTGGCTCATATCTGGTGGTTCGTGTACTACTCACTACTTTGTATATAAACTGATATCGTGACTACGAGGAATAACATGCATACATAACAATGATCTTTGTAATTTGAAGTAGTGGCATTGCATCAAATTTTGGTGGCATAATTAGACTCGTATTCCTCTGAAATGGTCCACAGTATAGTGATGTGACTCATTTTTGAAATTTCAAAGGATCGTAATTCTCTATGACAGTTCAAATTACTGTGACAGAGGCGTGGACCTTGTGATTTGCATTCTCATAAACCCTGTGACGTGGTTCATTTCTGTGGGTCGTTGTATGTCAAAAGTTCGCACCTATGTTGCATGGGTTCGCGAACCGGGGGTGGGGTTTGCGGACCCATCTCGGGTTCCCGTTCCCAAGAACTGGGTTTGGGTGCGGGTACTTCGAAAACGAACCCAAAAGAACCAGGTTCTCGACAACCAAAATTTG
This sequence comes from Pinus tabuliformis, assembly GCA_031772625.1. Lineage (NCBI taxonomy): Eukaryota > Viridiplantae > Streptophyta > Pinopsida > Pinales > Pinaceae > Pinus > Pinus tabuliformis. The sequence continues at coordinate 272,640,656 of CM062809.1, read as the reverse complement.
GGATTGTCTAATTGGGTGCGCCAAACTCCAATAACGGGTGCGTGGAACCCCAAAATCGGGGACGTTAGGGTCTGTGTGTAGTGAAATATAGTTTTTTTAATTAAAAATTTAAACTGAAATATTGAATGCCTTGTATGATGTATGTATTGCATGTTACATCTTCAGTTTGATGTTCTCTCTACTGAGGTTTTGTTCTGGTAACTTGGTATACCAAATGAATGCATCCCCTTCACACAAGAAATTAAACGATCAACTATATTCAAAATTAAAACACATCTTTTTTTTATCAAAAAAATTCAATGGAAAATCTAGCGAGAATAATGATTTATGGATATGAATATGAGATAACAATGCAAAAAGCCTTGCTTTTTCTGTTTGGTGTTTATGCAAAGTGTTTTGCTACGTCAAAACATATCCATTTTATCATTGGAGACATCATCATTTTTATTTAATGGTTTATTTATTTATTTATTTTGGGAAATTTACAACTCATAATTGGATACATGACTACATTACACTACATAAAATTTAATAGGGAGTATTGTTGTTTTTATTTTGACATTAGAATCACTTTAATGAAAGAAATTGCCAAGTGAACACGTTTTCTAGAGGGCTTGCACATACGTTGATAATTAGATTCAACTTGGGATTAATAAAATAATGTGAATTTAAGTAAATATATAAAGTAATTCATAACAATGAAGAGTGATCCGATCCTTGTTAGCTTACAACTACACGTTGTAATGCACTTTTTTAATACATAATAGGTTTTATATACCTTTTTTTTAATACATGGTAGGTTTTATATACCCTAGTAAATAAAATTTCAATGTGAATGTTGAATGTTCAATGATGTGCATGTTTAAATCTTTAAAGTTTAAAACACAAATACTTTATTTTTCTTGTTTAAAGTTGGAAAATATACAAATTCATATATATTATAATTTATAAAATATACATATATACCCTCGACTTTTATTTTATATTTGTATATCGGTCCTCTACGACTACTTTTATCTTGGATGCCTTATCTCATCCTCAAAGAGCATCCTCCATTCTATCTTTCCAAGTGAAGACCAAAATGAGGTGTCTATTTCTTCCTCTCAATTAGGGAGGACATACCTATTCCAATAAAGGAATGTACTCATTCCTACAAAAAACAATGAACCTAAGCTCTGTCTTTGGCTTAGGAATTTCCAAGTTTCTTCCAAGTAAGAAACTTGTTTCCAGGCTCCCTCTTAATTAGGGACCTACAACAGCTCCTTAGGTGGAGATGATGGGACAACCAACTGTTTGAAGAAATCCTTCCTTCGATGTCATGAATTTCTTTATAATAGATTCTTCATCTTTTGGGACTTCTTCGTAGGGCACAATCCATCCATCACTTTCATCCATGAGTATATCATGTCATTATTCCTTTCATCAGAAAGTGATCCATCAGTGTACATCTAGCCTTGCTTCATGTCATGCTGCCTTCTTCATGCCATGTTTACTTAAGGATGTTTCATCCTACTACATGTGCATCGGTGGTGGAAGATATCCGTAGATCTTCCTGTAGAAATTTCTCATTTCCCACTCCGGTTTTCAGTTTCTCCTTATTTCTACCATATAGTTAAATGCCCTTTCCCATAACCATACATTTAACAAGCTGGAAAAAATAAATTTGCTGAAATCACAAATTTTGGAAATTTTACAGAATGCTGGAAATTGCAGAAATAAAAATCAGCAGTAATGAACAGCCATTAAAACACATTTAAACACTGAGATTTTTGGTCAATGTGACCCTGAAAAAACCCCCTACAACTCTCGGGGAAAACCAGTTTGAGAGCTCTTCTTTATTTATGGAAAATGCCTTTTTACAATAAGAGAAATATTCAACAAAAATCAGCAAGCAAACTTTTACAACTTATCTCAGCCTTGCTGAAACTCAGCCTTGCTGAAACTCCGCCTTGCTGAAACTCCGCCCTGCTGAAACTCCGCTGTACAGACTTGCTGAAACTCAGCCCTGCTGAAACTCCGCTGCTGAAACTCCGCCTTGCTGAAACTTCGCTGCTGAAACTCCGCAGCTCACTGTCCAGAAATCTCCCTTGCTCTCTTGCTCTCATTCTTTCAATCTGCTCATGAAAGAATTAATGACCTTTTCCTCCTTTAATCTAACCCCAAGTGACTTTTGGGTGATCCCTAAATCCAATGGCTGAAATAGATTGAAATCTAAGGCTGAGATTAAATGCTCATTTAAATCTCACTTTTTATTTTTTAATTCACCCCACTTTAATAAAGACTCTCTTAGTCATTTATTTCCAAAGTCACTTTTCCTTTCTAATTTTTCATTGACTTTATAAAAGTCACTTTAAAATTAGACTTAGTAACTTTATCACTTAAAGTCACTTTTAAATTAGATTTAACTTTATAAAATTATAAAGTCACTTTAGGAGAAAAATTAAATTCTTTTTGACACTTTTCCCTAGGCCAAAGATCAAAGCCTAAGGGAACCACCTGTCCTCCGGTACCAAATTTCAACACTCCCTTTTACCGAGGAAGGTGTTCCTCACCACGCCCATCTTGTCTCTGAAGTAGACATGCTTGCCCCGTGGTAAGGCTTTGGTAAGAATATCTGCAACCTGCTCATCAGTGGAAATATACTCAAGCTTCACAACTCCCTTCTGGATATAGTCTCTGATGAAATGATATCTGATCCCGATATGCTTTGACCTGTCATGAAATACTGGATTCTCACTGAAGGTCTCAAGGCTGAAGGTCTCAATGGCTGACCAAATAAGCCAAACAACATCTTGTGAAGCCAGATAGCCTCACAACTAGCTAGACTGGCTACCATATACTCTGCTTCCACTGAACTCAGTGCTATTGACTGCCGCTTCCGGCTGAACCATGACACTACTACTGAACCCAACCCAAAACAACACCCTGAAGTGCTCTTCCTATCAGAAGCACAACTTGCCCAATCAGAATCAGTGTATCTTGCCAATCTCACTCCATCTCCCTGCCTGTAGTCCAGACCATAATCCACTGTCCCCTGCAAGTACCGAAAAATGTGTTTTGCAACCACCCAGTGAACCTTCCTAGGCTCACACATAAACTGACTCATCGTGTTGAGTGCAAAACAGATATCTGGTCTAGTGTTGACCAAATACATCAAGGAACCAATCAGCTGCCTGTACAATGTGGGATCCACCAACTCGGAATCCGAAGCATGAAGCTTCTTCCAGTTGGTGATCATCGGTGTCGACATGGGTCTACAATCCTCCATGTGGAATCTGATAAGGATGTCCACAATATACTTCCCCTGCCCCAGGAAGAAATGCCCCTCCTCTTGCCACACCTCCAAGCCCAAAAAGTAATGCATCATGCCGATGCCCTTCATCTTAAACTCCATTGCAAGATCTCTCTTGCAGTGCTCTATGAGTCTCTCTGCACCTGTAATGACCAAGTCATCCACATACAACACCAGAATGAGAGGCTCCTCACCAATCACAATAAAGTAATGGTTCGGGTTTGCCTCACTCTTTGTGAAACCCATCCCCTGCAAATATGTATCTATCCTGGAGTACCAAGCTTTGGGAGCTTGCTTCAGGCCATAAAGGGCCTTCTTTAGTCTGCACACATGGAACTCCTTCCCATGCACCTCAAAGCCCTGTGGCTACTCAATGTACACCTCCTCCTATATGAAGCCATTGAGAAATGCAGTCTTCACATCCATTTGGTGGATCTTCCAACCCATCTCTGCTGCTATCAATATAATGGAGCGGATCGAAGTATATCGAGCCACGGGAGTGAAGGTCCCCTCATAATCAACTCCCTCTACCTGGGAGAACCCTCTAGCCACAAACCTTGCTTTGAATTTCTCAATGCTGCCATCTGCAGCATGCTTTGCCTTGTAAAGCCATCTGGAAGTAACCACAGATTTTCCCTCAGGCCTTGGCACCACCTCCCAAACATCATTCTTCATGATAGAAGAATACTCCTCCTGCATGGCCTCTCTCCAGACCTGCTGGCTAGCTGCCTCCTCATAGCTAGAAGGCTCAGAGTCAAGGATGCTGGTAACCATCGCCATATAGTTACAAAACCTCTCAGATGGTCTACTCTCTTTGACTGGCCTCTTCGGCTCAGCAACAGATGTGGCATCTCTCAAGGTGTCCTGAAGCCACTTGGGATTTCTCTTCCCTGAGCATGCTTCTCCCATAGGAGAATGAAACTCCTCCTCCTCATCACCATCAGGAGCCTGAACTCCTGACTGTTTGTCTGCTGTCCTCCTGCCTGCACCTGAACTTGTAGAAGCTGAGGTATTGTGTGAACTGTCCATCAGTGGACTCCCTAGTGAACTACTCTGTGAACTGCTCTGCATGCTACCCGGAGCACCACCCCTCTGGCTCGGTGAGCCACTGCTCACTGACAGACCTGACATCCTCATAGATGTACCTCCTGATCCTCCTGATCCCTGCCCACTAGATCCCTGCGACTGACTCAATTGCTACTGAGGGTCTGGCTGATCCAGATACTCTAACTCCCGTGACCTCTTAAAGGCCCTGTCCTCCTCGAACTTCATATCCCGTCTGACAACAACTCTCCTCTGTGCAGGAATGTAAGTCCGAAAGGCCTTTGAGGTCTCACTGTAGCCCACAAAGATATCCTTCTCTGCGGTGGGCTCTAGTTTGGTCCTCCGGAGTCATGTGCCCCAAGGCACGATGCGGACTCCTGTTCTGCAAGTAAACAGCTGTGTTGCAGGCCTCTGCCCACAAGAACAATGGCAACCCCTGATCATGTAACATGGCTTTGGCAGCCCCTATGATGGATTTGTTCTTCCTCTCTGCAACCCCGTTCTGCTGGGGGTTGTAAGGAACAGTGAACTCCTTCCTAATGCCTGCCTCCGCACAATAGTCAACAAACTCTCCAAGGGTGTACTCTCCTCCATTGTCCGACCTCAGGGACTTGATCTTTCGACCTGTCTGTGTCTCCACAAGAGCTCTGAACTCCTGAAACCACTTGAAGACCTCACTGTTGGTCTTCAAAAAATAAATCCAGGTGCTCCTGGAGTGATCATCAATGAATAAAACATAGTACTCATATCCACTCAAGGAAACATGAGACATCCGACTGCTCACATCGGAATGAATCAAATCAAGTATCCCAGTCGCTCTACTGTCACTGTTGGGAAAAGGGGATTTGGCAAACTTGCCCATCGCACAACCTGTGCAAGTATCAAAGTGATCAGTACTGAAATCTGGCACATCTGTAGTGATCTCCCGCAATGTCCTCAAGGCTCCATGATACATATGTCCCATCCTACGGTGCCAAATCTCACACAGCTCAGAACTGCTAGCTCTGCTATCGGTACTACTGCTCAATGCTAAAAGGGGCTAAAATGCAAAGTTGTACACCTTTGCATGGCGTACACCTATCACTCTAGCTGAATCAGCTGGAGTGCCCCTGGGATACATCAACACCTGTCCTCCCCTGAACAGTACCTCATATCCTCTGTCCTCCAAAGCTAAGATGGATATGAGGTTCTTCCTCATCCCTGGCACATAAAGAACATCTGACACTTTCAAGGGAGGTTTGGACTCCCTCTGAAATGTTAGTGTCCCCACCCCGACTGCTCTAACAACTCTGTCATCACCGAGTACTACCTCTATATCAGTGCCACTCTTTGAAAGCTCTGAGAAGTACTCAAGGACTCCTGTCATGTGACGTGAAGCCCCACTGTCCACATACCAGATACCTGAAGATGCTCCACTAATCGAGCGAAAAACATGCTCCCTTTGAACTTGTGTGGCAGGTGATCCTGCACTAAAGGACTCACACGTAGTGAACGCAAACTCCCAGTCAAAACGACCTGCAAAGTCCTCAATCTCTGCTGAAGCTGCCACGTCTTGGTTCTTCCCCTTCTTCTTCTTCTCTGGACACACAACTGCATAGTGTCCCATCTTTTGACAATTCCAACACTTCACCTTGGAATAGTCCTTCTGTGTGTTCCCCTGTTTACCTTTACCTTTGCCTTTGCCCCCACCACTGCATGTGGAAGCCTGCTTCTTCCCTTTGCCTTTCTTGCCTCCTGCCACCAGTGCTACATCCTCATCCTACTCAATTGGCTTGGCTGCCCCAAGCTGACCTTTCCTGATCTCTGTCTGAATGCAATCATCCCAAAACCTCTCCCATGTGGGAAGGGTCTCACGTGCACAAACCCCATCAACAAAGTTCAACCATGAACGGGGGAGGCCATTCACTGCAATCCGCACCAACTCAGTGGGTGGAATGGCCTCTCCAATCGCTGCCAACTCATCTCTCACATTAGTAATCTTTGTGAGATATCCAACTGCACTATCATTACCCACCTTAATGTTCTTCAGCTTCTCCTTCAGGACCATCTTCCGATTCTCATTGGTACTCTGGTAGAGATTGGACAATGCTGTCCACATCTCATGGGCATTGCTCTTTCCTCTCACATGAGGAATGCAATGGTCTTTGATTCTATCTAGAATTAGCCTCTTACCCTTGTTGTTCTTTTTATTATAAGCTGTCAACTGAGTAGCATCAGTAGGCACAACAACAGGGTTCTGTGTGGTATGCACCATGATATCCCAGACTTTTGCTTCCTCAAAGATACTCTGCATTCTCTCCTTCCAAACGCTGTAATTTGTATGCCCATCCAGCCTATCCTCCACCCTCAATCCCAATGACATCCTGCTGTCCTAAAAATGAAAAATAGCACTGCTTTAGTAAAGATAAAACTGTTGTTTATGAAAAAAATCAACTTGCTGGAATTTTCTGAGTGAAAAATCAGCAGCTGTAATTTTTCCTTTTGCTGTCCCAAACTGTCTTTCAGCACTCAAGCTCTGATACCTTGTAGAAATTTCTCATTTCCCACCCCGGTTTTCAGTTTCTCCTTATTTCTCCCATATAGTTAAATGCCCTTTCCCATAACCATACATTTAACAAGCTGGAAAAAATAAATTTGCTGAAAACACAAATTCTGGAAATTTTACAGAACGCTGGAAATTGCAGAAATAAAAATCAGCAGTAATAAACAGCCATTAAAACACATTTAAACACTGAGATTTTTGGTCAATGTGACCCTGGAAAAACCCCCTACAACTCTTGGGGAAAACCAGTTTGAGAGCTCTTCTTTATTTATGGAAAATGCCTTTTTACAGTGAGAGAAATATTCAACAAAAATCAGCAAGCAAACTTTTACAACTTATCTCAACCTTGCTGAAACTCAACCTTGGTGAAACTCCGCTGTACAGACTTGCTGAAACTCTGCCCTGCTGAAACTCCTCTGCTGAAACTCCGCTCTGTTGAAACTCCGCTGCTGAAACTCCGCAGCTCACTGTCCAGAAATCTCCCTTGCTCTCTTGCTCTCCTTCTCTCAATCTGCTCATGAAAGAATTAATGACCTTTTCCTCATTTTCCTCCTTTAATCTAACCCCAAGTGACTTTTGGGTGATCCAAGTGACTTTTGGGTGATCCCTAAATCCAATGGTTGAAATAGATTGAGATCTAACGCTGAGATTAAATGCTCATTTAAATCTCACTTTTTATTTTTTAATTCACCCCACTTTAATAAAGACCCACTTAGTCATTTATTTCCAAAGTCACTTTTCCTTTCTAATTTTTCATTGACTTTATAAAAATCACTTTAAAATTAGACTTAGTAACTTTATCACTTAAAGCCATTTTTAAATTAGATTTAACTTTATAAAATTATAAAGTCACTTTAGGAGAAAAATTAAATTCTTTTGGACACTTTTCCCTAGGCCAAAGATCAAAGCCTAAGGGAACCACCTGTCCTCCGGTACCAAATTTCAACACTTCCTTTGGCGGCCCTGCATAAACCCATCCAGATATTCAAAAATAAAGGAATGAACATTAAAATCAACATTACCTTTGTGATGGTCTTTCATCATGACATCTTCTAGTTTGCATCAACATCCTGCATACATATCGACACATCTCCCAAAGCTATATATATATATATATATATACACACATCTCCCAAAGATATATATATATATATATATATATATATATATATATACTGTCAAGGGTCTCTCCCTTTTTCAGACTTTATCAGGGTCTTCATATCTTCCATGGAGATATCGTAGTCAAGTTTTCTTGGTCTTTCAGATGTTGATTGCCTTTACCATGGTTGCATATTCCATGATCTCTTCCTTCCTTTTTTCACACATTGCATTCCCATGAGGTTCCAATCAGAGTTCCTCCATTGTGGTCAACCACCTCATACTTCATATGGGGACATATTATGTTGATTTCATCTAGTGAATGTGTGATCCATGTATTCCTACATCCCTTTGAGGGAGGGGATCCTTTCTTTTGATCATGCTTATCAAGATAGAACAGTGATCCATGTTACCTGCAACCATACAACATGACTTTATAATATCGAATACACGCATATATACCTCATTTACCTTTAGGTCATCTAGGCTTCTTTCAACAACTTCCTTGATTGAAAAGATGTATATATGTATATTTTATATATGTATATCAGAGAGTCATTTTAGTCTCTAGCCATCTGATTTCTAGCTATGAAATTGCTGCTGAAGCATTTGTGTAAACTATTGTCCCCTGAGAACTATTTTTTCTACAATAATGAAGACTTTGGGGTGCAACTTGAGGTGTACTCGTTGATTTGTGGTATGTACTGACTATGAGATTTGTATGTTGTGCTAATATATGATTATTTAGAGATAAATAAATAGCGTTTGCAGGTACTTCAGTCCTTGGTCTCCAAGTTCACAAACTGTGGGCAAGGATCATTTTCTTTGGATCCTGAATATTTATGTGGTGGATTGAATCTTCGCTAAGGCTATAATGTGCATGGGTTTTTTGAAGCGTTTCTAGCCATTTATGAAAGAAAAAAGCCATAAAATTTTTATTTCTCAAAAATTTAAATTTTCAAAACCCTTGTATATTTGTAGATTTTGTAAATAATTTTGTAGATTGTAAATTATTTTTGTTAACTTGGATTTTGGGGTTTTAAGAATTTTTGTATATATTTGGGGTTTGGGTGTTTTACTTTTATTTTTGCAGGTTGAATTAAAAGATCAAGCTGAAGTAGAGCTAGATCTAGGCCCTTGAGGGTAAGATCTAGTCTCTAGAAAATTTTGCAGGGCTACCCACTGAAAACTTGTAGCAAAATTCAGATCTAGAAGAGAAGAAAATTTTCTGAAGCAAGGGTTTCACTTTTCAAGCCTCCTGGGCTCAGATCCAACCCCTAGAGGGCCAACGCCCTCCTTCTCTTGGCCGATGTTATCCTTTTTTGCGCATGCGTCATCCTTTTCTGCCCTTTTAGGGTTTCAGAGGCCTCGACCTACCCTGCTAGGCCCAACATTAGGGCTTTAAGGCCTTAGAAGGCCTAGCTGTGGGCCCTAGGCCACACGATTTTCCTCCTTAGACTTTAACGTTTGCCCTCTGTGCTAGTCATGGCCTTTTAGGCCCTAAATTACCCTAAAAACCCCAACTTCTAGCCTTTGGTGCCTCTCTCCCTCCAACGTTGCCTCTTTTTGGACTTTTCCTTCTTCTTTGGCCCCTAATTTGTCATCCTAGCTTCCTTAACCTTCAACGCCAGCCTTGGTAGCCCTTGTGTTGGCCTTCCTTGGCCTATTTTGCCCTTGTTCCATCTCTGAAAAAATTTGAAGACTGATTCCTTGGTGGTTTTGTAGGAGAAATTTGCTCAAAAACTTGTGTTTTCAGTTGTAAGACCATTGGAGAAGTTTTGAGCTACTTGGGCAAGTTGATCTTCAAGGCCTTGGGCCTAGGGTTTGATCTCTAAACCCTCTTTTTTCTTCTGTTTTATTACAACAGTGTTAGCAGTGATATAATAAGCCTAAAATCACATTTAATTGGGTCAGAATTACTCAAAATTGCAAAATCTAAATTTTCCTAAATTTTGGCTGCCTGGACATTCAGGATCTAGCCTAGATTTGATTTTATGTTTGCTCAAATTTATTGCATAAATTACTGAATCAGATCTGCAATTTCTGAATCACACATCTAAAGAAGGCTCAAAAAATTGATTTTTTCAAGTTTGGTAAAATTTTCCTATTTTTGGGCATTTAGGGCATTGGTTGTAGTATCATTAGCTTGCTGATCTGTTAGTTTATTTACTACTGTAATAACTTGATTCAAATATGATATAACACTGAATATATCATCATAAAGTGGGTTAAGTACATAAATTTACATTTGCTAACCATTGGAAAATTTTATGCTTGAAATGTTGAGTAAATGTATGATCTAAAGTGATTTTCTTGCTGCTGTCCCAGAACTAATAATCGCTGAAGTGTTCTTGTTGATTTTGGAATCTAACATTTGTTAACTTGGCACTTAACACACTCAAGGCTCTCTAATCTCCTTGATGGTCTAAGTTGTTTGAGCATTGAGATCAAATTGGCATCATTGTGTTTGACTTCTAATTGAGGCATTATTGAGAAATCATATTCTTAAGAGGCTTTGATATCTTGGTTGTTTATCTTAAGCACTTAGCATCTTAAGTTTCATTGGTTATTTGACATTTTCTAAGCATCTTGCGGAATATTGTTGAATATTGTCACTTGTATCTTTAAACACCTGTCTTGACTTAAGATTGTTATGTAATCATTGTTAAGTATTCTGGTTATAAGATAGTTCACATTAAGTACTTATTTAACATAAACAAATCTTAACTCAAGATAATTTTCACTTATAATTATTGCACAAACATCCTAGGACTTAGCTTGCATTAAGAACTTACCTCCTAGCATAAGCTAGGTTGATAGACCTCCTAGGGAAACCCTTTTCCAATTAGCATGAGGGATTCAACTCTTCTTAGTGGTTAGCACAGTGAACTTGCAGTCGTCAGAGCCACAGTCTCTGCAGCGCTGGAGACATTGGGTGGGTGGAACATAGGGGTGGGGTATTGTTAATCAGACCATTGCGTGCTTTCCGTTGGATTCCATTTCACAACCTACTCTAAGGACTGTTTGTTGATTTTGGGTAGCATCGAATGTGCTCTAGCTCCAAAATTTTGTGGAGCATCTGAAATACATGAGATCTCCAAGACCTAGAAATCGTTTGGTGAAATTCCACCCGGTTTGTGTTTGATTAAAATAATTAATATTAATAATGGGGTTCCTAAGTCTAAACTTAGGAAAATAAAAATATTAATGGGTATTAATGAAAGTATGGGTGAGAAGCTTCTAAGAGACGAGGATAAGTCTAATTTAATCTTAGCCATTGATTAGGGACTTAATCTCAGTCATTGATTCATCAATGGGAAAAGTATAAGGGGAGGCTTGAGGGTCAGTTGGAGATACACCAAGTTGATCAGTCAGTTCGAATTTTCTGGGGTGTGGTTTGCTGAGAAAATCGAACAAGTAATCTGAGTTGCAGTGAGAGGGGCAGAAGCAGAGATTTGGATCAGAGAGGCAGTTCGGAGCTAAAGAGTATGCAGCAGAGAGGCAGCCTGAGCATCAGAGAGGCAACACAGAGGCCTACACAACCTAGGAGGGGCTCACGCAGAGCTAATGTAGTCCAAAGGGGCTCTTGCAGTGGCAGTGCAGAGTATTCGTTAGTAGTCTGATATTTTGTTGGAGAAGCGAGGTTCTGAGCTGGGAGGGTTGAACAACAGTATTCATCCAGCAAATCGATCCAGTAGAAGGGGTGACACAGTCTTCTAGAGGCAAGACACTGGCCCACGCAGTGATTGCATAGGGACTTCATAGTGTTTGCCGGGAGGAGCTAGATTGCTCATTGGATCAACTGTGACTTGAGGAACGAGGTAAACCCTCGTATGTATTTCTTGCTACTGTGATTTCTCTAAAAGGTTAGCCAGTGTGAGAGGAAACCCATTGTACTCAGCTTCTGTTTGCTTAATAATACAAACCCTCTATTTGCTGCATCGGTTTTCCCGCATTGGGTTTTTACGGGGACGTGTTGTCCAAAAATAACGGTGTCCCTTGTGTGTTTGTCTCATCTATTGTTTCAGTTTATGATTTGTATGCCAGTGTAGTCCGCAATAGTGTTTTTCATCACTGTTTATAAATTAAATAACATGTTGAGTGAACTAACAAGTAGGAGATGCTAAACCAGTGACTGTAGTAGGATTTCTATTTGTAAAGATTCAAAAATTTTCACACCTAGGACTTAGCTTGCATAAGCTAGGTTGATAGACTTCTAGGGAAACCCTTTTCCAATTAGCATGAGGATTCAACTTTTCTTAGTGGTTAACACAATGAACTTGCAATCGACAGAGCCATAGTCTTTGCAGCGCCGGAGGCACTGGGTGGATGGAACACACAGTGAGGTATCATTAATCAGACCATTGTCTGCTTCTCGTTGGATTCCATTTCACAACCTACTTTGAGCTCTATTTCTCAAAACAGTTAAGGGAGAGGTTCTATTTAGATTAGGCATTTAATCTAAAGTTTACCAACATTCCTGCATCACACATAGATTCTTAGGAATTGCATATCATATAGAATAGTGTATCATATTAAGTAGCGGGTGTCCATTCGATTACTTGGTTTCAATTTATAATAAGCAAGAATTGTGACTCCATAAGACACTGGTCTCATACTTGAAAATCTAATCTAATCATTAATCTTGCTAAAATTCTACCAAGTAGCTAGGCCACTCATCTGTGTCTTGCAAGAGAGGTGGTTCCCAACTCGTTTTCCTTCACCTAATTCCATAGGGACTACCCCGCATAGCCTGCTGCTGGGAGATAGCTAGAACAGAGTGGGTAGGGATCAGAGTGACAACCTCTGCCTTGAGCGGTTTTCGCCGTGCTTGTACAATCTGTGTGAAAACATGCCCCATTAGTCTTTTTTTTGTCTGACTCCATGACTGGTTCCCAGTTGTCCATGCTTCTCTAAATCTGAAAGGCTTTGAAGAATAACTGCATTAACTTCAACTTGATTTTCTTGAGCTCTTGCAAGCCTTTCCTGGGCTTCCATGAATCTCTCATTATCAACTTTACAACTTCTAATTTCTTTCCTTGAAGTTTCCAATGTGTCTTCTAAATCAAGAGAGTCTCCCTCTTCTTGTTGCTCAACTGTACTCAACCATTTTTCCCTTCATCTCTTGGCCTTCTACTTTCCTACAACATATCATTGCATGATAAACCAAATAAAGGCGTAATCAAAAGCATTACCTCAATTTACTTCTGGTGAGGCTATTACATCTGAATAGGTGAATTCAGATTAACATGATACATAATGATATCAAGAGCATATCAGTTCATACATGAAACAAGCTAGTAACACAAAACTATAACATCATGTACATGGATATAACAACAATAATAATCACTGACATGCATGCATGATAAACATATAGATTTGCATAACATTCTACATTTACCCTGAGGTCCAGTGCTGTGAACTTGCGCTGATACCACTCTATAACACCCCACCCCACATCTACCCACTTTTACATGCTTTCCAAGGTAAACATGAGTTGAGAGTTACTATGCATGACCCATCTTCCAAGATCCAATTATGGAGATGGGGTCCACTTGTCCAAAATTTACTACAACCACCCAAAGAAACATGATCACACTAGCATCAGAGTATCTTTCCCTAGTGATAATTTTCCTGTGCTTAGACAACTTTTTGATCTAAAGTACTTCCCATCAGCATGCATGCATGCCTGTGAGTGCGGCCAAAGGCATTTAGCCGCACACACAACCCATCCTAAGTGAGGCTGTGGCCAAGAATTCCTTGTTCAGATAGTGTAGCCACAAACCTTGTTCCAGGATTTCAGAGCTAGCATTCAAGCCAACATCCCAGACTTTTCCAGAACTCTGTCACCAAGATGTACAAATCTTCACGCTCTGTTTTTAGGCTCTGTTGTGACTTGTGCTTGCCCATCACTATAATATTCATTAGTTTCATCAGATGATCATCAAGGAGGCTTGCTACCCTCTCATACTAGCTACAATAATTTCAGATTAGCTCATGCATCCATATAAATTATCCAAGAGCCTATCAAACCATGAAACACATCAATAACAAGAGCGCATCATACAACAAAAGATACACTATGCATGTACCATACACTTAACCAATAATAGAGCCATGAAAAACTAGTCACATAGTCAACACATAAAACCAAAACTTATGCTCATTGATTTTCATTAAAGAAAAATACATATGTATAGTAATAACCAAATTAGGGACTTGCATGTTCCACCTGACCATAGATTGTGCTGAAAAAATTCTTTCTTTTTTCCCAATCACCCCCGTGCCATATTCTAAGCCTGAATTTGGGATTACATGGGATAAACCAAAACGTAAACAATAGGGAATCCAGAGGAAAACCACCTCCACCCTCGAGCCGCGGTGATATCACCTCATACTAGGTCCAGAAATCGCCAAAACCAATACAAGCTTGGATACCTTAGAATTTCTTTACCATTCCTAGAGGAATTTTCTTGTCTCCACCCACTTGTCAAGGGCTTTCCGGAAAAAACCATCTCCACCCTCAACCATGAACCAAATAAGCTCAACCAAATAAGCAACCCACTACATCATGGCTATCCAGGAAATGGCATAAGGCAAGGCTGTACATGACTATCAACCCAGGCAAATCTCCATGCCAATGATAGCAAAAATGACCAAAAAACCAATGCATGAACCATGCATTCAAATCCCAAGAAGATAATCAAACATGGACACTGTTACCTACAAAAATCCTTCCGTTGTGGTTCTTTCTCTAATTCCTCTTGTGCTGCTTGCTTTCCTTGCTTGCCTCTTGCTCCTCTCTTGCTTGTCTCCCAATGCTATCCAAGTGCTATAGTAGTTCTTGTGAAAAATCGGTTACCTGATTCCCACTGCAACAACTGATGTTAATTCTTCTAATTGTTAATTCGATTAAGCAATTACTTCTTGTGTGCTACAGAAAATATCAAATTAAATACACTGCAACTACACAAATAAAAATTGTAGAAACCAAATACAATACAAGAGAGAAATAAACATTACACACATCTCCAAAGTTATTTTTGGACAAATGTCCTTGAAAAATTCCAGTGTGGGAAAACTGGTGTGGCAGTTGAGGGTTTGTATTATTAAGCAGTAGTAAATATGAGTAGAATTCGTTGGATGCCCAACTGGCTATCTGATACAAAGAGAAACTGGACAAAACAAGTAGTGAGATGATCTCACCCTGTCACTGGAAGAACCGACACTGATCTGAACTGGAACTCAGCCTCTGCGTAGAATTGCGTCAGCCTCTGCGCAGAATTGCGTCAACCCTGCGCAGTCTCTGCGTCACCTTTGCTGGGGACCGTGGTGCTCCTCCTTTTGACCCTCTGTTGGCTGGAAACTTCAAATTTCTGCCTCCCAGTCTCACACCCCAGCTCCCACCGTTTGAAACTCGATTTCCTTAGCAGGAATTCGATCTCCCTCTAGTCTCTGCGTTGCCACTGCGTCAGCTCTGTGTGGGCCAGCGTCAGCCTCTCTCTGGACGTTGTTTTTCCCTCTCTACCTTGCACTCTCCGACCAGGAAAACTTCCCTTCAGATACTATCCCTGCCCTTGACTGCAAAAGATCACTTTGAATTTCTCTCTGATAGCTGCTCTGCTTCAGAAATTCAATCATTTGATCTTCACTTTGATGTGTTCTCCAAGTGCCCATCAAGCCTCCTCTTATAATCCTCTTGCTGATGTTGAAGTTTCTAAGTCTAACTGTTAGAAACCCTTCATTTACTTTACTGATTTATTCCTACCTACTTGTTCTGTTAATTAACAAGTTATTTACCATGTAAATACTGGAAATAAATCCAAGTACATGCTCAACACATTACAGATCATCGATTGAAGGAAACAGAAACAAGCACACAAGTGACACCGTTGTTTTTGGACTAATGTCCCTGGAAAAACCCAATGTGGGAAAATCGGTGCAACTATCTGAGGGTTTGATTTATTAAGTAGTTTCAGAAAACAATCTGTGTGCCAAATCCGGCTCACCCAACAGAGAAAAATCTCGGCAATAGTATCTCTCTACTCGAAAGAAAATATTTTGGCTGAAACCCCGGAAAAACACTCCAACAGCTCCACGGCTCCAATCTGCCCCACGAAACTCCAGTGTCAACCTCTAGGGATTGTGTCAGCCCTTCTTGGCCCAGCGTTTGCCCAACGTCACTCTGGCTTGGCGTGCGTCAGTCGCTGGAGGCACTACGTTTGCCCTCTGGCCCTCTCGTCACTCATGCTAGCCCTCTGAGGCATTGCGCAACTCCTGGCTACCTCTGCGTGAGCCCTGGCTGCCTCTGTGAGAACCCTTGGCTTCTTCTGCGTCCCTTTCTCCGACTACTACGCTAATCCTCCCAGTGCTATCTCTGCCTCTCTACTGTTGTATTCATTACCCCTCAGTTGCAACTCTGATCACTCTCTCAACTTTCTCAGCAAACTCAGCCCCAAAAAGTCGAAATCTTGATCTCTTGGTGTGTTCTCCAAGTGACCCTCAAGCCTCCTCTTATACTTTTCTCGTTGACAAATCAACGACCAAGATTAAGTCCCTAATCAATGGTTAAGATTAGATCTAGCTTGATCCATGACATTTGGGCCATTCTAACATAGTTTCATATTAATTCACATTAATATTTTATTTTCCCTAAGTTTAGACTTAGGGACTCCATTAAAAATATTAATTATTTTAATATCTCCCAAACTGTTTAGAATCTGCCCAAACCATTTTTGGGTATTGGAGATCTCATGTGCCTTAGCCTCTCCACCAATTTTCGCGGCTAGAGCACATCTGATGCTACCCCAAATCAACACGCCCTCTTAGCGAGGACTGTGCTCTAGTAATGCTCCTCACTAAGTATCACCCTGATCATTCAACAACGGTCCCTGTGCTGATGCTAGGCCTACTGCCCAACATCCTCTGCACTATTGCATCCTGTATTGCTACCCATGGATTTGCCACTGTGACTACTGCATCTGTATGACAGCTCCCTCTGCATCCGTGCTGCTGCCCATGGCCCTGCCATTGCCACTATTGCATTTGCATTGCAACCCCTCTCGTCATGCTGCATTGTGCTGCCCATAGCACTGGCACTGCTAACTGCTGCACCTGCAACTCAGTTACTGAGAGGTAAGTAACCGATCTCCCAACTCTGACATCTCTGTCAAGCTAGAGACACCCATGATGCTGAAGATCCCTCTGTCACTGACAAGTGCTCCCTCTCTAACATCTGCATTGCTGCAACAACTACCTGCATTTCACACCGTTACACACCTCTTTGTGCCATCTTTCACTGGTGCAACACTCCCGTGCTTCTCACACTGTTGCCTCACACTGTCTTAGGAATCCTGCACTGTAGCTCCCTCTGTCGCTCCATTCGCATCCGTCTCCACTGACATCCGCTAGTACTGCTACTCCTCTTCGGGGCTCCCGTAGCAAGGTCTAATCCAAGAGGCTAGGTACCTCGAGGATCCTGCCCCTCATCGCCTGTAGTCCTTCTGGCTAAAGCTCGATGTCTCCCCACTTTCGCTCAAGTGGTGTGTGCACTCATGGCACAGTCATCATCTGTCTCCACTTCCTTCTCTACCCTTGCTGGTGCAGCCTTGGTCTCGGAGGCCTCTCCCTTGCTCTTCTTCCTTGGACACTGGGTCGCATAATGACCCAGCTCCCCACAGTGGAAGCATTTGACCTTGGAGAGGTCCTTCTTCTTTCGTTTCTCCTGCTTTCCCTTAGATGCTAGGGCAGCATCCACCTCCTCCTCCTTCTTGATTCTGATCCCCTTGCCACTGCTTCCTATCTTGCTCAACCTTTTGATCTCTTCTTGGCAAAGAGCAACCCACATTTCCTCCCAATCTGGAAGGGTTGCTCTGCCCAGTATGATCTGGACAAACACCTCCCAGTCTTCTGAGACTGCGTTTAGAGCTGTTCTCCCATCAATTCTTGATCTAGCTTGGCCCCTATGGAAGTCAGCTAATCTCGGATCTCCTTCAATCGACGGAGGAAGCGGTTGATCTGTTCTCCCTTCTGCATCTGGTATGATCACAACTGATTTTCTAGTAACATCCTTCTCTACACAGAAGTATGCTAGTACAATTTCTTTAGGGCCTCCCACATCTCATTTGCCGTGTCCTTGTCGGCAATATGTGGTACTACATGGTCCTTGACCCCGTCAAGAATGTGTTCTTGGCCCTCGCCATTGCCTCCTCGTACTTGTCGTTATCAGCTAGGTCAACTGGGATTGCTATCGTCTTCAAGGCGAAGTGCTTGGCACGATTTCTGTGTAGAACAGATAAGATTCTGGCCTTCTAGACTACAAAGTTTGAGGCTCTGTCCAGTCTGTCCTGGTCTCTTACCCCGTTCACTTGCATCTCGCTGCTCCTTTACTTCCCTCCTGGAAGTCTTGGTGTGACTCCCTCTGAGCCTTGATTTCGCCCCTGGAAACTCTTCTGCCAATGTTGAGATGCCCCCACTTCGATTGTTAGTGCAACTGCACCACTGATCCAGATTTCTCAGCTAGAAATCCTCGGTGGCAACTCCCTCCTTGGCCTTGCCTTGTTAGGTACTATTTTGACTACAGTACCCCACTAACTCCACTCTGCAACTTACCTACAGCCTCCTAAACCCCAGCAAACTGAAGGTGAGAGATCCTAGGCTCTCCCTCCACAATCCCGACATCGGCAAATCAACCTCCTTAGCCAACTGCGTCAGCCCTCCTGGCCTCTGCGTGGCTCTGCGTGTGCCCGTCTTTGCCTCCCTCGGCCTCTGCGCTGCCTCTTCTTGGCTCGAACTTGATGATGCAGGCACTGCATCACCCCTTCCTTGCTGTTTCTCTGCTAGGAACAACTTCTGTCACTTGGGACAACTGTTTTCTGCTGTTGCTGCTCTGCTCGGGTGATGTCCTCAGTTCTCTTGTGACCTGCAACCACACTCTGATGCCATGTTGAAGTTTCTAAGTCTAACTGTTAGAAACCCTTCATGTACTTTACTGATTTATTCCTACCTACTTGTTCTGTTAATTTACATGTTATTTAGCACATAAATATTGGAAATAAATACAAATACATGCTCAACACATTACAAATCATCAACTAAAGGAAACAGAAACAAGCACACAAGTGACATCGTTGTTTTTGGACTAATGTCCCCGGAAAAACCCAATGCGAGAAAATCGGTGCAGCTATTTGAGGGTTTGATTTATTAAGCAGTTTCAGAATACAATCTGGGTGCTAAATCTGGCTCACCCAACAAAGAAAAATCTCGGCAGTAGTACCTCTCTACTCCGAAGCAAATATTCTGGCTGAAACTCTGGATAAATAGTCCGGCAGCTCCATAGCGCCAATCTGCCCCACGAAACTCGAGCGTCAGCGGCTAGGGACTGCATCAGCCCTTCCTGGCCCAGCGTTTGCCCAATGTCACTCTCGCTTGGTTTGCGTTAGCCTATGGAGGCACTGCGTCAGCCCTCTGGCCCTCTACGTCACTCACGCTGGCCCTCTGAGGTACTGCGCAGCTCTTCGCTACCTCTGTGTGAGCCTTGGCTGGCTCTGCGAGAACCCTTGGCTGCTTTTGCATCCCTCTCTCCAGCGACTGCGCTGATCCTCCCGGTGCTATCTCTGCCTCTCTGCTTCTGTATTCACTGCCCCTCAGCTACAACTCTGATCACTCTCAACTTTCTCAGCAAACCTAGCTCCAGAAAGTTAAAATCTTGATCTTTTGGTGTGTTTTCCAAGTGACCCTCAAGCCTCTTATACTTTTCTCGTTGACAAATCAACAACCGAGATTAAGTCCCTAGTCAAAGGTTAAGATTAGCTCTGGCTTGATCCATGACTTTTGGACTATTCTAACATAGTTTCATATTAATTCACATTAATATTTTATTTTTCCTAAGTTTAGACTTAGGGTTTCCATTAAAAATATTAATTATTTTAATATCTCCCAAACTATTTAGAATCTTCCCAAACGATTTCTAGGTATTGGAGATCTCATGTGCCTTAGCCTCTCCACCAATTTTCGCGGCTAGAGCACATCCGATGCTACCCGATATCAACAGCTGATCAATCAACAACCCAGATTAGATTCTAATCAATGGCTAGGGTCATACTGACTTGATCTCCGCCTCCTTGTAGATGTTTCACCCACAATTTAGATTATTACCCATTAATTATTTTAATTTCCTAAGTTTAGACTTAGGGACCCATTAAAAATAATTAATTATTTTAATAAAACAGTCTCCGGGTGGAATTTTTCAAAACAATTTTTGGGTATTGGAGAATGCATGTGTCTAAGCCTCCATGCAAAATTTGAGACTTAGAGCACATTCGATGCTACTAGAAATCAACAGTTTTCCCTTGCTATAGTTTTCTCTCTCCTTTCTCCTTTTTTCCAAATACAATGCTAGAATGTTTTCTGCCTCTTTTTTTTCTTTTTCTTTTTTCTTTTTTCTACATTTTTCCTTACTTGTACATTATTTTACTATTTTTATCCTTTCTTGTCTCTTCCTCTTCCCTACTTGCTGCAGTGGAATTTCTTTCATTTTCCTTTATTTTCTTTACATTTTTGCCTCATGTCCTTGTTGGTCTGTAATAATTAGTTTATCTTTTATTACCTTTGCCTCTTGCCAATGCCAATTTTCATAGCCAATAAATAATTAACCACAAGTGGATCCCAATGTAATGTTTTTCCCCTCATTCAACTTGCAGTGCATCTCCCATGGCCTTCGTTTTATATTTTCTTTTATATTGTCCATACATTATTTATTTACCTAGAAATTTAACCCGGGGCTATTACAAAATCTAAAGAGAAATTAAAATGAAGAATTAATTCCTAAGTCTTGAGGTTCAAAACCCCTAAGTTCTAGGGAGTTCCTAAGAGGCTTAAGGAAGGCTATTTAAAGAGGCTTAAGGCTAGGCTAGAGGCATCAAGTGAAGAGCTCATTTGATCAAGGAGGCTCTTGCAGATGTAGTTCTAAAGGATGCCCTAGTTTGAGGGCTACTAGATGAGGAATTCATGAACTAGTCCTAGAAGCTGCTATACGTCAAGATGGGAGCAAAGAAGGGCCCAAGGAATAGTGGATGCATAGGAAAAGGGTTTCCCTTTGAGGTAGTTCGCTCTCAAGGAGGTCATCTTCAGCCCAAGAAGCGGAGTCACCTTGGTATGCTGTGGAGAGGGAGCTACATGCCTATTTAATGGAGGAAAGGAGGGCAAAAAGGTCGAGACTACTCGCAAAAGAAGGGCCACACATCAGATTTATTGCTTCCTGTAAGGAGGGTGGAATGCCCTAGTTGATTGTACATTGGTTGCAAGAGGATGCCGTAGACCTTAGATTGCAAAGATCAGACCTAGGTGCAGGCAAGAGGGTTGATCTTCATCAAATCACAACAGGGAAGGTTAAGGGCGTATGTGGTCTAGTTGAAGGGGTGACAAGCCTATAAGGTGAGGCCACAAGTATGTCTAGAATTGCTGGTGTATTTGGACAAGGCAACCGCACAAGTAGCTTTGCACAAGGATTGCTAGAAGTAAACGAAGTTGTGGAGATATTGTACTAAGAGGAGTCGCTGTTTCAGGGCATGGAGCAACAATACTATTGGTACCCAAGTACAATGATAAGAAGTCTGTCTAATCACTAATAGAGGAGAAACAACGAAGTCCTAGTTAAGGGTTCCTTCAAAGGTGCGAGAGCCTTAAGTGTTTGTCCTAAATTTGTCTTGGAATTGCTCAAGATAAGAGGTTGTGATCCTAAGTGGAGACAGACAAGACTACACAGTTTGTGGATAGCCAGATGTTGAAGTAAGTAGTAGTCAACCTCAAAGAAGGAGCAGGTGGACAACAAAGAAAGGCATGCACAATGATAGGAGATGAACAATGGTTTGGGAGCTCTAGATCAGTTTAGAGGAGAATGTAATTGGGCAGATTTGAGAACCCTAAGGACAGTGATAGAAGCAATGATATGTCACTGAGGAAGGGGAGTTTTGGATGCCCTAGGATCAACCTTCTAAAGTGTCAAGAAGGTTGACAAGTGGATAGTTTGTGGAACAACCTAAGAGCAGAAGGATGGATGACTGTAGTGACTTGCTTCAAGCCCTAAGTACAGTGCCTTGTAAACGATTGCAAGACTATTAGAGGGCAAATGGTTTGAGGCTCTAAGGGTTGATCCTTGAGGTAAGAAGGGCAACTGAGTGAGGTAGTCACTGTGTAGAGAAGTCCTTCTATAGTGAAATGATGGCAACCTCCGAGCCCTAAACTTGCCACCATTGTAGTAGCAGAGAGTGGCAAAAGTGGGCAGACCAAAGAGAGGTTCACAAACGTAGTTGTGAACACTTAATCGAAGACCCTATGTGCTAATGACTTGAAGGACAAAGGAGTAGGTAAATGGTAGCATTGTTTGGAGCCGTGTTTAGTGACCTAAAGGACATGTGATCATTGATAGAGGCAGATCGAGGAGTTGTAAATTGGGAAGCAAAAGGACCAACAAATGTGTTTAGGACACATGGAATGAAAGAGCTGTGTGTGGCCACCATCAACAAGTAGGTTAAGTGTTGTCTTGTTCAGGGTAGATTGGTTGTCAAAGCACTGACACCAAACCCTAGTTGTATTCTTGTATCAAAGTTGTATGTAAGGGCCATGATCCCTGGTACAAGATCCCTAAGACTATTATATTATAGCTTGTAATATAATGAAGAAGGGTTTGAAAAAGTTAAAAGTTGTTATGTGCACTAGTTGATCCATTGATGCCTGTTTTTTCTGCTGTGCAAAGTAGTGATGTTGTGGCATTTGAGTGTGTTTGTGTCAGAGACTTTAAGACCAAACCCAGATTCTTGAATGCCGTGAAAATTCAACAAAACTCAATATATATATAGCCCCAAGGGTTAGCTCAGTTGGTCAAAATCAGTGCCTCACCATCGGGAGGTCACAGGGTCCAATCTCCCCGAAGCCCTTGGGATCAGGCCTTTGCTAGTGGGCCATGGGGCTTGATTCCCTTCGGGTCGATCAGCCTAGATTTTTCCGTGGACATAGCGCCACCCGTTGACCAGGGTGTCCGTGAACCATAGCCTATATATATATATATATATATATATATATATATATATATATATATAGATATATCATATTAACCATCTTTCAGTGATTCTTTGTAGCTTTCTTGGTGCTTTTGTTGCGCGCTCTGATATCTCCAAGCTGCTGTAGTCCTCTTTTTGGTATTCTTCATTCACCCCGTTTGTGCAATTCCCATGCTTTCTTGTATCATGGCATAGAATCTCCCATGAGATTCTTTATAGAAGATTTTCAAAAATTTAAATTATACCTCTTGCCTTGTCCTTTGAATGGTTGTTCAGCCATTCATACACATATCTTTAACAAATCCCACTTATTAGGTGTTCTCAACAACTCCTAGCTATTACAACATAGTGGCTACAAATCAGTCATTAACAAGCCCATTTACTAGGTGTTCTCAACAACCCATAGTTGTTACACCACAATGGCTACAAATCAATTATTAACAAGCCCATTTATTAGGTGTTCTCAACAGCTCCTAGCTATTACACCACGATGGTTACAAATCAATTATTAACAAGCCCATTTATCAGGTGTTCTCAACAACTCCTAGCTATTACATCACAATGGCTTCAAATCAGTTATTAACAAGCCCATTTATTAGGTGTTCTCAACAGCTCCAAGTTGTTACACCACAGTGGCTACAAATCAATTATTAACAATCCCATTTATCAGGTGTTTCAACAACTCCTAGCTATTACACTACGATGGCTACAAATCAGTTATTAACAAGCCCATTTATCAGGTGTTTCAACAACTCCTAGCTGTTATATCACGGTCGCTTGAAATCAGTTATTAACAAGCCCATTTATCTGGTGTTCTCAACAAATCCTAACTGTTACACCATAGTGGCTACAACTCAGTGCAAAGGTTTGTTAATTTGGCATCTCAGTGACAAATTTCAATCATAGGACTAGATTCCTCTTTCAGAGAGGACCAAAATTGACCTTTGAAGCACTAAGTTTGAATAAGGAAAAGTGTATTTTTGAAGTCAAACCCACAAGTACTCAAATTGTCAAGGTTGGCCTAAAGGACAAATTGCCTCTCCAACGCATATAAATACAAGTGACCTCAAGCTCATTTGGACATCACAACTCAAAACTTCTTCTCTCTCAAGTTTGATTGGCTTGTACAGGTCCGAGGCAACTTCCTTTTCACACTTGCAAGTTTCCTTGGAGATATTTTTTCTGCATTGACTTTTTGCTAGAATCTTGGACATCAATTTGACCAAGTTTGACTTCACCATTTCACTTGGTTTGACTGGGAAAATTTCTATTTCTTGAGGCTGAGTTGATTGGCACAAGAACAGAGGTGATCTGGGCTATTTGACTGGGCGTTGACTTCAGGGTTGATCGCAGGTTTGACTGCGGTGATAAATTGCAAATTTTGACCATGTTTGATTGGACTTTCTTTCACTGTTTTGGGCTGACTTTGACCAACCGTGGAGGCTGAATATGTGGGCTGTTGACTGTGTTGTTGGTGGACAGATTTGACTGTTGACTTTGACTGATTAGGGCACACTTCCACTGCTGTTGACTTCGACAAGATTGCAGATTTTTTGATAGTTGAACAGATTTGACTTTTTCATCACTGGCACATTGAAATTTGGCTGGTTGATTTGTTTATAAGTCAAGGATTTGACTTTGACTCTTGTTTATGAATTTGGCTCATTGTGCTCTCTGCTGAACATTTGAAAACAATCTAATAGAAGAAGAATTTCAAAGGGTTTTGCCCCTTGTGGGGTTTTTCCGTGGTCTTTGACGAAATTGGTGTCTCTTGTTGATGATCTTGATTGTCTCTTATTGTCATTGTATTTATTGTTCTATCTTCAATTACTATTGATTATTGGAAGAATTAACTGTTATTGAAAGGATTGCTTATTGAAGAATTGAATTCCACTAAAGTAATTGACATAACATAGAACAATGGAAAAATTAACATGCTATCAGAGCTAGGTGAAGGACAAGCTCAATGGAGACAAGAGCTAGAGCAATCATCTTTAGAAAAATTGAAGGAATCTATCAGAACAGGTCAAGATGTCAACCTCATACTTCAAGGAAGTTGAGAAGCTGGGAGACTCATCAAATTTTGCTGCTTGGAAGATAAGGTTGGAAATCATATTGGATGAGAATGATGTCTTGGAGTACATACAGGGAAAAGTTTCTGGGCCCTTGGAAAATCTACTGCTGCTGTTAAGAACAAGTACAAGAAAGGTGAGTTAAAAAAAAGAAAATTATTGCTGATAGTCTACAAGATCATTTACTTGTCTATGTTGGAAATTTGAAGAAGTCTAAGGATATGTATGATAAGCTAGCCGACATGTATGAGGTCAACAATTTGAATGAAATCATCTCCTTGAAAGATCAACTCAAAGATATGAAAATGAATAAAGGAGAATTTGTGCAATCCTACATCATGAGGATATCTCGTCTTAGAGATCAATTGCAAAGAGTTGGGGAAACAATACTTGATAGGAAGTTGGTGTTGGTAACCCTTGATTACCGCCATAAGCAATAAGAACAATTTCTCGTCATTTGATGAAATAGTTAGAAAATGCACTCAAGAAGAATCTAGGATGATTTCAAGATGTAAGATACAAAAGCACGAAGGAGAGCCTTCTACCTTTGTTGCTCATGACAAGAAAAGGAAAGGAAAGGGAGGTTCGTCAAGCTCAAGGAAGCTTGCTCCTCGAACCTCTAATAGAAGGAATGGAAAGGAAAAGGATTTGTTGCACATTGAATACTACAATTGTCACAAGAAAGGTCACTATGCTCGAGATTGCTTTGAGAAGAACAATGCTCCAAGATACAACACTTGATGCAAGAATAGCAGGTTTAATAATCAAAGAGGGAGCGATGATAGAAGGAATGATCGAAATGGAAGAAATGAAAGAAGAAGAAGAGATTATCGTGAAGAAGACCACTATCCTCAAAAGAAGTCATGAAACTCTAGGTATGAAAATAATGTTGCTACTAGTCAATTTGAATATATTCTTATTTTTGCCCTCTCTAGTTCTTCTCTTCCAGCTTCATATGATAGTTGACTAGTAGATAGTGGGGCCTCTTGACACTTCTCTGGGTATAATGGGGTCCTCTCAAATCTAGTTGAGAGGGAGACAAGTTTGAAGATCATTCTTGGAGACAATTCTGAATATCCTATAAAGGGCTTTGGATCCGTCAAATTTGATTTGAACTCTAGGGGATCTGTTATTCTTCATGAAGTGATGTATGTTTCAGAACTAAAGAAGAACCTGGTATCTATTTCTGCCTTGGAAGACAAAGGAATGAGAGTAACCTTCATCAAAGGAAAGGTCCTAACCTGGCTGAAGGAATCCGAATGAAAGATGCCTTTACATTGGGATCTATAGAGTGGAATGACCAAAGAAAACTATTTCCTAGCAAATCAAAATTTTTGGAGCAGGGAGTTGAATATTTTGCACAAGTAACAATAATTCTATTTTTTGGAGGTCCTCCATGATCTAGAAGTCAATGTTTGACCCCTCTAGCACAATGAACAATGAAGATCGATTTTTTTTGAAGATTTGTGCCAGCTAATCAAGTGATCAAATTTTTTCCACAAGGATCAAGCCATGGATCGATGCAACTAGCCATTATTTCCACTTGGAAGGGTTGATCCCTCTCATTTTCTATATAAGGAAGCTTTCAAGCTCCTCATTGTAACTTCAATCATATAATATTTTTTGTACTGAGCTAAGCTTTGCTAGAATATTTTTTTTAATAGTCTTTGGGGTTTCAATTAAAGGTGTCTCTTGCTTTATGATTCATGGTATGTGCTGAATGGGTTTAATTCTCTAATTTCGTTCTTTAACTGAAGATTATTGTTTGATAGCCAGTGGTTGGATTATTTATTAGCACATGTATCTTGCTTTAGATATTGGGCTGGAGTAGACATATTGAAGCTGGTAGATCTAGCAGGTATCTCTAGATCTCTAATCTATGTGTTTGAATCAAACCTCTTTGAAACTAATAATCTATCTTCTAAGTGTGTAGAGATTCTCAGGTGATTCAGCCCTTGGGCAAGCCCCAAGTTCATGGACTTTGAGGTGATCACGCCTTATTTGGACTCTGAGCTTACCTAATGATTTATTGTGCAGGGTTTGGGTTGGTACATCAAAATACAAATTAACTCTATCAATTATTTTCAAATTTCTATTTGAGCTAACAGGATTTATTTGCTAACTAGAGCTTGAATTCAATTGTGAATAGTGTAAATAATTTCTAACCCTTGTATATTATTTTTCTCATTTTGTAAAAATATTTTGGGGTTTTTTTATTTTAGAATTTTCTAGATCTTGTGGCTTGGCTTATTTGACTTGCAGGTGCAATTAGCTCAAGGAATCAAAGACAAATTTGAAGTTAGAAGCTTGAGACCCTCACCTAGCCTAGATGGCTAGGGTTTGGGCAGTATTCAACCTTTTGAAGGGGCCCTCTAGCCTATTGCAAGAGAGCGTTCAGTCAAGGAGGTTTGATTTGGGCTCTAGAGGCCCCAGTCTACAAGATCCAAGTGCCAGAATTCCAATCACTGGCCTCTTTGTGGGAGCCGCTAGCCTTAGAGGGCTTATTTGTTGCAGAAACCGGGGTTTTCTTAAGTATTTAACATCTGAGGTGATTTTGCAGGTGGTTTCCTTGAGGTTAAGGTCATTGTTGGGCTTGAAATTGACAAATTTTGCTTGCAAAAGGTGGCCGCAAAGGTTTTGAGGGCACTAGGCCTTGGTCACAGCCCTAAAAGGCATATTTTACCCTAGCCGCATGCCCAATTAGGCCTTAAACACCTAGCCACAGCCTTAGAGGGATCTAATTTCATCTTTGCAATTGATTTTGGGGGCTAATCATTTGTTTTGCAAGCCTAAAGTGATTTGTGGCAAGGGTTTGGAGTGGTTTCTCATTGTATTTTTGTCATTGATCCATGAAATTTTGAGTTTATTGGCTAATTATTGGTTTTGCAGGCTCATTATCCATTGAAAAAGGGTTTTGAAGGCTTATTATTCCATTTCATTATTATTCTAGCCTTTTGAGGCCTAGCCGCTAGCCTTAAGATTGCCTTCTAGCCTAGCCACTGGCATAAGAAGGGCTAAAAGCCCTAGCCGCATGCTCTAAGAGGATTGAATCATCTTTTGATTGGGGTTTTGAAGCTAACAATTTGTTTTGCAGAAGTTTGAAGAGGGTTTACACTTGCTCTAAGGCCAAAAGTTTTATTTTTGGAGCCTATACTTTCCATGCTTGCTCAATTGTCCTAGTCGCAGGCCTAGGAGGTTATTTTAAGCCTAGCCGTGGGATTTTTGAGGGTAAATTCATTGTGTTTTCAGACTAACATTGGTGGTTGCAGGTCTTGGAGGCCCTACATTGCTTATTCAAAGTCAAAACAACCCTTCTAGTACCACAAACTTGTCAAACTAATCATTGGAACTAGGTCTCTTGGCCTGAAGGGGTTGATCTCTCTAGCCCTTTCACTTCTATTTTGACTGTCATAAAAATATCAGATCTGAAGTTGAACATAACAGTGGTATATCATCCAAAATCTAAGCCAATAACTAATCTATAACAAGTTAAGAACACCTAAGGCACCATACATTGATTTTGAAGGCTTAAATCATTGTTCTAGTTGACTGTTTGTGATTGTCTTGTGCTTTTCTGAGGTCTGATATAAATATCCACAGCACTCTAATCTCTGAAGTTTGGTCCTATAAATAAGTCAAGGTAAGCCTAATACACTTAAAGAATCATCACATTAACTTAAAGGCTCAATAAGTATTGTCTTGGTTAATTTACAAGTGAAAATTTGGGACTGTTTTCATGCTAATAGTGGGATGATCTGGATCATAATAAAATCTGGTGCATTATCATTGCTCTCTTGAAAGCATTGGTCACTTGTTACATTGGTTTCTCTCTGCTCTTGAGAATATGTCATCACTCTTGTATCCTTGCATTCTTTCATAAGCAGCTCATTGGTAGTTGAATGCATATGTTAGTGTCTTCTTATATCACATATCAATATTAGCAATCTCATCTCTTCCTGTGCTTATTGGTTTTGGTTACATTTGTGCTTAAGATCATCTATTGTGCCTAATCAGTTCGTAATCTAAATGATAAGAATATATTTTTCTCATCATTGTGCTCTAAAGTTGCTCTTGTTCCTAATTCCATAAGAGGACTTGAATGAGAATTAATTGACACATTAAGAAGCTCTAATAAGCATCTTGGATAACTGGAATTGCTAATCTTGTTTCATTGAGATAAAGTGTTCTATAAAGTGTTTTAAAGATATTACTTTTGTCATCTTGTGTTGGATATTATCGTGAGCATCTTGATTTCAAGTGGTTTAATCTTGTCATATTTGAGCATTTATCAATAATGTCATTGAAGCAATCACTCACATCTGCACTTTCCTTCTAGGTTAGAAGTGCATCTCTAAAATTTACCTCCAAGCATAAGCTTGGTTGTAAGAGAGATAGGACCACCTTCTTCAAACAATTGGAGAAGTCTAGACCCTCATTCACAGTCAACTCAATGACATTGCAGTTCTTTTGCGGGCAATCCTTTGTAAGAACAGAGGCACTTGGGTGGTTGGTGTTGGAATTTCTAAGTTTAACTCGTTAGAAACCCTTCATGTACTTTCTGATTTATTCCTACCTACTTGTTTTGTTAATTAACAAGTTATTTAACATGTAAATACTGGAAATAAATACAAGTACATGCTCAACACATTACGGATCATCAACTGAAGGAAACAGAAACAAGCACACAAATGACACCATTGTTTTTGGACTAATGTCCCCGAAAAAACCCAATGCGGGAAAACCGGTGCAACTATCTGAGGCTTTGATTTATTAAGTAGTTTCAGAATACAATCTGGGTGTCAAATCTGGCTCGCCCAATAGAGAAAAATCTTGGTAGTAGTACCTCTCTACTCGGAAGCGGATATTCCAGCTGAAACCCTGGATAAACACTCCGACAGCTCCACAGCTCCAATCTGTCCAACGAAACCCCAACGTCAGCCTCTCTCTGGCCCAGCGTTAGCCCAACGTCACTCTGGCTTGGCCTGTGTCAACCTCCAGAGGCACTGCGTCAGTCCTCTAGCCCTCTGCGTCACTCATGCTGGCCCTCTGAGGCACTGCGCAACTCTTGGCTGCCTCTGCGTGAACCTTGGCTGGCTCTCCATGAACCCTTGGCTGCTTCTGCGTCCCTCTCTCAGGCTACTGCGCTGATCCTCCTGGTGCTATCTCTGCCTCTCTGCGTCTGTATTCACTGCCTCTTAGTTGCAACTGTGATCACTCTCTCAACTTTCTCAGCAAACCCAGCCCCAGAAAGTCGAAATCTTGATTTTTTGGTGTGTTCTCCAAGTGACCCTCAAGCCTCCTCTTGTACTTTTCTCGTTGACAAATCAACGACCGAGATTAAGTCCCTAATCAACGGATAAGATTAGATTTGACTTGATCCATGACTTTTGGAATATTCTAACACAATTTTATATTAATTCACATTAATATTTTATTTTCCCTAAGTTTAGACTTAGGGACTCCATTAAAAATATTAATTATTTTAATATCTCCCAAACTGTTTAGAATCTGCCCAAAACATTTCTGGGTATTGGAGATCTCACGTGCCTTAGCCTCTCCATCAATTTTCGTGGCTAGTGTACATCCGATGCTACCCCAAATCAACACTTCCTCTTAGCGAGGACAGTGCTCTAGCAATACTCCTCACTGAGTACTACACTGATCATTCGGCATCGGTCCCTGTGTTGATGCTAGGCCTGCTGCCCATCATCTGCACTGTTGCATCCTGTACTGCTACCCATGGCCCTGCCACTGCCACTGCTACATCCGTACTGCAACTCCCTCTGCATCTGTGCTGCTGCCCATGGCCCTGCCACTGCCACTGCTGCATCTGCACTGCAACCCCTCTCATCATGCTACCCATAGCACTACCACTGCTAACTGCTGCACTGTAACTCAGTTACTCAGAAGTAAGTAACTAATCTCCGAACTCTAACATCTCTGTTAGGCTAGAGACACCCTCAATGCTGAAACTCCCTCTATCGCTGACAAGTGATCCCTCTCTGACCTTTGCGCTGCTGCAACAACTCCATGCATCTCGCACTGTTGCACACCTCTTTGTGCCATCCTACACTAGTGCAACACTCTCGTGCTTCTAGCACTGCTACCTCACGCTGTCCTGGGAATCCTGCACTACAGTTCCCTCTCTCGCTTCATCTGCATCCGTCTCTATTGACATCCGCCAATACTGCTACTCCTCTTCGGGGCTCCCGTAGCAAGGTCTAATCCAAGAGGCTAGGTACCTCGAGGATCCTGCCCATCATTGCCTGTAGTCTGTCTGATTACATCTCGATGTCTCCCCACTTTCGTTCAAGTGGTGTGTGTGCATTCATGACACAATCATCGTCTGTCTCCACTTCCTTCTCTGCCCTTGCTGGCGCAGCCTTAGTCTCGGAGGCCTCTCCCTTGCTCTTCTTCCTTGGACACTAGGTTGCATAATGACCCAGCTCCCCACAATAGAAGAATTTGACCTTGGAGAGTTCCTTCTTCTGTTTCTCTTGCTTTCCCTCAGATGCTAGGGCAGCATCCACCTCCTCCTCCTTCTTGATTCTGATCCCCTTGCCGCTGCTTCCTACCTTGCTCAGACTTCTGATCTCTTATTAGTGAAGAGCCGTCCACTTTTCCTCCCAATCTGGAAGGGTTGCCCTGCCCAGTGTGCTCTGGACAAACACCTCCTAGTCTTCTGAGACAACATTCAGGGTTGTTCTCACCATCAATTTTGGATCTAGCATAGCCCCTATGGAAGTCAGCTGATCCCAGACCTGCGTCTGTTATGACCATAACTGATTTTCTAGTAACATCTTTCTCTGCACAGAAGTATGCTGGTACAATTTCTTTAGGACCTCCCACATCTCATCGGCAATATGTGGTACTACATGGTCCTTGACCCCGTCAAGAATGATGCTCTTGGCTCTCGCTATTGCCTCCTCGTACTTGTCGTTATCAGCTGGGTCAACTGGGATAGCTATCATCCTCAAGGCAAAGTGCTTGACACGATTCCTGTCTAGAACGGATAGGATTCTGGCTTTCCAGACTACAAAGTTTGAGGCTCCATCTAGTCTATCCTGGTCTCTTACCCCGTTCACTGCCATCTCGCTGCTCCTCTACTTCCCTCCTGGAAGTTCTTGGTGTGACTCCTTCTAAGCCTCGATTTCCCTCCTAGAAACCCTTCTGCCAATGTCGAGATTCCCCCACTCTGATCGTTAGTGCAGCTACACCACTGATCTGGATTTCTCGGCTAGAAATCCTCGGTGTCAACTCCCTTCTCCTTGGCCTTACCCTATTAGGTACTGTTCTGACTATTGTACCCCACTAGTTCTCCTTTGCAACTTACCCACAACCTCCTAAACCCCAACAAACTGAAGGTTAGAGCTCCTAGGCTCTACGCAATCCCTGCACCGGCAAATCAACGTCCTCAACCAACTGCATCAGCCCTCTTGGCCTCTGTGTGGCTCTACGTGAGCCTGGCTTTACCTCCCTCAGCCTCTGCGCTGCCTCTTCCTAGCTCAATCTTGATGACACAGGGACTGTGTCACCCCTTCCTTGCTGTTACTTTGCTAGGAACAACTTCTGTCACTTGGGACAACTATTTTTTGCTGTTGCTGATCTGCTCGGCTGATGTCCTCAGTTCTCTTGTGATCTGGAACCTGGCTATATGATACCATGTTGGAATTTCAAAGTCTAACTCGTTAGAAACCCTTCATGTACTTTCTGATTTATTCCTACCTACTTGTTCTGTTAATTAACAAGTTATTTACCATGTAAATACTGGAAATAAATACAAGTACATGCTTAACACGTTACAGATCATCAACTGAAGGGAACATAAACAAGCACACGAGTGACACCGTTGTTTTTGGACTAATGTCCCCGGAAAAACCCAATGTGGGAAAACTGGTGCAGCTATCTAAGGGTTTGATTTATTATGCGGTTTTAGAATACAATATGGGTGCCAAATCCGGCTCACCCAACAGAGAAAAGTCTCAACAGTAGTACCTCTCTACTCGGAAGCAGATATTCTAGCTGAAACCCCGGATAAACACTTCGGCAGCTCCACAGCTCCAATTTTCCCCACGAAACCCCAACGTCAGCCTCTCTCTGGCCCAACGTTAGCCCAACGTCACTATGGCTTCACCTACATCAGCCTCTGGAGGCACTGCGTCAGTTCTCTAGTCCTCTACGTCACTCATGTTGGCCCTCTGAGGCACTGCATAGCTCCTGGCTAGCTCTGCGTGAGCCCTGGCTGGCTCTGCGTGAACCCTTGGTTGCTTCTACGTCCCTCTCTCTGGCTACTGCGCTGATCCTCCCGGTGCTATCTCTGCCTCTTTGCTTCTATATTCATTGCCCCTTAGCTGCAACTCTAATCACTCTCTCAACTTTCTCAGCAAACCCAACCCCAGAAAGTCTAAATCTTGATCTCTTCGTGTGTTCTCCAAGTGATCCTCAAGCCTCCTCTTATACTTTTCTCGTTGACAAATCAAAGGCCGAGATTAAGTCTCTAATCAACGGTTAAGATTAGATCTGGCTTGATCCATGACTTTTGGACTATTCTAACATAGTTTTGTATTAATATTTTATTTCCCTAAGTTTAGACTTAGGGACTCCATTACAAATATTAATTATTTTAATATCTCCCAAACTGTTTAGACTCTGCCTAAACCATTTTTGGGTATTGGGAATCTCATGTGACTTAGCCTCTCCACCAATTTTCGTGGCTAGAGCACATCCGATGCTACCCAAAATCAACAGTTTGAAATCCACTGGAGGTATCATTGATGAGGCCTTAGCCTCCTTCCCTTGGACATCTCTCTACAACTTGCGTTAGAGACTAGCTTCAAAAGAATTGAGGGGAAGGATTCATCTAAACTAGCCATATAATTAAAATCTGCCAAGAGCTTTCATCTCACATAGATTTAGGTCCTACACTTCATTTAGGATAGCTTTGTGTTCCACAACAATTGTCCATCCGATAACTTAGAATATTAATCTACATTGTGTGAGTGATTAATTTTAAAAGGCATTGGTCTCTCATTTGTAGTCTTAAAGAATCTAATCAAATTGTGCTAAATAATCTTGCTTGCCTCCTAACTTCTAACCAAGTTGCTAGGCTATTCAGTTGTGTATCCTTGACTTTTTGGTTCCCAACAGACATCTCATCATCTCATTCGTAAGGACTAGCCCCCTAAGCCTACATTTAGGAGAGCTTGAACGGAGAGGGCAGGGATCAGAGTGATAGCCCCTGCCCTAAGCATTGTCGCAATTATGTGTACAATCTGGGCAATAACACTAGGCATCTCATTGTCCTTGAAATTTTGTAAACCCTGGGCTTTGCTTGGATCACCTTAGGTCTCTCTTGCGGTCTCGAAATCCTCGCATGATTGTTATCTTACAGAACCTTAAGAGAGGTCTTTCCTGTTCCCTAGGAAGCATTGACTTGGGTATATCTACTCTATTGAGTATCCCTTTAACCTAGGTCTAGGCTTCCTTCCCATAGCCCTTTCTTGGAGAGCCCTTATCTTGCTTTTGAAGCAAGCAAGCCATAATTTGAGCCTCTCTTTTGAATGGGCTTTTGGAAATCACACCATACCTAATCATTGATCTCATAATTCTAGTGATTCCCTTCATACCGAGACTCTTCCCATCAGTGAAAGTATGTAAAGAGCAGGGGACATTGACTAAGGTGACAATGGGTCCTTGTCTCGTTGTTGCCATTTGGTCTAGTGGTTGTCCTTTAAGTACCTCTCCTAGGATCCCTACTAGATTGTGAGGTAACAGGACCCAGTGGTCATGTGGACCTAGGGAGGGAAAATGATGAAATAGGGCATGTAATGTGCGGAGGGGAATGAAAAATATGAAATGGGAAAACGGGACCACGCTACCAAAGTCGGGGTTTCCCAAGTAGTTCCCATCCTGAAGCTACAAGCCAATAGAAGAGATCCCACGGGACTAGGGTTGAGGATTAACCCCGCCATTTAAGGTGAGGGAACGAGACTACAGTCAAAACCCTTTCTTCTTCCAAGTTACCGAATAATCCATACTCAAAGTTCCTAATGAAAAACAAGCATAAGCACCCAATTGCACAATGAATGACATACCTTTAGGATTGGATGGCCCACCTACAGACATACGCTTTCGATAGATGGTCGAGGGGACATATGACTGGCTCAGGGAGCAGAGATCAACTGACACAATATGTCAGAAACATTGGTGGTTGTCAGATATTTCTGGCTGCCGGCTGAAGACAAATCTAGGAGACAAATTCTCCTATAGGGTCTGCCACTAGTGGTGGGTAACAGGACCTAATGGTTAAGAACATATGTTTCCTTCTTGGAGGTTACATGTGTAAATCTAGAGAGTGGTAGGGCATGTGTACCTTTGTAGAGTAAGCAGTGAAATTGCCGTGCAGAGGGGGTCCCTTGTCCCACAAATGAGGGGGCCTCATGTCAATTTGGTCTCTAGCTAGGACGTGACCTTAAATTAGATTATTATTATTATTATAATATGCACGTATTTGATGTATCCTAGTCATATTAAGTCCTCATTTTCCAAAAAATTGTTGTATCCATTTCAAATACTCTATCCATGTGTTCGCTGTTTGTATCCAATCATATTTTTTATGTAACTTTTTCCTGATTTCGGATGGTGATATGATATGCACTGCTCTTTCATTATTTTATGTCCTGTATTTTAATGTCCTATCGACTCATTTTGGTCGTTAGGGGACACAAATATAATTTCTCTCTGTCTATTCGTATTCATGAATTTGTCTTAAAAAACTGCAGTGTTTACATATTGATAAAATATTATTGGAGCAGTTAGTGATTCTTTTGTCTTGATTTGTGTTATATATGCAGACCCATATTCCTCCATCGCAGGAGCAACAAAATCAACTTCAAGCAAAGCATCAGCAGGTTGTTCACATCAACATCTTGTAATTGCAGGGAACATACTTGATAATTCTACAAGTGGATCAACACAGTTACTTTGATTAATGCATTCTCTGCTAGATGGTTATTCTATAATTAATGTTCTTTTTCGATACCAAGCAGGACAGACCATCATATCAAAATTATCCAGGGAGGCAATATCTTCCTGGCTCAGCTCAACAGCATGGCATTACCCAGAATACTTCTGCACAAGGAAGTCAGTCGAAGCATCATTTGTCTGGAACTAGCAATCCTGCAAATTTATACAGTGCAAACCAGAATTTTTCAGCTCCCCAAATGGTATCTTTCTTTCTGGGGCCTAGGGAGGGTGATGGATGTTAAAGAGACTAAAGATGATTGCTTAGATGTACAAATTTGGTGTAATCTTCTTATTCACTTTGGTCATGTTAATGTGCATACCATAATTCAATTTTTTTAAGAAGAAAGGGTCATAAATGAAAGATTTAAAGTGAGTTAATTACCTTGTTAGGCTGAGACAATACATGTCTGTTTAGAGACTAAATCTTTGATGACTGATATATATTCACCATTGACATTTAATAGCAAACTCCACACGCACTCGATGAATGCTTTTTCTATCTTTATTAATGGACAATATTATCCACGTTTTCTATATACATATATTACATGGTCACCATACACACTATAGAATCTGTCAAGTTCTGCCCCTATATGATGGGAGAAAATAGTAAATACTACACCATTTGCTGGTTTATTTTTGATTGGCTAGACAATCTACGGACTGATAGGAATAGGATACATCATGATTTTGACTTGAGCTTTCTTTATCTTTGATTGCTGACATGTTTTATTATTTCAGTCACTCTTCTGGCTTGATTTGTTAAGGCGTATATGCAGTGTCACGTGGAGCAGTCCTTACATTAAATATAATTTAGATATTTTTAAAACAATTGGCATACATTTTTATTTTGGATTGACTAAGTCAAGGTTCTCTGAAGTTTCAATTGTCACTGGTGTAAGGTTTTCTGATGCTGTGGTTGTTTTTGCTTATTCATTCTGTATCTTAGAAATTACATAAAATCTTTGGCTAAGACTGTATAATGATTTTAGTTCATTCCTGACCCTTTTGTGATCCTATACTGATTTAGTGTTACGACTTTCAATATAAATTTGATCTCTACATCTAAAGTGTGCTTTTCCGATAAAATACTAATTTCCTCAATGAAATAAGATAATTTCAGGTTGGAAAATTTGCATTCTGTAGACTTAAAATATCAGGTGACATAGAAAGACACCTACAACATGCTTATTTAAGGATGGTTATACTTGATACCTAGTTCATGCTAGAAAAGAGAAGTAGCTGCATATGGGATTAATGTAAAGGGACTCTTACTAGAAAATCTAGCACCTTAGTGCAAAGCCTTACTAAGTGCTCTAGATTAAGGGCAACAACGTGATTAGCTACCACTATCACTGTAGTAACTGTTCCCCTGCTGTTCCGTGGATGGATATGTTATCCCCACAGAGGAGGCTCTCCTGGCAGATCTTGGAGAATGGATAATCCAGGGTTTCCTAGAGCATATACACTTCAAGGATTTTGCTAAATAAAACACCCAAAGATGATATTCAATAAGGTAGGGCTCAGGCTGAGATGAGAGATAATTCAAGGTAATGAGTTCAAAATACCTGCAGCTAAATTTAGAGGATATGATGTAATGTCCGCTACTGTAATTAACTAGTAATTTCTTGTTTCTCTACAATTCATACATTTTGTCAAACACTTTGCAGGCAGACATTTCGTCAAACACTTTGTAGGTAATTAAGTATGAAGGTATATTTTCCATGTTTCATGCTTCAAGAGGGTGTTGGGGCAACAAGTTACAACAACAGTGGAGTTGCCTCCACTTGATGATGAGGGGCACCTGATTTTAGAACCGGAGGCCATCTTGGAGACCAGGGAAAGGAAGCTCAGAAGTAGGATCATCAGAGAGTACTTGGTGTGTTGGAAGAGCTTACCAGATGAGGATGCTGCTTGGGAGGGTGAGCACATACTTGAGCATCCAACATTGAAATTGCTTGGGGACAAGCAACATTTGGGAGAGGAGAGCTGTAATATCCCTTCCTAAATTAATTTGGAATAGAGTTAATTACTACATTTTGGGGCCAATTTTGGAGATGATGGGGCCCATTCGATTTTATTAGGAGGCTTAGACTTTAGTAGAAGTTATTTTTTTGTGGTTAAGTTATACGTGGGGGCTACCCACACTAGGAGTATATGCACTCCCTAGTTCGAATGCATGAAAGGGGAAGTCGATGGTTAAGTTAGGGACCCATGATGGAGGGAAAATGGAGAGAAAAGTGCTCCAAGAAATCTATAAAAGGAAGTCATCTCTCCTCATTTGATCATCTTTGGCATATTGAATTTCTCTTTGGTTGCTTAAGTTGCTTAGCCGAGTCACTTGCTGTTTAGCAAGAGTTCTTCAAGCGGAGAACTCACCCTTTCTTCGGGGGACTTCGAGTGCCACACTAGAGAGGTTCATCTTCAGTCCTTTAGAGGAGGTTTTCTTTGTGATTTCCAGTAGTTACATCCATCATCTCCAGGTGGTGTGTATTCTTGGAGGACACAATGAAGGGAGGCCGAGTTGTGATTGTGACATCTTCTATAGGAGCTTTGGCCGAGAGAAATTCCAGAAGGGAGGCATAGGTGTTGGGCTGCCATTTTGGAGAGTTTTGGAGCTAGAGGAGAGTGCTCCCATCTAGTGTGACTTTCGCACACGTGGGAGGTGGAGTTTCAGTTATTGAGGCTGGTCTTTGTCAGGAGAGTTAGGGGAAACACTTGTGGAGGAGATTGCTACTTTTCCGGAGCCTTGGAGGAGGATTTTGTTGATATCTTTGCAGGTCGTGTGCTTCAGTAGTCTAGGAGGGCATAGGGCCTCTTAGAAGTCGATTTTGGGAGGTTCGAACTAGGCCAAACTATTTCTGGGTTTTGGCCAAGAAGCTTGGGGTTAATTTTGCAGCATTTTCTGAGCGCTAGAGGTGAGGTTTCTAGCAGTTCCTTTCCAGCAAGCAGTGCAGTTTTCTGGGTAGCGTACAACATTAGAGGAGCAGTCATTGCCAACATTTGAGATAATTGTCTTACACTTGGGTTCTGTCACACTTGCCATTGAGGAAAGCCTAGGTGCATTCCTCCATACTATTGTACTTGCTCCATTGATTAATAAAATGGCTCAGCTGATTCTTATTTCTAGAGTTTTTATGAGTATTTGCTGATTATTTAAAATTTCTATGTTGTGAATCGTTTTTGCTTTATATATCACTGTTTATCCAAGTTTGGAACATTACATATTATAGTTACCCTTGTACCATGACATGTGGTCTGGATGATTCCCCTTATCCCCACTCCGCTCCATTACTATATCGTTTTCCACTTACGATTTGAGGGATGTACCATGGACATGTCACGCTCTTTAAAGGTTGAAACCACCTAACAGGGTCCTTGATTAACCCCCTATTGAGCTTGGAGGCACTTGTACATGCCAAAGCCCACTATGGAAGGGCATGCCACCATGAACTGCCCCATTGATTGCATGACTTGTAAGCTCTTTTACTCGATTATTCTAATGATTTTTCATATTAGAGGGCAAGGGGATGCATTGGATCTTATACAAGATTACAGGTGGGTCTCCATTTGGGGCTTGGTCTCCCTATACAGGGTCCTAGCCCTCCAGGTGGCCACATTGGCACTTGTAGGTTGAGCGTTGAGAGCCATGGGCCTCCACCATAGCAAAGAGTACTTCATGGATCCCCAACAACACTCATTGATTCCGTGTTCCACCTTTTGGATGAGGATGATGCACCTGGTTCACCATGCCTAGTCGGCTCCACAGTTGCACCATACACTTGGCAGATGTTCGAGGGTTCAGAGGATGTATCCTGTTGTGGATGGAGGGCTTATGCCATCATCCTAGCCCTTGCAGATGGCCTACAAGCATTTTCGATCCATTTGGAGACCCATGAGGATGTCCTTGTGCCTCCACACACACTTGGGAGCACCACAGATTCTTGCTTGTAAAACAAGGGGCCAATCCGTTGTCCACTATGTTTGGAGTCCATTTTTACATCATGGCACCCCTTGGACTTCATTAGGCCTCCTCAAAGGCCCAACGACCCACTATTGAGTTATTTTGATGGGCCTGTCACCAAAAGTATTGTTATTATGCACATTATTTTATTTTAGGGGCATTATTCATTATCACTTGGATTGGTTTATTATCT
Source organism: Pinus tabuliformis (assembly GCA_031772625.1). Taxonomy (NCBI): domain Eukaryota; kingdom Viridiplantae; phylum Streptophyta; class Pinopsida; order Pinales; family Pinaceae; genus Pinus; species Pinus tabuliformis. The sequence goes on along the minus strand of CM062809.1, from coordinate 272,600,364 downwards.
CTTGTGAGATTTTCTCTATACCTTTTGGAGGACGTGTTTGGATGATATGGATGAATTTTGATGTTTGGATACCTCTCTCTTGTCTTGGAGCTTCTCTATTGACATAATTTGATGATTGGATATACTCTTTTATACATGTAAGTGTTATTTTCATGCTTATTCTTGTTATTTACTTTTGTGACATGAATGTTGTTGGGATTTTTGGTATACATGTCTGAAATTTACTGCTTTTGTATACGAATTGGTGGAAATTGTGATCTTTTATAGTTTTGCATCATGTCTTGGGCCATGTATGAATGTGTGAATGTTCCTAGAGATATTGTATGTTAAATATATCTCGAAAAGGCATCATTTATTGCAAATTGAAATATAAAGACCTTGAAGCAGTTGCTCTCATGCCCTAATGTCATGCGAAGTTGTTTCAAGGCCTCCTTGATTAGGTGAACTCTTTCCAAACCATAAATTTTCCTTGACTCCATCTCCCCCAAAGGACAAGACACTAATCCTCCATAGGTGATCACTTTCAGAGCTTATTTCTTTCACCTTCCCCTCTTATTCTAGGCCTAGCCTCCGTAGGTCACCTAGGGCATCACTTTTCTCCGATTATTTCTTTCACCTCCCCCTCTTAAATCGAAAGCTTCTTTATGCTGCAAAATTATTTAAGTAATTGTAGATAGAACATAAACCATATAAGTCATATGCACAATGAAAGATAGCCAAGAACTCAATGAGACACAGAGAAGTTATGTCAACGACCAGGGAAAAACCCATAAGGGGAAAACCCAACCATATTCTTCTTCTATTAGAAATCAATTCTTCAGTAGAAATACAAAGTACAATGAGAGAATGAAGTGTTGAAATTTCTAAGTCTGACACATTAGAAACCCTTCACGCACTTTACTAATTTATTCCTACCTACTTGTTCTGTTAATTAACAAGTTATTTACCATGTAAATATTGGAAATAAATACAAGTACATCCTCAACACATTATAGATCATCAACTAAAGGAAATAGAAACAAGCACACAAGTGACACTGTTGTTTTTGGACTAATGTCTCTGGAAAAACCTAATGCGGGAAAACTGATGCAACTATCTAAGGGTTTGATTTATTAAGTAGTTTCAGGATACAGTCTGGGTGCCAAATCTGGCTCACCCAACAGAGAAAAATCTTGGCAGTAGTACCTCTCTAGTCGGAAGCAGATATTTTGGCTGAAACCTTGGATAAACACTCTGACAGCTCTACAGCTCCAATCTGCCCCACGAAACCCCAATGTCAGCCTCTCTTTGGCCCAACGTTAGCCCAGTGTCACTCTGGCTTGGCCTGCGTTAGCCTCTGGAGGCACTGTGTTAGCCCTTTAGCCCTCTGCGTCACCCATGTTGGCCCTCTGAGGCATTGCGTAGCTCCTAGCTGGCTCTGCATGAGCCCTGGCTAGCTTTGTGTGAACCCTTGGCTGCTTCTGCGTCCCTTTCTCCGGCTACTGCACTAATCATCCCGGTGCTATCTCTGCCTCTCTACTTCTGTATTCATTGCCCCTCAGCTGCAACTCTGATCACTTTCTCAACTTTCTCAGCAAACCCAGCCCTAGAAAGTCGAAATCTTGATCTCTTGGTGTGTTCTCCAAGTGACCCTCAAGCCTCCTCTTATACTTTTCTCATTGACAAATCAACGGCTGAGATTAAGTCCCTAATCAACGGCTAAGATTAGATCTGGTTTGATCCATGACTTTTGGAGCATTCTAACACAATTTTATATTAATTCACATTAATATTTTATTTTCCCTAAGTTTAGACTTAGGGACTCCGTTAAAAATATTAATTATTTTAATATCTCCCAAACTGTTTGAATCTGCCCAAACCCTTTTTGGGTATTAGAGATCTCATGTGCCTTAGCCTCTCCACCAATTTTCGTGGCTAGGGCACATCCGATGTTACCCCAAATCAACACTTCCTCTTAGCGAGGATTGTGCTCTAGCAATACTCCTCACTGAGCATCACTCTGATCATCCAGTATTGATCCCTGTGCTGATGCTAGGCTTGTCGCCCGACATCCTCTGCGCTGCTGCATCCTGTATTCCTACCCATGGCCCTGCCATTGCTACTGCTGCATCTGTATTGCAACTCCCTCTGTATCAGTGCTGCTGCCCATGGCCCTGCCATTGCCACTGCTACATTTGCACTACAACCCCTCTCATCATGTTGCATCGTGCGGCCCATAGTACTACCATTGATAACTGCTGCATTACAACCTAGTTACTGAGAAGTAAGTAACTGATCTCCCAATTCTGACATCTCCGTTAGGGTAGAAACACTCCTGATGCTGAAGCTCCCTCCGTCACTGACAACTGATCCCTCTCTGACCTCTGTACTGCTGCAACAACTATGTGCATCTCGCACCGTTGCACACCTCTCTGTGCTATCCTGCATTGGTGCAACACTCTTGTGCTTCTCGCACTGCTGTCTCACGTTGTCCTGGGAATCCTGCACTGTAGCTTCCTCTCTCGCTCCATCTGCATCCATCTCTACTGACATCTGCCAGCACTGCTACTCCTCTTTGGGGCTCCCGTAACCAGGTATAATCTGAGAGGTTGGGTAACTCAAGCATCCTGCCCCTCATTTCCTGTAGTTCGTCTGACTACAACTTGATGTCTTCCCACTTTCGTTCAAGTGGTGTGTGTGCACTCATGGCACAGTCATCATCTGTCTCCACTTCCTTCTCTGCCCTTGCTGGTGCTGCCTTGGTCTCGAAGGCCTCTCCCTTACTCTTCTTCCTTGGACACTGGGTCGCATAATGACCCAGCTTCCCACAGTGGAAGCATTTGACCTTAGAGAGGTCCTTCTTTTTCCATTTCTCCTGCTTTCCCTTAGATGCTAGGGCAACATCCACCTCCTCCTCCTTTTTGATTCTGATCCCTTTTCCACTCCTTACCGCCTTGCTTAGCCTTCTGACCTCTTCTTGTCAAAGAGCAGCCCACATTTCCTCCCAATCAAGAAGGGTCGCATTGCCTAGTGTGCTCTGGAAAAACACCTCCTAGTCTTTTGAGACTGTGTTTAGGGTTGTTCTCACCATCAATTCTTGATCCGGTGTGGCCCCTATGGAATTCAGTTGATCCTGGATCTCCTTCAATCGACTCAGGAAGGGGTCAATCTGTTCTCCCTTCTGCATCTGGTATGATCACAACTGATTTTCTAGTAACATCCTTCTCTGCACATAAGTATGTTGGTACAATTCCTTTAGGGCCTCCCACATCTCATTTGCCGTGTCTTTTTTGGCAATATGTGGTACTACATGGTCCTTGACCCTATGAAGAATGATGCTCTTGGACCTTGCCATTGCCTCCTTGTACTTGTTGTTATCAACTGGGTCAACTGGGATAGCTATCGTCCTCAAGGCGAAGTGCTTGACATGATTTCTGTCTAGAACGGATAAGATTCTGGCCTTCCAGACTACGAAGTTTGATGCTCCATCTAGTCTGTCTTGGTCTCTTAACCCGTTCATTGCCATTTCGCTGCTCCTCTACTTCCCTCCTATAAGTTCTCGGTGTGACTCTCTCTGAGCCTTGATTTCCCTCCTAGAAACCCTTTTGCCAATGTTGAGATGCTCCTGCGCCACTGATCTGGATTTCTTGGCTAGAAACCCTCAGTAGAAACTCCCTCCTCCTTGGTCTTGTCCTGTTAGGTACTGTTCTGATTATAGTACCCCACCAACTCCACTCTGCAACTTACCCACAACCTCCTAAACCCCAACAAACTGAAGGTTAAAACTCCTAGTCTCTGCGCAATCCCGGTACTGGCAAATCAGCCTCCTCAGCCAATTACGTCAGCCCTCCTGGCCTCTGCGTGGCTTTGCGTGAGCCTGCCTTTGCCTCCCTCAGTGTCTACGCTGCCTCTTCCTGGCTCAATCTTGATGACACAGGCACTGCATCACCCCTTCCTTGCTGCTACTTTGCTAGGAACAACTTTTGTCACTCGGGACAACTGTTTTTGGCTGCTGTTTCTCTGCTCGCTTGATGTCCTCAGTTCTCTTGTGATTTGCAACCACACTCTAATACCATGTTGAAATTTCTAAGTCTGACACGTTAGAAACGCTTCATGCACTTTACTGATTTATTCCTACCTACTTGTTCTGTTAATTAACAAGTTATTTACCATGTAAATACTGGAAATAAATACAAGTACATGCTCAACACATTACAGATCATCAACTGAAGGAAATAGAAACAAGCACACAAGTGACACTGTTGTTTTTGGACTAATGACCCCGGAAAATCCCAATGCGGGAAAACCATTGAAGCTATCTGAGGGTTTGATTCAATGTGGAAAAAGTCGAAGTCAGGATTAAATCGACAAGGGTCTAGAAATCAAAAAATTCGTTGAAGTCGGGAGTTTTTTGAAAAAGTCGGCAAAAAGTCTGCAAAATTTAAAAAAATACAAAAATATTCATTTTTAAGAAAATCCCGACTTTTTCTATAAAATCCAGTCTTTTTCAATAAAATCCCATGTTAAAAAAAATAAAAAATAAAAAATCGTTTAAGAAACTATCTCATTCACGATTTTTTGGAAAAAGTCTCGATTTAATCCCGACTTTTTCAACTGGGAAAAAATCGGCAAAAAATTGACCGATTTAATCAGCGAGCCAAAAAATTGCATTTTGGGGATTTAATCCCGATTTTTTCCTGACTTTTTCCATACTGGTTTGATTTGTTAAGTAGTTTCAGAATACAGTTTGGGTGCCAAATCCAGCTCACCCAACAGAGAAAAATCTCAGCAGTAGTACCTCTTTAGTCGGAAGCAGATATTCCAGCTGAAACCCCGGATAAACACTCCGACAGCTCCACAGCTCCAATCTGCCCCACGAAACCCCAACGTCAGCCTCCCTCTGGCCCAGCGTTAGCCCAAAGTCACTCTGGCTTGGGTTGTGTAAGCCTTTGGAGGCACTGCGTCAGCCCTTTGGCCCTCTGCATCACCCATGCTGGCCCTCTGAGGCATTGCGCAGCTCTTGGTTGCCTTTGCGTGAGCCTTGGTGGGCTTTGCATGAACCCTTGGCTGCTTCTGCGTCCCTCTCTCCGGCTACTGTGCTGATCCTCTTGGTGCTATCTCTGCCTCTCTACTTCTGTATTCATTGGCCCTTAGCTACAACTCTGATCACTCTCTCAACTTTCTCAGCAACCCAGCCCTAGAAAGTCAAAATCTTGATCTCTTGGTGTGTTCTCCAAGCGACCCTCAAGCCTCCTCTTATACTTTTCTCATTGACAAATCAACGGCCGAGATTAAGTCCCTAATCAATGGCTAAGATTAGATCTGGCTTGATCCATGACTTTTGGAGTATTCTAACACAGTTTTATATTAATTCACATTAATATTTTATTTTCCCTAAGTTTAGACTTAGGGACTCCATTAAAAATATTAATTATTTTAATGTCTCCCAAACTGTTTAGAATCTGCTCAAACCCTTTCTGGGTATTAGAGATCTCATGTGCCTTAGCCTCTCTACCAATTTTCGTGGCTAGAGCATATCCGATGCGATTCCAAATCAACATGAAGAAGTTCACTCAAATCTAAAGAAGATATCTGATATCAGTAGCTGATGCAAACATTGAATCACTTTGGCTCTCCAAGATCTGCTCTTGCTCTTCAAGACTCTCTTTCTCTCTCTCTCAATCTTTCGTTAGACTCCCCAACTCTCTCTTTCTCAAGTTTGAATTGTCCTTTGAGAAGCACAAGTAAATGTGTCAAGTGAGGATGAGAGGTACAAATATGTAGGAAGAGCAAAGAGGTTGAATTCATGAGGAAGCAACTCTTATGCCTCGAGGAGGAGTTCCATATGCCAAAATTGGAGTGTAACTTATGCCATAAAAGAGAGGAGTGTAACTTATGCATTAAAGAGGTGTAAGAGGAATCTTTTTATGACGAGTCATTAAAGTGTGTAAGAGAGTGTAAGAGGTGCGTAAGAGCATTAAAGAGAGAGAGGAATGAATCCATTAAGAGAGAGAGAGTAACATATGCATTAATTGAGAGGAGTTACATATGACATGATTGAGTCTCATGATTGAGAGACTTGAATTTTTTTTAAATAATAATATAATAATATCATAAAGAGGATAATAGTAATAATAATAATGATGATTAAGTTAAAAATTAAACAATTGAGATTGATTAAGGACAAGTTAAGTGAATTTCCATCATGTATATATGATTATGAATTGATGGAAGTTGATTTACTATTTTTGGAAAGTCATGGTTGCAAAGATATATGTGGCTTTATATTTTTAGAAAGTCACTTTAGAAAGGTCATAAATGAAATTCTATTCAAGGAAATTCATCCCATAGTTGTCAATTTTCTTTACTCCCTCTCAGCTAGGGAGGAATTTCTTTCTGATACAAGGATCTTTGCTCTCTTTGCTTTGGAACAATGACGTTACAATCTAATGAAGAAGAATCATCATAGGGGAGATACATCCATCACCCTATACACGCTTGGCGAGATCCCCTTGTCAACACATAACAAGGATCTCACACATCCAAGGCTCATCATTGCTTGGGGGGATCCACTTATCAACACTTGACAAGAATCTCGCTCATCCAAGGCTTATCACAACTTGTGGGGATCCACTTGTCAACACATGACAAGGATCTCACTCATAAAAGGCTCATAAGTGCTTGGGGGGATCCACTTGTCAACACATGACAAGGATCTTCCTCATCCAAGGCTCATCATTGCTTGGGGGGATCCACTTGTCAACACATGACAAGGATCTTGCACATCCAAGGCTTATCATCCATGACAATCCTCTCTAGGAAGGGTCACATCTATTAGTCCAAGCTGCTCCTTGAAAACCAAGAATTTTTCTTTCAACAAAGGCTTGGTAAGAATGTCGGTGATCTGGTCATTGGTCGTTAAATGATGAAGTCTTACTGCTCCTCTGTGCACCATATCTCGGATATAGTGATATTTGGTCTCAATGTGTTTGGACTTGTCACGGAACACGAAATTTTCAGCAAGTCGAATCCCACTCTTATTGTCACAGTAAATGACAGTAGTAACCAATACTTGCTCAAACAACTCTCCAAAGAGCTTCCTTAGCCATACTGCCTCACAGCTAGCCATGTTAGGAATAATGTAGTCTGCTTCAGTCGTGCTAAAGGAAACAAATTTTTTGCTTTCCGCTCATCTAGGATATCATGGTAGATCCTAATTTGAAGCAACACCTTGATATGCTCTTTCTGTCAGTAGAGTTACCAACCCAATCAACATTAGAGTATCCTTGTAGCCTTACATCTTCGACAGTATATCTCAATCCAAGATTGATGGTCCCATGCAGGTAACTCAACACATGCTTTATAGAAACCCAATGTACATGAGCAGGCTTAATCATGTATTGACTTAGAGTATTGACTGCAAAGCATATATCTGGTGTAGTGTTAACTAAGAACATCAATGCCCCAATCAGTTGACGGTACTCAGAAGGATTAGCCAAATCATGTCCTGCAACTTTACCGCAAAGCTTCTTGAAATTCATTTCCATTGGAGTATTCATGGACTTACACTCAGCCATGCCAAACCTTTTTAGTAGTTTGACAACATATTTTCCTTGAGAAAGGAAAATCTCACCAGATTTATGCCATACGTCTAGGACCAAAAAGTAGTGCATCAAACCAAGATCTTTCATTTCAAATTCAAAAGCTAACTCCCTATTACAGTGGAGAATAAGAGGTTCACTATTGGTCATATTTAAATCATCAACATACAATACCAAAATCAAAGGCATTCCTTGAACCGTCTTAAAGTAAAGATTTTGATCTGCATTGCTTCTGGTAAAACCAAGCTTCATCAAGAAGCTATCTATGTGAGCATACCAAGCTCTTGGAGCTTGCTTCAAACCATATAGAGCTTTCTTCAGCCTACACACGAGTTTTTGGATCATGTACTTCAAAGCCTTGTGGTTGCTCCACAAATACTTCTTTAAGGAAGCCATGCAGAAAAGTAGTCTTCACATCCATTTGGTGAAGAGACCATCCTTGGCTAGCAACTAGAGCTACAATAGATCAAATGGTGGTGTAATGGGAAACAAGTGCAAAAATTTCGTCATAGTCTATTCCCTCTTTCTGAGAGAAACCTCTAGCCACAAATCTAGCTTTATATTTTTCAATACTGCCATCAACACCATGTTTAATTTTATACAACCATTTAGAAGATACAACATATTTACCTTGGGGTCTTGGAACCACTTTCATACATCATTATGAATGATGGATTCATCTTCTTCAGCCTTTGCATCTTTCTACACTTGGGCCTTTACAACTTCTTCAAAAGTGCACAGTTCAACTTGCATAATGTTGCTCATGGCTACAACATATTCTTGGAACCGGCAAGGTTTCTTACTTTCTCTGAAAGTTCCTTTGGGGGAAGGATGTTTATCAGCATCTTGAAGAGTGTCACGAAGCCATAAGGGTCTCCTTTTAAAAGGAGGATCACATGGAGGAGGATCCAAAGGATCCATGGGTTCATCAACGAGATCATTTTTAACTTCAGGATCTTTCTGTATTTCAAATACATCATCTTGAATATCAACATTAGAAGGAGGAAGAGGAGTGTCTCTTGCTTTTCCAAGTGTTGGATCTTCATCAAATGTTACATCCCTGCTAAATTCTATATTTCTTTGACTACTTATGTATATTTTGTAAGCTTTAGAATTCTCACAATAACCAACAAACGTACTTTTATTACCTGAAGCTTCCAACTTGTTCCTTTTCTCTTTTTGGACATGGAAGTAGACTGGACAACCAAAGATTCTCAGGTGGCCAACTTCGGGCTTCTCGCTAGTGAATATTTCTTCAATAGTCTTGTTGTTTAGGGCACGGTGAGGAGATTTATTATGAACATAGACAACTGTGTTAGCAACTTCTCCCTGTAGAAACTTTGGTAATTTCTGATCCTGCAACTTTGCTTTTGTGAAAATTTGTAACCCGAAATTCTGCTGCAGTAACTGATTTATTTCACCTACTTATTTCTCACAATAAGTTATTTACGAAATCCCTTCAACAAACATTAAAATAAATTCTACTACAGTTATCACATAATTACATAGAGAAAATAACGCACACAAGAACCAATCACATAAACACAGTTGTTTTTGGACAATTATCCCCGGAAAGACCCAATGTGAGAAAACCAGTGCAGCAGATGAGGGTTTTATTAATCTTCAGCAACAATCGCTTTACAAGGAATGATTTTACAGAGAAACTGAGACACTACTGAGAGAAAACACTTGAGACAAAGTTCATCCCTATCTTGGAAACTTTCTGACACACGAGAGACCCTTCTCCCACTTTTGCGTCACTTCTGCGTGGTTCTGCGTCCCTCTGCATCAACCTGCATGAAGATTGCGTCTCCTGGATCGCGTCTTCCCGTTGCGCTATCTCTCAATACCCCTGCATCACCTCCTCCTTAGTCACTGACTGCTGCTGATGCGCTCCTCTTCCTCCACCCTGTAACTCTCCCTTTGAAATAGATCTCCTTCTCTTTGAGAATCTATTTTCCTTGGGATACTGAGTATATGCTAGTGTGTCTCCAAATAATCCTCAAGTCGTCCCTTACACTTTTCCTGTTGATGAATCAACGGTCTAGATTTAGTCTCTAATCAACGGCTAAGATTAAAATAGACTTAATCGACGTCTCTTAGAAGCTTCTCACCCTTATCTTTATTAATACCCATTAATATTTTTGTTTTCCTAAGTTTAGACTTAGGAACCCATTAAAAATATTAATTATTTTAATAACTCCTCATCTGGGTGGAATTTCTCCAAACGATTTCTGGGTTTTGGAGATCTCATGTATTCTAGCCCCTCCACAAAGTTTTGGAGCCAGAGCACATCCGATGCTATCCAAAATCAACACTCCCTCTTAGCGACGAATGTGCTCTAGTAGTGTTTCCTAATAGAAGCACCACATTGATCCATGGCATCAGTCCTCTGCCCCTCATCTACTGCGCTGCTGCAACTTGTATAGCTGCCCATAACACTACAACTGTCACTCCTACATTTGTACTGCAGTTCCCTTTGAATATGCTACATCATGCTGCCCATAGCACTACCATTGCTAACTGCTGCATTGCAACTCCGATACTTATCCATTTATGTTACTGAAGTGGATTCTTCACCATCCCCATCTTCTCCCTGAAATAAACAAAATTTGTTCTTCCTAAAGCCTTAGTGAGGATGTTTACTACCTGTTCTCCTGTAGGAGTGTACCTCAATAGTACTGCCCCTCATTGGACACAGTCTCTGACAAAGTGACACCTGATATCAATGTGTTTCGACCAATCATGAAATACTGGATTCTTAGAGAGCTTGATGCAACTCTGATTATCACACAAAATCCTGGTCGCTTCCATCCTTTTCCTAAATAGATTCACAAGCAATTTCCTAAGCCATATGGCTTCGCACGAAGCTGTGCTAGCTGCCATCTATTCTGCTTTCGCTGAGCTCAGAGCCACAAATTTCTGTTTTCTACTACACCAGGAGGTCATTCCTGATCCAATGTTGAAACAATATGCAGTTGTACTTTTCTGATCTAATGAACTTCCAGCCCAATCTACGTTAGTGAACCCACTCAGCCTAATGTCATTGCCTTGGGTGTACAATGGGCCATGCTCAACTGTTCCTTGTATATACCTGAGAACATGTTTGGCTGCTGCCCAGTGCGCCCTCTTGGGTTCCACCATGAACTAATTGAGGGTGTTGACAGCGTAACAAATGTCTGGCCTAGTATTGACCAGATACAACAGGGACCCTATAAACTGCCTATACAAGGTGGGATCAATGACTTTATCTTTTGATGCATCAATCTTCTTCTAGTTGGTGGTGATCATTGGAGTAGCCATAGGTCTACAGTGCTACATCCTGAATCTCTTAAAGGTCTCTGTAGCATATCTCCCTTGTCTAAGGAAGATCTCACCCTTCTGTTGCCAAACTTCCAACCCTATGAAATAGTGCCTCTGTCCCAAATCCTTCATGTCGAATTCTGTGGTTAGGTTCTTCTTGTAGTCTTTGATGAGCCTGGATGATCTTGTTATGAAAATATCATCCACATATAACACTAGGATTAGAGGCTCATTCTCTACGAAAAGATAGTAGAGATTAGGATCTGCGTCACTCTTGATGAGAACCATCTTCTGCAAGTAGCCATCAACTCGACTATAACATGCTCTAGGTGCCTGTTTAAGCTCATACAATGCTTTCTTTAGCCTGCGTACATGAGATTTCTTCTCATGTGTCTCAAAAACCTCTGGCTGTTCAATGTATACTTCTTCTTCTATCACATCATTCAAGAACGTCGTCTTGATATCCATCTTATGAATCTCCCACCCCATCTGTGCTGCAAGGGATATCACGGTTCTAATAAAAGTATACCTGGCTACTAGGGCGAAGGTTTCTTTGTAGTCTATCCCTTCCTTCTGAGCATACCCCTTAGCCACAAACCTGGCTTTGTATTTCTCAACATTGTCGTCTGCAACATATTTGACTTTGTAGATCCATTTCGAACCTACCACTAACCTGATCTGAGGCCTAGGTACTACTTCCCAGACATAATTGACCATTATAGAACTGTATTCCTCCACCATAGCATATACCCATGATGCTGAACGACCTCCTAAAAACTAGATGGTTGCCCAACCTGAGCTACTAGGGCCTGGTATCTGTCTGGCTGTCTTTGCTCCCTTTTATCATTCTTGGGTGCACCAGTGAAGTCCTCTGCATCCCGTAGAATCTGTCGGAGTTCTTGGTTCATTCTTCCTTTGGCAGTGGCTACATCTATCAACTCTTCCTCTTCCTAGGATTCCTCCTGTTTTGAAGCTTTGCCTTTAGGAGAATTGCTGGTACTAGCTTCTGCTGGTCGAAGTGGTTGGACCAACAGATCGTATTTTCACTGCTCCTTGGAAGGCATTTCTCAGGATCTCATGAAAGCTCTATTCTCCATGAACTTTACATCTTGCCGAACTACTACCTTCCTACTCCCTGGAAGATAGATTCTATATGCCTTAGCATTCTCGCTATATCCCACAAGATATCCTTTCTCAGCAGTTTGATCTAATTTCTTTCTCTTTTCTTCGGGTATACGACAATATGCCAAACTCCCAAATATCTTGAAATGACTGACTTAAGGTGTCTTCCTGGTGAAGACACTTTTCAGAGTGATCTTTCCCAATGCCCTGTGTGGAGTCCTGTTCTGGACATAAACTTCCATGCCTCATGCTTTTGCCCAAAGGAATTTGGGCATACCCTGATCATACAATATCGCCTTAGCTGCTTCCACAATAGTCCCGTTTTTCCTTTCTTTTACTCCATTCTGCTCCGGATTGTAGGGAGTTGTCCACTCTCTTCTCATGCCTCCCCTAGCGCAAAAATCGGTGAAGTCCTTGTCAACGTACTCTCCACCATTGTTTTGAGCGCAACACTTTTATCTTCTTTCTTGTCAGATTCTATACTAGAGCCTTGAACTCTTTGAATCGACCAAAAACCTCATCCTTGGTTTTCAGAAAGTAGATCAAAGTCTTCCTGGAATGGTCATCGATGAAGGTGACGAAGTATTCGACATCACTAAGCTTTTGTGGACATAGGTCCATAGATGTCTCAGTGTATCAATCCGAGAACACTCTGAGCCCTATTGTTACATCTAGAAAACGTTGCTTTGGCATACTTGCCTAGGGCGCACCCTCTGCATACATCATCTCGTTCAATACTTAATTTTGGAACTCCTGATACTGTTTTCCCGAGAATTTTCAGAGCCCCATGGTGTAAGTGTCCCATCCTCCTGTGCCATAGTTCATTTAAATATTTATCTCCATTGCTGCTTATCAATGCCATTGAAGATTCTAGCTGTAATCTATACAGCTTGTTACTTCTGATTCCAATCTGGGCCTTCCTTTTCCTACTTGTGTGTTTGACATATACTTTCTCCTTAATGAAGAAAACGTCATAGCCCTTGTTTTGAGCTGAGATACGAAGAGTAAGTTCATCCCCAATCTTGGCACATCCATCACATTGGTTGCTTGAAGCCGCTCTCCTGCTTCGGTTTGAAAGACTACAATACCTCTTCCTACGGGGGTACACTTTGCCTTATTTCCCATATTGATCTGAAAATTCATCCTTTCTTCCTGATAATTTGAAAAACATTCTCAAATTCCTTTCATATGCCAGGAAGCTCCATTATCTATATACCAAACCTCAAAGGAGGAAGAACTTCTAGGCAAGCGACTTCTTCTTCTAGTTTGGAAGCTAACATAGAAAAATCCTGATCCGTGTTCCTCGTTCTTTCTTCTTTTTCTGGAAATTTGCATGAGTCCCTTTGAGTTGATGCCTCTGCATCGTGCTCCTGACCCATAGCCGATTCTTCTCTCATGTTGCCAGATCTCTGCTCTGATACAATGTGAAAATTTCTAACTCGAAATTCTACTGCAGTAACTAATTTATTTCACCTACTTATTTCTCACAATAAGTTATTTACTAAATCCCTTCAGCAAACATTAAAATAAATTCTACTGCAGTTATCAACATAGAGAAATAACAAGCACAAGAACTAATCACATCAACACAGTTGTTTTTGGACAATTGTCCCCGGAAAAACCCAATGTGGGAAAACCAGTGCAGCAGATGAGGGTTTTATTAATCTTCAACAACAATCGCTTTACAAGGAATGATTTTACAGAGAAACTGAGATACTACTGAGAGAAAACACCCGAGACAACGTTCATCACTTTCCTGGAAACTTTCTAACACCCTGGAGACCCTTCTCCCACTTCTGCATCACTTCTGCGTCACTCTGTGTGGTTCTGTGTCCCTTTGCGTCAGCCTGCATGAGGAATGCGTCTTCCCTTTGCGCTGTCTCTCAATACCCCTACGTCACCTCCTCCTCAGTCATTGACTGCTGTTGATGCCCTCCTCTTCCTCCACGCCGTAACTCTCCCTCTGAAATCGGTCTCCTTCTCTTTGAGAATCAATTTTCCTTGGGAAACTGAGTATCCACTGGTGTGTCTCCAAATGATCCTCAAGTCTTCTCTTACACTTTTCCTGTTGATGAATCAACCGTCGAGATTAAGTCTCTAATCAACGCCTAAAATTAAAATAGACTTGATCCTCGTCTCTTAGAAGCTTTTCACCCTTATCTTTATTAATACCCATTAATATTTTTATTTTCCTAAACTTTAGACTTAGGAATCCATTAAAAATATTAATTATTTTAATAACTCCTCATCCGGGTGGAATTTCTCTAAACGATTTCTGGGTTTTGGAGATCTCATGTATTCTAGTCCCTCCACAAAATTTTGGAGCTAGAGCACATCCGATGCTACCCAAAATCAACAACTTTGATCACTTCTATGATAGTTCTATTATTTCTCTCGGCCACACCATTTTTTTTGGGTTATATGGTATAATGGTCTCTTTTTTGATTCCAGCTTCTTTGCAGAAGTTAATGAAATCGATGGAAGTGAACTCTCTTCCATTGTCAGATTTGAAAATTTTGATTTTCTTTCCAGTATGTTTTTCTACTAGAACTTTGTAATCTTTGAACATGTTAAAAGCTTGACTTTTATTTTTTAGAAAATAAATCCATGTTTTACGAGAAAAATCATCCACAAAGATAATATAATACACGTAACCACCAAGAAAAGTTATAGCCATTGGTCCACATAAATCAGAATGTACAAGATGCAATACCTAACTGGTTCTACTTTTGCTTGAAGGGAATGGTACCTTCACTTGCTTTCCGCTTGTGCATCCTTGGAAAATGCCATCATGATCAGATTTGATTTTTGACATTCCAGAAATCATCTTTCTCACATGAGGAGTGCAAGTGAAAGAACCTTCGGTGCCAAAGTTCACTTTGATGATTGATGTCATGGATTAGTGCATGAATAGGTCTTCCATTGATTTTGTATAGACCTTCACATCTAGATCCTAGCGTGAGGGCATCTCTCCTGTTGGATTTAGATGGCGAAGTGAGAAATTTACCATTTATGAAAGCAACTTTCATTCCTTTATCTTCTGAAGTTGATATGGGCACAAGATTCTTCTTTAAATTAGGTACATATAAAACTTCTTGAAGAGTCAAAGTTTTACCTTGATCCAGATGGAAAGAAACGAAACCAGATCCCTTTATGGGATATGTAGAGTTATCTCCAGCAATGATCTTTAAATCTATCTCCGTCTCAACCAAATTAGAGAGTACTTCTTTGTAACCAGTAAAGTGCCTTGAAGCACCACTATCAACCAACCAACTATCACAAGAATCTGTAGGAGATGAACTAGAAAGAGTAGAAACAAGAAAGTACTATGATTGAGTCTTAGCTGCATTATTATTCTACCTTTGGTTCCTTGAGGAACAATAGTTTCCTTTGTGAGCATAAGGAGCTTCTCTTCTTCTTCTGTAATCATATTTGTTGGAGCAATTGTTGAAGTTGGATTTTGATGCTCTTTTTTTTCTTCTGAATAGTCATGGGCATAGTGGCCATGCTTGCAACAATTGTAGCATTAGACTTTTGATAAGTCTTTGATCCATTGAGAGGAGCTGTTGAGAGCAGACTTTCTCAAATAGTGCATTCCTCTTCTTCCTTTCTTCTTTTTGCCTTGTACAACAAAGGCAGTAGGTTCTCCCTCCTCCTGCTTGGGAATTCTCCCTCTGGAAATCATTCTGGCTTCTTCTTGATTGCACTTTCCTATGAGCTCATCAAATGTAGGAAACTTGTCATTATCACTGATAGTAGTAATAAAAGTTTCCCAAGAAGAAGGAAGACCTCCAAGCGAAATTAGTACCGGTTCTTTATCAGAAACAACTTCACCAGAAGTTGATAGCTGATCTTTGATTTTTGATATCCTCGTAAAGTATGTTTGAATGGTTTCTCCTTTGTTCATCTTAACATCCTTGATTTGATTCTTTAGAGCAAGAATTTGACTCAAGCTGTTCACTTGATACATTACAATCAACTTGTCATACATTTCTTTGGCTTTCTTCAAATTGGAGACATAAGTGATGAGGTGGTCTCCAAGAGAGTCAAGGATAATCTTTTTAGCCTTGACTTCTCCTTTCTTGTATCTGGCCTTGATAGCAGCATTGGAGTTTTCAGCTAGTTCTGCTACATCTCCTTCAACATACTCTAGAATATCATGTTCTTCAAGAGTAATATCCAACCTGGCCTTCCAAGGGAAGAAATTTGAGGTATCAACCTACTTCTCTTCATTCTTAAAGTAGGAAGAAGACATCTTGATCTACTCAAAATTTCAACAACAAATAGAAAGGGACAACAAGAGATATTTTAGCTATAAATGAGATATTTCAGCAGCAAAAGGGAAGAGAAATTTCAACAGAAAATGAGCAACAAGTACAAGGAACAACAAGAGATATTTCAACAAAAAGAGAGTTGTAAATGAAGTGAACAAAAAACTATATTTCAATAGAAAGAGCGCTGCAAATGGAGCGAACAACAAGCTATATTTCAGCATAAAGAGTGCTGCAAATGGAGCGGACAATAAGCTATATTTCAGCAGAAAGAGAGGTGCAAACGGGGCGAACAACATGAGATATTCCAGCAGAAAGAGAGTTGCAAATGGAGTGGACAACACACTATATTTTAGTAGAATGAGAGCTGCAAATGGAGCGGACAACAAGAGATATTCCAGTAGAAAAAGAGTTGGAAATGGAGTTGACAGCAAGAGGTATTCCAGCATAAAGAGAGCTCGAAATGGAGTTGACAACAAGAAATATTCCAGTAGAAAGAGAGCTGGAAATGGAGCTTGTCTTCACCAAAGCTCTGATACCATGTTCAAATTTTGATGTTCTATGTTGTTACAGTCACTTAAATCCAGAACTTCTTTATGTTGCAAAACAAGTTAAGTAATTGTAGATAGAACATAAATCATATAAACGATATGCACAATGGAAGACAACCAAGAACTCAATGAGACACAGAGAAGTTAGGTCAATGGCTAGGGAAAAGCCCACAATGGGAAAACCCAACCAGATACTTCTTCTGTTAGAAATCAATTGTTCAACAGAGATAAAAAGTACAATGAGAGAATGAAGAAGTTCACCAAAATCTGAAAAATATCTCTGATAGCAGTAGCTGATGCAAACACTGAATCACTTTGGCTCTCCAAGATTTGTTCTTGAGCTTCAAGACTCTCTTTCTCTCTCTCTCTCTATCTTCTTCTAGACTCTCCAACTCCCTCTTTCTCAAGTTCGAATTCTCCTTTCACAAGCACAAGTAAGTGTGTCAAGTGAGGATGAGAGGCACAAATATATAGGAAGAGCAAGGAGGTCGAATTCATGAGAGAGTAACTCCTATGCCTTGAGGAGGAGTTACATATGCCAAAATAGGAGTGTAACTTATGCCATAAAGGAGAGGAGTGTAACTTATGCATTAAAGAGGTGTAAGAGGAATCTTTTTATGACGAGTCATTAAAGTGTGTAAGAAAGTGTAAGAGGTGCATAAGAGCATTAAAGAGAGAGAGGAATGAATCCATTAAGAGAGAGAGAGAGAGTAACATATGCATTAATTGAGAGGAGTTACATATGACATGATTGAGTCTCGTGATTGAGAGACTTGATTTTTTTTTTTTAATAATAATATCATGAAGAGGATAATAGTAGTAATAATAATAATATTGATGATTAAGTTAAAAATTAAACAATTGAGATTGATTAAGGACAAGTTAAGTGAATTTCCATCATGTATATATGATTATGAATTGATGGAAGGTGATTTACTATTTTTGGAAAGTCATGGTTGCAAAGATAAACATGACTTTCTATTTTTAGAAATTCACTTTAGAAAGGTCAGAAATGAAATTCTATTCAAGGAAATTCATCCCATAACTGTCAATTTTCAACACCTAGTAGCTTGGTTAACCCTTCTCTTGATTCTGAAAGGGCTTTCACGGTTTGATTAAACAAGCTCACTTCTAGCAAACATCTTGTTTTTCTTGGACATGAAGCTTTATCTAATATCCATTTTCCTTTTCCTAACCCTCCCGAAAAAGTCATCATGAATAACTTGTTCTCCCCTTGTAACTTCACTAACATTCAAGGCTATCCGCATGATATTCCAAAGAAATCCATTGAAAAATTGCCTACCTTCCAAGGCAACAATGCAATCAATGTCAATGATCACCTCATGAAATTTGAGCTTTGTGTTGCCAGGTAATGTGCTAGTGCAAATCATAATCATGAAGATGTCAAGATGAAACTTTGTCCTTTTGTTAGAAGATGATGCCATGGATTAGTTTTGTGATTTCCTGATAAAACATTTGATTCACAAAGGTCAATTGTTATTGCTTTTCGAGATAATTATGGGGACAAGGGGGAGGAAAGATATTTGCTTAATGCCAGTTACACCATTAAGAAGAATGAAAATGAAACTGTCAAAGAATATTATAAGATTTTTAATGACATCGTAAGAGATCTAACTCAAGATTATAAGCCTTCTGCGAAATCCTTATTGGTTCATTACATCAATGCTTTCCCTACTGATATTTCATGAGTTATGGCGTGGCAATCCTACAGATGGAAGTGCTGCCTAGACTCTAGCAAAAGATATGGAAAAATGCAGAAGAGCATATGGAAAATATGAAATTTTGAGAATTGAAACAGGTCCTAGCAGATCGCGTGAATATAAAGTAAAGGAAAGTAAAGAAATTGAGATTGATCCTGTTAAAGAATTAACAAAGATGCTTAAGGATATGAACTCAATCAGACTTGATAACAAACCATAATAAGAAAATAAAGGCTATGGAGGACAACTATTCTAAGCAAATTGTTGCCCTTCAAAATAGTATAATAAAGATGGAAAGGTCTCAAGGAAATATGATGCAAAACAACAGAAGTAATAATGCATGGCAAAAGAGGACCTCTCCCAATGAACAAAGACCACCAAATACACTTGAGTCCACAAATGTTGTCGACCAATCTCTGCCATACTGTAGACCTTGTGAGAGTTTCCATGATGAAGATACTTGTGCTATTGTAAGAGGGATCTTGGATGGTGGGCATGTGGGACTCAATGAGCAAATTATGTAATCAATAAAGAGTTTCACTTGGCTGTTGAAGATGCACACCATGGTATGGAAATACTCCCTTCATCTTATACCATTAATAATTTCAGTGATGAAAAGTATGTAATTACAAAATTATATGGAGAAAAGTCATCTGAAGAGCAAATCTTAGAAATTGCGATAAGTAGGAGGTTCAAGTTTCAACTATCAAAGAAGGAATAAAGATCAAAGCAAGGATCATATTGCCTCTAAGACTTACCATTCTGGTTTGAATATTGATTGGGTTACATGGATCAATAATGCAAAGATTTATGTTCCTGCGCTTGAACTTTTGAAAATCCCATCCGAGAGGGAAGAATTTTTAAAAGGCCATTGGGGTTAGTCAACAGGAAAAAAATGATGCACATCCTAATGACGAAGAAATTAAGCTGAAAAACATGGATTGTTTTATGATGGAGGATTATCAACCTTTCTTCATGTCTTTGTTGATAAATGATCGCCTATTGCCTAATTGTATGCTTGATTCAGGGGCCTCTACTAATGTTATGACTAGGAAGGTCATGGAATAGTTAAATTTAAGAATATCAAGACCCTACCATAATATATGCTCCATGGATTCTAAGAAGATTGAAGTACTTGGAATGATTAAAGATCTACAAGTTTTCTTTGCAGCATATCCAGACAGGATGATTACTATGGACATTGCTGTGATATATGTTCTTGATGTATGGGGAATGCTTTTGTCTCGAAAATTTGCAGCTGATCTTGGTGGGTGCATTCAGTTGGACTTATCTTATCCTGCCATTCCTTCAACTTATGTTGGCTTGGTCAGATTATACAGAGAAATCGAAAGAGATATCATGTTAAAGATCCCAGGAAGCCCAACAATGAAAATATCAATGGATCACTCATACAAGATTGTAACACAATGTTAACAGATGTAGAACAAGCTCTAGATTCCATATCTTCACATATCACGAATAAGAAAAGAAAGAGAAAGAGACTTGATAGATCTATACAGTACAACGCTGAAACACTTCAATACCCAAAGATGATCACGATTCAACATGGCACATCAGAGAAGCAGCCTATGTATCCACTTGTGAGCAGATAAGTTCTCCAAATTGGACTTCATTGGTGACATCTGATGCCATGGGGCATCTTCTGTATTGTATCTGTAACCCTTTTCTCTTAGACTAGGTTCCATTTCTGTCATTAGAATAGGTTTTCGTTTCGGCATTTATGTTTTATATCATTAGCTTTAGATTTCATTTCTATATTGTTAGGGTAAAAATTTATATTCCAACATTCAATGTTATATGATGATTTTGATTCGTATTTGAATAGATATCTACCTCATTTACTTTGTTTCCTTGGATGTAGATTCTGGATTCTCACATTCCTTCGCTGAAGCAACGTATCCCCAAGTAGAGCCAGATGTTGACCATGCATATGTCAACAGTCCCAAGAAGCAGAGTACACATCAATAGATAAAAATTTTCGAAGTCATTGCCATCATTCAACTTCCTGTGTATCATTGTAATCCCAAATTCTACAACTTTTATTGTAAAAGTGATTCTAGTATAACTATGAAGCCATGTAAAAACATCTAGGTAAGCCTTTGATTCTTAACAAAGAGTTTCACTCTAAGGAGTTTTTCACCCTTCGCCAATTTTTCGCATTTCTTAACCCAAATAATTGGCAGAGTTTTTCTCCCACATATTCCCCAAAGCTAGAGTGGAGTTCGATGGTAAGGTCTCAGTGTAGTCCTAGTGTTATCGAGTCTATGTATTTTTATGATACTAGATCATATGTCTTGTGTCGCAAAATCTGGCTGAGTCTAAGAGGTCAAGTGTCTATTGTAAATTTCCCCTTCCAACAGGTTATCTATGTAATATCCTGATGTAATAAAGGGTTTGTCTAGGAATAATTTGGTGGATGATTACTCATAATTAGACATCATCGCCAAAATATTTTTTAGACCCACCTAGAGGGTGGAAAATATGTTTAATCCCCTCTTAAGTCTTTTAATTTATTTTTCTGGAAAAATTAAAAATAAAATTGATTAGCCAGAAATGATAAAAAATTAAAATGAGAGAAAATTAAATTCTCTCCAAGCGGAAAAATCATCAAAAGATTATTGAGGTCATTTGTCAAAGTCGAAAATATATAAGGACTCATGTCCAAGGCAGAAAGTCCCAGTCTAGAAATCTGTTGGGGCCAGAAAGACTATTTTTCCAGCAAAATCAAATTTTTGGACCAGGTGGTTAATTAAATGCGAGAAATACTTTAATTTTATTTTTTGGAGATTCTCCAGTGGTCCAAAACCACCCAAAAGTCAAAATTTGGTCCATTAAGATCAACAATCAAGGAAACCAAATTCTTTTGGAGATTTGTGCACCAGTGATCAAGGGATCAAATTAATTTGACAAGGATCAAGCCATCGATTGAGGAAACTAGCTGTTATTTCCACTTGATGTAATATTCCTAATTAGCCATGGCTAATTGGAATATTCGATTTTGTTCAATTTTTGTCTTCTATAGTTATTTGTAAATAAAAAACTAAGGGGGACATAACTCACTTTTAGAATAAAATGTCACTTCCTAGTAGCACAACGTTGTGACTTAAAGGGGAGCCAAGGGGGCCAAAGGGGGACACAAAAATGGAGTCCACGCAAAGACATGGAGGAACTGCGCAGGAGGAAAACAACACGTGGCAAGAGGGGAATAACGCAGGAGGAGGTGAGCATTGGGATTGAGAGAGGCAAGGGCTATAAAAGAGAGAGGAACTCCCTCATTTGGATCATTCAGTTATGAGCATCTATGATAGTCATTTTGACCTAGAGCACGCTGGCTGTTTAGCTAGTTTGCAGCATTGTTTAGTGCATTGAGTGTCTTCGTTCGAAGATCTCACCCTTAGCCCCAGGGGACTTCGAGTGACTGCTTGGGCAAGGTATTTCCATTGGTATTTCAGTAGTAGATACATTAGCATTTTAGCAGTAGTTTTATCAACATTCTGGAGGACTGCGCAGCACTGTGAGAGGGACACAGTTTTGGTTTGAGGGTTTGCAGGAGGATTGGTGCTGAGAGATAGTGCAGGGGATCAGCTCTTGCATTTGGAGAGTTTTTTGGCAGGGGTTTCAGGCATATTTCTGGAGGGTTTCATTCAGTGGCAACACAGAGCTCTGGGAGACTGCGCAGAACCCCAAGGGGGTGATTTTCGGGGGTCAGCCATTTCAGAAACGCTTTCTGGGTTTCTTAAGTAGAGTCCGATTCCAGAGTTTCAGCCATTTCCGAGGAGGGGAGCAACCCCAAATCCTCATTTGATTTCTATCAACAGCAGTAGCACAACAGTTCTCCAGCAGTTGGGACGCAGTTCAGAGTGGGGCCATTTCTTTGCTATTCTGAGTTTATTTCTTCACTTGCCTTGTGAAAGTCGAGATGCCATCTTCCTGATCACCTCCTTTATTCATTCTATTACTCAGTATAATAAAATGTCTTAGCATTCTCTCTACATTTCTTGAGTATCTGCTTATGGTTTTATTGTTATATGTTGCATCATATTATTTGAATCTCTTTGAGCATTCTTGGCTATTATACCACTTGGGTGTTTTTCTTATACTCTTAGACAGAGTCTGGAAAGGGCCAGGTAGCCTACGGATCTCGTCCTCTTTTCAGAGGCGACATATCTGGTAAATGCGCTCCCAGTCCATCTCTGGTTGGAGTTTGCTTGAGTTTGGGGTATATTCCTGATAAAGGATATTACAGTGGTATCAGAGCATAGATCTGGCTTAGCTTGTGGAGCTAGCAATCTATGACACCGGGGGAAAAACCCTATATCTGTTACAGAGGTCGGAGATACAAAGACTCTGGGCGTAGGTTGGAGAACACTTACGGAGAGGGAGACTGTGTTCTGGTAGTAGACACAGAACAGGAGGAGCCTATAGTGGACGCAGAGCAGAGGGAGCCTGTGGTGGACACAGAGCAGGAGGCTCCGATGGCAGATGATGACAGGAAGATATTTGCAGATATGCTCCTCAAGTCAGTGCAGGATCTGTTGAGGTAGATTGAGGAGATGGGGCAGAGATTCACGACAGTAGAGGCCAGATAGCGTGAGAGCCCACGGGTTTTCCAAGTAGGGGAGGGATCGGGCGCATCCCACCATTTGCCAAAGCTGCGTGATACTGCACAGCAGGTGCCCTCACATGCCCCTACACGCTCTACCATGCCCACTTTCTTAGGAGCAGACATGGGGCCATAGCCCAGAAGGAGGCAGAGCCCGGACATATGGGTGATTATTTTGCAGAGTACCAGGCCTATGGGCAGGAGTACAGGGAAGCCCTCTCATTCAGAGATTTTGTTCAGCTCCAGCGGGATAGCAGACCCGACGATCATCACAGAGGGTACAAACATTACCATGATGGTGACACCCACCGTGCAACGAGTAGCTTCCACTTGCCGTTTGATGGTTCATCAAATAGTTTGGCAAAGTCTTGGGTGGAGAAGCTGGACATTTATTTCCAGCTTAACCAGATGTCGGAGACAGAGGCCATCAAGGTGGCAACATTGCATTTGGATGGTGAGGCCCAGGATTGGTGGTTTCATGGGATGGTTACACTCGGGCACTCTACAGTGACGACATATGCTGAGTTTACCAAGAGATTGATGGAGCGATTTGGCCGGAGGGATCCATAGCAGCATTTTGTTGAGCTGACGAGGCTCAAACAGACAGGGAGCCCAGAGACCTACATTGCAGATTTCTTTAGGGTCTCCGTGATGGTGCCAGACCTATCCACGACGCGGAGGGTCTATATGTGTGTTGAGGGGTTAGCAGAGCCACTTCGGGGTCTAGTCCGATCCACTAGACAAGCCACACTCCAGGACGTTATCAGCAGGACCTGGGACTTACAGGATGTCTTACCCAGGACCCGGACACCTTACCCCCAGAGACAGAATTTCCAGTCTAAGGGGAAGGATGTGAGGATTCCACCTCCAAAAGGGAATCCAGGACGAGTACAACTTGATGATGATGCCAGGAGAGAGCTAAAGAAGAAGCGGTTGTGCTTCACATGTCAGGAGCCGTGGGCACCGGGACATAGATGTGCTGCTGGCAAAGCACATTTTATTGAGGTCTTCTCTGAGAGCAGTGGAGAAGAGGATGATGGTGAGGCAGGAGATAGCCATGCCGTACAGGGACCTTTACCACCTCCACCACCAGCAGTAGGAGGTGCATCTTTTGCACCCACCAGAGGGGCCCTTGCAGCATTGCGAGGAGTTCCCAAGTATTTGACGCTACGCGTACGAGGGACAGTACGTGGCCAGTGGGTATCAGTTTTGGTTGACAGTGGGGTGACCCACAACTTCATCGATGCACAGATGGTTGAGCAGAGAGGTATACAGACAGAGACCTTCGATGGGTTTTCAGTCTTGGTCCCAGGAGATCAAACCATGACGTGTGCTCGTTATGTTCCAGAGCTTTCAGTGACGATGGACACCTACACTTTGACTGACCACTTTTTCGTGGTCGATATTCCAGACACCAACATGATATTGGGTGTTCAGTGGCTTATCACTCTAGGGAAGGTCACGACAGATTGGAAGACCCTAGAGATGGAGTGGGATGATGAGAAGACATGGAGGCATGAGAAGATACGGGGACAACACACATATCCACCTCAGACTGTTTCGGCTCATCGGATGGAGGCAGTCTTCCGAAAGGGAGACATAGAGTGGGCAGTGGAGCTGCGTGCATCAGAGGTAGGGTCTACAAGGCAGATGGTACATCCAGAGATACAGTCTATCCTTGATCAGTATGCCATAGTGTTTGGGGAGATTCCACCAGGGCAGCCACCGGATCGGGGGTTTGAGCGCACCATCGAGCTTGAGCAGGGCATACAGGCAGTGATCACCACCCCCTATAGGCACCCCAAGGCCTATCAGGATGAGATTGAGAGGGCTATCCAGGAGTTGCTGGCTCTTGGGCACATTTGACCGAGCACGAGTCCTTTTGCTTCTTCTGTGGTGTTGGTAAAGAAGAAGGACGGTACGTTGAGAATGTGCATTGACTACAGGGCCTTGAACAAGAAGACCCTGAAGAACAGGTACCCCATGCCCAGGATCAATGAGTTGATGGACGAGTTGAGAGGGGCACGTTTCTTCTCAAAGATTGATTTGAGATTGGGGTACCATCAGATTCACGTGAGGGAGCAGGACATTCCTAAGATCGCCTTCAGGTGTCACTATGGGCACTTTGAGTTCTTGGTGATGCCTTTTGGGCTAACCAACACCTTAGCTACATTTCAGTCCTGCATGCATCATATCTTCCATAGTCACTTGAGGAAGTTTGTGTTGGTATTCTTCGATGATATTCTCATTTACAGCAGGACTTGGGAGGAGCACCTCCAGCACATTGAGACAGTATTGCGTATCTTACAGGAGCAGCAGTTCTATGCCAAACTCTCCAAGTGTGAGTTTGGGTTGACGAAGATGTTATATCTGGGACACATCATAGGGGTGGACGGAGTGAGGGTCCACGAGGAAAAGATCAGGGCCATCAGAGAAAGGCTGGAGCCGAGAAACGTGTTGGAACTTCGAGGATTCATTGGCATTTGTACTTACTACCGGAAGTTCGTCAAAGGTTTCTCATAGCTTGCTGCACCCCTGACAGATTTGACAATGAAGGGGGCATTCAGTTGGTTGGACACAATGCAGCGAGCCTTTGACAGGCTCAAGGAGGTTATGAGCAGCTACCCAGTGCTTGCATTGCCAGATTTTACGCAACCATTTGTTTTGGAGTGTGATACGTCAGGAGAGGGGATTGGCGCAGTATTGATGCAGGGAGGTCACCCTATAGCCTTTGAGAGCCGGAAGCTCCTTCCACTCAAGAGTTTGTATTCTATATACAACAAGGAGATGCTGGCCATCATGCATGCATTGGCTAAGTACCGGCAATATTTGGTGGGTAACAGGTTTAGGGTGAGGACTGATCACAACAACCTCAAGTTCTTTTTGGAGCAGAAGCAGCTACAGGAGAGGCAACACAAGTGGATCGGTAAGATCCAAGCATATGACTTTGACATTGAGTATGTCAAGGGTAAGAACAACGTGGTAGCAGATGCCCTTTCACGTAGACCAGCCACGTTGTCTCTTATGAGCTTGGATACAGACTGGAGGGCTCGACTCTTCGTAGAGTACTCTAAGGACAGGTTTGCATGTGAGGTTCTGGATGGGCAGGTGGCAGATGACAGGTACAGGGTGGTCGATGAGATCATCTATTACAGGGATCGAATCTTCTTGAGTAAGGGGTCTCAGCTTAAGAAGAAGATACTCTAGGCATGACATGATTCACCTTTGGCAGGACATCTGGGGTTTACCAAAACCTATAGGGCCATTAGAGAGAGGTTCTCATGGAAGGGCCTCAAGGAAAACGTATTCCAGCACATCTGGGAGTGCGATGTTTGCCAGAGGAACAAGGGAGAGATGAGTCATCCCGCGGGTATATTGCAGCATCTTCCCATTCCGGAGGGGAAATGGGAGAGTATTTCGATGGACTTCATCACAGGATTTCCCATGGTACAGGGCAAGGATTGTATCTTTGTCGTCGTTGATTGATTGACGAAGTACACACATTTTTTGCCATATCCGTACACTATATAGCAGCACAGGTGGCCGAGTTGTTCTTCAGGGAGATCTTCAGGCTACATGGTCTTCCTAAGACCATCGTCAGTGATAGGGACAGTCGTTTCATGGGCGGGTTTTGGCAGAAGCTTTTCCGGTTGGTGGGGACGGAGTTGACACCGAGTACCAGTTATCACCCACATGCGGATGGGCAGACAGAGATAGTTAACAAGTGGTTGGAGGGCTGCTTGCATAACTATGTTAGCAGGCAGTAGTGAGCATGGCTGAAGTGGTTGCATCTGGGGGAGTACTGCTACAATACTTCACATCACATGTCCATTGGTATGTCACCATTCTATCCCTTGTATGGGTATCATCCTTTTTCTTTTGTTGACGTGATGTTTGGTGATAGCAGGGCTCCTAGAGCCAAGATTTGGATCCAAGAGAGTCAGGTTGTCCTCCGAGCTCTCAAGGATAACATGGCTACGACGCAGAATCAGCAGAAGCTGTATGCCGGCAGGGGTCGAGTGGAGAGACAGTTCGAGGTAGGGGACATGGTCTACCTACGATTACAGCCATACCGACAGTTGTCACTGAAGCAGAAGGGGGCTGAGAAGCTCAAGCCCCGCTTTTATGGGCCATACAGGGTGATACGCAGGATTGAACGGGTTGCATATGAGTTAGAGCTGCCCCAAGGCAGCAAGATTCATAACATCTTTCATGTATCATGCTTGATAAAGGCATTGGCGCAGCAGGTGACAGTGACAGATGAGCTATCACCCATGGATGATGAGGGGCATTTGGTATTGCAGTCGGAGGCTATCATTGATACCAGGGAGAGGCAGTGATGGAGCAGGACGGTCTGGGAATTCTTGGTGAGGTGGAAGAATTTGCCGGATGAGGATGCCACTTAGGAGAGAGAAAATATTACAGCATCCATCACTTCAGTCGCTTGAGGACAAGCAACATTTTGCCAAGGGAGACTGTAATATTCCTAATTAGACATGGCTAATTGGAATATTCGATTTTGTTCAATTTTTGTCTTCTATAGTTATTTGTAAATAAAAAAGTGAGGAAGGGGGACATAACTCACTTTTAGAATAAAATGTCACTTCCTAGTAGCACAACGTTGTGACTTAAAGGGGAGGCAAGGGGGCCAAAGGGCGACGCAGAAATGGAGCCCACACAGAGACATGGAGGAACTGCGCAGGAGGAAAAAAACACGTGGAAAGAGGGGAATCACACAGGAGGAGGTGAGCATTGGGATTGAGAGAGGCAAGGGCTATAAAAGAGAGAGGAGCTCCCTCATTTGGATCATTCAATTATGAGAATTTGTGATAGTCGTTTTGACTTAGAGCACGCTGGCTGTTTAGCTAGTCTGCAACACTGTTTAGTGCATTAAGTGTCTCCGTTCGGAGATTTCACCCTTAGCCCCGGGGGACTTCGAGTGCCTGCTCGGGCAAGGTATTTCCATTGGCATTTCAACAGTAGATACATTAGCATTTCAACAGTAGTTTTATCAGCCTTCTGGAGGACTGCGCAGCACTGTGAGAGGGACACAATTCTGGTTTGAGGGTTTGCAGGAAGATTGGTGCTGAGAGATAGTGCAGGAGATCATCTCTTGCATCTGTAGAGTTTTTGCTAGGGGTTTCAGGCATATTTCTGGAGGGTTTCATTCAGTGGCAACGCAGAGCATTGGGAGACTGCGCAGAACCCCAAGGAGGTGATTTTCAGGGGTCGGCCATTTCAGAAACACTTTCTAGGTTTCTTGAGTAGAGTCCGATTCTAGAGTTTTAGCCATTTCTGAGGAGGGGAGCAGCCCCAAATCCTCATTTGATTTCTAGCAGCAGTAGTAGCACAACAGTTCTCCAGCAGTTGGGACGCAGTTCAGAGTGGGGCCATTTCTTTGCTATTTTGAGTGTATTTCTTCACTTGCCTTGTGCAAGTCGAGGTGTCATCTTCCTGATCACCTCCTTTACTCATTCTATTACTCAGTCTAATAAAAGGGCTTAGCATTCTGTCTGCATTTCTTGAGTATCTGCTTATGGTTTTATTGTTATACGTTGCATCATTATTATTTGTATCTCTTTGAGTATTCTTGGCTATTATACCACTTGGGTGTTTCTCTTATACTCTTAGACAGAGTCTGGAAAGGGCCAGGTAGCCTCCGGATCTCGTCCTCTTTTCAGAGGCAACATATCTGGTAAATGCCCTCCCAATCCATCTCTGGTTGAAGTTTGCTTGAGTTTTGGGTATATTCCTAATAAGGGATATTACACTTGAAGGTGTTTGATGGTCCCATTTTCTATATAAGGAAACTATTATACTCCTCATCATGGAGGTATTGATCAGAAAATCTTGAGCAAGCTCTGAGTCAAGCTCTGCTGGATGTAATTTTTGTTTTGCAATAATCAATCATATGTCTTTGGGGGTTTACTCATGATGGTGTTCCTATTCTATCTACTAGTAATATTTTTTTGAATTGGGGTAGCCTCGAATGTGCTCTCGCCATGAAAATTGGTGGAGAGGCTAAATCACATGAGATCTCCAAGGCCCAGAAATCGTTTTGGAAAATTCCATCCGGATGAAGAGTTATTAAAATAATTAATATTTTTAATAGAAATAAAAATATTAATGGGTATTAATAAAAATAAGGATGAGAAGCTTCTAAGAGACGGAGATCAAGTCTATTTTTATCTTAGCCATTGATTAGGGACTTAATCTCAATTGTTGATTCATCAACAGGAAAAGTATAAGAGAACACTTGAGGGTCAGTTGGAGATACACTGAGGGAGACCAGTCAGTTTGATCTCTGGAGCAGGGCTTGCTGAAAAACTCAAACTAAAACACTGGATTGCAGCAAGAGGTCAGTTCGATTTCCTTCTATATAATGGTGTGATATCTCTAGTAGAATTTATTTTATATTTACTGAAGGGATTTCGTAAATAACTTATTAAAGAATAAGTAGGTAAAATAAATCAGTTGCTGCAGTGGTGATTTGGGTAATCGAATTTTCACATGGTATCAAAGCAAGGAATCAGAGACAGGAAGGGAAAATCAATTATGGGTCAAGATCATGGTGAAGAGGCATCTACATCAGGAGATTAGTACAGATTTTCAGAAACTTGCACAAGAGATAATAATTCCGATTTCTCTATGCTGACTTCTAGATTGGAAGAAGAACTTGCTTGTGTGAGGAGCTCTACATCATCAAAGGTATGGTATATAGGGAGTGGAGCCTCCTGGCATATGACAGGAATCTGGGAATGTTTCTCAAATTATCAGGAGGAAAGGATGAATTTTCATATCACCATGAGGTATAAGGCAAAGTGTACTCCAGTAGGGAAGGGTACCATAGTTTTTCAAACATAAACAAGAGAGTGGTTCTGTGCTACCAATGTGTTGCATGTGCCAGGACTGGGGATGAACTTACTTTTTATATCACAACTTCAAGGCAAGGGCCATGACGTTTTCTTCATTAAGGAGAAAGCATGCATCAAACACCTGAGTTGGAAAAAGAAAGTGCAGATCAGAATCATAAGTAACAGGTTGTACAGGTTACAACTAGAATCACCAATGGCACTGATAGGTAGTAATGGAGACAAGGATTTGAATGAACTATGGCACAAAAGAATGGGACATTTGCACCATGGGGCTTTGAGAATTCTCAGGAAAACTGTAACAGGAGTTCCAGATCTTAGTACAGAACGAGATGATGTATGCAGAGGATGTGCTTTGGGCAAGTATGCCAAAGCAACATTTCCTAGAAGTAAAAACAGGGCCAAGAGTGTACTAGGATTGATACACTTAGATATCTGCGGACCAATGTCCACTAAAGCTCTTAGTGGTGCCGAATACTTCGTCACCTTCATTGATGACCACTCCAGGAAAACTTGGATTTATTTTCTGAAAACCAAGGACGAGGTTTTCTGTCGATTCAAAGAGTTCAAGGCTCTGGTGGAGAATCTGACAGGGAAGAAAATAAAAGTTTTGCGCTCAGACAATGGTGGAGAATATGTCAATAAGGACTTCACTGATTTTTGTGCTAGGGAGGGCATTAGAAGAGAGTGGACAACTCCTTACAATCCGGAGTAGAATAGAGTAGCAGAGAGGAAGAACAGGATTATCGTGGAAGCAACTAGGGCCATGATGTATGATCAGGATATGCCAAAATTTCTGTGGGTAGAGGCATGCAATACGACAATCTATGTCTAGAATAGAACTCCTCATAGGGCATTGGGCAAGATTAGTCCAGAGAAAGTCTTCACCGGGAAGACACCTGAAGTCGTCCATTTTAGGATATTTGGGAGTTTAGCATATTGCCGTATACCCGAGGAGAAAAGGAAGAAGTTAGATCAAACTGCAGAGAAAGGATATCTAGTGGGATATAGCGAGAACGCTAAGGCATATAGAATCTATCTTCCAAGGAGCAAGAAGGTAGTAGTTCGACGAGGTGTGAAGTGCATGTAAGATAGGGCCTAAGAAAATCTCGAGAAATGTCTTCCGAGGAGTAGTCAAAAGATGAGCTGTTGGTCAAAGCACTTCAACCAGTGGAAGCCAAGAATTCTCCCTCAGATTAGGAAGAATTTCAGGAAGAGGAGGAGATAACAGGTGCACCTGCTACCAGAGGAAGAACGAGCTGGGAATTTCGACAGATTTTGTGGAATGCAGAAGATTTCATCGGTGAACTGAGAAACAATAAAAGGGAGCGAAAACAACCAGATAGATATCAGGCCTTTGTAGCTCAGGATGGGGAGCCTTCCAGTTTTCAAGAGGCTGCCCAACATCAAGTTTGGATGGATGCGATGGTAAAGGAATACAACTCTATAATGGTGAACAATGTTTGGGAAGTAGTGCCTAGGCCTCAAGATATATCAGTGGTAGGTTCGAGATGGATCTAGAAGATTAAATACGTTGTAGATGGCAGTGTGGAAAAATACAAAGCCAGGTTTGTGGCTAAGGGGTATGCTTAGAAGGAAGGGATTGACTACGAAGAGACCTTCGCCCCAGTAGCTAGGTATACATTTATTAGAACTGTGATATCTCTTGCAGCTCAGATGGGATGGGAGATTCATCAGATGGGTGTCAAAACGACATTCTTGAACGGGGTAATAGAAGAGGAAGTATACATTGAACAACCAGAAGGATTTGAGACACATGAGAATAAGTCTCATGTATGCAGATTAAAGAAAGCCTTGTATGGGCTCAAACTGGCACCTAGAGTGTGGTATGGTTGAATTGATGGCTACTTGCAAAAGATGGGGTTTGTCAAGCGTGACGCAGATCGAAATCTCTACTATATGGTTGTAGAGAATGAGCCTCTAATCCTAGTATTATGTGTGGATGATCTCTTCCTGATAGGATCATCCAACCTCATAGAGGACTGCAAGAAGAATTTAGCCACATAATTCGACATGAAGGATTTGGGACAGATGCACTGTTTCCTAGGGTTGGAAGTTTGGTAGTGGAAGGGGGAGATCTTCCTTGGACAAGGGAGATATGCTACAGAAATTCTGAAGAGATTCAGGATGCAGGACTGTAGGCCTATGGCTACTCCAATGATCACCAACTGGAAGAAAATTGATGCATCAGAAGACAAGGATGTTCATCCCACCTTATACAGGCAACTCATAGGGTCGCTGATGTATCTGGTCAATACCAGCCAGACATTTGTTACGCTATCAACACCCTCAGTCAGTTCATGGTGGAACTGAGGAGGGCGCACTGGGCAGCAGCCAAACATGTTCTCAGATATATACAGGGAACAGTCGACTATGGACTCTTGTACACCAGGAGTAAGGATATCAGATTGAGTGGATTTACTGATGCAGATTGGGCTGGAAGTTTAGTGGATCGGAAAAGTACCTCTCAGTATTGTTTCAACATTGGATCAGGAATGACCTCCTGGTGCAGTAGGAAATAGAAATCCATAGCTCTAAGCGCAGCTGAGGCAGAATATATGGCCGCTAGCACAACTTTGTGCGAAGCCATATGGCTTAGAAAAATGCTTGTGAACCTATTCAGAAGAAGGATGGACGCGACTAGGATCATGTGTGATAATCAGAGTTGCATCAAGCTCTCTAAGAATCCAGTATTTCATGATTGGTCAAAGCACATTGATATTCGATGTCACTTTGTCAGAGATTGTGTCCAACAAGGAGCTGTACAGTTGAGCTACACTCCTATAGGAGAACAGGTGGCAAACATCCTTACTAAGGCCCTTGGAAGAACAAAGTTTGCTTATTTCAGGGAGAAGATGGGGATGATAAAGAATCCATTTTAGTAGTAGAAATGGTATGATGTTGCAGTGCAGATGTAGTGTTGGAAAGGATCAACAACAACACAAATGCAGAGGGAATCGCAGTGCAGATGCAGTGTTGGGAGGAAGGACCAGCTGCAGTACGGATGCAGAGGGAGATGCAGTACATATGTAGCAATGGCAGTGGTAGAGCCATGAGCAGCAGTACAGGATGCAGCAGCGCAGAGGATGTTGGGTAGGAAGGCTAAACATCAGCACAGGAATTGATGCCGTATAATCAGGGTGATGCTTAGTGGTGCAATATTACTAGAGCACATTCCTCGCTAAGAGGGAGTGTTGATTTGGGGTAGCATTAGATGTGCTCTAGCCATGAAAATTGGTGGAGAGGCTAAAGCACATGAGGTCTCCAAGACACATAAATCGTTATGGAAATTTCCATCCGAATGAAGAGTTATTAAAATAATTAATATTTTTAATGGGTTCCTAAGTCTAAACTTAGGAAAATAAAAATATTAATGGGTATTAATAAAGATAAGGATGAGAAGCTTCTAAGAGACGAAGATCAAGTCTGTTTTAATCTTATCCTTTGATTAGGGACTTAATCTCGGCCATTGATTCATCAACAGGAAAAGCATAAGAGAAGACTTGAGGGTTAGTTGGAGGTACACTGAGGGAGACCAGTCAGTTCGATTTCTGGACCGGGGCTTGCTGAGAAACTCGAATTAGAAGACTGGATTGCAACAAGAGGTAGCGAGTACGTAATAGAGAGGCAGGGATAGTGGCGAAGGACCGGGAAGAGATCATAGAGGCAGACGCAAAGCCACTCAGGAAGATGCAAAGGCAACAAGATTGCGCAGTCACTGGTGGGCCTGCATGGGTGACACAAAGAGGCCAAGTGTAGATGTAGATAGGTAGAGTGCTGACGCAGAGGGTCTGGGAGTTGTGCAGAGGCTGGCTGGACTGACGCTAAGCCTAGGGGAGGCGCCAAAGAATTTATCTCTGTTGGATGAGCTAGTTTGGCACTCTAGTTGTACTCAAGAAATGCTGATTAATAAAATCCTCCTCTGCTGCACCAGTTTTCTGGCATTGGGTTTTTCCGGGGACAATTGTCCAAATTTACTGTGTTGATGTGTTTGATTCTTGTGCATGTATTTCCTTCTATATCATGGTGTGATATCTGCAGTAGAATTTATTTTAATATTTACTGAAGGGATTTTGTAAATAAATTATTGAAGAAGTAGGTAAAATAAATTAGTTGCTGCAGTGTTGATTCAGGCAATCAAATTTTCACACCTAATGCTCTATTGAAATAAATTCATAGGTTATTATTTCATTATCTAACAGTAGGATTAACTATTTGCACATGTATCTTGCACTAGTTACTGGGTTTAGAAAAACATTCTAACTTGATTGATCTAGTAGGCATCTCTAGATTTTGAGGGTTTTAATGTGTATCTATCCCCTTTTGAAACTAATTTGATCTTAAGTGTGTAGAGATCTAATCTGTATTCAGATATTGGGCATGAGGGGAAGTCTTTGGTTGGACCAACCAACTCCCAAGACCAGAGG
Organism: Pinus tabuliformis; assembly: GCA_031772625.1. Taxonomy (NCBI): domain Eukaryota; kingdom Viridiplantae; phylum Streptophyta; class Pinopsida; order Pinales; family Pinaceae; genus Pinus; species Pinus tabuliformis. The sequence goes on along the minus strand of CM062809.1, from coordinate 272,565,872 downwards.
CTTAAGAGCCCATTGTGTTGAACTTCCAAGACTTATATAACAAGTGTTTTGCAGAGATCTTGGCCATGGCATTGATATAAATCTTACTCTGCTCATTGATCTCCAAATTTAATTATGCAATAAAGATAGATCTGCTATTAAGAACTAGAAATTTATTATGAATATTGTGTATAATTTGTATATATTCTTGTAACCCTTGTATCTATATATATATATATATATATAGCCATTTGGGTTCACTCCTTTGAATAATGGAATCAATCCACATGGTAAACAACCCTTGACTTGACCTTGGAAGTGCTTCTTCCCATGATTATCCACGAAACCCTAGGTCTTGCGCAAGTCTCTTTTAGGTCTCTTAGAGGGAGCAAAGTACCCTTTGAAGCATCATTTCATCACCTTAAGCTTCCCTCAAGAGGTCCTATCTCATCACCTAGTATCTTAGACCCTAGAATATCTATCAAAGTTGATTATCGAATTTACCGGGAGTCCTCCCATCGGTGAAAGTCCATAAAGAGCAGGGGACACTCACTGTGGTGACAGTGTGCCATTGTCCTATTGTTATCACTTAGTCTAGCTCTTTATCCTATAGGCTTTCTCTCCTTAGGGCTTGCTAGATTTTGTGGTAACACTACATACTGCTCACATGCAATAAATATACTTTTCCCATAATAAGATTTTGAAGCTGCCAGCAATTGTATATAGTGGAATTGTCATTCCAAGATGGATTTCTAAGTTGCAATGAGTAGTAACCAACTGATATGCTTGATCTGGATTTCTATTCACCTTTTAAGTTTTAACCAACCTCGTTGGGTCATGCAATAGTTGCAAGCCAGATGTGTCTTGGTGCTCATTGATGCTTGCTTTTCAACAGCCCTGCCAACTCAGTGGCTATTCAATTAGCTTCAAAGCAATAAATACGTACCAGAATGTAATATCCCTTATTAGGGATATCCCTCAAACACAAGCAAACTCCAACTAGAGATGGACTGGGAGGGTGTTTACCAGATATGTCACCTCTGAAAAGAGGACGAGATCTGGAGGCTACCTGGCCCTTTCCAGACTCTGTCTAAGAGTATAGGAGAAAAACACACAAGTAGTATAGTAGTCGGGAAGCTCAAGAGATAAAAATAACAGTAGTGCAACATACAATAATGAATACATGGAATATAAGCAGATACTCGAGAAATGCAGAGAGAAATGCTAAGCCATTTTATTATACTGAGTAATGGAAAGAGTACAAGAGGTGATCAGAAAGATAGCACCTCGACTTGCACAAGGCAAGTGAAGAAATACACTCAGAATGGTAAGGAAATGGCCTCTCTTTGAACTGCGTCCACGCTGCCGGAGAACTGCTGTGCTGTTGCTACTGTTGGAATCAAGTGAGGATTTGGGGTTGTTTCCCCTCAGAAAATGCTGAAACTTTGGAATCAACGTCTGCTCAATAAACCCAGAAAAGATCGGAAAGCTTTTCTAAAATAGCTGACCCCCGAAAATCACCCCCTTGAGGATCTACGCTATCCCTCAAGGCTCTGTGCTGCTCCTGAAGAGAATCCTCCAAAACTCTACTCGAAACTCTGCCAAAACCCTCCAATATGCAAGGGCTGATCCCTTGCTCAATCTCCAAGCTCAAATCCTCCACAAAACCCAGTCTGGAGCTCCTACCAAGGAGACTGTGTCCTCCCTTCTCAAGACTGCATAGTCATCACAATGCTCAGCTCCTCCTCAACTCCAGAGATCGCTCCTCCTGCAAAATACTGATGAAACTACCTTGCCCGAGCAGGCACTCGAAGTCCCCCAGGGCTAAGGGTGAGATCTCCAAACAGAGACACTCGATGCACTAAACAGTGCTGTAGACAGGTTAAACAGTCAGCATGCTCTAAGTCGAAGTGACTAGCTCAAATGCAACATAATCTAATCATCAAAATGAGGAGGCTCCTCTCTCCTTTATAACGTTGGCCTTTCTCAAAACCCTAAGGCCCACCTCCTCCAACGTAGCCTCCCTCTTGCCATGTGTTCCTTCTCCATCTGCGCAGTCCCTCAAGTGTCTACGTGGGCCCCTTCTCTACGTGGTCCTTGCCCCCCCCTTTTAAGTTACAACGTTGTGCTACTAGGGAGTGACTTTATTCATAAAGTGAGTTATGTCCCCCTTTCCTCACCTTTTTATTTATAAATAACTATAGAAGGCAAAATTGAGCAAAATCGAATATTCTAGTTAGCCATGGCTAATTAGGAATATTACAGTCTCCCTCAGCAAAATGTTGCTTGTCCTCAAGCAACTGAAGTGATGGATGCTACAATATTTTCTCATTCTCACAAGTGGCATCCTCATTCGGTAAATTCTTCCACCTCACCAAGAATTCCCGGACCGTCCCGCTCCATAGTTGTCTCTCCCTGGTATCAATAATAGGCTTTGGCTGCAACACCAAATGCCCCTCATCATCCGTGGGTGGTAGCTCATATGTCATTGTCACTTGCTGCCCCAATGCCTTCTTCAGGCATGATACATGAAAAACGTTATGAATCTTGTTGCCTTGGGGCAGCTCCAATTCGTACGCAACCCGTCCAATCCTGCGTATCACCCTGTATGGCCCATAAAAGCGGGGCTTGAGCTTATCAGCTCCCTTATGCTTCAGTGATGACTGTCGGTATGGCTGTAATCGTAGGTAGACCAAGTCCCCTACCTCAAACTGTCTCTCCACCCGACCCCTGTCAGCATACAACTTCTGCTGGTTTTGCGCTGTAGCCATATTATCCTTGAGAGCTCGAAGGATGTCTTGACTCTCTTGGATCCAAATCTTGGCTCTCGGAGCCTTGCTAGCACCAAACATCTCGTCAGCAAAAGATAAAGGATGATATCCATACAAAACATAGAATGGTGACATACCAATGGACATGTGATGTGTAGTGTTGTGGCAGTACTCCCCCAGATGCAGCCACTTCAGCCATGTTCGCTGCTGCCCACTGACATAGTTACACAAGTAGCCCTTCAGCCACTTGTTAACTATCTCTGTCTGCCCGTCTGTCTGTGGGTGATAACTGGTACTTGGTGTCAACTCCGTTCCCACCAACCGGAAAAGCTTCTGGAAAAACCCGCCCATGAAATCGCTGTCCCTGTCACTGATGATGGTCTTAGGAAGACCATGTAGCCCGAAGGTCTCTCTGAAGAACAACTCGCCTACTTGCGTTGTCGTGTTCGCTGCTGCCCACTGACATAGTTACGCAAGTAGCCCTTCAGCCACTTGTTAACTATCTCTGTCTGCGCGTCCGTCTGTGGGTGATAACTGGTACTCGATGTCAACTCCGTCCCCACGAACCGGAAAAGCTCCTGCCAAAACCTGCCCATGAAATGGTTGTCCCTGTCACTGATGATAGTCTTAGGAAGACCATGTAGCCTGAAGGTCTCTGTGAAGAACAACTCAGCTACTTGCGCTGCTGTGTAGTGTGCGGATATGGCGAAAAAGTGTGTGTACTTTGTCAGTCGATCAATGATGACAGAGATACAATCCTTGCCCTGCACCATGGGCAACCCTGTGATGAAGTCCATCGAAACACTCTCCCATTTCCCCTCCGGAATGGGAAGAGGCTATAATAATCCTACGAGATGGCTCATCTCCCCTTGTTCCTTTGGCAAATATCGCACTCGCGGATATGCTGGAGTACGTCCTCCTTGAGGCCCTTCCATGAGAACCTCTCTCTAATGGCCCTGTAGGTTTTGGTAAACCCCTGATGGCCGGCCAAAGGTGAATCATGTGATGCCTGAAGTATCTTCTTCTTGACTGAGATCCCTCAGTCAAGAAGATTCGGTCCCTATAGTAGATGATCTCATCGATTACCCTGTACTTGTCGTCCGCCACATGCCCATCGAGAATCTCACATGCAAATTTGTCCTTGGAGTACTCTATTAAGAGTCGAGCCCTCCAGTCTATGTCCAAGCTCATAAGAGACAATGTGGCTGGTCTACATGAAAGGGCATCTGCTACCACGCTTTTCTTACTGTTGACATACTCAATGTCAAAGTCATACGCTTGGATCTTACTGATCTACTTTTGCTGCCTCTCCTGTAGCTGTTTCTGCTCCAAAAAGAACCTGAGGCTGTTGTGATCAGTCCTCACCCTGAACCTGTTACCCACTAAATATTGCTAGAATTTGGCCAATGCATGCATAATGGCCAACATCTCCTTGTCGTATATAGAATACAACCTCTCATGCGGAAGGAGCTTCTGGCTCTCAAAGGCTATAGGGTGACCTCCTTGCATCAACACTGCGCCAATCCCCTCTCCCGACGCATCACACTCCAAAACAAATGGTTGCGAAAAATCTGGCAATGCAAGAACTGGGCAGCTGCTAATAACCTCCTTGAGCCTGTCAAAGGCTCGTTGCGCTGTATGTGACCAACTGAATGCCCCCTTCCTTGTCAGATCTGTCAGGGGTGCAGCAAGCTGTGAGAAACTCTTGACGAACTTCCGATAGTAAGTACAAATGCCAATGAATCCCCGAAGTTCTGTCACGTTCCTCGGCTCCGGCCAATCTCTGATGGCCCCGATCTTCTCCTCGTTGACTCTCACTCTGTCCACCCCTATGATGTGTCCGAAGTACAACATCTCCATCAACCCAAACTCACACTTGGAGAGCTTGGCATAGAACTGCTGCTCCTCCAAGATGCACAACACTGTCTCAATGTGCTGGAGATGCTCCTCCCAAGTCCTGTTGTAAATGAGAATATCATCAAAGAACACCAACACAAACTTCCTCAAGTGACTGCAGAAGATGTGATTCATGCAGGACTGGAATGTAGTTGGGGCGTTGGTTAGCCCGAAGGGCATCACCAAAAACTCAAAGTGCCCATAGTGACACCTGAAGGTGGTCTTGGGAATATCCTACTCCCTCATGCGAATTTGATGGTACCCAGATCTCAAATCAATCTCTGAGAAGAACCGTGCTCCTCTCAACTCATCCATCAACTCATCAATCTTGGGTATGGGATACTTGTTCTTCAGGGTCTTCTTGGTCAGGGCCCTGTAGTCAATGCACATCCTCAATGTGCTGTCCTTCTTCTTCACCAACACCACGGAAGAAGCAAAAGGACTCGTGCTCAGCCGAATGTGCCCAAGAGCCAGTAATTCCTGAATGGCTCGTTCAATCTCATCCTGATAGGCCTTGGGATGCCTATAGGGGGTAGTAATCACTGCCTGTATGCCTTGCTCAAGCTCAATGGTGTGCTCAAACCCCTGGTCCGGTGGTTGTCCCAGCGGAATCTCCCCAAACACTGTGGCATATTGGTCAAGGATGGACTGTATCTCTGGGTGTGCCGTCTGCCCTGTAGTCCCTGCCTTTGATGCACGCAGCTCCACAGCCCACTCTATGTCTCCCTTCCGGAAGACTGCCTCCATCCGATGAGCCGAAACAGTCTGAGGCGGATATGTGTGCTGTCCCCGTATCTTCTCATGCCTCCCTGTCTTCTCATCATCCCACTCCATCTCTAGGGCCTTCTAATCTGTCGTGACCTTCCCTAGAGTGATAAGCCACTGAACACCAAGTATCATGTTGGTGTCCGGAATATCGACCAAGAAAAATTGGTTAGTCAGTGTGTAGGTGCTCATCGTCACTGATAACTCTGGAACATAACGAGCACACACCATGGTCTGATCTCCTGGGACCAAAACTGAAAAGCCATTAAAGCTCTCTGTCTGTATACCTCTCCGCTCAACCATTTGTGCATCGATGAAGTTGTTGGTTGCCCCACTGTCAACCAAAACTGATACTCGCTGGCCACGTACTGTCCCCTGTACGCGTAGCGTCAAATACTTGGGAACTCCTCGCAATGCTGCAAGGGCCCCTCTGGTAGGTGCAAAAGCTGCACCACTTGCTGCTGGTGGTGGAGGTGGCAAAGGATCCTGTGCGGCATGACTATCTCCTACCTCCACATCATCCTCCTCATCCTCTTCCTCGCTGCTCTCGGAGAAGATCTCAATAAAATGTGCTTTGCCAGCAGCACATCTATGTCCCGGTGCCCACAGCTCCTGACAGGTAAAGCACAACCGCTTCTTCTTCAACTCCCTCCTGGCATCATCATCAATCTGTGCTCGTCTTGGATTCCCCTTTGGAGGCGGAATCCTCACATCCTTTCCCTTAGGCTGGAAAGCCTGTCTCTGGGGGTAAGGTGTCCGGGTCCTAGGTAAGGTATCGTGTAAGTCTCGGGTCTTGCTAATAGCATCCTGGAGTGTGGCTGGTCTATTGGATCTAACTAGACCCTGAAGTGGCTCTGCTAACCCCTCAACAAACATGTAGATCCTTCGTACCGCGGATAGATCTGGCACCATCACTGAAACCCTCAAGAAGTCTGCAATGTAGGTCTCTGGGTTCCCGGTCTGTTTGAGCCTCGTCAGCTCAACAAAGTGCTGTTCCGGATCCCTCTGGTCAAATCTTTCTATTAGTTTCCTGGTGAACTTGGCATATGTCGTCACTGTGGAGTGTCCGAGTGTAACCAACCCATGGAACCACCAGTCCTAGGCCTCACCATCCAAATGTAATGTCGCTACCTTGATGGCCTCTGTCTCCAACATTTGGTTAAACTGGAAATAGATGTCCAGCTTCTCCACCCAAGACTTTGCCGAACTGTTTGATGAGCCATCAAACGTAGGCAAGTGGAATCTACTAGCTGTGTTGTGGGTGTCTCCATCATGATAATGCTGGTATCCTTTGTGATGGTCGCAGGGTCTACTATCCTGCTAGAGCTGAACAAAGTCTCTGAATGAGAGAGCATCGCTGAACTCTTGCCCATAGGTCTGGTACTTTGCAAAATAATCGCCCATATGACCGGGCTCTGCCTCCTGCTGGGCTCCAGCCCCCGTATCTGCTCCTAGGAAAGTGGGCATGGTAGAGCATGTAGGGGCATGTGAGGCCATCTGTTGAGTAGTATCATGCTGTGTGGCACCCTGCTCTGGCAAATGGTGGGATGTACCCGATCCCTCACCAACCTGAAAAACCCGTGGGTTCTCATGCTGTCTAGCCTCCACTGCTGTGAATCTCTGCCCCATCACCTCGATCTACCTCGACAGATCCTGCACTGATTTGAGGAGCATGTCTGCAAATATTTTTCGGTCCTCATCTGCCATCGGATCCTCCTGCTCTGCGTCCACCACAGGCTCCTCCTGTTCTGTGTTCACCATAGGCTCCTCTTGTTTTGTGTTCACCACCTGAACACAATGTCCCTTTCCGTAGGTGTTCTCCAACCTACGCTCAATATCCCTGTATTTCCTATCCCTGTAACAGATGTGGGGTTTTTCCCTCGGTGTCATAGACTGCTAGCTCCACAGGCTGAGCCAGATCTATGCTCTGATACCACTGTAATATCCCTTATTAGGGATATCCCTCAAACACAAGCAAACTCCAACCAGAGATGGACTGGGAGGGTGTTTACCAGATATGTCGCCTCTGAAAAGAGGACAAGATTTGGAGGCTATTTGGCCCTTTCCAGACTCTATCTAAGAGTATAGGAGAAAAACATACAAGTGGTATAGTAGCTGGGAAGTTCAAAGAGATAAAAATAATAGTAGTGCAACATACAATAATGAATACATGGAATATAAGCAGATACTCGAGAAATGCAGAGAGAAATGCTAAGCCATTTTATTATACTGAGTAATGGAAAGAGTTCAAGCGGTGATCAGAAAAATAGCTCCTCGACTTGCACAAGGCAAGTGAAGAAATACACTCAGAATGGTAAGGAAATGGCCTCTCTCTGAACTGCGTCCAAGCTGCCGGAGAACTACTATGTTGCTAATACTGCTGGAATCAAGTGAGGATTTGGGGCTGTTCCCCTCCTCAGAAAATGTCGAAACTCTGGAATCAGCCTCTACTCAAAAAACCCTGAAAAGCCCATAAAGCTTTTCTAAAATAGCTGACCCCCGAAAATCACCCCCTTGAGGATCTACGCTATCCCTCAAGGCTCTGCCCTGCTCTTGAAGAGAATCCTCCAAAACTCTACTCGAAACTCTGCCAAAACCCTCCAATATGCAAGGGTTGATCCCTTGCTCAATCTCCAAGCTCAAATCCTCCACAAAAACCCAGTCTGGAGTTCCTACCAAAAGAGACTGCGTCCTCCCTTCTCAAGACTGCGTAGTCATCACAATGCTTAGTTCCTCCTCAACTCCAGAGATCGCTCCTCCTGCAAAATACTGATGAAACTACCTTGCCCGAGTAGGCACTCGAAGTCCCCCGGGGCTAAGGGTGAGATCTCCGGACAGAGACACTCGATGCACTAAACAGTGCTGCAGACAAGCTAAACAACCAGCGTGCTCTAAGTCGAAGTGACTAGCTCAAATTCCACATAATCTGATCATCAAAATGAGGAGGCTCCTCTCTACTTTATAGTGTTGGCCTCTCTTAAAACCCTAAGGCCCACCTCCTCCAACGTAGCCTCTCTCTTGCCATGTGTTCCTTCTCCATCTGTGCAGTCCCTCCAAGTGTCTATGTGGGCCCCTTCTCTATGTGGTCCTTGGGCCCCCTTGGCTCCCCTTTTAAGTTACAACGTTGTGCTACTAGGGAGTGACTTTATTCATAAAGTGAGTTATGTCCCCCTTTCCTCACCTTTTTATTTATAAATAGCTATAGAAGGCAAAATTGAGCAAAATCGAATATTCCAGTTAGCCATGGCTAATTAGGAATATTACACAGAATCAATGGATGAGCTTTCAATTATTCAATTTTTCATATTTATATATGCTATGTTAGTATGTGTCTCAAAGTGCATGCTACAATTCATGTCAGCTTTCAACGACATGATGGTTGGATGTCCTGGATCAATAACCTTATTACCATAATGGTTTTTTGAGCATATAGACCAGTTCACATTCATCATCTCTTACCGTGTCCATTATTTCATAAGGAAGTTGCAGGTCAGATGTGTCTTGGTGCTCATTGATGCCTGCTTTTCAACAGCCCTGCCAACTCAGTGGCTATTCAATTAGCTTCAAAGCAATAAATACGTACCAGAATCAATGGATGGGCTTTCAGTTACTCAATTTTCATATTTATATGCTATGTCAGTGTGTCTCAAAGTGCATGCTACAATTCATGTCAGCTTTCAACCACATGATGGTTGGATGTCCTGGATCAGTAACCTTATTACCATAATGGTTTTTTGAGCATATACACCAGTTCACGTTCATCATCTCTTACCGTGTCCATTATTTCAAATTTTTTTATGCAATTTATCCTGATTAATCAATTTTAGATGAAAGTTAAATGTAACAAAGAAAGTTCGTATGACATTAAGTATGGCACATTCCAAATATATATCTATTCATGTTAGCATTGTTCAATGGAAATTGCCCTAGGTAACTCAATCATTTCTATACTTATTCCATTTCTACTTTTCTTTGGTTGCTGTGATAAGGCACAGAGAGCTTCTACACTAAATGGTGCTAAACTGGCATATGGGGTTCTATGTCAATAATTTAGTTTCAATAAAAAAACTCAATATATGAATACATTATTTTGAATATAAATTGAAGCTATTACGATTTCACTGAAGGTTTTGAATTGTTGCCTGCTAACCTTATGTTTAAGTGGAATACTTTGATTCATTTGTCCTTGAGGTTTGCATTGTTTTAACTTTCATCTAAGCTTATGTTTAAGTTGATATAATCTTTGATTCATTTTCTGTTTCATTATAATTACTAATAAGAATGCTTTCCCAATTGTCCAGTTTAACATGCCTCCTGGATATTCCCGCAGTCTTTCTCAGCAAGTGTTTCCTGAAACAGGTGTGTCTTTTATTTATGTTTTTTTAGTAGTCTTATGTTTGATTAAGCATAAACCAGGAGTATGCATGTTGAAACAATTTTTCTATAATTGTTACGAGTCAGGACACATTCAAGCACATGTAATTTGTGAGCTCAACACATCTACTACTCTGGCACCTGACACATAAAAAGCCAAGTTTCAGAAATGTCCTTTGGACGGTCATTCTTATTCCATAATTTTCCTCTATCCCTTTACAAAAAGAGGAAGAAAAAAGAAAACAACGAAATAATTTGCTGACAAATTTGATGCGTGTTTTTATATTTGCCCAATATGATTATAGTGTAAAAAGTTAGGAGAGATAATCAGAAACATGGAAAAACTGAAGCTAGGGACTAGAAAAGAACTCCAACTTCTTGTTTATGTGGTACTGCTCAAACCTTCATTTGTAATTTTACCTTGTTAGTGCTTAACACAGTAAGTAACATACTCTCAGAGATTCGAGGTGTCAAATATGGAAGCAAAATGATTTGAAAATGCTTTATAATGGTAAATATAATTACTTGGAGTCAAAGAAATTGAGATGGGGATTACTACTTCAAAATCTAGCATGTTATTGCAAAGCCTCACTAAGCATTCTAGATTAAGAGCAACAATGGGATCAATAACCACTGTTACCTTAGCAATTGTTCCCCTATTATTCTGTGGTCAGATATTACCTCAACAGAGAGTCTTCCCCAACAGACCTTAGGGATTAGATGACCCAAGTGTTCATAGGCTAAATTTCCCTTAAGGGTTTTGCAAATAAACTCACCCAATGATATTTTTCAATGAATAAGGCTTCAAGTGAGATGAGATGTAACTTCAAAGTAATGAGTTCAAAAAACCCTATGGCTAAATTTAGAGGGCTTAATATGCCTTGGAGAAACTCAAATACGTTCCCAAACACATGCTACCTTTAAGTTACCATTTGTTGTTGTAAATTAGGGTTTCTAGCAACACAATTTACAGCATGAAAAATTTACAAGAACAATATGCAAAATATCCTAAAATTGATAATAGAAAAGTTGAAGCAAAAGACCAATTAAAGAATAACTTAGGAAATAAATGACAGCAAATTTCAATGGATGAAAACCAATGTTACATTTATTGTTAGGGGGTAAAAAATTTAAATTATTGGAAATTATCAAAAAATATCGAGAAATTTAAAAAATACAAAAATAATCATTTTTTTTTTCAAAATTTTAAACTTCTAAAACAACATCAATATCAAACAAACACATTGTCACATAAATTTGAAGATAAAACTACTATATAAAATGTATAAGACATCATATGGTACGTCAAACATCAATACTTAAGTATGATATCTATTTTAACTCTTCCGAGTCACAAGTCCCGATATGATAAAAGAAAATCACATCAAAACAAAAAAGTGTATCTCATGAGATGATCATCATGAGGCATCTAGATACTACAAGGCTAATCATGATGTACAAATCATGTTGGATTTCATTACCAGTATACCAGAGACAATGATGTATAGTTCCACGCAAATATCTTAGGATATGCTTGGTTGCAATCCAATGATCATGTTTTGGCTTCATTTGAAACTGACTGATGACATTTACTACAAAACAAATGTTCGGTGTTGTATTTACCAGATACATTAAGGACCCAATCAATTGTCTGTAGCAAGTAGGATCCACCGAACTAGATTTTGAACTCCTTAACTTCTTCAAATTGGTAATCATAAGAGTCATCATAGGCTTGCTATCCATCATGCCAAACTTCTGAAGTATCTTGATCACATATTTACCTTGACCAAGATATATCTCACCTAGCTTTTGCCATACTTCTAGTCCCAAGTAATAATGCATAATCCCAAGATGCTTCATATTGAATTCAGTTGCTCACTGTTTCTTGCATTCCTGAATTCGATGCTCTACACCTGTGACTAGTAAATCATCCACATACAAAAGTATGATAACTGGTTCATCTTGGACCACCTTGATGTATAGGTTAGGATCTATAATACTCTTGGTAAAACCAAGTCTTAATAGGTATGCATCCATTCTAGCATACTAGGCTCTAGATGCTTTCTTTAAGCCATATATACCCTTCTTCAGTCTGCATACATGAATTTTCCTCTAATTTATTTCAAATCCTTGAGGCTGCTCAATGTTAACCTCTTCATCAATGGTCCCATTCAGAAATGTTGCCTTAACATCCATTTGATGAATGTTCCATCCCATTGTAGCAACCAATGAAACAAGCGATCTTATTGTGGTGTATTTCGCTGTGGGAGCAAAGGTTTCATCATAATCAATTCTTCTTTTTGTGAGAAGCCTCTTGCTACAAACCTTGCTTATATTTATCAATGCTCCCATTTGCAGCGTGCTTTATCTTGTAAATCCATTTTGAAGTGACTATAGATTTGTCACTTGGCCTTGGGATAATTTCCCAGACATCGTTCTTCATCATGGACTGGGATTCTTCCTGCATAGCATTCCTCCATTCTTGATGTTTAGTTGCATCTTCATAGGAGGGAGGTTCTGCTTCAATAAGCTTTGTCATGTATGCGGCATACCCAAAATACCTCTTTGGTCTTTTACTTTTTCTGATAGTCCCAAATGTTGTATGTCCTTCTGCTTCTTGTAGTGTAGCCTTCAACCAAGCAGGTCTCTTTCGATTTTCTGGAACAATTACTTGTTGTATAGGCTCACAAGGACCTTCAACATCTTCTTGAATGGATGTTGGATCTTGACCATGATAGTCCATTGAATTATCTTCAAAAATAGGTATCTCTTCCTTATCAGAGTCCATTGGAACATCCTTCAATTTCTTGTAAGCTATACATTCATCAAAGATGACATCCATGCTTACTTCAATTCGACGATCCTCCGTAGTATATATGCTATATGCTTTAGATGAAGCACTATACCCAACAAAGATGCCCTTGAAATTAGTAGGATCTAACTTCTTTCTCTTGTCCTTAGGTATATGAATATACACAAGAGACCCAAATATTCGAAGATGATCCACACAAGGCTTCTTTCCTGTAAATGCTTCTCCCGGAGCCATGTTGTTGAGAATCCTGTGAGGATTGCGGTTCTATAAGTAAATAGTTGTCATACATGCCTCTCCCCATAGAAATTGAGGGAAATCTTGATCATGTAGCATAGCCCTTACACATTCCTCAATGGTTCTGTTCTTTCTTTTTGCCACGCCATTTTGTTCAAGATTATAAGGAACAATGAGCTCCCTCTTGATTCCTGCTTCCTTGCAGAAAGTTATCAATTCTTTAGAGGTGTATTCTCCATCATTATTTCACCTTAGAGTTTTGATCTTTCTCTCGGTTGGGTTCCCCACTTCTGTAGTATACCTAGGGGGGATAGTATGGGGTATAGAGGGAGGTACCCAAGGGAATAATGTAATAATGGGATGGGCCATAGTAAATAATTAAAGTGGTTAACCCACATCATGTAAGGGACCACAAGTGGTTAGCAATAATGTAATAATCCCATGGTATTAGATGTATGGTATTGAGAGAACCATGGTAATGACCCATGTTATTGTATGTACTATGTATGAATCCTATATAGAGGCTAGAGAATCCCCATTGAGAGAGGTCAAGCAATATTATATGGACAAGCATATGGCTTGTGGAGTGTTTTTCTTCCTTAAGGAATGAATGTATGGTATTGCCCTACCTGAAGGGTTTTGATATTAATAAAGATCTGAAGTTTATATATTTCTCTCTTATTATTTCTGGGTATATGTGCATTATCATATATTTGTTGGCTAGATCTATTACAACTTCATTCTTGAACTCTTGAAACTTTTCAAATACCTCATCCTTGTTTTTGAGAAGGTATAACCAAGTTTTTCTTGAGAAATCATCAATTAAGGTTACATAATACAAGTGCCCACCAAGAGACTTAACTGCCATAAGTCCACATACATTTGAATGTATGAGATCTAAGATTTCCCTAGATTTAGTATCACTTGTTGCAAATAGTTTCTTTACATTATTTCCTAGAGCACATCCCTAATAGGTTGCTTCATGTTCTTCCTTCATTTTGAGGATTCCATTAACCATTTGATTGAGAGATGGAAAAATCTTGTAATGAAGGTGTCCATACCTTCAATGCCATAGTTCAAAAGGACTCATATCCAAGTGGACAAGGGCATGAGATAGAGGTGTAAAAGGTCTATAAAGTGCTCCTTCACAGATCCCAATCACCCTTGCATCATCAATACTAGATCCCTTACCGAAACCAAAACCTTGCCATCAACAAAGGCAACTCTATCACCCTTATCCTTTAGACAAGAAATAGGAAGTAAGTTTTTCTTCAAACATGGAACTAGGGTTGTGGAGGAGCGCCCCCCCACGAACCCGCTCCCAATTCGGGCTCCGCTCGGGAGCTAGTCAAGAGCGGGCTCCCGAAATCGTTCCCGAAGGGTGAGCAATTTCGAGAGTGCACTCGGTTTTTTGGGAGCGATTAGGGGAACTCCTTAGTCTTTTTTGCAATTTTTTTTTTTGTAGTAACATTCCAAATGCAATATTTTTTTCAAAGAAACAAATAATTTTTGAGTGGGGCAGCCTAATGATCAAGCCTATGGCCCTAGTATTGATATGTGATTCATGGTAATGTTAAATTCTTAAAGTAAAAGTGACATTCTCCTTAATCTTCATTTTCATCCTTTTACTTAAATTTTTAGCATTACCATGAAATGATTCAGGATGTTTGAGAGTGGTTCCGATCTCATTGGATTTCATATGGAGAAAGTAGAATTTTATATCTCCTTCAAAATCCAATAGACTTATTAGTTTTTCAGGATTTCAAGACTGGGGGGATTGCAATGTTTCCATTGGATTTTGTCATGTATTAGGGTATGGAACTCATATGTAATCAAAAGCACCAATCCCTCTATGTACATTGATGTTAGTGACATTGGTTGTTGAACTCCTCTATCATGACCCTACTAAAAATGTACCCATCACTCAAACAAAATCTTGACTTGACATACTATGTTTTTTCTATCTTATGTTAATGCTTAGAGGGTGATATTAATGACAAAGATCCTTATATAGATCTAGAGGTAATGACAAAGATACCTCTGGATATTAATTCTTAGAGGGTGATATTAATGACAAAGATCTTGATTTTCCAACAAGGCTAAAAAATTAGACATTTCTCGTGGTGGCTAAAAAATTAGACATTTCTCGTGGTGACAAGAGGCCCAAGCATTAGCAATAGATAATAGATTTACTTATCTTTTCTAGTTTCTAGTAGTTTTTATAACTGTTGACTCTTTCATATTTATTATGATATTTTTATATGACAATTTAAGTTTGAAGTTTGAAGTTGGCAATTATAACTCATTGGTAATGAATTATGAATATGATGCTTCGTGAAAGTTGAAAGTTGGTTCATTTCATTTCATTTTATAACATTTCATTTCATGTTAGATATTATTTGTTGTAATGGTTACACTTAGCTTACTAGTACAACTTTGGTGATCAATGATGATAAATGTTATATATTGAATTTTGAAGGCTTGGAACTTTAAGATTGATGAATCATGAGACTAAATATGTTGTATGTTACTATGTTACTAACTTGTGGATGTGGTTGATGAAGATTATAACTTCTAGATGATTGTTGTTATATGGCTCAATCTATGTTTTTTATATCTAATTCATCATTCTACATGCTTTTGTTGACATACATGCATCAAAATAAATAAAAATAAAAATAAAATATATTTATATAAAAAATCGCTCCCAAACTGGGAGTTTCTGAAAATGCTGCTCCCGCTCCCGCTTCTGCTCCCGTTCCCACTCCCACTTCTGCCCTTGCTCCGGCTCCCGTTCCCGCTTTTTCCCTCACTCCTGCTCCCCGTTTTTGCTCCCACTCCCATGTAACCTTGCCTGGAACATATAGAATGTTGTTGAGGTGAATGCTTCCTCTAGACTCGAGCTCTAATGAAGTAGATCCAATGCCTTTCACCGGATAGCTCTTGTTGTCTCCAAGTTTGATTGAGTGAGAGGAGATCCATTTTGGTAGGGTCTGAAGCTAGCTACATGCTCCTGTCATATGTCTAGAAGCACCACTGTCGATAACCCATACATTCTCGTCCTTGAAAGTGCAAGATAAAGCAGAGAATAGACTTCCTTCTATTATTCTCTTTGCTACCTTGGAGATGATCTTCAACATATAGTTCTTGATAGATGTAGCGAGATTTCTAAGACACTTGAAACCCTTCTTCATAACCCTTTCCATAGTGCCAACTATAATGTGATCTTTAGTCTCCTTTCTGAACCTTAGCTCTGATAGCATGTTGGAAAATATGGAGAATTGTAGATTAAAACTTATTTTCCTTATCTTTATACTTACTTGTGATGTTAGTTGGCCTTAAATTACTTTTAGTTCTGTTCATCAAGTAATTATCAAAACATTGAAGATCACAAAGAGACAAAGTACAAAGGATATAGGTTCCAAGCCAGGGAAAAACCTCTTCAAAGGAAAAACCTAGGTAGAAATGTTTCTTTTCTTATAGAATCTTCTTACAAAGAGACTTCCGAGACTCAAATACCAAAGCCAACAAACTCTACAAGCCCCAAGTAAGCCCCTAGCAAGACCTCCGTCAACGCAACTTCCAAAACTTCAATATTGCAATTTTGGCCTCTGCAACAGAATTTCGGCCCTACAACTTCGCCCCTGCAACTTGCAACATCAAAACCCTAACTTCACACGTGTGAAGAGAGAGAGAGAATCCAAAGAAAATTTGACTTCTTTTCCTTCCTTCCTCATCTTTCCAGCTCTTCTTTTCTCCTTCGCTATCGCAGATCAAACTTGTGCTTAATGAGTGCCCAAATGAGTCGAGCTCCTCTCCTTTATATAGCCTTTCTTGAGGGTCAAATTCCTTCCCTTAAGGATGACCTATCCTTGCTCCTGGGCCAACTTGGTCTTGGGCTAATACATTGCTTTTTCTTAATAATATAAATATTTATCTTTATTACAATGAGTCCAAATGGGACTATGGCACATGACAAAATTTATTCTTTATCCTAGAAAGACCTAGAAAATATAAAAGCACGAAGAATATGCTTTTGACTCAAACTTGAGTATGGAACCCATAGTGCAAAAATGAAATATAATTTCTTTATCTTTCTTTATAAAGAATATAGAGTGTCATGATTACAATTAGGTCATTACAAAGACCGAACCTAGTTACAATTTTCAATAGTGTTAGGGTGAGTTGGAGCTTGCTAGGTTGTAGGAGCATCCTTTTAGTTGACTGCTAAGAAAACCAAGGCGTAGGAGCATCTTTCCAGTTGGACTTGGAAAATTGGATGCTTTTCTAGAGTATTGGGGAGTTGGGGCTTCCTTTTCAATTGGAGCTGAAGCATTTGATGTACTCATAAATTATTAGAGAAGCGTTTGATGGTTTTTTGTCCTAGAGGGGGTTTTCCACCTAAAATTCTTGTGTCTCTTGTCCACTGCTCATTTATGTTTTTGAATTGGTATTGAAGATTAATTAATGCTCTGAAAAAGATTAATAAGTTACTCATTTCTAGGAAATATTTGTTGAAGAATGTAACTAGGTTCGGTCCTTGTATTTATATTTGAGTCAAAGAATGAAAAATATTTTTTTATTATTATTACAATAACTTATTAAAGCATGGGTTTCATGCTTGGTTCGTCATTTTATAGGTCAAAATCCCCATTGTGTACTTCTAGGTTTTATACTGAGTCATTAGAGTCATTGTCCATTTAGTGAGACCCTTCTTGGGCTTTTGTATCATGTAAAAAGAATTATTATTGAGTAAAAAATGTAATTTTTCACCTCCACACCAAGTCGGTCCTAGCCTAATGAAGTCGGCCTACAAGAGGACAATTCGATCCACAGAAGAGGCTATATATAGAAGAGCAGTTCGATCTATTTGGACATCAACGCAACAAGTTCGATACACATCAAGGAAGTGCAGAAAAAGTGCGAAGTTCAAGGGGAAGAAGGAAGAAGTACAAGTCGGATTTTATGGGCTATCTTTCTCTCTCTTTTATGTGAAGTTATTGGGCTATTTACTTGATTGAAGTTTTGCTACTGGGAGGGTTGAAATTTTGAAAGTGCTGGGTTGAAGATTCTGCTGGAAGTTCGAAATTTTGGATTTGCTTCGTCGAAGTGCTGCAGCGACAAGGTCTAAGACCTAGATTGAAGTTGTTGGAAGGAAGGGCTGACTTGGTGGTTGGAGGAGGTCTGTGTAAAGGTTGAAGAGTCTGGGATTATCTCATCTTAACTACTGAAGGAAGATGTTTGACTGGGTTTTCCCCTAGATAGGGGTTTTGCCCTGGCAGAGTGCCTACATCTTTTGTCTCTTGTTCTTGTGATCTTCATACACACATGTTTGGTAATTTCTTGATGAAAGATAATATAATAAAGATATAAAGGAAGTCAATATAATTCACAAGTAATTATCAAGAAAGATAAATGTAACCCTAATTCTACTAGCATTGATTTCTCAACATGGTATCAAAGCTAAGGTCAAGGAAGATTGGAGCACTCTATTAACTTGAAAGAAAGGATTACTCCCTCTATGGCAAGATACTTGAAAATGGGATTCAATATTGCAGGAAGGTGGATCAAAAGAATCATCTACAACTTATTCGACAAGGTCAAAATTAAAGGGTTTTTGGCTGCACTCACAGGCTCACTCAATGATGACAATGCATGGATTATTGATAGTGGAGCATCAAGACACATGACAAGAGATAACAAACAACTTCATACTCTATCAAAGGAACAATCTTCTCATGGAGTGGAACTGGGAGACAATAAAAGCTATGTTGTGAAAGGCTAGGGATCAACTTCTTTGAAGCTGGACAATGGAGCGAAGCTACATCTCAACAATATACTCTATGTTCCAGGTTTGAAAAAGAATTTACTTTCAATTTCTTGCTTAGAAGATAAAGGTGATAGAGTTGCTTTTGTAGATGGAAAGGTTTTGTCTTGGGGTAAAGATTCAAGCATTGATAAAACTAGGGTTATTGGAATTCGTGAAAGAAGTCTATATAGAGTAATAACACCATATCCTCAAGCACTAGTTCACATGGAAATCAGTCCCATTGAACTATGGTATAGAAGATATGGACATTTACATTACAATGTTATTCCCTCTCTCATGGTAAATGGCATTCTGCCATGTCCCTTCCGAAATAAATTTGTAACAGGTTTTGGTCTCTCCACAATTTTGCATAAATTTTGATAAGTAAAAGAACCCAAGCATTTTTGACTCAGGAACTTAGGAGAAAGGAAGGCTGAATTAGATTTCTAGTGGAAGGTGGGGACCACCCACGTGGGAAAACGCACTTTGGCACTTGGGCAATTCGAATTGGCTTGGAGAGGGGCCCACATGAGGGAAGGAAGGCCCACGAAGATATAAGGAGGAAGAGCTCCACAACTCAGGCATTCATTTGCACATCGAATTTACTTGTGTTGCTCGAGCTGCATAGCCGAGTTAACTGGCTGTTTAGCATCGAGTTTCTCAGGTGGGAGACTCAACCTTTCCTTTGGGGGACTGTGGCCATACCACTTAGCCTTCGAATTAGCAGAACGTATTTCTGGAACACACAGAAAGCGAAACACGCAGAGATGATTGGGATTTCCTCCAGGAGCACTTGCTGGGAAAGTTTGGAGAGTTGGAGTACAACAGAGAGTAAGCCTTTGGGAGGAGTTTGGGAGCAGGAGGTTGCTGCATTTGGGGGAACTCGACTTACAACTTTTGTGAACTGTGTAGAGGGCCATTTTAGGGCTCACGTGGGAGTTGGTGGAGAGAGCTATGGAGCTGGGATCAGTTGAGAGAAGGGAGGAAAGTCATAGGGGATAGAATCTCAGTTTTTGGGGCAGATTTGGAGGGCTTTCCCAGCCAATTCCAGACAGTTCAAGTTTATTAGCGTGAGGAGGAGGGCGTGGTCCTTGGAGGTCGACTTTCAGGGGTTTGAACTAGGCCAAACCCTTTCTGGGTTTTGGTGGGTTTTTGTTGAGGAGCCGAGAGCTGAAGTTGCAGAATTTTCTGAGCATAAGAAGCAGAGTTTCCAGGAGGCAGCACAGTTTTCTGGGCAGCATAGATACCTCTGGAGCAGCAGTTGGGCAGCTCTAGGATCATCATTTGCTCACTTGGGTTTTGTCACACTTGTCCTTGGAGACAAGCCCAGGTTCACCATTCCATCACTGTTTTATTTGCTCCATAATGATTTAATAAAATGGCTCAGGTGTTCTCTATTTCCAGTGCTTTCATGGGTGTTTATTGATTGTATCTCATTTCTGGATGTTGGTTTCTCTATTTGTTTTGTTATCACTGAATTTCCTAGTTAGGAATATTATAGTGGTATCAGAGTCCAGATCTTGCCTCAGCCATGGGGAGTTTCTCCTATGAGTGAAGGGGACCGACAAAATATTACATAGAAGAGGCAGAGGTACCGAAGCAGAGAAAGAGAGTTGGAGATCACTCCAGACATAAATGATGGGGGAAAGGCAACAATAGTGGAAGACATGGGAGAGCCTAAGAGTAGGGAGGAGATGGCCTTTGATAGCCTCTTAAAGGCTCTGAATGATTTAGTAAAGGATTAGAAGGAAATGCTAGAGGAGATCAAAATGCAGAACTGGGAGAGAAGCGCTCCTAGGGGGTTTCTATTTGGAAAGACTTCAGGGGCCTCTCCACAATTCGACGATCCTTCACCTGCGACACAACCTCCATCAACAAGTGGGCCAACTCGAGCTACACTGCCCTATTTTGTGCCTTTGGCACAAAATGAACCAGTAGGGGTTAAAGATCCTTCACAAATGGGAGAGCACTTCAGGGAATGGCAATCCATGGGAGTAGACTTCAGGGAAGCACTCTCTTTCAAAGATTTCTGCAAACTCAAGCAGAATGAGAAGAGCAAGGGCTATGGAGGATAGGGTACCCAAAGCTATGAGTTGCAGTGAATTATAGGGACAATGTACTTCCCCACATACGATGGCAGTGCCAAGTGCACCGCTTAGGTCTGGGTTGAGAAGATGGACACTTATTTCCAGCTCAACTGGATGATGGAGTTGGAGGCCATCAAGATGGCCACGCTGCACTTAGAAGGGGAAGCCCACGACTGGTGGTTTCATGGCTTGGCTACCTTGGGGCATGCCAATGTGACTTCATATGAGGATTTCACCAGGAGGGTGGTGGAGCGTTTTGATCAGAGGGATCTGGAGGCTCACTTCAGGGAGCTAACCCAACTTCGACAAACAGGTAACCTAGAGTAGTACATATTAGAGTTCTTGAGAGTCTCAGTGATGGTGTCGGACCTATCAGATGCTCGGAGGGTGTACACCTTCATAGAGGGCCTACTTGAGCCCCTGCATGGACTGGTGAAGTCACGCAGACTGTCCATGCTGCAGGAAGTAGTTACATGTGCCAGAGATTTATAGGGGCCATCTCCAAGTCACGAGAACCCTTTCCTGCATGTACTCCCTACCTGCAGAAGGGGAGTGATACTAGACCACTGTCATAGAGAGCAACGCAGGGGGGAGGCAGCTGGATGATGAGACACGGAGGGACCTTAGGAGGAGGAAGTTATGCTTTACTTTTCGGGAGCCCTGGGCACCAAGCCATTGGTGCACAACTAGCAAAGCCCACTACATCGAGGTCTACTCAGATAGTGATCAGGAGGATGAGGTGGAGTTGGAGTGTGGTGTGGGAGATGGTGAGAGTCCGGCAAAGAGGGGACCACCACCACCACCTCCGCAAGGAGGGGCATCCTTTGCCATTATGGGCACTTCGAGTTTTTGGTCATGCCCTTTGGGTTGACCAATGCCCCGACTACCTTCCAGTCTTGTATGAACCATGTGTTCTGGAGGTAGTTGAGGAGGTTTGTATTGGTGTTTTTTGATGACATATTGATATACAACAGAACTTGGGAGGAGCATCTCCAACACTTGGAGGAGGTGATGCGTATTTTGGAGGAACAACAGTTCTATGCCAATCTATCCAACCGTGAGTTGGGCTTGACCGAGTTGCTCTACTTGCGACATATTATTGGCACAGATGGGGTGAAGGTACGTGAGGCGAAAATACGAGCTATCCATGATTGGTCGGTACCTAGAGATGTGACAGCGCTGAGGGGCTTCTTGGGCATCTGCACGTATTACCGAAAGTTTATCATGGGGTTTTCGTAGTTAGCAACTCCTCTCACAGATTTGACTAAGAAAGAGGCTTTCACATGGATAGATATGGCACATTCAACTTTTGAGTGCCTCAAGGAGGTGATGAGCAGCTGTCTAGTATTGGCACTTTAGGATTTCTCCCAGTCCTTCACCGTGGAGTGTGATGCATCTAGTGTTGAAGTTTCTAAGATTACTTAGTTAGAAACCCTCCATGCACTTTATCTAATTTATTCCTACCTACTTATTATTTTCCTTAATAAGTTATTTACAATGTAAGTACTCAAATGTTGAAGTTTCTAAGATTACTTAGTTAGAAACCCTCCATGCACTTTATCTGATTTATTCCTACCTACTTGTTATTTTCCTTGACAAGTTATTTACAATGTAAATACGGAAAATAAACACTAGTGCATGTTCAACATATTACGGATCAACAACTAAAAAGAAACAGAGACAAACACACCATATGACACCATTATTTTTGGAATAATGTCCCCAGATAAACCCAATGTGGGAAAACCGGTGCAACTATGTGAGGGTTTTCTTATTAAGCAATATCAGAGTACAATCTGGGTGTCGAAACTGGCCTACCCAACAGAGAATTTCCTTAGCAGTAATACCTCTTTGTTTTTGACAAATCTATTGGCTGAAACCCCGGATAATCCTTACGGTAGCTACTTAGCACCAATCTGCCCCAGAAACCCCAACATCTGCCCAATCTGGACTGCATCAACCTCTTCTAGCCCAACGCTGGACCTGCGTCAGCCTATCTTTGCCTGCGTCAGCCCCAGGAGGCCCTGCATCAGCGCTCTAAGCCTCTGCGTCAGCTACGCTGGTCTCTCTAGTGCTCTGCGCAGCACTTAGTTGCCTTTGCGTGGCCGTGCGTGAGCACTGGCTGCTCCTGCGCCACTCTCTTTGGCTGCTTCACTGCTTTCCTGGCACTATCTCTGCCTCTCTGTCTCTGTGTACTCAATGCCCCTCAGCTGCTCTCTGATCACTGATTCTATTTCTCTTAGCAAACCCCGCTCTAGAGAATAGAATGACTAATCACTCTGGTGTGTTCTCCAAGTGACTCTCAAGCCTCCTCTTATACTTTTCCTATTGACATATCAACCGTCGAGATTAAGTCCCCAATCAACAGCTAAGATTAGATCTAGCTTGATCCATGTCTTTTGGACCACTTTAACACAGATTCATATTAATACACATTAATATTTTATTTTCCCTATGTTTCAACTTAGGGATAGTGTTGCGAAAATCATGATATTATCGGCAAATCACAATTTTTTGTGTTTGGAAATATTATCAACTGATTTTTATGCTAATTTTTTATTCTCAAAAAATAGCGCTAACTTGAAAAAATCACGATTTTTTGGAAAAAAGTCTTTTGGAATGAATATATATATATATATATTTATTTATTCATTCTTTTCTTTCCGATTTTTTTATGAGGAGGAGGAGGTGACACAACCTACCCAGGCTACCCCTGTCACCAATAGAGGACGTGGTCTACCTCCTGTAGCTCTTAGTTCTTCAGCTTCTAGAGCATCGCAGAGTCCATTGCCAACTCCACCGACATCTACATCTAGAGGGAAAGGGAAAGCTATTGTATTTCTTCGCAAGAGGGGCAGAGGAAATCAGTAGTATTAGACTTTAGTTATTTGGTTCATTTCATTGTATATGACATTATGAGTCATGATATGAGATACATTATTATATTTTTTGTTGATATTTTGAGGTTGAGTTGGGACTCAAGAGTCAGGACTTACTATTCAGGTCATGATTCACTGTTATGTGTGATGTAGCACTAGAAATGATATTACACATCTTATATATTAGTTCTTTTATCATATTTATGTGTCAATGTATTTATTTTATGTTGTAGATGCTTTAGATATTAAAAAAATTGAAAAAAAATGGATATTTTTGTATTTTACGATTTATTTTTTTTTATTTTTTATTTTTTATTTATTTTTTATTTTTTTATTTTTTTATTTTTATTTTTTATTTTTTATTTTTATTTATTTATTTATTTATTTTTATTTATTTATTTATTTATTTATTTATTTTTTATTTTATTTTTTATTTTTTATTTATTTATTTATTTTTTTTTTTCTGATTTTTTCCCCTCGCCAATAATATCCCGATAACAATAACAACGACATTGCTTAGGGACTCCATTAAAATATGAATTATTTTAATAGCTCCTGATTTGTTTAGAATCTGCCCAAACCCTTTTTGGGTATTGGAGATCTCATGTGCCCCAACTTCTCCACCAAATTTCGTGGCTAAAGTACATCCGATGCTACCCCAAATCAACATCTAGTGAGGGAATCAGCGCAGTTTTATGTTAGGATGGGCACCCCATTACTTTCGAGAGTCGGAAGCTCTTACCCCATGAGAGGTCATATTCTATATATGACAAGGAGATGCTAGCCATCATGCATGCCTTGGCCAAATTTTGGCAGTATTTGGTGGGTAACAGATTTCGAGTGAAGATTGATCACAATAGTTTTCGTCACTTCATGAGGCAGCAGGGCCTCGACGACAGACAACATAGATAGGTCAACAAGGTGCAGGCCTATGATTTCAACATAGAGTATGTGTGGGGGAAACACAATGTAGTGGTCGATGCCCTATCCAGGAGACCTGCAAGCCTCTCACTCATGAGCATTTGCCATGATTGGAAGGTCCAATTGTTGGTAGAGTATTCGAAAGACAAGAGGGCATGCGAGATTCTGGAAGGAATCCACGCAGATGAGCACTACCTGGTGATGGACAAGGTCATCTACTACAAAGGGCGCTTATTTCTAGTTCCCAACTTGCAGTTGAGGGAGAGAATGCTCCAAGTAGCACATGAATCGCCATTGTCAGGGCATTAGGGGTTCAGAAAAACATACATGGCAGTCACAGAGCGTTTCACATGGAAGGGCCTCAAGGGGGACGTGTTGAGGCACATACAGGAGTGTGAGGCATGTCAGAGGAACAAAGGAGAACTGATTGACCCCGCCGAGTTATTGCAGCCGCTCCCCATCCCTGAGGGGAAATGGGAGAGTATCTCCTTGGAATTCATCACTATGCTCCCCGCAGTATAGGGCAAGGATGGCGTCTATGTAGTAGTTGATCGATTGACTAAGTATGCCCACTTTTTTTCCATCCTGACCCGGTATTCGGCTTCACAGGTTGCAGAGCTGTTCTTTTGGCAGGTCTTCTGGTTGCACGAACTTCCTAAGAACATAGTGAGTGATCGGGACAACAGGTTCATAGGAGGATTATGACAGGAGCTCTTCAGATTGGTTGGTAATGAGCTCACCCCTAGCACGAGCTACCACCCCCAAACAGATGGCCAGACTGAGCCAGTTAATCCGTGGCTGGAGGGGTGCCTTAGGAACTATGTGACTGGGCAGCAGAGGGCTTGGATTCGGTGGCTGCACTTGGGCGAGTATTGCTACAACACCACCTGTGACATGTCCATCGGTATGACTCCTTTCTGTGCCTTGTATGGTTATGATGCATTATCTTTTGTTGACATTGTTTTTGGAGACATCCAGGCCCTAAAGGCCAAAGACTGGATCCTAGAGAGCCAAGACATCCTCAAGGCTCTCAAGGACAACTTAGTAACAACACAAAATCAACAGAAGATGTATGCTGACAGGCACTGACTGAGAGACACTTTGAGGAGAGGGATTTGGTGTATCTCCGGTTACAACGATACAGATAGTCCACCTTGAAGGAAAAAGGGGTCGAAAAGCTACAACCACCATTTTATGGGCCGTACAGGGTGGTCAGACGATTTGGAGAGGTGGCCTACAAGGGGAGCATAATTCACAACATCTTCCATGTCTCATGCCTCAAAAGGGTGTTGGGACAACAGGTGACAACAGTAGTAGAGTTACCCCCACTGGATGATGAGGGCCATCTGGTTTTGGAGCTTAAGGCCATTTTGGAGACCCGAGAGTGGACGCTAAGGAGTAAGACCATTAGGGAGTTTTTGGTGTGTTGGAAGAACCTGTCGGATGAGGATGCCACATGGGAGGGTGAGCACATTCTGGAGCACCCAGTGCTGAAGTTGCTTGAGGGCAAGCAACATTTGGGAGGGGAGGACTATCATGTCCGTTCCCAAATAAATTTGTAATAGGTTTTGGTCTCTCCACAATTTTGCATAAATTTTGATAAGTAAAAGAACCAAAGCATTTTTGACTTACGAACTTAGGAGAAAGGAAGGCTGAATTACATTGCTAGTGGAAGGTGGGGACCACCCACGTGGGAAAACGCACTTGGGCAATTCGAATTGGCTTGGAGGGGAGTTGAATGGCTTGGAGAGGTGCCCACATGAGGGAAGGAAGGCCCACGAAGATATGAAGAGGAAGAGCTCCTCAATTGAGGCATTCATTTGCACATCGAATTTACTTGTGTTGCTCGAGCTGCTTAGCTGAGTTCACTGGTTGTTTAACATTGAGTTTCACAGGGGGGAGACTCAACCTTTCCTCCGGGGACTTCGAGTGCCACCCTAGGAAGGCATTTCACACTACCTTGAGGAGAATCATAGGAGATTTATGGCCATACCACTCAACTTTCGAACCAACAGAGCGTATTTCTGGAACACACAAAGGTGATTGGAGTTCATCTGAGCAGCACTTGCCCAGAAAGTTTGGAGAGTTGGAGTACAACAGAGGATCAACCTTTCGGAGGAGTTTGGGAGCAGGAGGTTGCTGCATTTGGGGCAGCTTGACTTACAACTTTTGTGGACTGCACAGAGGGCCATTTTGGGGCTCATGTGGGAGTTGGTGGAGAGAGCTATGGAGTTGGGATTAGTTGAGAGAAGGGAGGAAAGTCATAAGGGATAACATCTCAGTGTTTGGGGCATATTTGAAGGGATTTCCCAGCCAATTCCAAACAGACTGAGTTTGCTAGCATGAGGAGGAGCACATGGTCCTTGGAGGTCAATTTTCAGGGGTTTGAACTAGGCCAAACCCTTCCTGGGTTTTGGTGGGTTTTTGTTGAGGAGCCGGGAGGTGAAGTTGCATAATTTTCTGAGCATAGGAAGCAGCGTAGATTAACTTTGGAGCAACAGTTGGGAAGCTTTAGGATCATCATTTCCTCACCTGGGTTTTGTCATGCTTGTCCTTGGAGACAAGCCCAGGTGTACCATTCCATCACTGTTGTATTTTCTCCAAAAAGATTTAATAAAATGGCTTAGATGTTCTCTATTTGTATTGCTTTCATGGGTGTTTATTGATTGTATCTCATTTCTGGATGTTGGTTTGTCTATTTGCTCTATGTATCACTGAATTTCCTAGTTAGGAACATTACACATTCCCGATATTAAAGAAGATCGTGAAGAAATATGCAAGGGATGTGCCTTAGGAAAGAATACAAGGAAACCATTTGCAAGTTCTGAAACAAGGTCTAAGGAAATATTGGACTTTATCCATTCAGATGTGTGGGCCTATCTTCGATAAATCACTTGGAGGTCATCTTTATTATGTAACCTTCATTGATGATCACTCTAGAAAGACATGGCTCTATCTACTCAAAACAAAGGATGAAATATTTGAAAAGTTCAAAGAATTTAGGTCTGAAGTAGAGACCAGTGTTGCACACATCGCGATAAAATCGCGATAAAATCGGAAAATCGCGATTTTTTAAATTTGCCGATTCAAAGCGCGATTTTTATCGAAAAAATCGCCAATTTTTTTTATAGCGATTTTTATCGAAAAAATCGCGATTTTTTGAAAAAATCGCGATTTTTTCGATAAAATCGCGATTTTTTCGGTTAAAATCGCGGAGGGCGCGGGCAGCGGGGTTTTATATGGAAAAAACGATTTTTTTTTTATTCATTCAGCAGTCCGCCGCGGAGGAGAAGGAGAAGAAGGGAGGGAGAGGGTTGCCGTCGGTTGTGGGAGCGAATCGAAGCGATTTTAGGAGGAATCCAAGCCAAGATCGCCAATTTGTCCATAAACCAGGTATGTAGATTAATTTTTTTTTGTTTTGGTTCAATAAAAACTTTGTTTTTCATTGTTTTTAAAGAATTTTTGGAAATTTTTCATTGATTTGGGATGGGTTATTTGTTATGACTATGAGAACCAATTTTTGATTTTTATTTTCTCATTTTCTTTAAACATTGTTTATTTTTTTTGATTTTTCATTGTTTTTTGGCATTTGGTTGGGTGACTTGGGTTTAGAAATTGGGATTTTGGAAATAATTAGCTTGTAATTTTGCAAATGCTAAATTGTAATTTGTATTTACTATTATCATTTATGTAATCCTAAATTCCTATTTCCTAATCCTTATTTTTCCATAGGTTTGCAAATTCAAAATTCAAAAACAAACATGCCAAGGAAATTGGATCCTTTCTGGGAATATGGTGACCCTAAAACTCCGAATGATAGACAAAACTTGTATTGCAAGTTGTGTGGAAAGGAAATATTCGGGGGGATATACAGGTTGAAGTTCCACCTTGCACAAATCCCTGGACGTGATGTGGGGCCCTGTCTAAAGACAAATGCTGAAATTATCCAAAAAGCCATGAGAGCATTGGGAGAATTAGAGCACACTAGAGACGCCAAAGAAGAACTCAAAAGGCAACTAAAAAGGTCAGCTGAAGGAAGTGGGCCAAGTGGCACAGGTTCTACTGCAGCGTCAGTCAATCCGTTTGCTCATGCTGCATCATCATATTTTGTTCCTCGAACCACACCTGGTTCACAACCAACTATCGGTTCAATGATGAAAAGAACTGAAAAAGAAAAAGCTGACAAGTTGATGACAAAATTTCTCCTCTGGAGTGATATTCCTTTCAGCATTATAAGGAATAATCCATTTTTCCAACCTACTCTTGATGCTGTTGCCAGTGTTGGCCCGGGGTACAAACTCCCTTCTCTTCATGATTTCAGAGGCCGGCTTCTTCAAGATGAAAAGCGTGACTGCACCCAAAGATTGGAGGATTTTAGGGCATCATGGGCACAAACAGGATGCACTGTTATGTCAGATGGTTGGACTGACCAAAAGGGGAGAACCCTTATAAACTTCTTGGTTAGTTGTCCCTTGGGGACTATGTTTATCAAATCTGTTGATGCAACTCATCAAATCAAAGATGCAAAAAATTTATGTGATTTGCTGGATGTGTTTATTTTGGAGGTGGGTGCAGAAAATGTTGTCCAAGTCATAACGGACAACGCTGCAAATTATGTTGCTGCTGGTAGAATGCTTATGGACAGGCATCCTACTTTATTTTGGACACCTTGTGCTGCCCATTGTATTGATTTGATGTTAGAGGACATAGGGAAAATTCCCTTTGTCAAAGAGGCTGTTGACTCATCAAAAACCATCACAAAATTTATTTACAATCACACATCTGTGCTTAGCTTGATGAGAAAATGCACCAACAACAAAGAGTTGGTGCGCCCCGCCATTACACGGTTTGCGACGAGTTTCATATCTCTTCAATCCCTCTTGAATTCTATGTGGGATTTGAAGAGAATGTTTGTTTCAGAGGAGTGGCGTTCTTCGCCAATGAGCCGCAAACCAGAAGGAGAGGCCGTCTGCAGACTTGTTTCATACCAAGAAGACTTCTGGGCGGGAGTGCAGGAGGTGTGCGCTGTCACTGAACCTTTGGTAAAGGTTCTTCGGTTGGTAGATGGTGAGAAGCCCGCAATGGGCTATTTGTATGAAGCCATGGACAGGGCCAAAGAAGCCATTCGGTCCTACTATGATGACAAGGGAGATGATGGGTTCCAGAGACAACTCCTTCTATGGAAGGTCATTGATGAGCGATGGAACAACACACTCCATCGTCCCATTCATGCTGCTGGGCTTTTCCTGAACCCTGCATTTTCTTATGCATGTGGGTTTAATTTTGATGTTGAGGTCGTGGAAGGATTATTAACCTGTGTCCAAAAGATGTTGAGATCTTCAGAAGAACGTATGGAGATCTCTAGACAAATTGAGCAATATAAGTTGTCAGGTGGCTTATTTGGCTTTGATATGGCTGTCATTGATAGGACGGTTAAAATGCCAGGTATTTTTTAGTTTGTAGTATGTACTTTGTAACTTTGTTTCAAATTTCATTGTTTCTTCAAATTCCATTTTTTTCTTATGTTTATTTAAAATTTTATTTGTAATTTTGTTGTAGACGCATGGTGGAAGATGTATGGTGGCAGAGTACCCCTTTTGCAAAATCTTGCCATACGCATCCTCAGCCAAACATGCAGCTCCTCGGGATGTGAGCGCAATTGGAGTGTATTTGAAAAAATACACAACAAGAAGCGCAATAGGTTAACACTTAAACATTTAAAATATTGCAAATTTCCAAATAAATTTTTGAATTCATTAAAGTTTTAAACAATATTTTTTTTATAATATTAATTATTAATTATTAATTTATTATTTCATGAACTTTGTACAGGTTGGAGTCCCATAGACTTAATGACATGGTCTATGTCTACTACAATCTTCGATTGTGGGTGAAACAACTAGAGAAGACACCTGATACGGAAGCCATCTCATTGGATGGGATTGACACCACTGCTGAATGGAGGGTTGAGACCGAGAGGCCTCTCATGGATCCCACTGAGGATTGGTTAGTGCAGGATGAGGGGGAGGAGGAGGGGGAGGAGGAGGAGGAGGAGGAGCAGGAGCAGGAGCAGGGGGAGGAGGAGTTGGAGGAGCAGGAGGAGGAGGTGACACCGCCTACCCGGGCTACCCGGGCTACCCGGGCTACCACTACCACCAGTAGAGGACGTGGTCTCCGTCCACCTCAGCCTCCTATAGCTGCTACTACTAGTTCTTCAGCTTCTAGAGCACGTCAGACTCCACTGCCATTTCCACCACCACAGGCACCAGCTTCTACATCTAGAGGGAAAGAGAAAGTTGTGCCATTTTCTCGCAAGAGGGGCAGAGGAAATCAATAGGATTAGACTTTCATTTTATTGTATATGACATTATGACATGATGAGATACATTATCATATTTTTTGTTGATATTTTGAGGCTGAGTTGGACTTGGGACTCAGGACTTACTATTCAGGACATGATTCAATGTTATGTGTGATTTTAGCGCTAGAAATGATATTAAACATCTTATATATTAGTTTTTTTATCATATTTATGTGTCAATGTATTTATTTTATGTTGTAGATGGTTTAGATATTAAAAAAATTGAAAAAAATTGAAAAAAAATGAATATTTTTGTGCCAAACGATTTTTTCCCGCTTTTTTCCGATTTTTTTCCCGATTTTAACGATTTTTTCCGCTTTTTTCCCGGCGCCGATTAAATCCCGATCGCGATGTGTGCAACATTGGTAGAGACCTTAACCGAAAGAAGAATAAAGACTTTAAGATCCGATAATGGTGGAGAATACACTTCAAAAGAAATAATTGCATATTGAAAAGAAGCAGGAATTAAGAGGGAGATCGTTGTTCCCTACAATCCCGAACAAAATGGAGTTACAGAAAAGAAGAATTGAACACTTGAAGAATTTATACGAACAATAATTTTTTATCAAGATATTCCTAAATTTCTATGGGGAGAAGCTGCAATGGCTGCTGTATATATACAAAATCGAAGCCCTCAGAGAATCCTTGATAATCTGACACTCGAAGAAGCATTCACAGGAAGGAAGGCATGTGTGGACCATCTTCGAATCTTTGGATGTCTTGCCTATATCCATGTTTGAAAGGACAGACAAAACAAGCTAGATTCTACAAGCATTAAAGGGATTTTCATTGGCTATAGTCTTTCTTCAAAGGCATATAGAATCTACATCAAGGAAGGAAGACATATTGAAGTATGCAGGGACGTTCTATTTGATGAAAACCATGCCTACAAAAGATCCAAAGATATTCCTATTGATTCCGATGACGAAGACATACCACTATTCGAAGAAGAAGAGCACCACGACAATCCTACTACAAATCAAGAAGAAAAAGAAGAAGGACCAAGTGAGCCTATTCAACATATGATCATACCCGACACAAGGAAAAGGCCAAATTGATTATATGCTACTCTTGAAGATGCCTAAGGACATGGAGCTGCGAAAGGAAATTTTAGAGAAAGCAAAAGACCAAAAAAACATTTTAGATATGCTACATACATGAAAAAACTAATAGAAGATGAACTAACTACATTTGAGGAAGCTTCTCATCAAGAAGTATGGAAGAAGGCTATGCAGGAACAATATCAATTGATCATGAAGAATGGGGTTTGTGGCCTTCTATTGAAATTATTTTTGAATAGGAGGAACTATTGGAAAAATCAAAGTAAGTGATTACAGAAGTAAAGAAAAACCTGGGTCCAAAACCAGGGGAGGCTACAACATTAATTAAAATTCTGAATTCAAAAACAAGGGAAGAACTAGAAGAATATGAAATAGAGGACAAAACTAAAACTATCTTGAAGTGAGAAGGATTCTCACTAAAAGGAATAACCAGGAGAGGCTACAACATTAATTAAAATTCTGAATTCAAAAGCAAGGGAAGAACTAGAAGAATATGAAATAGAGGACAAAACTAAAACAATCTTGGAAAAGAGAAGGATTTTTCACTAAAAGGAATCTAATGCTGCAGCTAGAAAATAAATGCCATGATTTAGAAGCCAGCATTCAGAAATTTCATAAGAACAATATTCTGCATCAAAAGGGACTTCCAGGTTTGAGAGGAATGGCAAACAATCTCATTCCCCTTGAAGAATATCAACGCAGGCTCCATTCTATAGCTACAGACAGATCCAAATTTGCCAAAATCAGAGGAACTATTATAGGAAAAGCTTTTATAGAAGGCTTAAGTTTTGATTTATTGATTGAGCATGAGATCAATCATTTGTTTGTAATTAAACCCACTTTTCAGAAATACATTGAAGTGGATTAAACATTCAGAAAGTTAATTAAATATTCCACTCCAGATGAAGAAAGATGGGACAAGATATGCCAGCTCCTCAAATAAACAGACAAAGATATCTAGCAACAGACAATAGGTTTTTAGCAACAGGATGCAGATTTTTAGGAGCAACAAAACAATAGTCTTTTCAGCCCAGTGATCACCAGAAGCCTCGAATTCAATGCCAAGAGGCTTAAAAAGTTTTATTTTCCTATATTATAGATCTATTTTTGTAAACAATTTTGAGATATTTTGTAAATGAATCTTGATATTTAAATCAAGATATTTTAGGGAAAGTTGTATAAATAATTTGTAGATCAAAGTACAAAGGGTTGAACCATTGTGATAGACTCTTGAGAATGTTGATTTGTGGTAGCATTTTTTGGGCTCTAGCCATGAAAATTGGTGGAGAAGCTAAAGCACATAAGAGCTCCAAGACCCAGAAATGGTTTCGGGAAATTCCAACCGGTTGGAGAGATATTAAAATAATTAATATTTTTAATGGGGTTCCTAAGTCTAAACTTAGGAAAATTAAAATATTAATGGGTATTAATATAAAACTGGGTGAAAATATTCTAAATGACATGGTTCAAGACAAATCTAATCTTAGTCGTAGATTAGAGACTTAATCTCGGCCGTTGAAGACTCAACAGGAAAAGTATAAGAGGAGGCTTGAGGGTTAGTTGGAGATACACAAACTAATCAGTTAGTTCGATTTTCTGGAGCGGGACTTGCTGAGAAAATTCGAGCTAGTGGTTTGTTGCAGCGAGGGGCAATGAGTACATAGCAGAGAGGAAGGGATAGTGCTAGAGGGTCAGCGCAGAGATCGAAGAGGCTAATGCAGAGGCAACTAGAGCTACACATAGGCAGCTGGGGACTGCGCAGAGGCTGAGGGGCCTGTGTGGTTGACACAGAGGGCTAGAGAGCTGACGTAGAGAGCCAGGAGGCTGACGCAGAGGCTCTAGGAGCTGAGATGAAGCTAGCAGGGCTGACGCAAGGCGAAGAGGAAGCGCCAGAAGGATTTTCGTGGCGAAGACTAGAGTTGAGACACTGAATATTTGTCGACAAGAGGTATTACTGCTGTGTAACAATCTCTGTTGGGTGAGCCATTTCTAGCACTCTAGTTGTACTCAAGAATCTACATAATAATAAAACCCTCAGAACTGCTGCACCGGTTTTCCCGCATCGGGTTTTTCTGGGTACAATTGTCCAAAAATAGCGTTGTCCCTTGTGTGTTTGTCTCAATATTTCAGTCGCTGATCTCTATATGAGTTAAGGTTGCATTTGTGTTTATTTCAGTATTTATATTTATAAATAACTTGTTAATGTAATGAACAGGTAGGAGAAATTAAGCCAGATAATGCAGTAGGGATTTCTAATGTGTCAGACTTAGAAATTTCAACATGGTATCAAAGGGTTACAGATCATAGGAGGATGGAAGGCATCAATGATATAAAAAATTTGCAGTCGTCCCAAGAGACAGAGCTACTCCTAAGCAGAAGGTAGCAGAGAAGAAGTGACATAGAGGGCCTGCATCATCATTTCGAGCCAAGGAGAGGGCCAGCGCAGAGGCAGAGAGAAGCATAAGAGGTTCACGAAAAGCCACATCATCCTACTCAGCCAAGTAGGATTGACGCAACTCGCCAGAGGAGCGATTCAGCCTTTGCTGGGATTGCGCAGAGCTGGAACACTCAGTGTCTTCAGTCACCGAGGCCGAGGGAGCCGTGGGCAGACTGTGGTTGGGAACAATGTTGCACGAAGTGGCCCCTCCCCCGGTGGTTCCAAGCCCCGAAGCGCGTCCCATACGGAAGCGCCTAGGAAGCGTGGCCCGAAGCGGCGCTTCCGAATTCGGAAGTGCCGCTTCCTGGAAATTTGGAAGCGCGGTATGGAAGCACCACTTCCAGGCCTCCGAAGCGCGCTTCGTACGACGCTTCGGAGGAGGAAGCGTATGCTTCCGTACGCTTCGGAAAGGAGGTCGCGCACAAGGCAAAAAAACCAATTTTTTTTTTTAATTTATGTTAACTTAACATAAAGGGGGTGGGTTAGGGTGAGGTTAGAGTGAGATTAATGTGAGGAATGAGAAGAATAATGCCCCCATTCATTCCTCATTTTCTCACTTTGAGTTTATGAGAGTTGGAGAAGAGAAGAGAGGAGAGGAGAAGAGAAGAGAGGAAAGGAGAGGAGAAGAGAGGAGAGCTTGGAGGAGTGAAGGAGGAGGAGCTAGGAGAAGGAGGATGAGCTTGGAGCAAGAGCTTGGAGGACTTCATCTACAAGAGCTAAAGAGGTAAGTTCAAACCCCAAACTCCCTTATTTTTTTGACAATTTTTTTGTATTTTTCTTCTCCCTCTCCTACTCTTTCCCATTGTTTCTACTTGCTCCTTTACTTACAGGTTGTCCACCACCTATATCCATATTCCAAGATGGTGTTCTTTTGGCTTCTATGTATCATTCCACTCTTGGTTTTAATGATGGAAAGGGGGAATAGAAATAGAAGGGATGAAACACAAGAGGACAGTGGTCCCAATATGAGTGACCCAATGTATGATGAGGAGGAAGGGTTCGAAGAGGAAGGGGATGAACCTGAAGGGGACACTGAAACACAAGATGGGTGTTAAATTGGCAACTAGGGCCAAACTCCATGTGGGTCGGCTTATTTATGGCAGCTGATATTTTTATTGGATCCCTCTCGTCGAGAGGTGTAGGATTGATCCAAAGATCATCCGATTCTGATAAGTATTTATGGAGATATGAATTTATTTTGTTTATGTAATTATTATCAAGCCGACCAGCTCTTATGTAGGCTCTAGAAGCCCAACCGACGTGTCTATTCATCATCCTCGTTTTTAGTATAAATAAGAGAGGATTTGGAGTCATTAGAACAAGACATTCTTCATGTGAACTCCTCCTCTCCACGTCTTGGGTTTTTGGAGAAGGAGAAGACACTAAAAGAATACGTTGGATGCCCTAGCTGCCGATATTCTAAACACAGTCAAGAGTAGCTGTAATAGAGGAAGCCGCAGTCATAATCTCGTAAACATTGGAGACATCCACGCAGCTCCTGTACAGGTAATATCTACGCATAGCATGGTAACTACACGTTGTCCATATGTTTTCTGCGCATAATGGTAACCACACGCTGTCCATATGCTATCTGCGCACAGTATGCTGAAATGAATATCTACGCACAGTATGGTAATATATTCATATTCGATGCAACTGTTGAGACCCTAATACTCTACTCACGCCTTGTCAAATTGGTCTACGATATTCCATAAGGTCTGTCCTTTGCTCGACCCGCAGTGGAAACGTGGGTTGAGGGTCGAATATTTTTTTAGTATTACACTCCCGACTGAATGATTGATTGTTCTTGCCACTACCACGATGGAGTCTGATGCGAACTCTCCCAATATTCCGGACGAGCCAATTGAGCAGCCTCGTCCAGAGGTCACGAGTTTTAATTCGAATATCCCTGAGCAACAATCAGACGGTAAGGTTGATGATTGTCGACCCACTCTGTTGGTGACAAACGACGATGGAATTGATGCTCCCGGCATAAGAGCTCTCGTTGAAGTTCTCTTGGAGACTGGCCGCTATAATGTCAGTGTTTGCGCCCCTGATTCGGAAAAGTCAGTTGCTGGTCATTCTGTTACTG
Organism: Pinus tabuliformis; assembly: GCA_031772625.1. NCBI lineage: Eukaryota > Viridiplantae > Streptophyta > Pinopsida > Pinales > Pinaceae > Pinus > Pinus tabuliformis. The sequence continues at coordinate 272,529,394 of CM062809.1, read as the reverse complement.
CACGTGGTAATATCACTGTTCGTCAAGTTGAGATCAAAGGAGCAATATCCTTTGAATTATCTGAGCACAGGGTCATGATAATGAAGCCGCAGTAAGTAACAAAGGTGTTGTCAAGGTAAAGGAATCCGCAGTAGGGCATGGTGCAGTCATGGCACGCAGAAATCGCTGACACTTTCAATGTATGTGGATTTCGTAGCGTAGAAGGGTATGGTGCAGTCATGGCACGTAGCAAATTGTTGACACTCTCAATGTATGTGGATCCGGCAACATAGATCCAGGAATAGAAAATCTAGTCACATAGTTTCATGAAGACTTATTCATGGAGACAGTTAGCAGTCTATGGAGACTCTATACGATGCAGGTCATGGAGACATCAAAGCACTGTCATGGATATACACAGTCATGGAAATATACATACGCTGTTGTACACAGTGATAGACATATGTTGTAGTAGACAATCATATATATAATGGAACGCTGTCAACAGGGATTATATACTGTGTGCAGAAAGTGATATTGCTTAGGTATATAAACTTCGGTGACATAGAGATAAGAACGTTGTGTGATCTGGGCACATATAGATAATGCAGTCTTGGGCAGCAACATGATATATTGTAGATGGGCTGTGCAACGAATACATGGAGCATGGGCAGTAGCATGACGGGCAGCATTATGAGATCATATGCATGGGCAGCACCATGATACATTAGCAGGGGCAGTAGCATGATGATGATGCAACATGATAATAGGTATCAGTTGAAGCAAAATGTCTTCAACTGATCTCATCATTATAGGAGATGATCTATGCTTAGATCTAGATAAAGTCAAAGTGTTGACTTCTGTTGTAAATGTACTCTCTCTCTCTCTCTGCTGAACTTTGAAGATAAAAGAAGATTTGATCAAAGGGTTTCCCCACACATTGTGGGGTTTGTCCCTGGCTCGCGCCACATCTTGTGTCCTCTTCCCTTGGCTTGTCTTCTGCGTTTTATATTTATGTTCTATCTGCAGTTTATCGTAATGTTGATGTGATTGCTAACTGTGAAAATTTAAATAAATTGCTCTAGCATAGAACATACCTAATCTTAACATGGTATCGGAGCTGAGGTGAAGACAATGCCCAAGCAAGAGTGAAAAAGCAATCACCAAAGGTAGTTGGGACAAGACAGAAGGATCGATGGGTTCCTCATAATTCACCTCGGGTGAAGTCAAAGCAGAGAATGTCATCAGAATGGCACAACGGAAGATTCTGATGGTCCATCTTAAGATCACTTCATTGGGAAGTTCAGATCTAAGGGTGGAAGGAAAAGCGGATGCCTTATTGAAATAAGTTCGGCCGTTATGCGAAGGAGTGTCCGAATGGCAGGTCATCAAGGAAATGGTCGACTCTTCCACGAAAGCAAGGAACCCCGAAATCTCTTTTATGTACCTGATCGAACCTGATGTCCATCTCGGAAATGGAAGTCAAAGGTTACAGGGTGGCACTTATCGATAGAAAGGTACGTGTTTGAAAATAGATCTTTTAAAGATACTTTTGAGTTCAGGGTTGTATCAAGTTGCAGGAAGTCCACTAGGGGACCATGTCCATTGACTCAGCACCGGAGGTTTGTAAGTCAGATGGTGACTAGGATGCCTGAATTCAAAAAGAAGCATGAAGGTACATGTCTGAAAAGTACCGAAGGAAAATATTATAAGGGGACCATTCCCCTCATGCAGCAGGTTCACAGGTTTGGAACAACCCGAGGAGTTTGAGAATCATGATCAAGGAATCTCATGTATACAGGTGGAAGAAAGCCCTCTATGGCTTGAAGGAAAACACCTCGTGCATAGTATGAGAGGATTGATAGCTGTCTAATGCAGCTGAGATTCACTAGGAGTGAAACCGATCCAAACCATTACTCGAAGGTTGTGGATGATAAACCTCTCGTACTGGCACCTATGTTCGACAGGTGCAGACCCTCTCATTTATAGGAGACAGAGGGAGTTGGATTCTAAATGTGGGAAGATAAGTTGCAAGCTTGTGACTGCCTCGAGGATCTTAACTTTCAGAAGTTATATGGTAATGATGTCGGACCAGATTTGGGAAATGCCTCTGAGTTTCATAAACTCATTCCCGTTGATGTTCTTGGAGAACCTCCGTCCGGACATCTGTGTTGCAGTTAGCATGGTGAGCTCATATTTGGTTGAGCATCACTAGATTGGTGCCAAGAATCTTCTAAGATATCTTCAGGGCACAATCTCTCATGAATTGAGATACACTGCCAGAAATATGAAACCACATGATTATTCGAATGATGAGTGGGCAGGCAGTATGGAGGATCACTAGAGCACTTCTCAGCGCTATTTCTCTTTGGAATCTGCCTCGATAGCCTGGATGAGCAAGAAGCAGAAGTCGGTGACTCTGAGCACCACCAAGGCAGAATACATTGCTGATAGTATGGCCTTCTGTGAGGTAGTCTGGTTGCTGAAGCTCTTCAGTGAGCTGTTTGTACACATGATGAATACCACTGTGATTCTCTGTGACAACCAGAGATGGGATTCGATTATTGAGGAATCCCGTATTTGACAATGCTCCAGCAGATAGACATCAAATACTGCCTTATCTGGGATATGGTAAGTCGATGATCAAGGAGGCTCCATCGAACTGAGATGATGTGCAGGACAGAGCCCTGAGGAAAGATCAAATTTGTGATTTTCCCGAACGACTTGGAGTCATCAAGAGACCTTTGAAGAAGGGTCCTGCATGTTGCATACATTGAGCTCTGGGAGCTCTGGGGGGCTTGCAGTTCTACTGGAGCAACATACGACCACAGGGTGACTCACCCTCCCCTGGTGGTGCGCACTGGAACAAGATGATTCGCTCTCTTGTGGGACAAGATGATTCGCTCTCTTGTGGAACAGGATGATTCGTTCTCCTGTGAGGCCTGGATTGATGTGTTCTCCATGGCGGCCTGGATTGATGTGTTCTCCATGGAAATTGTAGCAGGATTGATGTGTTCTCCTGTGAGGACAGGATTGATTAAGTTCTCCTGTCGAGGCATCCTACCCATGCAGTCTGGGACTCATGGGAAGTACCTCTCATCTGATCAATGAGCAGGGAAATGAAGTTAGGGACCATAGTAGTATTGATGGACGCATCGTTGTATCTACCGTACTCCCTACGCTAGGATGACCTCCATTGATCTGGGATCAATGATACTGGTCTGGGACCAGTGGTAGGAGTTGTACATACTATGACGCTGACTTCGGGTCGGCTGAGACTGGTCTGGGACCAGTGGTACATACTCCGAGACTGACTTCGTGTCAGTGCAGTACTGGTCTGGGACCAGTGAGAGTCGTACATACTATGACGCTGACTTCGGGTTGGTTGAGACTAGTCTTGGACTAGTGGTACGCACTCTGAATCTGACTTCGGGTCAGTGGAGAATGGTATGAGACATTCTCGATCAATTCTTCTTCTTCATAGTTCAGCGGAGATGAGCAGAGCAGAGCAGAGCCAACAGAGCAGAGCTGAGCTGAGCAGAGCAGAGCAGAGCTAGCAGAGCTGAGTTGAGCAGAGCAGAGCTAGCAGAACTGAGCTGAGCAGAGCCAGCAGAGTAGAGCTAGCAGAGCTGAGCTGAGCAGAGTAGAGCAGAGCCAGCAGAGCTGAGCAGAGCTAGGCAGAGCAGTGCAAGGCACTAGTGGCCGAGATAGTACTGTTGGACATATGGATCACCGGATGGAGTTCTCCCTAGTTGAGAGGGAGTGTTAAATTGGCAACTAGGGCCAAACTCCATGTGGGTCGGCTTATTTATGGCAGTTGATATTTTTATTGTATCCCTCTCGTCGAGAGGTGTAGGATTGATCGAAAGATCATCCGATTTTGATAAGTATTTATGGAGATATGAATTTATTTTGTTTATGTAATTATTATCAAGCCGACCAACTCTTATGTAGGCTCTAGAAGCCCAACCGACGTGTCTATTCATCATCCTCGTTTTTAGTATAAATAAGAGAGGATTTGGAGTCATTAGAACAAGACATTCTTCATGTGAACTCATCCTCTCCACGTCTTGGGTTTTTGGAGAAGGAGAAGACACTAAAAGAATATTTTGGATGCCCTAGCTGCTGATATTCTAAACACAGACAAGAGTAGCTGTAATAGAGGAAGCCGCAGTCATAATCTCGTAAAGATTGGAGACATCCACGCAGCTCCTGTACAGGTAATATCTACGCATAGCATGGTAACTACACGTTGTCCATATGTTTTCTACGCATAATGGTAACCACGCTGTCCATATGCTATCTGTGCACAGTATGCTGAAATGAATATCTACACACAGTATGGTAATATATTCATATTCGATGCAACTATTGAGACCCTAATACTCTACTCACGCCTTGTCAAATTGGTCTACGATATTCCATAAGGTCTGTCCTTTGCTGGACCTGCAGTGGAAACTGGGTTGAGGGTCGAATATTTTTTTAGTATTACACTCCCGACTGAATGATTGATTGTTCTTGCCACTACCACGATGGAGTCTGATGCGAACTCTCCCAATATTTCGGACGAGCCAATTGAGCAGCCTCGTCCAGAGGTCACGAGTTTTAATTCGAATATCCCTGAGCAACAATCAGACGGTAAGGTTGATGATTGTCGACCCACTCTGTTGGTGACAAACGACGATGGAATTGATGCTCCCGGCATAAGAGCTCTCGTTGAAGTTCTCTTGGAGACTGGCCGCTATAATGTCAGTGTTTGCGCCCCTGATTCGGAAAAGTCAGCTGTTGGTCATTCTGTTACTGCACGTGGTAATATCACTGTTCGTCAAGTTGAGATCAAAGGAGCAACAACCTTTGAATTATCTGAGCACAGGGTCATGATAATGAAGCCGCAGTAAGTAACAAAGGTGTTGTCAAGGTAAAGGAATCCGCAGTAGGGCATGGTGCAGTCATGGCACGCAGAAATCGCTGACACTTTCAATGTATGTGGATTTCGTAGCGTAGAAGGGTATGGTGCAGTCATGGCACGTAGAAAATTGTTGACACTCTCAATGTATGTGGATCCGGCAACATAGATCCAGGAATAGAAAATCTAGTCACATAGTTTCATGAAGACTTATTCATGGAGACAGTTAGCAATCTATGGAGACTCTATACGATGCAGGTCATGGAGACATCAAAGCACTGTCATGGATATACACAGTCATGGAAATATACATACGCTGTTGTACACAGTCATAGACATATGTTGTAGTAGACAATCATATATATAATGGAACGTTGTCAACAGGGATTATATACTGTGTGCAGAAAGTGATATTGCTTAGGTATATAAACTTCGGTGACATAGAGATAAGAACGTTGTGTGATCTGGGCACATATAGATAATGCAGTCTTGGGCAGCAACATGATATATTGTAGATGGGCTGTGCAACGAATACATGGAGCATGGGCAGCAGCATGATGGGCAGCATTATGAGATCATGTGCATGGGCAGCACAATGATACATTAGCAGGGGCAGTAGCATGATGATGATGCAGCATGATAATAGGTATCAGTTGAAGCAAAATGTCTTCAACTGATCTCATCATTATAGGAGATGATCTATGCTTAGATCTAGATAAAGTCAAAGTGTTGACTTCTGTTGTAAATGTACTCTCTCTCTCTCTGCTGAACTTTGAAGATAAAAGAAGATTTGATCAAAGGGTTTCCCCACACATTGTGGGGTTTGTCCCTGGCTCGCGCCACATCTTGTGTCCTCTTCCCTTGGCTTGTCTTCTGCGTTTTATATTTATGTTCTATCTGCAGTTTATCGTAATGCTGATGTGATTGCTAACTGTGAAAATTTAGATAAATTGCTCTAGCATAGAACATACCTAATCTTAACAATGGGAAAGCTACATCAACACCCTTGTGGAACTATGTGACCAAACTTGATGGGGGAAAGGGTGGTGGATCTTACAAATTTGTGTGTCCTCATGGTTGTCATGAAGGAAAACCATATTGTGGTTCATATACCCGTTTGAGGAGGCATCTTTGTGGGGTGCTGGACAGTGATGAAAAAAAGGGTCCTGTGGGGGTACAAATTTGCCCAAACATTTCAACTGAAGAAAGAAGAAAATACATCCAAATAGAGATGGTTGCACAACAAGAAAACAAGAAACAAATAACTCATTTTGAATCAAGTGCAACCTCTAAATTTGGTAGTTGCTCATCTCCTCATGGTACTTCTGCAAGCTCTGGAGGTAGAAGAACAATAGGGGATTTCCTTAATGTTGCTGGGAGGGATGATGTGGATGGAAAGATAGTCTGTTTTCTTTGTGCTTGCGGTGTACCATTCAATGTGCTTCGCTCTCCCTATTGGCATGAAATGGTAAAGGCCATCAATGAAGCCCCAAAAGGATACAAGGCCCCCAACTATGAGAAAGCTAGAACAGTGTTATTAGAAAGAGAAAAAGCTAAGGTTCAAAGAGCTTTGACACGTTTTACAAATGAGTGGGTAGATTCTGGGGTATCCATTGTATCAGATGGGTGGACAAATATTAGAAACCAACATTTGATAAATGTTCTTGGTGTTTCTTCTAGTGGTGCAGTGTTTATTACATGTCATGACTCCTCCTCCATCACTGCATCTGCACAAAACATTGCAGATCTCCTATTGAAATCAATCAAAGATGTTGGTCTGAATAATGTGGTTCAAGTGATCACAGATAATGCAGCAAATTGTAAGGTAGCAGGAAAAATTATTGAGCGTACTCATCCACACATCTTTTGGTCTGGGTGCCTGGTTCACACATTGAACCTTTTGATGCATGATATTGTGAAGCACAAAGAATGTGGGTGGATTACTGAGCTTTACAGGAGAGGGAAGCAGCTCATTAAATTCATCACAGGGCATACAAGGGTAAACTACTTCTATGGCACTTACTCCAAGTTGTAGTTGCTTAAAATTGCAAAGACAAGATTTGCTAGTTATTACCTCACCTTTAGGCGGCTAGTGGAGGTGAGATAAGCTTTAACTAATCTGGTGTGTGTTGAAACATGGGATGAAATTAACACTGACATAGATGGTGCTAATGCAGTCAAGGACACTGTTCTTGACAGTTACTTTTGGTCACAGGTTAAATATGTTTTGCAATTCACCAAACCAATTTATTACATGATCAAGTTTGCAGATTCAGATCGACCAGTAATTGGGGAGGTGTATGAGCAAATGGATAGCATGTTGGGGCAGATTAAAGACATTGTTGAGCCTAGAGATACCACCTTGTACAATTATATTCGCGTCGAGGTGCAAACCGATGGGAAATGCTAAATGTTCCATTGCATGCATTAGCATATGTTTTGACACCTAAATACTATCATCCATCATGGCTTTCAACACCAGCATCTGGGGGGGAAGCAGGAGAAAACCACACCAAGATCAAGAGGTTCACAGAAAATATATGGTTGCGTTGAGTAAATTAATCCCTGATGAGGAGGACGCTGCATTGGTATGGAGACAGGTGAGCAACTATATGCTTAACACTGGTCCATTTGGGAGCATGCATGCAATTAAAGATCGAGAGACTTTTTCTTCTCTCGAGTGGTGGAACATGCATGGAGGGGGTACTCTACTTCTACGGGCTTTGGCATTGTGGGTGCTATCACAAGTGGTAAACACTTCTTCTACAAAGAGGTGTTGGAGCTCTTATTCTTTCATCCACAGTGTTAAAAGGAACAGGTTGAGTTTAGACCGGGCAGAGAGCTTGGTTTATGTTCATTACAACTTGCGATTGTTGTCCCATTATTGTGAAGATGCAAAGTCTAATAAGGACCTGTTGATTTGGGACAAGAATCTAGAGGAGCCCAATTTGGAGGATGGAGTGTTGTGATTAGAGCAATTAGAGGATGCTCTTATCCAGGTATGTCCATTGTGATATGAATTTTTCAATTTTTCCTTATAAAGCATTTCTCTAATTCATGTTTTTAATTTTTTTGTTAACTAGTGTTTTTTTTTTTTGCATGGATTTTTGAGCGATTCCAGGATGATGATGATGGTGTTGATATGCCACCCCCACCCCCATTTGGTCCCTTGGTTCCTTGGTTCCATGGTTCAACACCAACAACAGGGGGTTCTTCTTCATCAGTTTTAGTGCCACTTCCACAACTTCCACTAGCACCATCTTCTTCATTGCCACCATGTGGAGGCCCCCGCCCGCCGACACGTTCTGTTCATGGTGGAAGGAGGAGAGATTAGTAGATATATTCACAGTCTACTACCTTTTGTCATAGATTACTCATTAGACTTGTAGGCTTGTGAATTTGAATTTTGAACCTTTTTTGTCTTGGCGGTGACCAAGTGACATATTTTGTAAACATTATTATTTGAATTTTGGACATGACAAATGTTGACAGTTGCTCACTTGCTAGATAAATCGTAATATGCTCTATGTTTTATGTTTTATAATATGCTTAAATGTTTTATGTTTTATAATATGTTTAAAAATTTGATGTATGTTTGTAATAGCTAGAATATAGATGATTGTTGTACATACTAGTAACTACAATGGAATCATGGATGCCATATCTATCTTGATTTATGCAAAAATATGCATGTTTTCATGCCTTCTACAATTAATTTGCATTTGGGATGTTTGTTTTGAGTATAAATGCAAATATATATATATATAGCAGACGCTTCCGTGGACGCTTCGCTTCCTAGATTTTTGGAAAATGACGGTTCCACGCTTCCACTTCCAAAAAAAGCTTCCGCTTCGCTCCCGCTTCGCTCCCGCTTCGCTCCCGCTTCGCTCCCGCTTCGCTCCCGCTTCGCTCCCGCTTCATGCAACATTGGTTGGGAAGCTGGTGGGGTGTTGTTTCTGTCAAAGAAGAATAGTACCTAATAGGACAGAACCAAGGTAGAGGGAGTCGCTACCTTCACAGATTTCTAGCCAAGAAATCAAGATTTGAGTTGCAGTTGCAAGGAGGATTGGAGAGGAGTGGTTCGACATTTGGTGGGAGGATTTCCAATAGGGAAATTAGGACTTAGAGGGAGATTTCCAGGAGGGAAGTCGAAACTCAGAGGGAGTCTAGAAGAGGAGAAGAAATGGCAGTGAACATATTGAGGGATTAGGACAGGTTGGATGAGGCTTCCGACTTTGTCATATGGAAGGCCAGGATACTGGCAGTCTTGGATCGACATTGCATCAAGGGCTTTGCCTTGAGAACCGTGGCTATCCTGATTGACCCAGCTGATAATGAGAAGTATGAGGATACAATGGCGAGGGAAAAGTGCATAATCCTTGACGTGGTCAAAGATCATGTCGTACCACATATTGCTAAAAAGAACACAGGAAAGGAGATGTGGGATACTTTGACGACCTTGTATGAGGGCACTTTCGTGCAGTGGAAGATGCTATGGAGAACCAGCTGCGGTCGTATCAGATGCAAAAGGGGGAGTAGATAGATCCATTCCTCCTCAGATTGCAGGAGATTCGTGACCAACTTACTTCCATAGGGTCTAAACCAGATCCAGAGTTCATGGTGAGGACTGCCTTGAATGCAGTGTCCGAGGAGTGGGAGACATCTGCCCAAGGCATTTTGGGTAGAGCTAATCTTCTAGGATGGGAGGAGATGTGGGCAGTTCTTCGCCAAGAAGAGATCAGACGGTTGACCAAGGCAGGGAGTAGTGGAAATGGTAGTCGAATCAAGAAAGAGGAGGAGGATGCGACTCTAGCATCTGCGAGACACCAAGGGAAGAGGAAGAAGAAGGACATCTTCAAGGTGAAGTGCTTCCATTGTGGGGAGCTGGGACATTATGCCTCCCAATGTCCAAGGAAGAAAAACAATGGAGAACCTTCCGACTCCAAGGCAGCTCCGGCTAAGGCAGAGAAAGAAGTCGAGACTGATGATGACTGTGCCATGAGTGCTCATGCACCTCAAGAGAAAGGGTGGGGAGACATCAAGTTGTAGTAATGAGGACTACATACTAGAGCTGGATCCTTGAGGTGCCTAAACTCTTGGATCACATCCGGCTATGGGAGCCCTTAACGATAGTAGCAGGATGACGGAGGTCAGGTGGAGTAAAGTGTAGTGGAGCCGTAAGGCAATGCTTGGGTGCAGAAATCTGAGGCAGCGCAGTGGAGGTTGCAGCAGTGCAAGAGGCACAGAGGTGTATGTAGCAGTGCAGTGGCAGCAGAGGGAGCACAAGATAGCAGCAGAGGCAACTTCAGTTTCATGAGGCTTCCAAATTGACCAAGGTGTCAGTATTTGGGTAGATCAGTTACTTACTTCTCGGTAATTGGGTTGCAGTGCAACAGTTAGCAGTGGCAGTGCTAGGGGCAACATATTGAGAGGGACCTGCAGTATAGATGTAGCAGTGGCAATGGCAATGTCATGGGCAATAGTATAGGAAGCAACAATGCAGATGATGTGAGGCAACAGGCCAAGCATCAGCGCAGGTATTAGTGCAGAAGGATCAATGTGATGTTTTAGTTGTGGAGCATTACTAGAGCACATTCCTCGCTAAGAGGGAGTGTTGATTTGTGGTAGCATCAGATGTGCTTTAGCCATGAAAAGTGGTGGAGAGGCTAAGGTACATAAGACCTCCAAGACCCAGAAATGGTTTGGTGAAATTCCACCTGGTTGGAGAGATATTAAAATAATTAATATTTTTAATGGGGTTCCTAAGTCTAAACTTAGAAAAATTAAAATATTAATGGGTATTAATATAAAACTAGGTGAGAATGTTCTAAATGACATGGATCAAGCCAAATCTAATCTTAGTCGTTGATTAGAGCTTAATCTCGACCATTGAAGACTCAACATGAAAAGTATAAGAGGAGGCTTGAGGGTCAGTTGGAGATACACCAAACTGATCAGTCAGTTCGATTTTCTGGAGCGGGGCTTGCTGAGAAAATTCGAGCTAATGGTTTGTTGCAGCGAGGTGCAGTGAGTACATAGCAGAGGGAGGGATAGTTCCAGAGGATCAGCGCAGAGACCGAAGAGGCTGACGCAGAGGCAGCTAGAGCTACGTAGAGGCAGCTAGGGTCTGCATAGAGGCTGAGGGGCCTGCGTGGGTGACGCAGAGGGCCAGAGAGCTCACGCAAAGAGCCAGGAGGCTGACGCAGAGGCTTTAGGAGTTGAGCTGAAGCTAGCAGGGCTGACGCAGGGCCAAGAGGAAGCGCCAGAAGGATTTTCGTGGGGCAGACTAGAGCTGAGAGGCTGAATATCTATCTCTAAGAAGAGGTATTACTGTCGTGTAACAATCTCTGTTGGGTGAGCCATTTTTGGCACCCTAGTTGTACTCAAGAATCTGCATAATAATAAAACCCTTAGAACTGCTGCATCGGTTTTCCTTGCATTGGGTTTTTTCAAGGATGATTGTCCAAAAATAACGGTGTCCCTTGTGTGTTTGTCTCAGTATTTCAGTGGCTGATCTGTATATGAGTTAAGGCTGCATTTGTGTTTATTTCAGTATATATATTTATAAATAACTTGTTAATGGAATGGATAAGTAGGAGAAATTAAACCAGATAATGCAGTAGGGATTTCTAACGTGTCAGAAATTTCAACATGGTATCAGAGGGTTGCAGATCATAGGAGGATTGAAGGCATCAACGATATCAGAAATTTGCAGCAGTAGCAGCTGTCCCAAGAGACATAGTTGCTCCTAAGAAGAAGGCAGTAGAGAAGAAGTGACATAGAGGGCTTGCATCATCATTTCGAGCCAAGGAGAGGGCCAACGCAGAGGCAGAGAGAGGCAGAAGAGGCTCACGAAGAGCCACGTCATCCTACTCAGCTAGGTAGGATTGACACAGTTGGCCAGAGGAGCAATTCAGCCTTTGTCGGGATTGGGCAGAGCTAGAAGGCTTAGTTTCTTCAGTTGCCAGGGCCTAGGGAGCTATGGGCAGATTGTGGTTGGGAAGCTGGTGGGGTGTTGTTTCTGTGGAAACAGAATAGTACCTAACAGGATAGAACCAAGGTAGAGGGAGTTGCTACCTTGACGGATTTCTAGCTAAGAAATCCAGATCCGTGTTGTAGTTGCAAGGAGGATTAGAGAGGAGCAGTTCGACATTTGGCAGGAAGATTTCGAGCAGGGAAATTAGGACTTAGAGGGAGATTTCTAGGAGGGAAGTCGAAACTCAGAGGGAGTCTAGAAGAGGAGTGCAAATGGCAGTGAACAGACTGAGGGATCAGGATAGATTGTACGGGGCTTCCAACTTTGTCATCTAGAAGGTTAGGATCCTGGCAGTCTTGGATCGACATCACATCAAGGGCTTTTCCTTGAGAACCGTGGCTATCCCAGTCGACCCAGCTGATAACAAGAAGTACGAGTGTCAGGCCAGGTAGTAACTCTCCAAGGGCAGAAAAACTGATTGGTGTGTTTATTTCATAGGTATGTTATTTTTTTATACATTAGGAGTGATTGTTCAGTTCATCTTCCAATGACTGTTCACATTCTTGATTTATTTATGTTACAAATTCCCCAATCATGAAGATTAGGTGTCAACATTCTCCCCCTTAATCTGAAGGGATGTTGGTGAGTCCAAGCATCATTCTGAATCGTTCAAGCTTTTCCTTTCCAAGTGCTTTGGTGAAGATGTCTGCAACTTGCTCATTTGTGGAACAATGACGGAGATGGATTGTTTTGGCCTCAACATGATGTCGAATGAGATGATATTTAGTATTGATATGCTTTGTTCGATCATGGAACTTTGGATTCTTGGCCAACTTTATTGCAGAGGTGTTATCAATCATGAGTGGAGTTGATTGTACTTGTTTTACCTGCAAATCTTCAAGAATTTTTCTGAGCCACACAATTTCTTTCGTTGCTTCAGCTGCTGCCACGTATTCTGCTTCAGTTGTGGAATCTGCTGGAACTGATTGTTTGCGTGATCTCCAGGGGACAGCTCCTGATCCAAGACTCATAGCATATCCTGAAGTAGATAACCCAGTTTCTTTGTCTCCATCGAAGTCTGAATCAGAGTATCCAATCAAGCTGAAGTCGTCCACCTGTGTATACTTGATTCCAAGGTCTTGAGTTCCCTTCAAGTACCTTAGAACTCTTTTTGCAGCAGACCAATGTCCCTCACAAGGCTTTTGCATGAACCTGGAGAGGATTCCAACAGTAAATGAAATGTCTGGTCTGGTAGTAGTGAGGTAGATGAGACTTCCTACAAGCTGTCTATACTTTGTTGCATCCTCAAATTCGTTTCCTTCAATAGATGTGAGCTTTAAGTTTTGTTCCATTGGAGTAGAAAGAGGATTGCACTCTGTCATGCCAAATCTGTTTAACAAATCTCCAATGTATTTCTTTTGAGAAAGAAATATGGATTTTGGATGTTGGGTTACTTCAATGCCAAGATAGTAATGAACATAGCCCAAATTAGTCATTTCAAAACTTTTCCTTAATTCCTTCTTTATGGATGCAATGTAGCTTTCATTGTTCCCTGTCATTAAAAGATCATCTACATATACCACAAGATACACAACTGTTTTGCCAACTTTTTTGACAAATAAAGTTGCATCATCAAGATCAAAATGATTGAAGTTGAGTTTCAGAAGATGCTCAGTTAGCTTTTCATACCAGGCTCGCGGTGCTTGTTTGAGGCCATACAAGGACTTCACAAGTTTGCATACTTTATGTTCATGTCCTTTCACAACAAATCCTTTAGGCTGGGACATAAAGACATTTTCTTTTAGATCTCCATTCAAGAATGCAGTTTTTACATCCATTTGATGGACTTTCCAACCGTTCTGAGCAGCTAGTGCAAAGAGTGTCCGGATGGTGGCCCATTTTGCTGTGGGGGCAAAAGTTTCCTCATAATCGACCCCTTCCTTTTGTGCAAAGCCTTTTGCCACAAGCCTAGCTTTGTGCTTGTCAAGTAAGCCATCAGCTTTGTACTTGTTCTTGTAGACCCATTTGCAGCCAATTGGTTTGGTTCCAAATGGAGGATCAACCAGCTTCCAAGTGCCATTCTTTATGAGGGCATCATACTCCTTTTTCATCGCTTCTTTCCATTCATCATGAGAAGTAGCTTCTTTGAAGGAAGTTGGTTCAAAATCTGTAGACAAGTTCAATCCACAATCATAAGTAACATCCATATCAACAGGTGAATTAGAGTCATCTACATCACCTCCATTTTGTCGGTTTGAATTTCTGGTTCCTGTTTTTCCAATTTCATCAGGATGAACACTTTCAAGTGTCTTTGTCAGCCACTTTGGGGGACCTTTCTGAGATGGTCCAGGCTGCTCTGTTGATTGAGTTGGGACTAAATCAAGATTGAGTCTCCCAATCCTATCAATTACATCACTTAAAGCATCATCCATTGTTGGAGTTTCATGCAGAGGAGATTGTTCTGAGAGTTTCATGCAGAGGAGATTGTTCTTCAGAAGAAGATTCCACATGTTGTTCTAGTATAGGAATCCCCCCTTCAAGATGTGGAATCTGATTATCAAATTCTTGAAATGATTTCGTTTTTGCGAATCTATCCAAGCGATCAAGTTGCCGCTCAACAACATTGTCAGATTTGGATGATTCAAGAAAAATGACATCTCTAGATACAACAAACTTTTTATTTACTTCATCATAGAGGCGGTATGCTTTAGAGGTGTTTGAATACCCCAGGAAGATACACTTACGACTTCTAGCACCAAGTTTATTTCTATGCACCTTTGGTATCAAAGCATAACAGGTGGAACCAAAGATCCTGAGATGTTTTACCGAAGGAACATGTCCATACCACAATTCATAAGGAGTCTTTTTTCTTATAGCATTAGATGGACATCTATTCTTTATATATGCAGCACATAGAACAGCATCAACCCAAAACATTATCTTTACATTTTTGAAGAAAAGCATGGATCATACCATATTCAAAATTGTTCTATTCATTCTTTCTGCTACACCATTCTGTTGGGGATTATAAGGTACAGTTGTTTGATGTTTGATCCCATGTTGGCGAAGATAGTTTTCAAATTCATTTGATGTATATTCTTTTCCATTATCAGTGCGAATAGACCCAATATGAGATTGTGCATCATTTTCAATCCATTTATGAAAATTCTTGAATGTTTGAAAAGCATCAGATTTGTTCTTCAATAAATAAACCCAACACATTCTGGTGTAATCATCAATAAATGTCATGATATATTTATTTCCATTTGCAGAAGGAACAGGCATTGGACCACATAAATCAGAATGAATGAGTTCAAACTTCAAGCTTCCTATGTGCTCTTGAATGTGAATCATGAAAAGACTGTTTGCTATGCTTTCCTAGAATGCAAGCAGCACATTTCTTATGTTTCCTAGGAATTGTAGGCAAACCAGTAACACCATTTTTCTTCAATAAGCGGAGACTGTCATAGTTTAAATGTCCAAATCTAGCATGCCATAATAAACTTGATGGAAGTGTACCTTCTTCATGATGAGAAATATATGAGAAATGTTGTGCATGAGCAGAGGTTCCTTGCAGTTTGAGAAGTCTTTCTTCTTCTATTCTCCTCATGACAAGTGAGTGGTCAGATGCTTTTCTTACCTCAAGCTTGCCATCAAACATATGAATGGAGTGACCTTGCTGGCGGATGTGGACCAAGGACAGCAAGTTTCTCTTGAGTTGTGGGAGATATAGAACATGATCCAGAAGAAAGTCAGGAAGATCAGGCAGTTTAAGCCTGATTGTGCCAAGCCTTGATGGCTTGATTTTTGACTGATCTGCAAAGTATACTGCTCCATCAACATTGTCAGTGAAATCTTCAAAAAAATCTTTCCTGAATCAAGCAACCAATCATTTTTTGAAGAAGCAAGTGAAGCATTAAACAAATCTTCATTTACTCCAATGTTACATTGTGCCTCAATATAGTGAGCGGATTCAGGTTCTTTACCTTTGTTTGTATCATCAGTTTTACCTTTCTGCTGGTTTCTTTTCTGCTCAATTTTGTTCCATGGTAGCTTGCATGTAGAAGCATCATGTGATCCATTTCGTTTGCAGCGAATGCAATGCAGATCTGCTTTTTCTCCTTGAGAATGTCTGCCCCCCTGCCTCTGAAGTATCTTCCTCTTCCTCTTCGTCCACCTCTTCCTCTTGTAGAATCTTGAGCAGGATGCTTTTCTTTATGAGCAAGGCAAACAGTCTCTTCAGAAGATTCAGGGATTGTCTTCTTTCCAAAGGCTTTCTCTCTTTCAGCAAACTTTTTCACAAGAGAGTCAAAGGTTATATCTTTAAGATTTCCATTTGCTTGTAAAGACTCAAGATAATTGGAGTAAGTAGGATAGAGTGCCTTGAGAAAAGCAATAAGAGGGATATCCAGCTCAACCTTAGTGGATTTGATATCATGCATTATGGATTTTACTTCAGATGCAAGAGCAAGAGGATCATTATTTTTCAGTTCAAGAGTGAAGAGTTTAATCATGAGCTGAACAACTTCAAGTGCAGAATGTGAGTCATAGAGTTCTTTGAGATTTTGTAAAGCTTCAAAGGCAGTTGAATATGATGAAATATGGCTACTTACTTCTTCATTTACAGATGTTGCGATTAATGCATATGCTTTGCTATTCTTGTTATCCCAGATGACGAGCTCTTTGTCTGATGTAGGTTGTACTGGGTCACTGTCTCCTTCTCCAACACACACTCCCTTCCACAACTCATTGAAGATGAGGGTGTGTTTTATCATCCGGGACCATTCAGGATAGTTCTCCTTGCCAGTGAGAACTATTCCTACCATAGAGATGATTGAATGCATTCTGTAAAAAAAACTTTTTGCTGATAGAAAATAATACTTCTGCTAGTGTACTCAAAAAAGCATTCTCAAAGGATTTCAAATCCACAATGTGACTCATATAAATCCATCATTGTTTAAATTCACCTCACATAAACCTCATATAAGTTGTATATAAGTTCATCATATAAATCTCATAAAACTTTGCCTTATAAATCTTAAAAAAACTCCACCTTATAAATCTTATATATCTCATATGAATCCACCATATGAATCTCATATAAACTTCATATAAGTTTTATATAAATCCATATAAATCCACTATTATATATGCATATGGCATACGTCTCCTTTTAAAAACTCAATTACCAAGTGAGATGATAATTTCAAATATAATGACAACCACAAAAAAAAGGATCATACGACTTATATTCAGCTCGTACGATGAAGATGAATAAATAACCAACTCTCACCATAAATTCTGAATCTGTGAAATGCTCAGAAATGTGATGAGTTAATAGATGATTGCATCGATTCTTCAATGTCCACGGATTACTGCTTAGTTTACCTTTCACGTGATTACAAATTCAATCTTGGAATTTATATAAAGCAGCGTTTATATAAAGCAGCGTTTTAACACAACATTTCTGGGATTTATATAAAGCAGCGTTTAACACAGTGATTCTGGAATTTATATAAAGCAGCGTTTAACACAGCATGACAACGTATAGCCAAAACACATTCAACGTATATATACCAGTGTTCTTCAGAACGGAGCAGCATTCCAGAGTGCATTCAAATCAGGAGCAGCATTCAAATCAGGAGCAGCGTTCATACATTCCTTTGGCATGTAGATAGACTCATTCCAATGCGTGCTCGCTTCTGCCTGCCTCCAACGCCTACCATTGTCAAATCCTCTAACGCTTCTGACAACGTCCAGAATGTATTTCAGAGGATGAGCAATGCAGGTTACAGTGAATATGAAAAAAATGGTCAGAGAAGAGGGCGCAGCACCAGTGTTCATGTGACAGTGTGGAGCAGGCTACCATATTTATGAACAGGCAGCATTTTTGAATGGAATGCAGAGGAGCAGAATAGGGAGTTACAATAGCTAAAAAAAAGGGCTGGCTCTGATACCATGTCAGGCCAGGCAGTAACTCTCCAAGGGCAGAAAAACTGATTGGTGTGTTTATTTCATAGGTATGTTATTGTTTTATACATTATGAGTGATTGTTCAGTTCATCTTCCGATGACTGTTCACGTTCCTGATTTATTTATGTTACAAATTCCCCAATCATGAAGATTAGGTGTCAACAACGAGGATGCAATGGCGAGGGCAAAGTGCATAATCCTTCACGAGGTCAAAGATCATGTTGTACCACATATTGCTGAAAAGAACACAACAAAGATGTGAGATACTTGACGACCTTGTATCAGGGCACTTCCGTGCAGCGGAAGATGCTATTGGAGAACCAGCTGCGGTCATATCAAATAGATCCATTCCTCCTCAGATTGCAGGAGATTCGTGACCAACTTACTTCCATAGGGTCTACACCGGATCCAAAGTTCATGGTGAGGACTGCCCTGAATGCAGTCTCCGAGGAGTGGGAGACATTTGTCCAAGGCATTTTGGGCAGAGCTACTCTTCCAGGATGGGAGGAGATGTGGGTAGCTCTTCGCCAAGAAGAGATCAGACAATTGACCAAGGTAGGGAGTAGTGGAAAGGGAAGTCGAATCAAGAAAGAGGAGGAGGAGGATGCGGCTCTAGCATCTGCGGGACAACAAGGGAAGAGGAAGAAGAAGGACATCTCCAAGGTGAAGTGCTTCCATTGTGGGGAGCTGGGACATTATGCATCCCAGTGTCCAAGGAAGAAAAACAAGGGAGAGGCTTCCGACTCCAAGGCAGCTCCAGCTAAGGTGGAGAAAGAAGTCGAGACTGATGAGGTCTATGCCATGAGTGCTCATGCACCTCTAGAGAAGAGGTGGGCAGACATGGAGTTGTAGTAAGTTGGACTACATACTAGGGGTAGGATCCTTGAGGTGCCCAAACTCTTGGATCACATCCGGCTATGGGAGCCCTTAACGACAGTAGCAGGATGACAGAGGTCGGGTGGAGCAAAGTGTAGTGGAGCAGCAAGGCAGTGCTTGGGTGTAGAAATCTAAGGCAATGCAGTGGAGGTTGCAGTAGTGCGAGAGGCACAGAGGTGTATGCAGCAGCGCAGTGGCAGCAGAGGGAGCACAAGATAGCAGCAGAGGCAGCTTCAGTTTCATGAGGCTTCCAGACTGACCAGGATGTTAGTATTTGGGTAGATCAGTTACTTACTTCTCGATAACTGAGTTGCAGTGCAGCAGTTAGCAGTGACAATGCTAGGGGCAGCATGGGCAGCATATTGAGAGGGAGCTGCAGTAGAGATGTAGCAGTGGCAGTGGCATTGTCATGGGCAGCAGTACAGGAAGCAGCAGTGCAGATGATGTGAGGCAACAGGGCAAGGATCAACACAGGTACCGGTGTGGAAGGATCAGTGGGATGTTTCAGTGGTGGAGCATTACTAGAGCACATTCCTTGCTAAGAGGGATGTTGGAAATACTGGGGGGGGTGAATCACTATTCCTTTCAATTAGTATTATTATAAATCTTTCAGAGCATTAGTTAATCTTCAATTATTATTAGTGTTCGTACAATGATAGCAGCAAAGAAAAGGAACACAAATGCACACAGTTTTTAAGGTGGAAACCCCCTCTGGGACAAAAACCACCTGAACGTTTTTTAATAATTCTTTAATCTTCAACTCCAATTGAAAAGAAAACTCCAAATTCCTAGAATCTAGAAAAGCATTCTTCTCCAGCTCCCACTAGATGGACACTCCAACGCCCAAGATTCTTTAGTAGTCAACTAAACGGATGCCCCAACACCCAATTAGTTACAACTCACCCTAGCACCACCCTACCACCCTGAAGTTTTCACAGGCTTGAACCTGTTGGTGACTTCATGCACCAACCTAGCACCACCCTACCACCGTAAAGAAGAATAAAAGAAGAATGGACTCCCGTACCAGGGAAAATGGTGCACTTTACAATGATATAGAATGATGCAAAAGAAGAAGACACACTAGACCATAACCCCAACTATGACACAACCACCTAATGATGATCCTAGACCTCCCGACACTGCCTCTTAAACTCTTGGCAGATAGACACTTGTACAACTTTTACAATGATGCTTTTACAATGACTCTGTACAATGATACTTTTACAATGACTATATGCAGTGTTACCCACTTGAAGAGTTCATGTGGTGAACTTCTTGCTGCTGTTCTGCACCTTGGTTGCTGCTCTTGTCATGCTACCCTTTCTCACTCTTCAGAACATTAGATTATGCATTGAGTCTTATCTTGTTGAATATATAATACCTGCAAAAAGTCTTCAAGGAAATACCCATGACATGATAGTAGCAAAACTTACCTCATCTTGCAAAGCATATGTCAATGCTAAACAAAAACAACATATTAGAATACAGAGAACCTAATGCAGTTAAGAGATGAACATGCATATACAGAAGATAATTACCTGGAGCTTACCTCTGCTGCATCATTTTGCTGCACCTTGCTTTTTGCTACCCTAGAAAGTCTAGTCCTTTGCACCCCTTGACAACACTTGATCTAGGTTTTTTCTTGCCTTCTAGGAGTATGATATTGAATCTGATGTATCTCTGTGATTTCAGATCCCCAATATGTGATCTTCTGTCTTGTAGTAGCTCTCTGAGTCTTCTTTCCAATGGCACAAGTTTGACCCGATTTAGATTCTTCAAGGCAAAGTTATGTCCAATCTCTCACAATGACCTAATTATGGACTAGTTCAGTAGAGCAAACTTGTACAACATGCCACGTGTCACTGTTTCCTCCTTCGGCTCTAAAATTGATCCACAGAAAACTACAGTCCGTGCACTATCCGCCACTTTTTGTAAAATTCCAATCCACTTCTCAAAGAGAGAGTTATGACGATTTTCCCAAGTTCACTTCTTTGGGATGAAATTCGGGAGCCTGCAAAAACTCTAACTTCGATAGATCATATCTCCGAAAATATAGTGAACCGAGATCTGAAATTTGGTCACGACGTTCATCAGGATTTCGGCTCAAATGGGTTTTAATTTCAGAATCTAATACTTCGTAGAAATAAAGTTATAGCGAAAATGCCATGATCACTACTTTTGGAGGATATATGAGATTTCTTTTTATAGAGTTGAGAGGGGCTTCTATAGAGAATCTTGGAGGAATTTTAGGAGCTTAAATTCTTTTATTAATTATTGACTATTCAATGACCAAAATCAATGATAAATGCCCTACCACAACCCCATGGGGTTTTAGCCCACTAATTGGGGTTACTAACTTCAATCTTGAATAACTTACAAACTATGAGGAATTACAAGGAGCGTTATATACCGATAGAAATATATTTTTGAGTAGAGTACTCCTATAATTCTTATGAGACGAGAAACGATGAATGATGATGCCCAATGTGCCATGGAGGTTCAGGGTCATCCTTGGTGCTGCTTGGGTTGACATCGCATCAAGGGCTTTTCTTTGAGAACCGTGGCTATCCTAGTCGACCCAGCTGATAATGAGAAGTATGAGGATGCAATGGCGAGGGCAAAGTGCATAATCCTTGACAGGGTCAAAGATCATGTCATACCACATATTGCTGAAAAGAACACAACAAAGGAGATGTGGGATACTTTGACGACCTTGTATCAAGGCACTTCCGTGCAGCGGAAGATGCTATTGGAGAATCAGCTGCGGTCGTATCAGATGCAGAAGGGGGAGCAGATAGATCTATTCCTCCTCAGATTGCAGGAGATTCGTGACCAACTTACTTCCATAGGGTCTACACCGGATCCAGAGTTCATGGTGAGGACCGCCCTGAATGCAGTCTCCGAGGAGTGGGAGACATTTGTCCAAGGCATTTTGGGCAGAGCTACTCTTCCAGGATGGGAGGAGATGTGGACAACTCTTCACCAAGAAGAGATTAGACAGTTGACCAAGGCAGGGAGTAGTGGAAAGGGAAGTCGAATCAAGAAAGAGGAGGAGGATGCAGCTCTAGCATCTGCGAGACAACAAGGGAAGAGGAAGAAGAAGGACATCTCCAAGGTGAAGTGCTTCCATTGTGGGGAGCTGTGACATTATGCATCTCAGTGTTCAAGGAAGAAAAACAAGGGAGAGGCTTCCGACTCCAAGGCAGCTCAAGCTAAGGTGGAGAAAGAAGTCAAGACTGATGAGGTCTGTGCCATGAGTGCTCATGCACCTCTAGAGAAGAGGTGGGCAAACACGGAGTTGTAGTAAGTTGGACTACATACTAGGGGTAGGATCCTTGAGGTGCCCAAACTCTTGGATTACATCCGGCTATGGGAGCCCTTAACGACAGTAGCAGGATGACAGAGGTCGGGTGGAGCAAAGTGTAGTGGAGCAACAAGGCAGTGCTTGGGTGTAGAAATCTAAGGCAATGCAATGGAGGTTGCAGTAGTGCGAGAGGCACAGAGGTGTATGCAGCAGCGCAGTGGCAGTAGAGGGAGCACAAGATAGCAGCAGTGGCAGCTTCAGTTTCATGAGGCTTCCAGACTGACCAGGATGTTAGTATTTGGGTAGATCAGTTACTTACTTCTCGGTAACTGAGTTGCAGTGCAGCAGTTCGCAGTGACAATGCTAGGGGCAGCATGGGCAACATATTGAGAGGGAGCTGCAGTAGAGATGTAGCAGTGGCAGTGGCATTGTCATGGGCAGCAGTACAGGAAGCAGCAGTGCAGATGATGTTAGGCAACAGGGCAAGCATCAACACAGGTACCGGTGTGGAAGGATCAGTGGGATGTTTCAGTGGTGGAGCATTACTAGAGCACATTCCTTGCTAAGAGGGATGTTGGAAATACTGGGGGGGGGGGAATCATTATTCCTTTCAATTAGTATTATTATAAATCTTTCAGAGCATTAGTTAATCTTCAATTATTAGTGTTCGTACAATGATAGCAGTAAACAAAAGGAACACAAATTCACACAGTTTTTAAGGTGGAAACCCCCTCTGGGACACAAACCACCTGAATGCTTTTCTAATAATTTTTTAATCTTCAACTCCAATTGAAAAGAAAAATCCAACTTCTTGGAATCTAGAAAAGCATTCTTCTCCAGCTTCTACTAGATGGACGCTCCAACGCCCAAGATTCTTTAGTAGTCAACTGAACGGATGCCCCAACACCCAATGAGCTACAACTCACCCTAGCACCACCCTACCACCCTGAAGTTTTCACAGGCTTGAACCTGTTGGTGACTTCGTGCACCGGCCTAGCACCACCCTACCACCCTAAAGAAGAATAAAAGAAGAATGGACTCCCATACCAGGGAAAATGGTGCACTTTACAATGATATAGAATGATGTAGAAGAAGAAGACACACTAGACCATAACCCCAACTATGAAACGACCACCTAATGATGATCCTAGACCTCCCGACACTGCCTCTTAAAATCTTGGCAGATAGACACTTGTACAACTTTTACACTGATGCTTTTACAATGACTCTGTACAATGATACTTTTACAATGACTATATGCAGTGTTGCCCACTTGAAGATTTCATGTGGTGAACTTCTTGCTGCTGTTCTGCACCTTGGTTGCTGCTCTTGTCATGCTACCCTTTCTCACTCTTCAGAACATTAGATTATGCATTGAGTCTTATCTTGATGAATATATAGTACCTGCAAAAAGTCTTCAAGGAAATACGCATGACATGATAGTAGCAAAACTTACCTCATCTTGCAGAGCATATGTCAATGCTAAACAAAATCAACAAATTAGAATACAAAGAACCTAATGCAATTAAGAGATGAACATGCATATACAGAAGATACTTACCTGGAGCTTACCTCTGCCGCATCATTTTGCTGCACCTTGCTTTTTGCTGCCCTAGAAAGTCTGGTCCTTTGCACCCCTTGATAACACTTGATCTAGGTTTTTTCTTGCCTTCTAGGAGCATGATATTGAATCTGATGTATCTCTGTGATATCAGATCCCCAATATGTGATCTTCGGTCTTGTAGTAGCTCTCTGAGTCTTCTTTCCAATGCCACAAGTCTGACCCGATTTAGATTCTTCAAGGCAAAGTTATGTCCAATCTCTCACAATGACCTAATTATGGACTAGTTCAGCAGAGAAAACTTGTACAACGTGCCACGTGTCACTGTTTCCTCCTTCGGCTCTAAAATTGATCCATAGAAAACTACAGTCCGTGCACTATCCGCCACTTTTTATAGAATTCCAATCCGCTTTTCAAAGAGAGAGTTATGACGATTTTCCCAAGGTCACTTCTTTGGGATGAAATTCGGGAGCCTGCAAAAACTCTAACTTCCATAGATCATATCTACGAGAATATAGTGAACCAAGATCTGAAATTCGGTCACGACATTCATCAGGATTTCGGCTCAAATGGGTTTTAATTTCAGAATCTAATACTTCGTAGAAATAAAGTTATAGCGAAAATTCCATGATCACTACTTTTGGAGGATATATGAGATTTCTTTTTATAGAGTTGAGAGGGGCTTCTATAGAGAATGTTGGAGGAATTTTAGGAGCTTAAATTTTTTTATTAATTATTGACTATTCAATGACCAAAATCAATGATAAATGCCCTGCCACAACCCCATGGGGTTTTAGCCCACTAATTGGGGTTACAAACTTCAATCTTGAATAACTTACAAACCGTGAGGAATTACGAGGAGAGCTATATACCGATAGAAAGATATTTTTGAGTAGAGTACTCCTATAATTCTTATGAGATGAGAAACGATGAATGATGATGCCCAATGTGCCATGGAGGTTCAGGGTCATCCTTGGTGCTGCTTGGGTTGACATCAATGACAACCTCAAATCATCTTTAGATCAACAAGGGAGTGTTGATTTGTGGTAGCATCGGATGTGCTCTAGCCATGAAAATTGTGGGAGAGACTAAGGCACATAAGATCCAAAACCTAGAAATGGTTTGGGGAAATTCCACTCGGTTGGAGAGATATTAAAATAATTAATATTTATAATTGGGTTCATAAGTTTAAACTTAGGAAAATTAAAATATTAATGGGTATTAATATAAAACTGGGTGAGAATATTCTAGATAACATAGATCAAGCCAAATCTAATCTTAGTCATTGATTAGAGACTTAATCTCGGCCGTTGAAGACTCAACAGGAAAAGTATAAGAGGAGGCTTGAAGGTTAGTTGGAGATACACCAAACTGATCAGTCAGTTTGATTTTTTGGAGTGGGGCTTGCTGAGAAAATTTAAGCTAGTGGTCTGTTGCAACGAGGGGTAGTGAGTAAATATCAGAGAGGTAGGGATTGTGCCAGAGGGTCAGCGCAGAGACTAAAGAGGCAAACGTAGAGGCAGCTAGAGCTATGCAGAGGCAGTTGGGGATTGCGCAGAGGCTGAGGGGCCCGCGTGGGTGATGCAGAGGGCCAGAGAGCTGATGCAGAGGCTTCAGGAGCTCAGCTGAAGCTAGCAGGGTTGACGCAAGGCGAAGAGGAAGCGTTAGAAGGATTTTTGTGGGGCAGACTAGAGCTGAGAGGATGAATATTTGTCTCCGAGAAGAGGTATTACTGTCGTGTAACAATCTCTGTTGGGTGAGCCATTTCTAGCACCCTAGTTGTACTCAAGAATCTGCATAATAATAAATGCCTCAGAACCGCTGCACCGGTTTTCCTGCGATGGGTTTTTCCAAGGACAATTGTCCATAAATAATGGTGTCCCTTGTGTGTTTGTCTTAGTATTTCAGTGGCTGATCTGTATATGACTTAACGCTGCATTTGTGTTTATTTCAATATTTATATTTATAAATAACTTGTTAATGGAATGAACAAGTAGGAGAAATTTAACCAGATAATGCAGTAGGGATTTCTAACGTGTCAGACTTAGAAATTTCAACAGAGAAAACTTGTAATCATCTGAATTATTTGCTGAAAGTAATAGAAGGATTCTGGATTCATCTCAAACCAACTCGTGTCCCTGTGAGTACTTCTATGTTGTTATTTTCTCATTTTGTTTAAATGTGCATATGTTTGAAATTAATGGGAATTCTGGGTATGATAACATTGAATTTAAATCTATTTGAAAGGCCCTACGACAATATTATCAATTACACAAATTAGTTAATTAGACTTTTTGTTTCAATTAACTTCTCCACATCTATAAATTGTCCCTTTCCCTTAAGTATTAAATATATTTTGTTGGCTGTAAAAGCATTTTACAGGGATCATCTGTATATGACTAAGTTAAATAATCTGTTTGATCATTTAATCAATCATATATTTTCTTAAGTTCAACCTTACATATCTCTTCAAAAGCTAAATTCTGCTAGAGGTAAAGAGTCAACCCTTCTAATACATCATAAGTAATTAAAAATCTGCACCCGTTTAAACAGTTTAGAGCATTGGTCATCCAAAAACTCAAAACAAACAAAACATTATAGATGCTTTGGCATAATTCATTTACCTAGAATTATCTACAAAGGTACAACAGGTTGTTTGAGGCACTTTGACTGAACCTTTTGAGGCAGATTTGACCACAGTTGACTCGGACTTTTTAAGGCATATTTGACCTAGAATTTTGGGCTGTGTTTGATCGAAGTTTGGGCAGAGTTGACCAAGATTCTTGGGCAAAAGTTTGACTAATATTCTAGGTAGTTTGGACCAGGTTTGACCTAGCCAGTTTGTGTGGTCAGATTGACCAAGTTTGACTGAAAAATCAGATTGTATCACTTGTTGAATTGAATATAAATTTCTCCTAGAAAAGGTTGTTGGATTTTGTCCCAAGGTTGGGTTTCCCAGGTAAAAAATTTGTGGTGTCTATTATGCTATTGTGATCTCTACAATTCTATTTTTCTATTGCATTTATAGATGGGTTTTCTGAAGTGTGATTGCTTAATGATACTTTGGAAAGTGCAAAAATATCATTAAAAGTAGTTATCGATAGCAGAAAATTGTGCTTGTTCTCTTAGCACTAGGAGATCAAGAGTGTTAAGAGAAACATTCCTAGATCACCATAGTTTCACTGACTTAAAAGGTCAAGAATGTTGGTAATGTGAAAAATATTTTGAAAATTAGATAAAATGTGATTAAAAGATGGACAAACTAAGAGAATGTGTTTTTCATCTTCAACCCTCTTAGTGTCGCAAAGGTGACAAACTCTTTCATCCCATGGTGTTTTGGGAATTGACCAACTACCAGTTTCACTATGAAGCTCATGAGAATTTGTTCTTATTTTAGCAAATGTTTATTTTCTTCTTAACATAAGTTGAGACACGGCCAAGTGATTGAGCCTTCGGCTCAGTGATTGATCCTTCGGCTCAGTGAGTAATCCTTCGGCCAGCCTTGACTCAAATCAGAAAGTGCATACCCCCTTCAAGGTAATTAAATGGATGCATAATTGATCTTATAATGTTAAATGGAGTAAAGCTTAGTTGAAAAGGGGGGTACCTTATTTTCGAGTTTGGGGGTTGATCACCTCCTTATAATATCTTAGTTTCCTTTTTCCCTCTAACTCTTTATCACCCCACAATTTCTCCTTAAATTTTGATGTAATAATATTTTTAATATTATCATTATTTTGCAAAATGATCTCCTCCTTTATCCTCTTGTGGTCTAGCTAAGATTGGGCATCCTTATGCCATTCCCACTTGAGCCAAAGGTAGGAGTTTTGGCTCGATTTAGAAGCAATTTTAGGAAACCTCCTAGCTTCCATGTTTTTTAACTTCTTATACATAAGATACCTAGTCATAACCATGCTTTCAATGGGGAAAGGGCTTGCTTTAATCAGGAGGATAGGATAGGGAGTATTTCCTTTAATCTTAAGGTTGTTATAAATTTCTTTTGAATCTATTCTATCTTTCTCCACAACTCTTTGGAGTGACGAGAGTATCAAAGAGGAGTTTTTTAATTCCATATCCAAAGTTCTATTGACTTACAATTGTTTTCAAACCCATTGTAAGATATACAAAGATATAGAAAAAACAATTATAAGAATGAGTAAAAGGGGCAATAAGGTTCTTCAACTAAGTATGACTAGTTGAAGCGGGGATTGCATACAAGAGAAATTCGGGAAACAGTCCTTAATTGAGGCAATAAACAGCTATCCCTCATAGGAAGATCAATTCTCATGAAATCCATGGTTTTAATGCACTCTTTTTATATATAGTATATACAGCTAGTTCTAGTATCATTGTGACCTAAAAAAATTTAAGAAGCATGTTTAGAATTATTTTTATGTTAATGAATCCAAAGTTTTAACCTAAAGATTAAGTAGGCCTAGGAATAAATGGCCTAGTGACATTGATTATTTCATTAGGTGTGAAGGACACAACGAGCTCTGAAGATTAAGGAGTCTCCTAGATGAATCTTGAACAGAGATATTGAAGCTATTGAAAAGGTTCTACTATATGAAACATGAATAGGATCAATAAATTCATTCATTAAAACATCATAACAGTAATCGAACAAGCAAATATTGAATTTGGGCTTAGTGAATGTTTCAGCAAATGGGAGGGCCTGTTCGAAGTACAAGAAAAATATCCCTAGGACTGACCAATGGCTTAAAAAGAAATCTCAAAATATTAAAGATTTCACATCTGATGGGAAATGAAAGAAGCCCATGAAATGACTGGCCAGAGGAACTACTACATGTGATCTGATAAAAGTATTTCAACGTATACTGAAAACCCTTGCATGTTTCAAACATCAACTATGAGTAAAATGCCAGAAACTATCTTGGTTTAGAATTGGGAACATACAGAGTTTGAAACCTTCAATTAATACGAAGTCTATTTAATGTTCGAAGCCTTCAAGTAATACCATTCAATAATGTGGAAAAAGGGACCGGGGCCTAAATAAAATTGTATGGATAGTGGCTTATGACAAAGTACTTCTAGAAGAAAGAAGAAAGTGTTAGAATTGAAAGGGTCAAGGAAATGCAATTCATGCAAAACTCATGAAGGAATTACAATGAATCTATTTTAGGGTCTAGTCTTTTTTGGAATTATATATGGACGAAATGCTTAAATAATTTAAAGATCTGAACTGAATCAAAACCTAAACTACCAGATTCCAACTGTCAATATGTTTCATCAGCTAAACTCGAGAAAGCAAATAATAGGTCCCCAAGAAATCAAATGAAGATTTCAGAAAATACTAAAGATTTTGAAAATTGAGAATGGTATAAGTTTAGCAATATAGATACTAAATTGGTAGATTTTTTAATCCAAGGTCATTAATGGAAGCATTTTGTAAAATCAATTTGGATGATTAAATTAAATAAAATCTTCTGAACTGGCAAATATATACTTGTTATCTACTTTTGGCTTTGTTATTGCCGCTTAGTGTATGAACTGAGTGCTTGGATATGATGTCTTCCCTCCATGAGCTAGGCAAGGAATTTTCTTATTTAAGTGCTTGTGAGTATTAGTTAGTTATTAACATAGTAGATGGTTTTTCATTTAATCTAGATCAAAATATGACCAACCATGGTGGTTGCTTCAAAAATGGTTGTTGCAGGATATAATGTGGGAGCATCTGGAGTTTCTCAAAGTTCCACAAATATGGTTCTGCCCCAACAGCATGGTGGGCCATCAAATTTCCCCACCTATTCCAACCCACAATTCGGTGGGCAGTCAAATCTTTCTAGTGGTGCAAACATACCACTTGGTGGGTCCTCAAATTTTTCTGCGCTTTCCAACCACCCTTCTCATTTCCAAAATATTGTTAATCTGACTCAGAATCCACTACATGCACAGTCAAACTATGGCAATAATCCCAACCCTACCCAAAACCCAAATTATGGGCATCCAAGACAACCACCTCCACAATAACTTTGATGTTGAAACATGTGTTTCCAGCAGATCAAGTTTGGTACCTAGCTGGAGAAAATTATGAAAATATCAAAGTTACTTCTCAGTTGATGTTGAAACAGGCACTTTTCAGCAAGATCAAATTTGGTCCATAGCTGGAGAAAATTATAAAAATTTCAAAGTTACTATTCAGTTGAATATTAAAAAGGATGTAAAGTGGATGTTTTTCTGCTTCACCTTTTATTACAAGATTTTGGTCAACTAGTGCATATATTTGTTTCTTCCTTTCTTGAGGTATGGAGATGATTACTTGATGATAAATGAATATAATTGGGTTTGCTTTCTAGCTAAGCATGCTATAGTTTAAGCTTATGTGTGAGCAATCATTTTAATAGATCGAAATATCATTCCTGCCAATGCAGGCTGATTACAAATTTTCTTCATAATTCAAGTATGAAATGATTATTGTAATTATTTTGTAAATCTGCATGGTTGATATAAGATGCCAATTATTCTTTATTTTGAACCTGTGCATCTATGCGTGGTGCTCTGAATGTCATTACCTTGTCTAGTTTGGTATTGTACATGACACCATTTATACAGCAATTGTCATTCTATAATACCTCAAATGGATCTTTATTTAGAACTTCTCTCTCTGGGAAAATGCACATCCATATGCTCTGATGTTCTTAACTAGTATGGTAGATCATGCACCTTTACTTTGAATATAAATGCTTAAAGCTGTCGAGGTTTGTTAAAATGTGCTTTTCAATTTTAGGCTCCATGTCATGTATGCGGTTAAAATTATCCCTTTTTTCCCCATTAGCTACTTAACAATACCAGAACGATTGAGTCAACTCAAATAGTGGTTATCTGGTTAGTATTCACTTAGCGCTACTTTCAGTTATTGTTTTGTTAAATATAACAAAAAAATTTGCTGAACTTGTTTCTATTAAAATAGAATGCTAAGTTATGGTTCTTTTTTGTTTTCCAAGGAAAACCTTGCAGAAACCTGAGAGTACTTTCGTTTGATCCACATATGTTAAATGGGGTAAATTGTTGGTTCCTAAGTTCCAAGTGTTGTTTTTCCACAACACTAGAGAATCTAGGTTAGAGTTTAGAAATTTCTGACGTAACCAACTCAAATGCCACAACAAACTACTTTGCACAATGGAACAAATACAACAACAAGTCAACGTGTGCACAAATAGACAACTTTTTACAATATTTCAATAACCCACCTTTGTTATATTATCAATCTATAATACAACAGTCTACGACTCCCATACCAGGGATCATGGCCCTCATACAATCATCGACACATGAATGTACAACTAGCGTTTGATGTCAACAACTATGACAGCCAATCTACCTTGAACAATGTACAACTGACCAACCAATTGATGTAGCACACTTCACAGCTCCCCTTGGTCGTACCCTGAACACATTTTCTGGTCCTTCTGCTCCCAATCTGTACATCTGCCTCTATCAATGATCCTGCTCCTTTAGGTCACTGAACACAACTCCAATGTGCCCTCTATTTGATCATTAGTCCATCAATGAATCAGCACATAGCATCTTCTTGCGAGTTGTTCACAACTATGTTTGTGAACAAAACCTAGACTACTCCTTGCTGCTCCTCAGCTCATGGGGACTTCTTTCCTCTATTGCCTTCCTATGCTGCATTAATGAGGAAAACTTAGGGCATGAAGGGCTGCCCATTATGACTTTCAAATGTCCTTCTCCAACCATCAACTTAGGGCTGATTCACTAGCCCACTTAGGCTGCCACTTCTTCCTTCAAGGGATCAACGACTAGGCCTCTCCAAGTCAACCTTCTTACAACTGTCAATGTCCTCAACCTCTGATCTATGGTTGCAAAGACACCTTATTGCTGCCCTCCAACAGACCTTCAATATGCCTTTGAACTTCTGTCCTAAACTAAGACAAGTCATCCACTAGCAAACAAAAAATCTATGGAGAATACATACCTTTGGATTCTGCCACGTCCTTGGCTCTGAGTATACACAGATCTGAGGTATTTTCAGCCTGGTTAGGACATTGCAACAGCCCTCCATCCTGCCTCAATTCTCCCCCAAAACTTCGTTGGAAACTTCCCTAACAACATGCCTTATCTGCCTTCATACTCGACCTTCCCATAGCTGCTTGCTTTGTTGTTTTTTTGCCTTCAGAATGGACCTTTTTGGCCTCCAAACAAACCACTACAGGACTTCGTCCCTACCTGTAATCAAACAGAAAAATCGACCCCTACTCCTTGAAGATTTCAAGCCCAAAACATGCTCAGAATTGTGTCTCTTTTACTTGGCCTTGCTTCCATCAAACTTGGCTCCCTTGCAAAGACATAAATCACCCAAACACATCTCCTTTTCCTTCTTCGCTTGAGCTTTGTGATCTGCGACCTATTTCAGATAGCCTCCAATGGTTTTTTGCTCTTTGGATGATGCTAATGAGGTCTCCGTGTCTCTCTATTTATAGGCTTCTCTAGGGTGTGCAACGATTGGCCCTTGGGGCCTCCTCTTAAGCCAGCCGACTTGACTTCTTTGTTGCAAGGCCACATGAAACACTAATAAATTAATATCTCATCTTCTAGACTTCCTCTCTTAGTGCTTGAAGCCACCCCTTGCTCCTCTAAGGATGCTCTTCCATCTCCAAGGGTTAAATCATCAAAGGTCTACTTGGTTTCACACCCACAAACTTGGGGTGCAAAGCCCACATCTGGGTTCTTAGCTCACCAAGCCCTTGTGTGGTGCCAAATCCTCCATAATCTTGAACCCTAGGATTTGGAGTACCTCCCAAGCTACAAATCTCAACACTCCCTCTTAGCGAGGGAGGTATTTCCAACACTAGGGAGTAACTTGTCATCATTGTCACTATTGGCGATACTACCCCAACTCTTGGCACTCACCACTCTAGCATACCCTGAAGCATGAACTATGCTCTTCTCGGAAGTATTGCTGCCATTGGAAGCCTCCTGCTACTTCTTCTTCTTAAATGCTTTCGGGCCATTCCATGATTCCTTCTTGCTAACCGTAGAAGCACCCTTGTTCCCCACTGCCCACACGCTCTTCTTGGGTTGCACATTCTCTCTCTGAATCTGCAAACCTCCACTAGAAATTGGTTCCCTCTGAACCTCTAAAACCTGGACCTTCTCTTACTTCTCATTTTGATAATCTATAGGCTTGCTCGTCAGCATATATAAACCATTCTCCCTAACTCCAATGACCACACCACTAGAGCTAGAGCCTTTAGGCCTAAGCTTTGCTTTCCCATCCTAGAAAATCATGTCAAACCCATTCTGCTCGATCACTGAGATAGACAACACGTTATATATTAGCTCTAGTACATACAATACATCTTGAATTCTCATCAACTGACATGACTCCATCTTGAATGGCACAACACTAGATCATCTGATCTCCTTTTGACTCATGTCATCCACCACCATGTGCAACTTCAAGTCCCACTCAACTAGAGTCTTGAACACATCTTGTGAACCTATCATATGCTTCGATGCACCACTGCCCATGTACCATGCAACCTCGTCGATGGCACCCGTAGAGAAATGAGAGATCGAAGCAAAATCCTCACTCTCCAATCTCCTAGAGAGGTCATCTATCTTAATAGAAGTGGTGACACCTGCAACCTTCTTCCCCTTCTTCTTCTCATCATTTCCCTGCTTCTTCTTCGGACACTTCGTTGAATAATGACCATACTCGCGACAGTTGAAACACTTCAACCTACCCAAGTCCTTTTGACTGCCCTTCATCCTTGTTGCAAGAGACATGTCATTATCAAAAGCCTTCTTCTTTAGATGAAGATCCTCGTCTCGCAACTCTTCCTTAATGAAGTCATCCCACATCCTATTCCAGTCTTCTAGATTCTCTCTGGCAACAATCCCTTTGATGAACGACTTCGATTCTGGAGTAAACCCCTTCAAAGTAATCCTTACCATCTTGAAATATGTAATAGTCAATTTGATGGCGACATGCTCATCTTGAACCTAAGACAATCTTGTGAGATACGAAATCACCCCTTCACCCTTTGTCATCTTAGTGGCCTTCAACTTATCCTGCAATACTAACTGTTGGTTCTCGTTCTTATTTTGGAACAAATCCTTAAGAGGTTTCCACATCTCATGGGGAGCGTTCTTACCAGACATATGTGGTATTGAAGGATCTTTGACACCATCTGGGATGATCAACATGGCCCTCGTATCCATCTCTTCGTGCATTTCCAGCTCCTTAGGATCAGTCGACTTCTTGATCTCTTTCTCGACAAAGCCCCAGATCGTGTTCACCATCATAACCAACTTGATCCTTTCCTTCCATGGACTATAGTTAGACAACACTTCCAACCTATCCTCATATTATAGACTGTTGAAATATGTAACTAGGTTCGGTCTTCATAATTACATGTGTAATCATGATTTTATGTAATTGATGTAAAAATAAAATTATTTTGTAATGCTCGAGTCTGGGTTTCATGCTCAAGGAATTTTAGTTTTATAGATGAAGCTCCCATTGAGAGCTATTAAGATTTGTCATCAAGTCATAAAGTCTATTGAGTCAATGTCAAGTATTAAAGACCCATTTGGGCATGTTATACATTGTAAAAATAAAATTTATTTGAGTCACACCCTCCAAGACCTTGTCACAAGCACTCCCTCAAGTCAGCCTTCAAAAGAAATGAAGACAATTCTAGAATAGCATGTTGGCCTAGGCACAGGATCAAGTCGGCCTATCTTGCATGGACAAACCACTATATATAGGATCGACATCACTTAAAGAACAATTCAATCAAGGATCTGAAATAGAGAAGGAAGTGCGAGAAACACTAAAGAAAGGACTCAACATCAAGCAAAGAGAGGAACGAAAACTGAGGTATTTTTGGAACTGTGTTGGGCTATTCTCCTCGCATGTGACAAAAACTAGGGTTTTTGTAGTAGTATCATATTAGTCCCTGAAGACGTTATCAAACAAGTCACAAATCCAACATTCTTCCTGGTCGAGGTCGCAAGGAGAATCCCTCGAGTCAATTGAAGAAGGAAATCACCATCAAAATCCATAATTCAGCCCACACGTGTGAACTTGCAGAAGTTTCAGGCAGTCGAGAATTGCAACATTGTGGAGGAAGGCCAAAAATTTTAGAATAATCGAAATTTGCAGTGCTAGAAATCAGTTTGACTAGTGTTGACTTGGTCAAGAAGAAGAAGCAGTGGAGAAGGGTCTTGTGACTTGGTCTTGGAGAGGTTAATAGGTCAAGGGTCATGGTATTGGAATTTGTCTCTTGAAGATTCTATAAGAAGAAGATTTTGAGGTTAATAGGTCAAGGGTCATGGTATTGGAATTCGCCTCTTGAAGATTCTATAAGAAGAAGATTTTGTTTGGGTTTTCCTCTCAAGTTGGAGAGGTTTTGGCCCTGGCTAAACACCTACATCTTGTGTGTCTTGTCTCATTATTGTTTATGGTTTGGTAACAGTTTGATGAAGAACACTATAATAATCTAAGTCAAAGAAGAACCTAATTTAAAGAAGTAAAAAGTATTCACAAGAAGTTATCATTACTAGAGAAATCACCCTTTTGTTTTTGCCCTAGATTTCTCAACATGGTATCATATCTAAGGTGACAAATCAATGAAGGGCGGCTTATCAAGGGACACTAAAACATTCAAGGACCGAAACTGTAGGAGAACATCAACGCAGATCTAGAAGATAATATCATCCTAAAATTATTATGAAGTTAAGATCTACAAGGAAGTGTCAAAACCATAGATTGAAGAAGGCTTGGGATCCTCGCTCAAGTCATTATCAATGAAAAGGAACCTCAAAGGCCCTACCTCTACTCAAGTTGAAGAAATCTAAGTAACTTGAAGTTTACTCATCCAAGAGAACAAGATCAAGGACGTTGTCATCATTATTAACAAGGACATTGTCATGATCAAAAGTTCTAAGGTGATCTCCCTCTCTGTGGAGCCAAGGATCACTCTTGAAGAAAACTATCTTCATCAAGGAGAAGTTTTCTATTATCTATATCATGCAGCAAGTTGAAGAGGCATTTTCACAAGTTAGTATATTTATGCCTACATTTAAACCTGTCAAAATGTCTTTTTGCAAGGAAAACAACAAGTTGGTTGGAGCTTCAAATTTTCTTGCATGGAAGAAAATCACATATCTTAATCTCATAGAAAATGAGGTCATGGAACATGTAAAGGGCTCAATCACAAACCTCCAAAAGAAGATGCTCAAACACTGGCAAGATATATAAAAGGGGAAGTAAGGGATCAAAGGATTCTCATAGAATCCATCAAGGATCCCCTCATTTCCTATGTATCTAAACTTGAAACTTCCAAAGAAATATATGACAAATTGGTAGAGTTTTTTCCGTAAGACTGCAGGTGAAGTAATCACGTTAAGACAAAAACTCTACAAGCTAAGGATATCAAATGAAGAAGGAATAGCCTCATATTTTATGAGGATATCTGAAATATGGAACCAACTTCAAGATCTAGGAGAAATAATGTCTGACAAAGAGATGACTACCATAGTACTAAATGCACTACAAGAGGAATGGGGTAATTTTACATCAAGCATTTATGGGACAAAGGAAGCTACTCCATTCAAGGATCTTTGGTTACTATGCAAGATTAAAGAAACCAGGCTAAAGGAAAAACTGATGTAGGATCAAATGAGCAAAATCAAGCATATGCTACAATGACAAAAAACAGGAAAATTTGGAAAATTTGGTCTTCAAAAAAGAAGTGGAATATGGCTAAAGTTCAATGCTATGGATGTCAAGAATATGGGCATTACAAGAGAGATTGTCCTAAGCTCAAGAAGGACAATAAGAAAAAGGGAAGAGAAGAAGCTCATTTCACTGAAGAAGTGGAGGAAGATGAAAAAAAGAAATCCAAGAAAGAGGAAGTAAAAGATCACTACTATGATTGAGATAGTCCTCCTCATGTAGTTCTTTTCAAGTTTCTGTTATTTCAATTTTTCTGTTGTAAAATATGGCTAGCGTTAGTCACTAAGGAGCATGATAGGATGCACCATGGCATCATAGAAGCATTGAAAGCAAGAGCTTGTCACAGTGACCTATTGAAGGATATAGCTCTTGGTAACCTCATTAGAAACATAAGTAGTATTTATGAGAAAAAGAAAAAGTCATATAGTACAAAGTTCATCATACATCAGTCAAAGGAAACATTTGTTGGATGAGGATACTAAAGATCCTCTGTTGGAGTCTTCATTAAAAGATTCACCGATTAAAAGGAAGCAAGTGTTTCATCAAGAATTCCAACTTGTACAGGATTCATGGGATGATGGTATGATATCGATAGAAGTAATGCAGGTCAAGGGAGTGAAGTTCTTTCAATCAGGCAAGCTGTTGAAGGAAGTTTAGATGACCAAAAGAAAGAGACGAGGTATGTATGCTTGTACTTGATAAAACAGTGATGTCATATGGTTGCAGATATCATGAATGAATGCTCTAACTCAAGAGCATGATCAAAAGAAAGGATCTCCTCCTATGAAAGGATACATGAAGGCATGGTTCACACATTGACTAGATGAAATCAACATAATATGTCCTCATATGAAATATGAGGTGGTTGACAAAGTCGAAGAAACTATGTTTGGAAGTTCTTGGGAAAAAATTTTGTGAATAAAGAAAGGAAGAGATCGTGAAAAATGCAACTATGGAGAAGAGAATCAACATCCAAGGACTAGAAGATTTGACTATGATATCTCCATGGGAAAGATATGAAGACCCTGATAAAGTCTGAAAAAGAAAGAGACCCTTGACATAGTTTATCTTTTTGGATATGTGTCAATATATATGCAGGATGTTGATGCAAACAGGAAGGTGTCATGATGAAAGACCATCACAAAGGTAATTTTGACTTAATGATCATCTCTTATTTTTGAACAATATTTGGATGGGCTTATGCAGGGCTGCTAAGGGAAGAGCTATGGAAGTCTTCTACCACCGATGCTCATGTGACAAGATGAAAGGTCCTTAAAGAAACATGACATGAAAATGGTATCAAGGCATGAAGGCAAGCCAAATATGGACTAATGAATCATTTTCCAATGAAAAGAATGATGACATGACTGACATGACTCATGGATGAAAGTGATGGATGGTATATACCCTACGAAAAAGTCCCACAAGATGTAATCTCTATGACAAAAGAAATTCATGACATCAAAGAAAGGAGTTTTACAAGCAGTGGTTTATCCCATGATCTCCACTGAGAGAGCTGCTGGAAGCAAGTCCCTGGTCAAAAGGGAGCTTGGTCAAATCCTTGATTAAGAGGGAGTTTGGGTACATTCCTTTTATAGGAATGGGCACATTCCTTAAGTGGAATGGGTATGTCCTCCCTAAGTTGAGAGGTAGAGATAAACACATCATTCTTGTCTTCACTTCGGAAAATAGAATAGAGAATTCAATAAGCATCTTGTCTTCACAGCGCAGTCTCTATTTTCCATTTTTTTAATGGCTGTTTGGTCTAGCTTTTGGTTATACCAAATCTTTTCGGAGTTTCTTTGAGCTCTAGCTCTTTGACCAAAATCAGGCCTTGTCCATATTCCATTGAAGAATTACAAATTGCATTGTCTTTAAAATTCTCGATTGCAAGAAATTATAGGTGGTATCGTTTGCAAACACTAGTATATAATACATTGACTGTTGAGTATAACAGCGATTGTTGAGAAGTGAAGCCAAGATAATTGCGGGTGAAGCCAAAGGGAATTGCGGCGTCAAGGACGTGCACGTGGCAAGGATGTGCATGTGCGACCATACTTACTACCGCATAAACTGCAGAGTGAATAACCATACCGGTCGTTTTTTGAGCTCTGAGTCACCATTGGAAATAAACAGTTTAATCATCCATCGTTCTGTTCAAGATCTCTACAACAAATCGGGAGCTGTCGTTACCTGTTACGTGCGTTGTCAACGCCCTCAATCTCTTTGCAACATCTCTTTGCAACAAAGTCTAGCTATTAATGAAACCCAATGACGAAATGTCGTGACCAATCAAATAATAAACAAAGGAACATCTAAAAACAAAGTGGAAGTACGAACTAAATAATGCAAGGTCAGTATTAAAGGTTAAGAAATATTAAAATAATATGTTCCAATTCGAAATCAATTATAAAGTTGACATATATAGTAACTAAACGGTTGAATACACTATTTAAGGATCACACAATGTGATTTTTACCACATGCTTCTATTAATAAAAGTAGTTACAGCAGCCACATAATCTGTATTTCTCACTAAAGCTTTCCACATCGTTTTTTTTACAAATTAATTTTATAAGAAAACTATTATCACTTCAGCTTATTATACTTTTTTTTTCTACTTAAAGTATCTAATATATGTTATAGTCTTGTTATAGTCTTTCCACATTAGGTTCCTTTTCTAATAGCAATAAACATAGCAATAAACATACTAACTATCTATGTTATATAAAACTTGTATTTCAGATCGCAGAACACCAAAAACATATGTCTATCAAAAATCCATAGGGCACTCTTCACTATCTATGTGATATTGATATTTTCATAGTTTTGCAGAGAACCATATTCAAAAGCAGAAAATTTGATCACACTAGTAGCTTCCATGACTCCTTTGGAAGGAATGTCTCCAACTTTTGGGTGGAACAAGGTGACTTATAAAGTGGATATAATGTTATTGAACTATTTTTCATATTTAAGTATACAAGGGAAAATAGTAGTATTGGAATTTTTTTTTACATATTATTAAAGGAAATGGTATTTGATAATATTGTAATGGATTTTTATTAAAAAGTGGATATAAGGTTCTGGTATTATTTTTCATATTTAAGTGTATAAGGAAAAATAACATTATTGAAAAAAAAATTAAAAATTACATATTATTAAAGGAAAAGGTTGTGGATTTTTATTAAAAATGAAATTGTTGTAAAAAAATTATAATCTATATAAATGTTAACATATATATAATATATATCAATGTTATTATTAGTGCAAATTATTATCATGTAAGGAAAAATATATTTATATTGATTTAGTAAATGAATTTTTAAAATCAAATATAATTAATTAAAAAAAAAAAACAATTTTGGTTTTTAAAATATGTTGACATAATTTTCAGTTACCTAAAAACACTAAGTACCTTCATCTTCAATATGGAGAAAAAGCTTTTGACACTCTCCTATAGAAAGAAAATAATGATATTGCAAGATGATATGATGCAGACATGCTCAAAAGTGCCCTCATGAAAAGACCTTAACAATATCTTAAAGATGATTTTTTAGTAATTAGAAGTCAATATGAAAGGTGCAAAAAGATTTGGATGATATTGTTACCAATAAAGATAGAAACCTCTTGCCTAGAAGATGATAGTCAAAAACTACTAACACAAATCAAGTAGTGAAAGATTAAGATGTAGTGCAATCGTAAGTTAGAACATGAGAATCAAGATTTTGAGAAGACAATAGTGAATTAGAGAAGGACGAAGAAAAATATTCTACAAAGAAACTTAATAAAAAATTGTGAACAAATCAAAGGCTTAAAGAATAAGAAGCTCAATGCTAAACTTAAATTTGACAAATCAAAAAATGATGATGAATATTTCCATTTAAGGAACCACAATGAAGGTTTGCTTGCACAAATCAAGAAGTTAAAGAATGAAAATAAAACACAATCAAAGTTTGAGTAATGTTTTAACAAAGAACCACTCGTCAATAAATAAACAACGATTGATCTAGTTGAAGCATGGATATTGTTAGATGTATTACTACAAATGTTGGAAAATCCAAATATTTTTACCAATAAACATTTAATGATCAACGAAGAGTAACTCAAGTATGTAAAAAAGACATACTACCGAATGTAAAATAAGAAGGCATGGTATGGTAAGAAAA
Organism: Pinus tabuliformis; assembly: GCA_031772625.1. Taxonomy (NCBI): domain Eukaryota; kingdom Viridiplantae; phylum Streptophyta; class Pinopsida; order Pinales; family Pinaceae; genus Pinus; species Pinus tabuliformis. The sequence continues at coordinate 272,488,925 of CM062809.1, read as the reverse complement.
TATCATGTTATAACGATGTCTTATCCACATCCAAATCATAAGTCGACGTAGAAAATAAGTGAAGATTCTACTATATTAAACATAAGTTCAAGTATGAGCTTTGATCATAATAGAAGTTATCACCACATAGTTCCACAAAAACATAAGTAAAGGTGATCTGACAATGTCACAATTTGACAAATATGCTTAATGCTTAGAAGATCATATCATCTTGTATTATCAACCATCAAAATTTAAAAACTGGAGAATCATGAGATGGAACTACTATATATATATACTTTGAAGACAAAAAAAAAAAAAAACTTTTAAAGGCAAAGGTAATGATATGTGTATAATGATAAATATTTTTCATAAATATAATTTCTAAACCATAGAAGTTTGGATTAATATAATTAAAAGATGCATTATATGAAGACACACCTTTATGTGAAAGCTCAACTGAGGCTTATAAAATACCTAGGCCATTCGTCATTGTGACATATTCTCATATTATACATTCAATTTATTATTTTAATAAGTAGTGATTCTTTTATGTTATTTAATTCATTTTTTATCTTCGGTTTATGAAACAAGTTGTTCATGTCATACTTAGGGAACACACTTTGTTCATTTCACCAACTACCACATAGGCTAGTTAACAACATAGATTGTAAACATTTAACTTGGAAGTAATTTGAAAAGTATTTCAGAAGATAAGAAAGTCAAGATTGATATGTTCCTGAGTGATTTTCCGCCATATTATAATGACAGGGTCAAATTTGATGAACCTAATACCCTAGAGGAAGCAATGAGAAATTCCAAAGACCTCTATGAATCGAACAAAAGAAAACCGTCATTGCAAAAGGCTTGGGATGAGAAGAATAAAGATAATATGGAGCAGAGGAAAGGGTACAAATTTTCAATAATAACTCTCTAGAAAATTAGACAGGTTAGCCCACACATAGTGAGCCAAAGAAATCATACTTCTTAGGGAAGATGCAAAAATATCCACCCCTTAAATGTTGTCACTTTTAGGGAGGCCACATGTTTGAGGATTTCCCTTGTAAGGATGCTAAAAATAGAAGTATACACAAGGTATAAGGAGATGGTATAGTGGAGGACATGGGTAGAAGCATGCCCAAAATATATGCAAGCTTGGATAATTGACAAGATAATCATCAAGCACACATGATCAAAGTTGAAGGTAAGAATAATTACCAACCCATAGAAATTTTAATTGATATTAGAGCTAGTCATAATTACATTAACCCAAATATTGTTGAAAGATTAGCTTCAAAAGGAGCAAACATGGTGGCGCTTGGTTAGTTCAACAAGCTACAGGGGTAAAGTGAAGGCTTAATGAGTTAGTAGAAAAGTGTCCAACATACATGAATGGTGTAAATACCAAAGCATATTTAAGCATTATTCCATTGGGATCATATGACTATCTCATAGGCATGGATTGGTTGGAAAGGAATCATGTTAACCTTGACTACTATAACAAGGAATTTAATTGCCTTGATGAAGGGGGGGAATGTAAGAAGGTTCATGGAATTCCAAGACTTTCTTCAATAAGGGAAATATTAATAGTGCAAATGAAGAAAAGTTTTAGAAAAGGATTCCAGATCTATGAAACTCATACAAACGAAGGGGCCAAGGATAAAGAACCTAACAACGAGGATTATCTAGTGCTAAAAGAATATAAAGAAGTTTTTGGTGACACCCCAAGATTGTCACCTAAAAGGGATATTGAATTTTCAATTGATTTGATGATTGAAGCTACATTATTTTCTAAAACACGATACATAATGAGCATACTAGAACATAAGGAGTTGCAAATGTAGATTTAAGATATTTTGAAGGAGAAGCTACATTAGTTTCTAAAACACGATACATAATGAGCATACCAAAACATAGGAAATTGCAAATGTAGATTTAAGATATTTTGAAGAAGGGGCACATGCACTTGAGTGTATCACCTTGGGTTGGTCCAATACTATTTTTTATGAACAAAGATGGTACATCAAAGCTCTACATAGACTTTATATAACGAAACAAGATGACAATAAAGAATTATTTACCAAGGATGAATGACTTATTTGAACAACTAAGAGAAGTTAAGGTGTTCTCCAGATACCCTCAAGTTAGGATTACAAAGGAAGACATGAGTATGACAACCTTCAAAAGTATATATGATCATTGTGAGTTTGTTGTGGTGAGCTTTGGTTTATATAATGCACTAGTTGCCTTCATGTGTTTGAGAAATAAATTTTTAAAGAGTTCTTGAACATGTTTATCATAGTATTTTTAGATGAAACCGCTATATGTTCAAAACCAAAGGAAGAACATGAAAAACATTTGAAGTTTGTATTACAAGTACTTAGAGATCATCAACTCTATGTTGAAATAAATGTTCCTTATATCAAATGAAGATTCATTATTTGCGTTATATCATCTCAGAGAAGGGAATAAATGTGGACCCATATAATATTAAATCTATTGTTAAATTTGTTATCATTCTCACCATATACTAAGACACATTTAAAGTTGATGCCCTATAGACCTTGTCAAAATAAAAATTTCATTTCATTTCATTATTGAATTAAATTCTTGGCCTACATTTTAACTGAAGATATGAAAAATATTTGATGTTTTTCCATTTAATCTAAAATATTTACGTTTTTTCATTTATTTTAGATACTTAGTTTATGAAGTGAATCAAGTTGTTCAAGATATATTCATTTATTAATTTCATTTGGTATTACAACTCAGTGTCTTTAATTCCCTCATTTTGCCATTTTTTTAAAACGCTATTTGGTTTGGATTTTGGTCACACCAAATATTTCCAGAGTTTCTTTGAACTCTAATTCTTTGGCCAAAATCATGCCTCGTCCATTTTCAAAATTCCATTGAATAATTAGAAATTGTAGTGTCTTCAAAATTCTTGATTGCAAGAAATTATAGGTTGTTGAAGAATGTAACTAGTGTCAGTCTTCATAGGTATATTTGAGTAATGATGTAATGTATTTGTTAAAAGAAAGAAAACTAAATTTTATTGTAAATAAATTTACTTATTCAAGCATGGCTTTTAGCTTGGGTCAATGATTTTTAGGTCAAAGCCTCATTGTAGGCTTCTATGGTTTATGTCAAGAGTCCTTTTCCTTGTCATCATATAAAATACCCTTCTTGGGCTTTATCAGTCAAGAATGAAATTTATTTTAGTGTCAAATACATCATTTAGGCCTCCTCCACCAAGTCAGGCTCAAGGAATACAAGTCGGCCTAATTGGGAGGCAAAATCAACTATATAAAGGTAGAAACGCGACCTCATTTGGAGGAACTCTCAAGCAAGTTCGATTTGCAGTAGCTAGAGGAAGAAAAGAGAGAAAAATCCATAAGAAGAAGGAAAACCTAGCGATGGAGAAGGAAGTATTTGTCAAGAAAAATAAGTCAAAATTTATCTCTCTACTACCACACGTGCGAAGTCTATGGGTTGTTGGGGAGGCCGGAATTTCATATATGTAGTAGGGCCAAAATTCAAGAAGCTAGGGGTTGAAAATTTTCAGTTTTTGTTGGGTTGATGCTAGGAGACAATAGGAGACTACTGAAGTTTGCATAATCATCTTGGAAGGCTAACTTGGTGGAGGAGGAAGGTATTTTGGTCAGGTCTAAGGTCTTGGTTTGTCTCAACTTGACTTCAATCTATTAGTGGAAGATTTTGACTGGATTTTCCCCTGTAGAGGGTTTTTAGCCCTGTCTGAGTGCCTATATATGGTGGCGTTGATCTTTATGTTTTATTTTGATGATTGCATGATGAGAAGAAGATAAAAGAAAAACATAAATAAAATTAATAAGAATACAAGAATATCACAAGTAATTGTCAAAATAATAAAATCTTTCTACCTTTCCGATTTTCTAACATGATATCAAAGGTAAGGTGAAGGAGGAAGAGAAAGGCAGTTCGAAGGTCTATTGAAAGAAGGGTTAAGAAGGAAAGGATCATATAAGAAGAAAATATTACTGCCTATATCATGTAAAGGAGATATTATAAAGTCTATGGAAACCTCAATGAAGAAAGAAAATAAGCTAGGAGGAGCCTCCATCTATAGGGCATGGAAGAAGAGGATGGATCTTATTCTGGCTAAGCATAAATTTTTGGAGTTTGCTCAATGAAAAGTTAAGAAACCTACAAATGATGAAGGAAAATAAAAGTACAAGGAAACTAACATCTTGGCCATGAATCTAACAATAGATGGAGTAAAGGACAATATAATCCCATACATATCCAATATAGACTCCAGACAATAAATGTATGAAGCCCTCTTCAAGTTGTTTACCATCAAGAACATTCGTCAGATAGCTCGTCTCAAGAATGAACTAAGAACAATAAAGATGACAAAAGTTGATATTGTATCATCATATTTTGTATGGATCTCTATAATAAGATATGAACTCCAACATATTGATGAAGTTGTACCAAAGAAACAACTCGTGATTGTTGCACTACTAGGTCTACCAAAACCTTGGAGCTCTTTTGCATTAGGAATTAACAGTTGGAAAAGTACACCAACTTTGAACATATGTGGAATGCATGCAGTCAAGAAGAAGCTCGCATCTCATTAGTGAGTAAAAAAAATGGAGGATGAAGAAAAAAAACACTTCAAATGCCTACTCCACTCATCACAAGATGAAGGGAGTATACAAGAAATTCAAAGGACCAAAGAAGAAGGTTGATCTATCAAAGATCAATTTTAATAAGATGGGAGACTACAAAAGTCAATGTCCTGAAAATCTAAGAAATAAGAAGAGAGAAAGATATCATGCAAATATTTTCGACAAAGCTCCACCCAAGAAGAACAAGAATGAAGAATTCAAATTCAAAGACTTATAATATTAAGTCTTCCCTTATCCTTCTAAGTCTATTGTTTAAGTTTTATAATGTTTTTCTTCTATGTTTTGATTTCTAGAGTTTTTAGATCTAAGATATATTTTTAGAACTTTTTGGATTGTTTAAGTTTAGGTATCCCGCAGAAAGACTAGATTAAGAGGGAGCCTTCACTATTTTACCAAAAATATAAGTACACTCCACCTTATTTCCACTTTTATGTTACAGAATACACAAACATTATGGAGGAAACTTCAAAGGAAAGACTCGACTCATGAAATAATTTATGTTGCAAATGAATCCATTTAGAATGATACTTTACAAGGTTTGTTAAAGAACAAATCAAGGTATGTCTTACACTAAAATATTTTTTGCAAAAGGTATGATCATTCTCACTTGAAATTTGCTTTATATTACTAATATCTTTATGTCTAGGGTTTTGAATCATAAAGATTCTTGTTAGAGTGATTAATCATTAGATTGAATCTACCTTTGTTATACTATCTCTTGTTATTTGATCATTTTTGTGAAACCCTAACCTTTAGGGTTCACTGTAAAACCCTCGCCTCTTGATGCTAAGGGTATGTCAATGTTAATAATGAAACCCTAATTTAATTAGGGGTTGTTGATAAGGTCTAGCACATATAATGAAGTCCCACTCTTTTAGAGTTTAGGATTTTGGTAATGTTGTGGTAAAAACCCTAGTTCTTTAGGGTTTGTTGTTAATGTCTAGGTTATATAATGAAACCCTAAGTTTATATTCGTTTGTATGATCAAAACCCTAGCCTAATTAAATTTGTTTGTATATCTAACTTCTATGTCTTGATATTTGTATCTTGGGTTTACCTAGTAGACCTCAATGTGAGATGCTAGTACATGATAATGAAACCCTAGATATGTATATGTGAGTATGTTAACTTTATTATTGATGATTTAGTTTTATTAATGAAATTTAGGGTATATAAAAAAACCCTAGTAGAATATGTCATGAAATTATAAAAGCATATTAATGAAACCTTAGATGTATAGTATTATGATTGGATTGATATCTTGATTGAGTTGCTGATATCTAAGGCTTCATGTCTTGAAGACAAATTCTAGGGTTTATGACAAAACCCTAGCAAGATGTTGAAGTCTAGTATATAAGATATGACCCTTGCTAATTATGAACCTAACTAGATTTAGGTATCTGATGTCTAAAGATTGAATGCTTTGATGATTCCATTGTAATGATATGATTATGATATAGTTGACTTCATGCTTATGTATATTTGTTTTTGGTTGTACTTTCTATTAAAGTTTTGTAGGTACATAATCTTCAAGATGTCGAAGATGTTAATAATAATGAGCATGATGAAGGAAGCTATAAGAATGATGATGAACAAGATGACCTTGATGCCATGGGAAAGAATTAAAACCTTGAAAGAATGAGATCTCACCAATGTTATAAAAGAAGGAAGTTGTTGAGTTGAGAGGGAGCTTGGATAAAAGAAAGGGCATATCTCCATAGTTAAGAGGGAGGGCATATTATGAGATTCATAGTAAATACCTTGAAGAAAGAATGAGAGTACTACAAATGGATTTGTAAACAAAATAGTTGAGAAGTACTTGGTGCTACTGAAGAAAGAAGAAAGTTTCTGACAAGTTTTATTTGATTATATGTGTGTGTGTGAATATTTATTACTAATTGGGGTTGTGACTCTGCTAGATCTCTCTATAAAAAAGTTGAACATTTGAAGCATGCTTGGATTAGTGGATAGATCTAATTTAGTTGATGAGGAGATAAAGCATATTGGGGTGACAAGATGCTTGGGAGGACATCTGGTCAACCTCTGTGTTGATGTCGAGATCCCGAAGTAAGGAGGGCGATATTGGTCTTGGAGCTCCGAACTTGGATATGCACCTAGATCAGTGGGTTGTTGTTAGAGCTTAAAAGCCTCATGGTACCTAGAGTGCATAAATCTTGAGTACACCTTAGTCCCACCAGATTAGAGTACCCTTAGAGTGCCCTAGTCGGGTATCTAATCTATAACACTGTGCGTGCTGTGACTCAGAGGTTAGCATTTTGATATCTTCCATGCACCTTTGTATATATGTAATAATGAATAGCTCCCTAGTTAAGAGGGAGTCTTAAAGAATGTAATTAGTGTTGGTCTCCATAATTATATTTGAGTCATGATGTAATGTATTTGTCAAAAGAAAGAAAAAGAAAAATCATTTTAAAAGAAATTGACTTATTAAGGCATGGGTTTCATGCTTAGGTCAATGATTTTTAGGTCAAAGCCTACATTGTAGGCTTCTAGGTTTTATGTCAACAATCCTTGTCCTTGTCATCATATTAAAGACCCTTCTTGAGCTTTATTAGTCAAGAAGAAATTTATTTGTGTCAAATAATTCATTTAGGCCTCCTCCACCAAGTTGGCCTCAAGGAAGACAAGTCTACCTAATTGGGAGGCATAATCCACTATATAAATGCAACAACTCAACCTCATTTGGAGCACATCTCAAGAAAGTTCGATATGCAATAGCTGGAGGAAGAAAAGAGAGAAAAATCCCTAAGAAGAAGAAGGAAAATCTAGATAAGGTGAAGTAAATCTTTGTCTAGCAAAATAATTTAAATTTCTCTCTCTACTACCATGCTTGCGGAGTTTCTGGGTTGTTGGGGAGGCTGAAATTCTGGAAGTTGGGGGATGAAAATTCTATGCTGTTGTTGGGTTGAAGCTAGGAGGCAAGAGGAGACTACTAAATTTTGAAGAATCATCTTGGAAGGCTGACTTGGTGGAGGGGGAATGTCTTTTGGTCAGGTCTAAATTCTTGGTTTGTCTCAACTTGATTTGAATCTATTAGTGTAAGAGTTTCACTGGGTTTTCCCTTATAAAGGGTTTTATCCCTGGCCGATTGCCTCTATTTGGTGTCATTGATAATCGTGTTTTATTTTGATGATTTCTTGATGAGAAGAAGATAAAATAAAACATAAATAAAGATAATAAGAATACAAGAATATCACAAGTAATTGTCAACGTAAGAAAATATTTCTGCCTTTCTGATTTTTTAACATAGAAGGTATCATTTGCAAACACTGGTATCTAGTACATTGATTGTTTGAGTATAAATTCCATTGTTGAGAAGTGAAGCCAAAATGAATTGTGACATCATACTTACTACCTCATAAATTACAGAGTCAATAACAATAGAAATCATTCCTTAATCTATAGGTGTAAATTGACAGATTAATGAGTTAGTAAAAAAGTGTCAAACAAACATGAATGGTGTAAATATCAAAGCATATTTAAACATTATTCCATTGGGATCATATATGACTATCTCATAGGCATGGATTGGTTGGAAAGGAATCATGCTATCCTTAACTACTATAACAAGGCATTTAATTGTCTTGATGAAGGGGGGCAGTGGAGGAAGGTGTAGGGAGTTCCAAGACTTGCCTCAATAAGGGAAATATCAACAATGAAAATGAAGATATTTTTAAGGAAAGGATCCCAAATCTACGCAAGCCATCTAGAGGAAGTGGCCAAGGTTAAACTACCTAACAACGAGGATTATCTAGTGCTAAAAGAATATGAAGAAGTTTTTGGTGATATCCCAAGGTTGTCACCTAAAAGGGATATTGAATTTTCAATTGATTTGACGGTTGGAGCTATGTTAGTTTCTAAAACACCTTACATAATGAGCATACATGAACTTAAGGAGTTGTAAATGTAGCTTTAACATATTTTTAAGAAGGGGAACATATTCTTGAGTGTGTCACCTTGGGTTGCTCTGGTACTATATGCTACGAACAAATATGGTACATCAAGTTTGTGCATAGACTTATGATAATGTAACAAGACAACAATAGATAATTGTTTACCAAGGATGAATGACTTATTTAACCAACTGAGAGGAGCTAAGGTATTCTCCAATATTTATTTGAGGTCTAGATATCGTCAAGCTAGGATTACAAAGGCAGACATCAATAAGACAACCTTTATAAGTAGATATGTTCACTATGAGTTTGTTGTGGTGACCTTTGGTTTATCTAATGCACTAGTTGTCTTCATGCATTTGAGAAATGATTTTTTAAAGAGTTCTTGGAGATGTTTGTCATAGTATTTTTAGATGACATCATTATATGCTACAAATCAAGGGAAGAACATTACAAACATTTGATGGTGGTATTACATGAACTTGGAGAGCATCAACTCTATGCTGAAATAAATCTTCCTTATATCAAAAGAAGATTCATTATTTGGGTATACCATCTCAGAGAAGGGATGTATGTGGACCCAAAAAATATTAAATACATTGTTAAATCTATTATCATTCTTGCCATATTCTAAGGCACATTTAAAGTTGATGCCCTATAGACCTTGATGGTCCCTTGAACCAAAATAGGATTTCATTCCATTTCATCATTGAATTAAATTCTCGGCCTACATTTTAACTCAATATATGAAATATATTAGATGTTTTTCAATTTAATCTAATAGATTTATGTGTTTTCGTTTATTTTAGATACTTAATTTATGAATTGAATTAAGTTTTTCAAGATATATTCCAAAAATAAAATTTTGTTAATTTCGTTTGGTATCTGTTGTAGTGACTACAATTACCCTTCAAAATTTTTCCTATGCTTCGTTTTGGAGCTTCCCTTCTAAACCACAACAACTCATTTAGCATTGGTCCAGGTACTTATGCTTTGATTGAGCCTCATCCTTTTCATCTTGGCTTGTGCTTGATTACTTGTTATACTCTCTAACCCACAAGCAGTCTCTTGACTTGGTTTTCATCCAGTTCTGGGCTTGCCTTAGAGAACTTCGCAGCCCTTGAAGGCAACTCGCCTTGCTCTCAGGAATTGCACAGTCCAAGCGGACAGTGAGCCTTGAGCTCAAGAATTGTGCAGTGCTAGTTGATAGCCAACCTTGAGCTGGGAAATTGCGTAGGACATGAGAGGAAACCTAGAGCCACTCAGCCCAGAAATTGTACAGAAGCCTTTTTGCTCAAAAGCTACTCAATGCATGAACCAAAAAGTTGTCAGGTTTTCCCCAGAATTGTGCAATATCTCCGGCCAATGCATGGAAATTTTTCCCAAAAAGGAAAAAAAGAAAAAAAAGAGAAAACATCCCTAAAAAATAGGGATCTATTTTTAGCAACTTGAAGGGGGCACTTGATCTATTTTGGAAATTGCTGCCAAGTGTCACTTTTTTCTTGATTTTTGGCCTTCACGCCATAAACATTAAATTGAAAAAATCTATTTAATCTACATTGTCAAAGATCATTTGCACATTCAATATTGGAGTTCTGGAATTCTCGAGGAGATCAAGGAACCTTCAGTGCGGTCGTTGTCGCTTTTCTGGGTAAGTTTTTCTTTTATAGTCTTTTGCCACTTTTTCTATTGCTTTTCCTTGTTTAGCATGTGAGACTGTTCTTTCACTTGTTTTGTTAAATGAATTCTGGCATTTTAACTTTTTTTGGCTTGTCGAAGTTTTGTTTCAAGTTTTAGATTGTCTTTCCCAAGTGTCGTATGTATTTTCCCATTTTCGCACCAATAGTCATCGTCGTGGAGACTGATTTGAAATGGAACAGATTAGTAATGTTGTTCTAATTTCCCATTCAAAATAAAAGCCAAGATGATTATCATTTGCTTATGAAGTTCTTAAGGATCCAATACTTTTGCTTGATTAACTGATTCCGATGAGAGTTTCTTATGTAAATGTTATAAACAATTTAACATAAAACATATGTTGAACAACAACGATATAATATCAAAGAACATCAAAATACAACACACAACAAGCACATGATAAAGGTGTTCACCCCTCCTGGGCTACGTCTCCTTGGTCCAACTTCCAATGGCTTGGGCCTCCCTATTATGCTGAAAATTACAACAAAAGTGTGTTTACAATGCTCAGATGCCTCTCAAACCTACCTCAATGAGTTCATAATACTAAAAAATGGCTATATAGCCTCTTTTTTCATCCCATTTGGATAAGAACTAAAGAAGTTATGAATTCTCCCAGTTCTCCCATTATTTGTTCCACAAAATGCTCCAAAACCGATAGAAAACCACATTTTTGCTCTAAAATTCGCTAACCGAATGAGATTTTTTTGTGTCGTGGGCCATAACCTATCGGCTGGATCGCAAATTGTAATCAACAATTTCTGGCGGTAATAAACTGCGGGATTGTTCTATTTGCAATTGTGATATGCGATTGTGGTTTATCGCATCGCGACCTAGGCCGATATCGCATCACAACGTCTGGGGGCCAATTCTTATTGCCATTGCGATTGCGATATGTGATTGCATCACATCGCTACTCCCAACCTTACTGGGGTTGATTACCTTAAGTCCTCCTTGTTTTCAATTGGAATATGCGAAGGCCAATGGTGGCCTGCCACTTTCGCCTCCTCATTCGCTGAAGAGTTTTGCCATGTCATCCAATCCTGCCATGTAGACAAGTCAAACTTGAACTTTAACTTTTTATAACTTCTGCATACAAACTCGCACTTGAGTTTCTTTCACACCATTGGATTCAAAATGACAAGCTCTTCGATCTGAAGCTAAACTTATCAAGATTCTGACGCTTGATTTTTTAGCATAATTTTGAGCACCTGATCACTCCTCCCCACTAGAAGCCTCTTGGACCCCAAAAGGATCACTTTCAGTTATTGAACAGATGAGGATATTGTTCCCTCACCTTCCCCTCTTCAATCCATTTGGCCTTTGATGGATTTGTACCTTTGATACCCACTCAAAGATAATCAACATTTCCCCTCTTTGATGACCTTGTTCTTTTGCCAAGTATGGTGTCTTGTTGAAGCTCATCAAGGAATTATGGAGAAAAATATTCAATTGATGGAATCTGTACACTTTCTCCTTGATATTCATTTAAAGGAGGTTGATACAATCTCAAATTTTCAATATTAACAATGGAATAAATTTGCATATATGAAGGCAAATCAAGCTTGAAAGCATTATTACCAATCTTTTCCGGAATTTTAAATGGACCATAACAGATTGGTTTTAGCTTTTTACCTTCACCTTGAAGCCTTTCCTTGCTAATGTAAAGCCAAACTTCATCACCTACTTGAAACTGATGATCCACACGATGCATATCATGCCTTGCCTTATGCTTACTTTGAAACTTTTATAATTTTTCTTGAACTGTTTGGTGAATCAACTGAATTTTCTTAATGAATTTTTTTTATTTGTCTATGTCGCTATGTCCATATACAACTACATCTTTCTCAGAGATGAAATCCAAAGGCACTTTAGGCAAATAACCAAGACATGACTCAAAAGGTGAAGCTAGAGTAGAAGAGTGTTTTTCTCAGTTGTAAGCATGCTGAATATAATGCAATTGTTCATCCCACAACTTAGGATGTTTACTGCAATATCCTCTTAGCAAATGAATAATTGTTCTATTAAACACTTCAGTTTAACCATTTGCTTGCAAATGGAAGGTTGTACTTTTCTTCAACTTGGTGCCCTTCAACTTCCATAAACTTGACCAAAAATTCCCGAAAAATCGGGAATCACGATCACTTACAATAGAAGTAGGTAACCCAAAATGAACCCATACATTTTGAAAGAAAAGTTGAGTTGTTTGTTCAGTTTTAATTTTCTTCTTACAAGGCATTAATATGCACATCTTGTTGAGCCTATCCATGACTACATACAAATAATCATGACCTTTCCTTGATAATGGTAGACCTCCCACAAAGTCCATAGAAACACTCTCCCATGGACGTGAAGGAACTGGAAGTGGTGTGTACAAACCTAGTTTCCTCACTAGGCTTACTGATTGCACACAATGAAAAACCTCTGATAAAACGTGACACACTTTCAAGCATACAAGGCCAGTAAAAATACCTCTAAAGATTTTCCATTGTTTTACTTACAGTGAAATGTCCAACAATAAGAGAAGTGTGTGCTTCCCTTGTGACATTTACTCTCTCTCCTTGTGGAACACAAAGTTTTCAAAAATGATACAACATATTATCATGTACATGGTAGTCTAATTCCCCAACTTGGTGGCCTTGACTCAAGTTTGAATATACCTCTTGAAGGTCATCATCTTGTGCGTATTGTTCAACATAACTTTCAGGAAAAATAAAATTATTCTTGAGTAAAATGGATACATTAGCAACCGTCTAGAAAGCATATCAACAACTCTGTTATAAATACCTCTCTTGTGTGTTATTACCAAGTGGAATTGTTGCAAGAATCCCATCCAACGAAAGTTCCTTGATTGCTGCAATTTTGTTTGAGATTGCAGATATTGCAAAGGTTGATGATCGATGTGAATAATGATTTCTTTTCCCATCAAGTAATGCTTCCATTTCTTCACACTTTGCACCAATGTGTAAAGCTCTTTATCATAGGTAGGATAATTAATAACAACACCATTAAAAATATCAGAATGAAATGAAATGGGCTTACCATGTTGTAAAAGAACTACACCCATGGCATAGTCACTTGCATCTATTTGTATTTCAAATGATTGTTTAAAATCCAGCAATGCTAAAATTGGGGCTGAACTGATATTTTGTTTTAAAGCATCAAATGATTTTTTCTATTTTCCTCCCCACTGGAAGACAACCTTCACGCTAGTCAAAGCATGTAGTGGAGCTACTATGGAAGAGAAATTGGCAATGGACTAGTACTGCGTTGCTCCCATAAAACTCCTTACTTCTGTAACTGATTTGGGTATTGGCCAATTCACAACCGAAACTTTATATGGGTCAATCTTCAGCTCATCTCCTCCAACTATGTGGCCCAAATACACTAGGGAAGTTTTCTCGAATTCACATTTATACATCTTCAGAAATAACTGTTATTTTTTCAAGACATATAACACTTTCCTCACATGCTTGACATCCTCTTCTTGTGATTTGTTGAATATCAAAATATCATCTAAATAGACAATTACAAACTCATCAAGAAAGGATCTTGAAACATCATTCATAACTCTCATGAATATAGTTGGATCATTGCAAAGACAAAAAGGCATAACCAGCCACTCAAACAATCCCTCTTTGGTTTTAAAAGAAGTCTTCCAAATATCCTCCTCAGCTATTCTAATTTGATGATATCCACTTCTCAATCCTAATTTAGTGAAATATTTTTCATTCTTCAACTGATCTAGCAAATCATTTATTTTGGGTAGTGGGTATCGATTCTTTATGTTAAGTTTATTCAAAGCTCGATAATCTACACACATGCACCAGGTTCCAACTTTCTTGGGCACCAACACAATTGGTGAACAACATGGAGATGTAGAGGGACGAATTACATCTTTATCTAACAATTCCTAGACTTGTTTCTTAATTTCTAAACTTTACAGAATTGACATTCGATACATACCAATATTTGGGAGTGGACAGTCTTGTTGTAGCTGAATTTCGTGCTGAATTCCCCTTTTTGGTGGCAATCCCTTTGGTTCTTGGAACATATCTTCATATTGATTGACCAAATCAACTAATTCATCTTTCAGCTTTATGTCACATCCTGCAAAGGATTCATGCTCCATGTCGTTCTTCTGCTTGATCATAAGGAGCACAAGATTCTTACTAGAATTGACTAATCGCTTCATTTGCCCTGCGCTTACCAAAGACAAATTAAGCTTTCTGCGATGGGATCTCATAATATACTCCATGCCATCTTTGAAAAAATGGTATTTTTTCTCAAATCTATGGAAAACGACTTTCCTATCATACAAATACAGGCTTCCCAACACAATCCTAGAAATATCTAGCAGCACTACATCTAAGTCGACTTCGTCAACAAAATTGGTAGTGATTGCAAACTTGAATACGCATTTTCATGAGACCTGTAGATTGGCATCCTTGGTTATCCTACCCAACGGATACGGTTTATGATGAGGCGTGATTTCTAGATTCAATGTCTTGACCAAGTTTGTATAAATTAAGCTTGCCTGGGATCCACTGTCAAACACCATATCAATTTTGGTGTGTTTGGAAATAAATCAGATATGGAACAACTCTATTCTGTTTTCCTCATTTGAAGCATTGTTGGAGTTATTTTCTGCACTGGTGCTTGCCACGACTTCCTCTTTTCTTGTTTTTTCCATGACTTTTCCCTTAGTGACTGTGGCTGTTATTTTTTATTCATCATCTGAGTTAGAACCCAAGTCTTGTTGTACAAAAACGTTTATCCTCTGTTTCCCTTTATTGTTAGATTTATTTGGTCTTAATTTAGGATGAAGCTTAGAGCAATGCGCTTTAGCATGACCCTCCTTGGAACAATTCCTATACACGGGTTTGTCTCCTTCTTTCTTAACAAAAGCATTTTTCTTCTATTTTCCTTTAAATTTCTTCCCTTTTTCACCACTCTGGAATGGCTTCTTCTTACCTTCTTCTTGTACATTTTTACCTCTTGCTTCGAGGTGTGTAGCTTGAACACAGACCTCATCAATATTCGTGGGACTAAACATAAGAATGGCCTATTGAAGATAGCTATGCAACCCTCCTATTTATTTCAACAAGATATCTTGTGACTGTAAGTCTACTCCTAGCATAAGAGCTCTTCTCCTAAACTCTTGAGTATACTCTTGCACATTTTGACCTTTTAACTGTCTGAAATTTTTCCAATTCATGATAGTTTTTTTCATATGAGCTAAAGGGTCTAACTGTCTTTTTATAGCAGCAATGAAATCAGACCAAGTAATAGAGATCTTACCATGTTTTTTGATCTCGTCTTGAATCCTTGATTCTCACAAAATGAGTGTTTCACCCTCCATTCTTAATGAAACCATATGAATTTTGATATCATCCTCTTGAAAGTTTTGAATTCTACAATACACCTCCAACTAACGAATCCAATTATCCAACTTCTCTGCATTCACTTCACCATTGTACATAGGCAACTTGATTTTAACATCAAGCTTTAGAAAAGGTGATTTACTAGTTCCTTTTGCAGAATGATGATGAGTATGAGTAAGTGTTGTATTAGTGGAAGAGTGTGAAGATGATTGTGAAGTAGAAGATGAAGAAGATGGTGGAGAGGGTGGAGGCTTGTCTCCATTCCCATTACCTCCTCCTGAAGATCCTTCTCCTTTGGGAGGTTTGAAACTTTCTCCTTGCAATTTTCTATTCCTCTCTTCATAGAGGACCTTCACAATTTTTGTCATATCAAAGAAAGCCTTTCTGAAGGTCTTCTCATCTTCTGTCATGATAGGCTCTCCTTCATGAGACATGGTCTTTGCAGACTCAACTGTAGCTTCTGCAACTTGAGGATGTACTCATGTGGAAGACTTTGGCAACCTTTCTCTTCTTCCACTTGACCCAACTTCAGGGATTTCAACCAGCTTTCCTTCTCCTCTTTTGAATTTTAATCTTGTTATCATGACACAAACGTGCAAACAATTAAATTCTTCTTTCACAAAGAAAATATAGAAAGCGAAAACCAGAGCTCTGATACCAACTTGATCTGAAATGGAATAGATTAGTAATGTTGTGCTAATTCCTTATTCAGAATAAAACCCAAGATGCTTATCATTTTCTTATCAAGTGCTTAAGGATTCAATACTTTTTCTTAATTAATTGATTCCCATGAGAGCTTATGTAATTGTTATAAACAATTTAACATAAAACATATGTTGAACAACAACAATATAATAGAAAAGAACATCGAAATATAACACACAACAAGCACATGATAAAGGAGTTCACCCCTCCTGGGCTACGTCTCCTTGGTCCAACTTCCAATGGTCTGGGCCTCTCTATTATGCCCAAAATTACAACCAAAATGTGTTTACAATACTCAAACATCTCTCAAACCCATCTCAATGAGTTCAGAATACTAAAAAATGGCTATCTAGCCTCTTTTTGCATCCCATTTGGATAAGAACTGAAGAAGTTATGACTTCTCCCAGTTCTCCCACTATTTTTTCCACAAAATGCTCCAAAACCGATAGAAAACCACATTTTCGCTCCAAAATCTACTAACCGAGCGAGATTTTTGCCATGTCGTGGTCCATAACCTGTCGGTCGGATCACAAATCGCAATCGACAATGTCTAGCGGTAATAAACTGTAGGCGTGTTCTCTATGTGATTGTGATATGCAATTGCATTTATCGTATCACAACTCGGGCCAATATCACATCACAACTCATGGGGGTCGATTCTTATTGCCACTACGATTCCGATATGCAATTGCATCGCATCACTACTCCCAACCTTGCCAGGGCCAATTACCTTAACTCCTCCTTGCCTACGATTGCAATATGCGAGGGCCAATGGTGACCTGCCACTTGGTGCCTCCTCATTCGCTAAATGGTTTTGCCACATCATCCAATCCTGCCATGTAGACAAGTCAAACTTGAACTTTGACTTTCTCTAACTTCTGCATACGAACTTGGATTTGAGTGTCGTTCACACTGTTGGATTCAGAATGACGAGCTCTTCGATTAGAAGCTAAACTTATCGAGATTATGACACTTCAATTTTTGAGTATAATTTTGAGAACCTGATCAAAGATTCCTTTCACATGCTTCACTTTCCTTTAGTTTGATTAACTCCTACACTTGTTTTACTTGCATGCCTCATCACTCAATTAGATTTATACTCAACATCACACCATCCTTCATATCTGTTCGATTTCACACTCCCCTTGGGAAAATTTGGGTTCCCGTTGCCCGGATCTTGAACTCCCTTGCATGCACTGCACATTCTAGGAGCTCAAGTCCTCTGCCTTGGATTCTGGAATTGCTCAGAGGCTATCCTAGCTTGGCTCCAACTATGCACTCCACAGTTCCAGGAGCCAGCCTCCCAGTCTGACCACTCAGATTGTGCAATGCACAGTCTCTCCTGGCCTTGGCCCCTGATTGAATTGCGCATTGTGCAATTCCAGTCAACAAACTTCTCGAATAACGGCTGGGACTGTGCAATGCACATTTCCCATAGGCATCCTGTGACCTCTGCCAACTAGAATTGCATAATCCTTCCCATCTTGAACCTGGCTTGTTGCTTAATCTTGTCTTGAAGTTGCTTTCGTTTTTGAGCTGACATTTGTTTGCCATGAGTGTCCTCTCTGTCCCATAAGTACAACAGTTTTTTAGCATCTCTCAAGAAGCTACAATGAACATGGCGTCCAAGAGAGTTACATCAAAGGAAATCCTTGAGAGTAGTACTGGGGAAGCGTTTGATCTACTATTCTATGAAGACACTCAATTGTTCATTGAGAAGGGCACAAAGTTGACATGGCAACAAATCAAAGATACTTTTGCAGAGGACTTCAAGGAAGACTTAGAAGACCGACAGGTATATATCAGTATCTAGAGGCCAGGCTTATACAAAGTTTCATGCATGTATCCTGCCTTCCCATGTGCAGACATTATCATCTGGATTGTCTCACACACAGATGACGAGACTATGACATTGCGCAGTGCCAGTGGGAAAGAGCTTGCCACCTTCAGGATAGAGAACTTTTAGCAGATGTATAATTTATCCCATCTGTTAAGGCACATGGACACACTTTTCTATGCCACCCATAGCCATGTGAACACGAGGGATATTGTCAAGTGTTGGGTGAAAGAGTCGTCAAAGTTTAGACAAACACCCAATCGTGTTTACAAGACAAAGTCTCTCATGGAGGCTTATCCATTCTTGATCATATTTGCATGAAAAATATATGGTCAAGAAAAACATAAACCTTTCCTGAAGGTTGGATAGTTGTATTGGACCAGTTGGTGAGTGATGGGAAGCCATTCAACTGGTCAAATTTGTTGGCTCATCAGTTGAAGATCCATGTGACTAATGCCCGAAATCCACCAAGGATGAGCAAGAGAGATTCTACATGTCCGCATACTTACTAGATTCAATCTGTGCCCAACACCAACTCCATGGCTTGAGCTAGACGTGGACACCAAAGGATACCGTCGTCAATTTTTATTGCAAGTTGCTTTCCGACTGCTGTTATAGAGGAGTAATGGCAAGGCTAACTGACCATTTCATAATCTTATTGTACATGCTTATCTTTGAGTAGGATCCACCTTACATGTCCTAAGAAGCAATGGAGGTGGTACTTAACATTGCAGATTGGGATGCCTCACTAGGTGGCACCTTCATCAGAGTGTTTGGCAGAGAGAAGCCTCTGCATGTTCTACCAAGATATGCCACTGACAAGTTGGTCATGCAAGAGGTCTCATATCACCTCTCCATAGGGTTATCAACACTGCATAGGAACGATAAAGCACCATGGATTGCTCTTCCTTTGCGGATCAGATTTTACAAGATTAAGAGCTTGAAAGATGCAAATGCCGAAGCTCAGGAGATATTGAAATTTGATCTTGGCCCCAAAGACTTTAATCTGTATGATCCCCACGGTATTTGTAAGAACCATTTTGAGAAGGTGTATTATCCATGGATCCATGAGACATTTCACTGGCACGAGGAGGACCCTTGGAGGTACTATTATAATGCCTCCAAACTCCACAATCCGGTCAGTATAGCAATAGCTTGGAAGGATGATCTACACACACTAGCAACACAAGAAGCAACAACAACAACAGAAATAAGCAACAATCCAGTGCAGGACAAGGGAAAGAGGAATATGGCTTAGAATCCAGAGGCAAAGCAAAGCTGTAAGATGAAGGCAAATCCTCTCTTAAAGAAATAAAATTTGGTAGCGGAAGCAAAGAGGGAGCAACAGATAAAGAGAGTAGAGCGAAGGACGAGAGAAAAGTAGAGGCTACAGGAGGGAAAAATGAAGCTACAGGAGACAGAGAAGAAGTTAAAGGAAAAATAGGAGTTGAGGAGGAGAGAGAGAGAAGAGAAACAGAAACAAGAAGAGGAGCAGAAGCAAAGGGCGATGACAGAGAAAAAACGACCATACAGGTTGAGTCAGAACAACTAATAGTTGAGTAAGCCGATGAGCGGATGCAGGATCAGGAGCTTGCTCAACAGATTTAGAAACTAATTGAAGTGACAGACGTGGAGTTGTAACAAGAGCCACATAATGAAGACACTGACCTCATGCCAAGAGTGTCGGAGGTCATCTCTTATTCTCCATCACCTCTGTTAGTGTCAGTCTTTCCAGCCTTCCTCCAGTGATCAAATATGCTCTTACAAAGTGGTCTCAGAGTGTCAAGGTCAAATTTTGTCATTTCAGTGAGTTTTCAAGCAAAATTTGGTCACTAGGCATTAGGTCTAGGGTTTGATCTCACTATTTTCAAAGTTGCCCAAATGCCAATCTATGTCACTATTCAGCTGAGTCTATCATCATTCATAGGGTTTTCATTATCATCTCAGTGTCTAATGAGTCATTTTACACCTTGTTCATGCTTCAGTTGCGCCTAGGTAAGGTCATTTCCCTCTCCTAGGGTTTTGAAGGCGATTTCTCGTGGACGGTCAAATCATTGGCAAAAATTGTATCCAGATGTTCATACACCTTCCCCTATCCTTCATGTACCTTATCAAATGCTTCCCATCACTGAGATCCCCCAAATTCCTCATTTTTGCACAAACCCTAGTTTCTAGCTACAACCTGGCAATTTTCTAGGTTGGGCCTGTGTTTTGACCTTTTGGACCCCTTCCCCTCGCTCAATCTCTGAGATTCCACTTTCCCCTACTTCCTAACATCCCTCCCCACTCCCAAAAATTTCCCCAAGAATTTAGAATCCCCCTATCCCCTTCATTTCGCTCCATTTCGACAAAATTCATTGTTTCACACATCGGGACAAGTCGCACTCAAATGATGTTCCAGAGCAATAAAAGATGAATTTTGTAAAACTGAGAGAGTTTTTTTCCATAACATGCCAAAGAAGAAAAACCTCCTTCACCTTTTTCACAGGTGTCATGGTTTTAGAGAAATGTCAAAATTGTAATCGCTAGATCCAAGGCGGTTGGCCAAGGCACTAAAACGAAGGAAAAGGCCCGATCCACTCCAAATTTTTGCCAAAGCCTCTTTGACTGAGCATGGTACTTTATTGGGGACTCCCAGCACAAATTCCAAGAAATTTTGAGCATTTTTGGTAAATTTTGGTTTTTTCAAGCAATTTACAGGTTTTCTCCATTAACGGGTCTCACCCCCTGCGCGACCCTTCATCCTGGCAGCTCCATTTTGCAAAAACTCAGCATTTCCAGATTTTTCATGAGAATTTACATATGCTCATCCATGGCCAAGAGATTTTATGAAGTTTTGGGCCTCCAGAAAGTAAAAAAAAAGCAAAAAATGACTTTCTGCCACATTTTTGAGACACAGAAAGCAGTCTTGGGAGATTGCAATTTTGGAGGGGAAAATGACCACCAAATTCAGAAATTCCAGTTGGTTTGGAAAGTAGACTCACAGAAATTTCCAAAAAGCCTACTCGTGCTCAATTTGGACACCTGGAAGTGCCCCAAAAGTGGTCCCAAATGCGCGCGACCCGTCAGGCAGAGGCGCGTGACCCGTCAGGGAAATTTCTCCAAATTTCAGTGTACAGCTCAGAAAAACGCAGTTTGACCCTGTTTGAATTTTTGGGGTGGATTGTTATCCTCTTTGATGTAATTAATGTACTTTTATGACACTTTTACACTTATGTACCTCTTCTAGAAGATTCATTCATGAAATAGGTGAAAATTAAATGAATGAATTGGTTTCCTAGCTTATAGAGGCAAGTTGTTTTGACTGCCTAGTTTTCAGTGCTTAGTTTAGAAGTGGTTGAAACAGCCCCTAGGATAGTGAGCTAGACCCCTAGAGGCAGGGAAAGATGTTAGATGATCTATATTATGTACTCTCTTGCTCATTTTCATGGTTGGACTCTTGAGGGAAAAGCTATCATTGTATTACTCACTGTATCTCTGGGATTTTTGGCAAAGGAAGACCAGGGTTTTGCAGTCCTTTTTGGGATTCTTGTGGTCACATGTATTGATGGTGTGTTTCTCTTTGTACTTGTAAGTGTGTTATGTGAATCATTTCCTTACTTTTCCTTCTGCACATTAAACAAATGAAGTGTTAAAGTAGAATTCATGACTGTCATGCTCTGCTTTTAAGTTTGTTTAATTTCAATGTTTTCTGCTGTTTAAGGAGAATTCAAAGTTATTGTTTTCTCTCCTTAGCTCCTCACTTGTCTTTCTCATCCATTCACCTCAATCTAAGGCATCAATACTGTATCCTATCTCGCCCCAAAGAACCCCCTGCAGAAACTGTGTCCTATCCCCGCACCCAAAATTGCCACTACTCAATTTGCCACCAAAAACCCTAAAAATTCCAAATCAACCCTTTTGATCAGTTTACTAGCCTAAAATCAGTGTTACCCTATTGGTTATCTCGCCCATTGAAGATCTTTATCGAGATAGACCGGAGAGAGCCCTCTCCCGCCCCGTAGGGCTAGCTACGAGGCTAAGTGGTTTGATGTTGCCTTGAGGTTTACCTTTCTCAGCCTGAGGTGAAATTTCAAGCGCTAACAACCTCCATTGTTAGAACCAGTCCCGAGCGAGCAAGGAGAGGTCATTCTCCTTGATGATGATCTAGTTAATGGATGTGTACAATATATTATTTGACAAGTTGCAGAAGAGGATTTTACAGGTGTGGAGGAAGCACTTTCTGGATTATCACACATCACATGCATTCATGAAGGAAAGGGTGATAGTTTCAGACACAAGAAAACATCCAATTTCCCTTGCCGATGCCAGCTTCACCTATGCAGGAGCCACAAGCTCAAATGTTAAGTTCTTTTTGACCAAGAATGAAGGATTCGTAAAGAACTTGGAGGCTGCCAGGAAAGAGGTAGAACAACACAAAGAGAAGAGTGTGGTTTCTGTAATGGGGGAGATAAGGAAAGTGATACTTGACGAAGTATCAACACTTAAGACTACCATGTAAAAGCTCTATGAAGGATTTGTTACGGTGCATAAAGCAATTTTCTGTGTGCATGGCCTACAACATTGGAGCAAAGAGTTTGTTGAAACTCTCAAGAATGTACATCCTTCCATTCCACATGTGCAAGAGTGGACAATGACATACAAGGGAGCCCCGCTTCACTTAGCCAAGAATATGAATCCATAGGCATAGCTGGAGAAAGAAAAGGTCCGAATGTTGATCCAAAACTATGAGCATGTCACCCCATTAATAAAAAATATACATGCCTCATATGCATGGTTGCACAACAGTCTGGATGTTATGGTGAGAACACACATGATCCCATCAATCGGTTCCCTCACTGAGGCTAAACAAAAGAACCAAGTTCGGCTAGAGATCGATGAGTACATGCATCATCTAAGATGATAAGTCACCAGGGAAGACTTGGAGTTGAGCACAGATAACATGAAAAAGTACATTGGTGGTCCCGTCATGGTCAACACCATGTTGCACATGCTTCACAATGAGTTGGAGACAAGATCCAAGACCATATACCCGGATGCTATGGAGGAAATATTCCACTATCAGAAAGACACCATCAAGAAGTTTGGGGACATCATCATGCAATACAAATCTTGGCATCAATATGTGACCGAGAAGCACCAAGTGGAGGTTTCTGAGTTGATATTCACCCAAACTTCAGAGTCATAGTGTTTTGTCTTGTTAGGTTGTCTCTAGTCTATTTTTTCTCACATGGGTACATGTGAAAGTGTAATATGTTGTAAGTGAAATTCCAAGTGTCATTAATGGAATGTGAAAGTTCATCATGTTATGTAATGAGTTATTTGTAAAGAAGTTGAAGAGTCATGAGGAAATTCAAAGAGTCACAAAGGGGGATTTCAAGGGTCACCCCACCCTTTTTTATAAATAGAACCTCATAACTCATAGAATGGGCTTTTGGGAGCTAAGATTTTGGCTAGGCTTAGGCTTAGAAAACGCTTGGGAGTATTGTGATGAGCCTTGAATTCTCCATAGCATAGAGCGAATATACTTCTTTGAGGGAGCAGGTGTTCTTGATTGTAATGTTCCACTATTGGGGCTAGTGATCGTCAATGGTGTATGTATGGATGGAACTTTCACATATAATAATAATATTAGAGCCAACATGCTTTCATGCATATGTTTTTATTGTAGTTGGACTATGCTGGTTTCTTTAACAATGTATGTTGTTTAACTTAAGTGTTCTCTTATGAACTACTTTATATGCAATTGTATGAATCTTGTTGGATGTGTGTTGTTGGATTAAGCCATCACTTTAATTTGTGGACTATTCCACATTTTAGCTCATGATGTCATTCCACTCGTGTTTTCCTTTCAAGCTTCATACTATTACATGCTTCCAATGGGAAAACTTCCTTTCCCCTCCATGTGTCAAAACCTTCATGCATCACACATGACTCTCCAAAGGGTCACACTTGCTTCCGCCCAAATTTATCATACTTATCTCTACGTTCTACCACGGTCAAGGCATTACACTACCACCCATTGTTAGGACTCCTACTCCAAACGGTTTGAGGTCTAGTTGGGACTTCATATCGGGGAGATCCCTTGAATGTTGGTGGGTTCAACACCATCAACAATATGATAGGTCAATCTCTCTAATTCCCTCATTTGGCCTTTTTTTTTCTAAATTTGTTTGGTATGGATTTTGGCCACACCATATTTTCAGATTTTCTTTGAACTCCAACTCTTTGACCAAAATCAAGCCTTGTCGATTTTCAAAATTCCATTGAAGAATTACAAATTGTAGTGTCTTCCATTTTTTTGATTGCAAGAAATTATAGGTGTTTCCATTTGCAAACATTGGTATCTAATACATTGATTGTTTGAGTTCAACCACCATTGTTGAGAAGTGAAGCCAAATATAATTGTTGGTGAATCCAAAGGGAATTTCAATATCATATTTACCACCTCGTAAACTACAAAGGCAATAACGATAATAGTTGTTCCTTGAGCTACAGGATAAAGTGAAGGATTAATTAGTTAGTAAAAAAGTGTCAAAAAAACATGAATGGTGTAAATAGAAAGGCATATCTAAACATTATTCTATTGGTATCATATGACTATCTCATAGGCATGGATTGGTTGGAAAGGAATCATGTTATCCTTGAATACTATAACAAGGCATTTAATTGTCTCAATGAAGGGCGAAAATGTAGGAAGGTGTAGGGAATTCCAAGAATTCCTTCAATAAGGGAAATATCAACAAAGAAAATGAATAAAATTCTTAGGAAAATATTTCATATCTATGCAACCCATATGGAAGAAGGGAAAAGGATCAAGGGACCAAATATAATTACGTCAAGTGACACAATACACATTATGAAGACTAACCATAGTTAAAAATTCAATACTCCTTATTAACTAGGTAGGTATTCATAATCAAAGTCATATGTGTTCTTAATTTGACAAATTGATCTAAAAACAAGGTTATACATCATCATGTATAGAGAAATTTTTAGAAGAAATCACATTGAAAATTTTGGTCAACGCGTTTCGAACCAGCGAGTGTGGTTCATTATTAGGGCACGATGAAGAAACATATCTAGGAAGAAGGTTAAATAGGGAGGCAGGTCAACCTAATAGCTAGAAGATAACATCTATATTTGACCGGGGGAGGGACAGGGGAATGCTTAATAATATTTAAATAAATTTTATTAGCTTAGATATATATATATATATATAATTAATTAATTAATTTAAAGACTATATTTGTTAATGGTTTTAATTTATGAATATAATACTCAAAGAATAACTAACCCCATTTTTAACCCCATTTTTATTGAACTATATTCAATCATATATATATATATATATAATATAATATAATATGGTTATTTAACACAATATATATAATATTAATAATAAGTTTAATCTAAATATAAAGAATTAAAATTAATTATTAAAAACGATCTATATATGAAAAACTAAAGATTAGGGAATATGAAATATTTGATTTTTTTATATATGTGGTAATGGTTTTAATTTATGAATATAATAATAAAAGAATAAAAATATTAACTACTCATATTTTTGTTGAACTATATTCAATTAAATTATAATATATTAATAAAATATATATTTAATTAATATCAAACAATATATAAATTTATACTATGGTTATATATATATCTATATATATATATATATATATATATATATATATTATTAATAACAATTTTTATGTGAAAAACTAAAGATCAGGGTTTTAGAAATATTTGGTTCTTGTTATTTTGTTTGTATATATAACGATATAATCAAGGTTTAAACTAATAATTAAGATTAAATATATAAGTGTGTATATATATATATATATATATTCTATTGTATAGTTAAAGTTTAACATTTAATAAAAAGGGGATTCTAATATTACTAAAACAATAGAATAATTAAAAATAATGTTGATAATTATATTATTAATAATAAAATATTGTTCAAAAAAAAAATACCAAGGGGCCTAGATAAGGATGGAGAAAACTAAGAGGAGAGGGCGGGAATCCAGTAGCTGCTAATTTTCCAGCCATCATCCCTATTAATATTACTGGAAGACCTCTCAATTTCAATGGCTTCCCTAAATTTACAATGGTGGAAATGAGGAATCTTAGCGATAACCCTAGCCTCCTCAATGCATATATGATGATTGGTATTCTCTGCATGTTCAGCCAAAGCTGAATATTTGGTCCTCCTGTGCTTGATATCAACAACGTGTTCCTTAATCCTCTGGTTTATAGAACGACCAATTTCGCCAATGTATGAGGTACCACATGAATAAGGGATGATATAAAGACTTTTCATATCCATAGGGTTTACGCAGTCTTTAACAGACTTAAGGGAACTTCTAATGGTGTTGAGGGCTCTAGACCTTTAGACAAATGAAGCAACAAGACAAATGAATGATCTAATGGAGGTGTACCTATAAATTGGAGCAAAGGTCTCATCATAATCTTCTCCCTCTTTCTGGGAGAATCCTCTAGCCATGAACCGTTCCTTTTATTTGTCTATACTACCATTTGCAACATGCTTGATCTTATATACCCATTTGGAGGTCACCACTGACTTCCCTTCAGGCCTTGGCACATTCTCCTAGATATCATTCTTCATAATATATTGTTACTCTTCATTCATCACTTCTTTACACACTTGTTGGCTCACTACTTCTTCATAAGTGGAAGGCTCTACATTAATAAGATTAGTCACGAGAGCTACATATCTAGAAAAACTCTTGGGTTTATTAAATTCTCTGGATGTTCTATCAGGAGCCGCATGTCCTTCTACCTCTTCCAATGTAGATCTAATCCATGCTAGTCTCTTCCTGATCTTTGGGGCAACAACCGGTTCCACTAGATCACAATGCCCTTATGGCCTTCTGGGACATTTTGTAAGACTCAAATGCTCTTCCTCTAAAGCCTCCTACTTAACTTCATTCAAAGAATCCATGGGGACTTCCTTAGGCTTCCAATATGCCACTTTTTCATCGAAAGTGACATCTTGGCTAACCTCAATCCATTGCTGCTCTTGAATGTATATTCTATAAGCCTTTGATGATTCACTATAACCAACAAATATGCCTTTCTTTCCTAAAGGCTCAATATTTTTCCTCTTATCCTTAGGAGCATGGATGTAGACATTACAACCAAAGATTCTCATATGTCCAACCTCTAGCTTCCTTTTAGAGAATGATTCTTCAGGATTCATACCTTCCAGAACTTTATGAGGGCTTCTCTTTTGAATGTACATATTTTTTTGTGATGCCTCGCCCCATAAGAATAACAACAAGTCCAAATCATGCATCATGGCATTAACATATTCCTCAATGGACATGTTCTTTCATTTTGCTACACCATTTTTTTATCAATTCTAGGGGATAATAAATTCACTCTTAATCCCAGGTTTCTTATATAAAGAAACAAGCTCCTTCGAGGTGTATTCTCCTCCATTGTTAAATCTCAAGATCTTGATCTTCTTTCCTCTCAAGTTTTTCACTTCATCTTTGAATTCTTGGAACATGTCGAAGACTTCATCCTTACTCTTTAAAAGATATATCCATGTCTTATGAGAAAATTCATCAATAAATGTCACATATTGCATCAATAGATTCGTTAGGGCATCATACATCTTCTTTGAATTATCATGTTTTGCGATGTAGGAAGTTATATGATCTCTAATGGAGTCAAATATAAGACTCATAGCAGTGATGTCATCCTCCTTGTACTTTTCTTTCCATGTTGCATCAATTGGTTCAACAACCTCTACTGTCACAATGTCTAAACTTTGTTCTTGGAAAGAATAAGATATATTATATGTTTCTGTTGTGCTCTACAACAACCCCCCATTTCATACAAATTTTATTTTCATAACTATAATATGAAATGGGTCCCTTTTAGAATTAAATTGGTATCAACTTAGTAATTTTCAAAAGGTCCGAAAATAAATAAAACATTATAAACCTTTTGATAAATCACATAAGCGGTCTTATAATGAAAAATGAATAATCCCTTATTATTGCGATAAAGCGATCACAAGATAGCATATCGCAATAACAAAGGATGCATAACAAAAGGCCCATTAAGTTTTCCCCGATGCGACAATACACGAATGGTTATCAGATATCGGCAATGGCAAGCTATCATAACAAAATCCCCTTTTCACTCTGATGCGATGCGATATCGCTATTGGCGATCGGAGATGTACCATGCATGCATTTCAAAGCCCTCATTTAAAACTCCCGATGCGAATTGGCGATATCACTATCGGAAATCGGGGATTCCGAAAGGAACCAATGTAACAACTTAAGCTTTCCCCCTATCGCCGATTGCGATAAAGCTAAAAGCGCAGATTTCAAAAAAGATTGGTAAAGCCGGGATATTTTATGGTTATTTAGTATTAATGGCCTTTCTTTTCGCGATAGCGATTCACTTGCACTCAACCACAAAAGTGAATCATTTGGCCAATAAACGACATAATGAGCATTTAAATGATTGACAGGTTTAAACAACCATTTAATGAAGCAGTAAGTCTAAAATCTCTTTGGAGATTGCATTCGTGGCCACCTTAATTTAAATCCTCCATTATTCATTGATTAATATATCTCGTTCTTCTTTGGTTTGCGCTATCAATTCTCTGAATTACGTTCATTTTTACTCCTGTGCAGAGCTCTTCCGAAGCAGCAAATTCAAGCAAAATGGGGAAGAAATCTAAGAAAACCACAACAGCTTCCGCTTCGCCAGCTATAAGGCAACCCACTGCCGGTCCAGGAACAAACAGAAAGGGACTGATATCTGACACTACATGTCTAGGACTCGACAAAACTACTTGGCTAAGCACCTACAATTTGATTAAGGCCGAAGAACCTGAGGTAACAATAGTGCAAGCCACAGCAGACACGACTCAGAAATCTGATGCTACTCTAAAGGATTTAGCCGACTCTTTCCTTCCTCGGATAGCAGCCCGAGAACAAATTCTCCCATATACAAATGTGGTGAAGTGGGCAATTGAAGCAATCCCAATCACAAACAGAACATTTTGCACCATGGACGGGAGAGTCTTCGGTTCATTTCAACCAGATGATTTGAGGCAAATGTACCATTTTCTTGTACCGGAGAAGAAGTACAACAAGGCATTCTTGGAGAAATTCAGAAATGAGAATGAAATTGAATCTGAACCCATTCGGGATTGGAGGCAAAACCCAACAAAACACAAGCATGAGTCTTCAGGTAAGTACTCTGTCGATTCTTTGTGTTCTCCTTATTGTTATTCCGGGATAATGATGTGTAGATTATGGGGGTTACATAATTCTACAAATTTCACTATAGAGATGGTTCCGTTGATGGATGCAGCATGTAATAGTGAAATAATGGATTGGGCAACTATATTGTCTGATAAGCTAGCAACCGCGGTCCTTGAATTTAGAAACAAATCCCGCATTACTGAAAGGGTCATTCCCCTATTCTACTATAGTGCCTATATCTTGGACACCCTCTGTTTTAATTCTGAATTTCCCATGCTTGGATGGAGATGGACTCCATAAGACCCCATGCCCATTCATATATACCACCAGAAGTTATGGAAAGCCCACTATAAGCACCATTTATATCAAGTTTGCAATGGTTTTATGTTACCCATTCACTATTCCATTTTTGATAAACCTGATCCTAAGATTTCCTACCAAGCGGAGGTTGACTTGGCATCTGTAGGAAGATGGTTCGGAGAAGAAAAATTCACCTATGTAAGAGTTTTCGGCAGCCAAGCCAAGCCTCATGTCCTCCCTTTGTACATACCCGATAAACTGTTAGCCCAGGAGTTAGCCTATCACATTACATCCGAAGGAGTTACACAGACTCTAAAGAGCAAAAAGAAGCAAGTTTGGCCTCCTTTTCCTCTAAGGTGCGGTGTCTACGCTCTGCATGACTTTAAACATGCAGAGAAAGAGGCTGATAAGATCAAAGCACTAAATCTAGCCACTCTTCCTAATAGGCGATTTGATCCAAACAAAGTCGCCTACAATGCACTTGAACAGGCAAAATTAACTAAATTTGACCATAAAGAAGGTATATTTGACGACCTGTTCTCCTCAGCCGAGTCAATATTCCAGGTTAAATCGCTTTCCAGAATGAAATATTAGGATGACGGGTTAGTTGAATTTAACAGACTTAGAGAACAGAGGTTGCAAACTCTGCCTCTAGATCTGATAGCAACGACCCCAATGACAGAATCAATCGAGCCTAAGCAGCAACTCACTAAGGAACCTCCTGCTACATCAAAAGAGCAGGAGGAAGTGCAAGGAAAAGAGCAGGAAGAAGTGTAGAGAAAAGAGTAGGAGGAAACCCAGGGCAAAGAGCAGGAGCAGAGCATCACAGAGGTGAATGAAGATGCCCAGATTGACCCAAAATTGCTCCAGGAATGGTAGCAATTCGACTCAATCATAAGCAATCTTGAGAGCTCATAGGAAGCTGAAACATCAAAAGTGGCTGACACACAGGAAACAACATCCAAACAGGTTCCAAGTGGAACCAACGGCCTACGCAGTTCTACAGGAATAGAGATAATTCCTAAGGATCCTTCCGATCAGATTGTTTTGCAAGTGGAAGAAATATTTCCATTGGATGTCTTTTACAGCCCAAAGCACAGGGATGTAATAAAATGACAGCGGAAAAGGAGAAGGACTGATCAACCTTCCCTATTCCCGGAAAAAACAGTGATAGCCAATGTGGTCTGGAAAGAGGAATTTAATCCTTCTGATGACCTTACTAAATTGTCCTAATATGTTGGAGCCTATTCAGCAGCCACCATGGACAAGGCATCATAAGTGACTAATCTATTAAGAGAAAAAGACCAATCAATCACCTCGCTACAAGTACAGTTATCGGAGGCATAGCAGAAGGCAAAACAACTGGAGCAGCAATTGTACACACAGCGATAAATAAACAATCAATTGAATAAAAAATTGCAGGAAGAGAAACAAAGAATTGATTCGAGTGCAGTTCAAAAGTAGAAAGAACTGTTGGAAGCGCTGGAAAACTTGAAAACGATGCATGAACAGATGGGAAATTCGAAAGATGAGAAAATTGCTCAATTATCAGCCCAAATAGATAAAACCAAGAATCTTCCACAGCCAGCTA
This sequence comes from Pinus tabuliformis, assembly GCA_031772625.1. Classification (NCBI taxonomy): domain Eukaryota; kingdom Viridiplantae; phylum Streptophyta; class Pinopsida; order Pinales; family Pinaceae; genus Pinus; species Pinus tabuliformis. The sequence goes on along the minus strand of CM062809.1, from coordinate 272,457,583 downwards.
AATTCAGAGTCGAGGCATTATAGATTAACAAAGCATTGGTGACACAAATAAGGCTGTTATGTCAACAAATTGCCCAAGCAGAACCTTTATGTGACTTAACAGCATGAAAAAGTGATAAATCGGCTGATGCTAGAACAGACTTGGAACAGGCCGATGAGATCTTGACTAATTTTCTTGAGTGGCAAGACACTGATGAGGGACAGGCAGCTAATTTGCCAAAAATCCTAGAGTCACATAAAGAGATATTATTTATGGAATGGCAATCCCAGTTAATGAAAGCAGAGAGAGCAGTTTCCAGATGCAAGTTAACCACAAGTAATTTGGTTGAATTGATTAATGATACTCTCTACTTATCTAACATGATCTCTCAATGTACCCCAGGTAAATTGCTATCGGCTAAAACATTGGAGCAGTCATGTTATCAAGAGCTGGAGAAAAATGGGAGATTAATCGCAGGAATTAACAGTTTGACATGGGACACCTATTGGTTGTTCCTAGTCAAACCATACAGCCAGAGAGCCACCCTCAAGTGCCTCACAGATGCAATCGGGTGTATCATTCCCGATATACAAGATGCCACCTATGCTACCCAACTTAATTCTCGTCTCAACCGACCACCAGAAGTGGAACCAATGCTTGCAATATGCCAGCTCAGGTCTAAAGGCAAACAACCTAAGTGATGAATCATGCTGCCGACTACCAGATTGTCGTGAGGAAAATATTCTGAATCAAGTTGTACCAATTAAGTAGGATTTTAGTTTCATAGTTAGTTAGTTTTAATCAAGTATTTATAGACCCTTTCATGTATTTAGAAAGGGTCGTAAGTTTTTGTATATGACTTAAACCTGAAGTTGCACTACTATACTTCAGGCATATTCTTTTATAAAGACTGGGCCAATTATTCCAAATTTGATAACGAAGCTTTTATGTGAATGTGCACTACTACCTTTGTTTAAAAGTGTTTCTGCGTCGGAAGAAGGAATCCAAATAGCGATTGATAGTGGGAGTGATTTTCAGCTCATATGGTACTACTATCTATGTCTGAGTTCATTCCTTTTATGTGAATTGTTGTTTGATCGCTCTTGCTATTATCAGATATATGCATGTGTCTTAATAGCATTCTTTATACTTTCCACTATTGGATGTTTACAACATGCTTTTCTTTTAATCATACATGTATCGGTAATATAAAAGGATAGGTGTAACAATGTGTTAATCACTTTGTTCAACTATTTGAACAAAGTAATCATTAAGTAAAAGAATGTATATGTTTATTGCTTAGAGTCATCCATATGCCTATCGATGAATAGAGATCATCAAACTTTGCACTTCAAAGAATAGAAGCCTTCCGGGATAGAATATTTATTTATATTTTCGCTGATAGATTAAGTCATCCATTTATTATCATTATTAGAAACCAATCACTCATCCATCCCCTTTTATTCATTATTGGGAAACTGGTCCCATTATATCCAGTCGGAGCCACCATTCCAAACGGAAAAGGAGCTGTATTAAGGTCCGGACCGGGTGGTTATCCCCCAATGTTGATACAACGATTTTCGGGGCATCAACATTTTTGGCACTAGAAGGAGAGCATGAACTATGAATGGAGAGCAAACCTAAATCTATAGACCATTCTGAGAGTAAATCTCCTTCCACATCACCTCGTACTTTCCAATTGCATGCTGGTTCTCCAGTATCCAAGCAAGAAGAAGAGGAATCAACTACCACTGCTCAAACCCATCATACTCCAAAACGATTAAGTCCTAAGTCCCCTGAATTTCAGTTACTCATCCAGAAACTTCAAGGCTTCTCGATAACACCACAGAAATATGAAGTATCTCAAAGCAGTGAGACTTCGCAATTCAATTTACCTCATCCCCTCACTAGACTTCAGAGCGGAAAGCTCGGTATTGAACCTACTGAGTTCCCTTTACCTTAAAGGAAAAGGGCCAAGAAGAACATTGAAGGATCTGACAGTGAAGCACTTTCATCCACATCCTCCATCTCATCTTCCCCTGTGCGAAGTCAACCATCCACTCCCTCATTACATATTGTTGTTCATCAGGGATTAGGAATTTAACATCCCAACCTGCGCAATCCTCAATATCAACTCCTTCCCAAACATCTGGAATTTCAACAGTAGTATCATCCACTACTGGTGTTACAATGGAAGATCCATGGACCAGGCCTGGTGCAGTCAATATGCCTGCACCATTACATGTATTACCTGATGCTCCTGAAAAATGGCTACCCAAGTTTAACCCAGATGATGGAACACAAGCTGAGGAACATATTAATAACTTCATGTTATCAGTTAATCTCAAAGGAGTAACTGAGGAAGATGTTGTAGTTAGGCTTTTCCCTTATACTTTGCAAGGATCAACAGGATCGTGATATTTTTCCTTGCCATCTGGTTCCATTACCAGTTGGACCACTTTCCAAGAGTAGTTTCTCACTAAGTATGGTGATGATAGATCTTTAGCCACATTAATAAATGATCTCTCCAATCTTAGGATAGAGCATAGGGAACCGATTAAAGAATTCAATGCGCGATTTAATAAACTCTTGAATAAAATCCTAACGGCCTCCAAGCTAAGTGAACAAATCAGAAGTGAATGGTATATAACTGCCCTACCTGCCAATATAGCTATTTTTGTAGACAGGGCTGCAAAACCAACTTTAGCTGAAAACATGAAAGAAGCACTTGCTGTGGAGAAACGTATTAATGCTCTAGAGAAGAAAGCTGCTCTTGAAGATAGAAAAGCCAAAAAAGTTTCTTTTAAAGATGATTCAAAGAAGAAAACACCTAAAGATCCCTATGATATGGAAGGTCTGCAAAAGGTCCTTAAGACTTTGTCAAATGAAATGGTTGAAATCAAAAAGCAAGTAGCAAAAAACTCAACTAAAAGGCCCTTTAGAACTTTCAAGAAAACTGAATCAAAACCACCAAATGTTATATCTAATGTAGATTCAGATCCTGAAGAAGAAGAAGAGGAAACAATCTCACCAACTGATGATGAAGAGGAAGTTGTTTAATGCCATGGAATGTGGGATTTCATACTGCCTAACTCCGATACAGAAAATGAAGAAGAAGCTTTTCCTGTCAACACTAGGAGTAAAGGTGCCCCTGAACCCGTCCAGGCAACTTCAAAGAAAAGAAGTGCAGGTGCCACAACAACAAAGGAAACGGTATCCACAAGGAAGCCAGCTGCAATGGTTCCCCAAAACCAACCTTCAACCCCGAATATGCCTTCAACATCTAAAACATTAGTAGTATCCGATTTAATGGATTACAATATCGTTGATGATATGAAGAAAACTAAGGAAAACATTACTATGTTTGAACTTAGTAAACTAAAATATCAACAGAAATTGCTTCTCAAAGAACTGAATGTTGTTCCTTCCTCACCTCTTCCCAGTGCTAAAGCTGCAAATGATTCAGGACAACCACCTTCTAGCAGTATTGAAGCTACTGATACGATTTTGATCGGAGACAGATCCAATTCCCATACTCCTCCTTTCCTATTAACCTATGAGATTTATAATCGTAATCTGCACAATTGTTTGATTGATTCAGGGGCATCCTCAAATACAATGCCAGCTTCGGTTTGTTCCAAATTGAACACTGTGTTAGTGTCAATCTTTCCAGCCTTCCTAAAGTGATCAAATATGCTCTTACAAAGTGGTCTCAGAGTGTCAAGGTCAAATTTTGTCATTTCAGTGAGTCTTCAAGCAAAATTTGGTCACTAGGCATTAGGTCTAGGGTTTGCCCAAATGTCAGTCCATGTCACCATTCAGCTTAGTTTATCATCATTCATAGGGTTTTCATTATCATGTCAGTGTCTAATGAGTCATTTCACACCTTGTTCATGCTTCAGTTGCACCTAGGCAAGGTCATTTCCCTCTCCTAGGGTTTTGAAGGCAATTTCTCTTGGATGGTCAAATCACCGGCAAAACTCATATCCTGATGTTCATACACCTTCCCCTATCCTTAAAGCACCTTATCAAACACTTCCCATCCCTTAGATCCGCCAAATTCCTCATTTTTGCACAAACCCTAGTTTCTAGCTACAACCTGGCAATTTTCTAGGTTTGGCCTGTGTTTTGCCCTTTTCGACCCCTTCCCCTCACTAAATATCTGAGATTCCACTTTCCCCTGCTTCCTAACATCCCTCCCCACTCCCAAAAATTTTCCCAAGAATTTAGAAGCCCCCTATCCCCTTCATTTCGCTTCATTTCGACAAAATCCCTTGTTTCACACATCGGGACAAGTTGCACTCAAATGATGTTTCAGAGCAATAAAAGATGAATTTTAGAAAATTGAGAGAGGTTTTTGTCCATAACATGCCAAAGAAGAAAAACCTCCTTCACTTTTTTCACAGGTGTCATGGTTTTAGAGAAATGCCAAAATTACAATCGCCGGATCCAAGGAGTTTGGCCAAGGCACAAAAAAGGAGAAAGAGGCCCGATCCCCTCCGTATCTTGGCTGAGGCCTCTCTCACTCACCATGATACTCATTAGCATCCTCCTAGCAGCAAAATCAAAAAATTTTGAGAGTTTTGAAGCATATTTGGCATTTTTGGGAATTTTACAGGTTTTGGCCATTTGACTGGTCTCACCCCGCGCGCGACCATACATGGGGGCAACTCAGAACGGGGAAAACTTTGTATTTTTGGAATTTTCATGCAAAAATACACTTGCCTATGGATGGGTTTCAGATTTTATGGAGATTTGGGCTTCCAAAAGCTCAAAATACATGCAATTTTTGACTTTCTGCCCCTATTTTGAGTTGCAGAAATCTGTCTTGGGAGAAATGACTTTTGAGGGGTCAAATCAACTCCAAATTCTGAAATTCCAGTGGGTTTGGAAAGTAGACTCGCAGACCTTTCCAACGAGCTATCTTGCACCTAATTTGGACACCAGGAAGGCCCTCAAACAGAGCTGTGAATGTGCGCGACCAGTCAGAGTGATGTGCGCGACCTGTCAGGGAAATTTACCTGTTTTGACCAGTTCGGCCAACAAAACACTGTTTTCATCTTGGTTGACTTTTGAGGCATGTAAATGATGGATTTTTGTGTAATTTTCATGGCACTTAGATACTTTTACTCTCCTTGAACACTTCTAGAATATTCTTTGATGTAAATGGTAAATATTTAATGCATGGATAGGTTTCCTAAGTTTTAGAGGCAAGTTGTTTTGACTGCTTATTATCTAGTGCTCAGTTTAGAATTAGTTGAAACAGCTCCTAGGAAGCTGAGCTCGACCCCTAGAGGTGGGGAAAGGAGTTAGATCATCTATATTATGCCTTCTCTTGCTCATTTTCATGGTTGGACTTTTGAAGGAGAAGCTCCTATTGTATATTTTACTTGTATCTCTGCAATTTGAGGAAAAGGAAGACCAGGGTTTTGCAGACATCATTGGGATTCTTGTGGACCCTTGTGTTGATGGTGTGTTCTCTTATTGTAATTGTAAGTGTGTTTATGTGTTCCATCTCTTTCTTTACTGCAGCTTATTAAACAAATGAAGTGATAAAGTTTGAATTCATGCTTGCCATGCTCAGCTTTCAAATTTGTTTAATGTTTATGTTTTCCACTGTCTAGAGAGGATTCAAAGTCATTATTTGCCCTCTTTAGCTTCTATTTTTTCTTCCTTGATCATCCATCTCAGCTAAAGGCATCAGCACAAACTCCTACCTTGCCCCAAAGACCCACCTGCAGAAACTGTGTCAAATCCCCACACCCTAAAATTGCAGATCCTCAATTTGCCACCAAAAAAGCCCCAAAAACCCCCAAATCAACCTGTTAATCAGTTTACTAGCCTAATATCAGTGTCACTGTATTGGTCATCTCTGTCCATTGAATATTTTACTGAGATTGACCGGAGAGAGCCTTCTCATACCCCGTAGGGCTAGCTACGAGGTGAAATGGTTTGATGTTGCCTTGAAGGTTTACCTTCCTCAGCCTAGGGTGAAATCTCAAGCGCTAACATAGTGGCGAGCATACTGGGGAGAACAAACTTGTTTGCTCATTGACGTGTTATTTCATAAGTCTTAGACGGAGCCTGAAGTTACGCCAGGTAGCCTTCGAAAACGCTCTTGTTTTACATCAGCGTTAGTAGATAAACGCTGCTTCAGTCAATCTCCGTGAGCTTGTGAACATAGCACTTCATTTGCATTTCACCCCAGTACATGTATCAAGTTCAGATCTGATTGTTGATAGTGGACAACGATCAGACACTTGAAAGGCTGAAATCATTCACTTGGTGACTCCTTTCACTGAAGAATCCAGCAACCTATGCTTCATGGTGACTTCACTGCAGGAAGATCAGTAGCTGTGAGATTTTCATGATGGACCTAATTGCAAGAAGATATGCTCCCATGAGCCGAGATCACATTCCAGGTTTTCCGAATAAGATTCCCAAGGTAGATTGGTCAAGGAATTTGCCTACATTTAAAGATGATGGTAAGAAGGATGCTGCTCTTCATCTGGTTAGATTTCATATGCATATTCGCAAATTCAAGGTCGATTTTCCTGAAGATTGCTTGATGAAGATATTCTTGGCCACTCTGGAAGGTGAAGCCTAATCATGGTATGAAGGTTTGCCACCTGCTTGTATCTATTGTTTAAAGGATTTTCATGCTATGTTCATTGAAAGATATAAGGACTCTTATCCATCATTGAATTTAGTTCAAGACTGTTGCAAGCATGCCTATAGTTTTATTGAAAGCCTTGAGAAGTTTTATGAAGATGATAATTTTATGGATGAAGAGATCATGGAAGCCCTGTATGAAAAGCCGTTTCAGCAGCACATAGAAATCTTAGAGGATACTTGTCAAGATCAGCAGGTTGAAGATGGCCATATGGCTGTAATTGATGAAAGAGAAGAGCTTGTTTCAGATCTGCCTACAGAAGAAGACAGCGTGCAAGATAGCCAAGATTCAATTTTAGAATGTAATGCAGTCAACTCAGCTATTTCAGATCAAAATTCAGATCATGGTGACCAAGAATACCTTGTGCCGAATCCTGAAAAGGAGAGTTTTGTTGTTGAGATCATGGATAAAGTTCTTGATCGAAATGTCCTTATGCCATCATAACAGAGCCTGCATGAGGAGGTAATTCAGCCAGCTCATGAACATCAAGATGAGATCTTTGTTCAAGTAAGTGAAAACTCTTCTTTCAATCATAATTTGGATAGTTTGATTGCCATGTCATATGAAGATGATCAACAATGTTTCCAAGTTTCAGAAGATCAGGACTGTCATTCAGATTTTTCATGTTTTGACATGTTATTTCAAGAAGACAAGACTTGTTTGAGCAAAGGGAAACAGAAAGTCTTATCTCCTTTGTCTGAAGAGGAGATAGATCAGCTTTTGAAAGGTCATGCTACAACCCAAGCTACAACAGATTTGCAATGCACACATAGTCAGGAAAGTGTTGGGGAAACTTCTTCCTCTATTGAAGAAGATGATTGTCTTGTAGATCAGCAAACAGAAGATGATATTCTGGCTGTCATATCATATGAAGATGACCTACCATATTGTCAGACTACAGAAGATCATAGCATACAGGATTACCTTTCAGATTCTTCATATGTCTCATGTGTTGAAATGTTATTTCAAGAGGAGATTTGCTCACCTACTTGTTCAGAATTTTTTGAAGCCCATGAGCATACTTTTACTAAAGCACATGATGAAGGTAGATCAGAATTTGAAGCAAAGGAAACCTTGTTCTTTCAGCAGGAGGTGGCAGTGGCAAATCTTCATGTTTTTCACGATCCTCTAGCAAGTTTGTTGCAACCAGCAGTGATAGTGTTTATGGCAGTATTCAGTGATGAAGGAGAAAATGGTCAACTATGTTTTTGGATGCCCAGTGATAGGTTTGTATTGTTGATCATGAGATCTGATTGGGAGAATCAGTCAAGAAGGCATCTGCTTGATTGGTTGCATTGGCATTTTGATATAGTTTGATGTATATTGTCTTGTAAGAAACACAGGTGGTTGTCATCATGATTTCACATCTTGATGGACTGCTGCCCTTCCATAAGCTTTGTAAGTTCTTGTTTTAGTTAAGTCAGTCATGAGTCATTTGTGTTTGGTCTATTGAGTGAGTTTTTTCAAGTTTTTTCAGTTTGCCATCGAGTTGGTTTGAGTCAAGCTTCAGTTAAGTTTCAGTCAGTTTTCAGTCAAGTTTTCATTCAATAAATGTGTCAAAGTCTTGTGTCAAAGGTGTAAATAATGACTCCATCGCCCAATGGTTGCAAGCACTGGTCTGCTCTCCCAGATGTCTAAGGTTCTTGGCACCTCCAAGGAGCTACCATCCCCATTGGAGCCAATGTTAGTGTCAGTCTTTCCAGCCTTCCTACAGTGATCAAATATGCTCTTACAAAGTGGTCTCAGAGTGTCAAGGTCAAATTTTGTCATTTCAGTGAGTCTTCAAGCAAAATTTGGTCACTAGGCATTAGGTCTAGGGTTTGCCCAAATGTCAGTCCATGTCACCATTCAGCTGAGTTTATCATCATTCATAGGGTTTTCATTATCATGTTAGTGTCTAATGAGTCATTTCACACCTTGTTCATGCTTCAGTTGCACCTAGGCAAGGTCATTTCCCTCTCCTAGGGTTTTGAAGGCAATTTCTCTTGGATGGTCAAATTACCGGCAAAACTCATATCCTGATGTTCATACACCTTCCCCTATCCTTAAAGTACCTTATCAAACACTTCCCATCCCTTAGATCCGCCAAATTCCTCATTTTTGCACAAACCCTAGTTTCTAGCTACAACCTGGCAATTTTCTAGGTTTGGCCTGTGTTTTGCCCTTTTCGACCCCTTCCCCTCCCTCAATCTCTGAGATTCCACTTTCCCCTGCTTCCTAACATCCCTCCCCACTCCCAAAAATTTTCCCAAGAATTTAGAAGCCCCCTATCCCCTTCATTTCGCTTCATTTCGACAAAATCCCTTGTTTCACACATCGGGACAAGTTTCACTCAAATGATGTTTCAGAGCAATAAAAGATGAATTTTGGAAAATTGAGAGAGGTTTTTTTCCATAACATGTCAAAGAAGAAAAACCTCCTTCCCTTTTTTCACAGGTGTCATGGTTTTAGAGAAATGCCAAAATTACAATCGCCGGATCCAAGGAGTTTGGCCAAGGCACAAAAAAGGAGAAAGAGGCCCGATCCCCTCCGTATCTTGGCTGAGGCCTCTCTCACTCACCATGATACTCATTAGCATCCTCCTAGCAGAAAACTCAAGAAATTTTGAGAGTTTTGAAGCATATTTGGCATTTTTGGGAATTTTACAGGTTTTGGCCATTTGACTGGTCTCACCCCGCGCGCGACCATACATGGGGGCAACTCAGAACGGGGAAAACTTTGCATTTTTAGAATTTTCATGCAAAAATACACTTGCATATGGATGGGTTTCAGATTTTATGGAGATTTGGGCTTCCAAAAGCTCAAAATACATGCAATTTTTGACTTTCTGCCCCTATTTTGAGTTGCAAAAAGCTGTCTTGGGAGAAATGACTTTTGAGGGGTCAAATCAACTCCAAATTCAGAAATTCCAGTGGAGTTGGAAAGTAGACTTGCAGACCTTTCCAACGAGCTATCTTGCACCTGATTTGGACACCGACAAGGCCCTCAAATAGAGCTGTGAATGTGCGCGACCAGTCAGAGTGATGTGCGCGACCTGTCAGGGAAATTTGCCTGTTTTGACCAGTTCGGCCAGCAAAACATTGTTTTCATCTTGGTTGACTTTTGAGGCATGTAAATGATGGATTTTTGTGTAATTTTCATGGCACTTAGATACTTTTACTCTCCTTGAACACTTCTAGAAGATTCTTTGATGTAAATGGTAAATATTTAATGCATGGATAGGTTTCCTAAGTTTTAGAGGCAAGTTGTTTTGACTGCCTATTATCTAGTGCTCAGTTTAGAATTAGTTGAAACAGCTCCTAGGAAGCTGAGCTCGACCCCTAGAGGTGGGGAAAGGAGTTAGATCATCTATATTATGCCTTCTCTTGCTCATTTTCATGGTTGGACTTTTGAGGGAGAAGCTCCTATTGTATATTTTACTTGTATCTCTGCAATTTGAGGAAAAGGAAGACCAGGGTTTTGCAGACATCATTGGGATTCTTGTGGACTCTTGTGTTGATGGTGTGTTCTCTTATTGTAATTTTAAGTGTGTTTATGTGTTCCATCTCTTTCTTTACTGCAGCTTATTAAACAAATGAAGTGATAAAGTTTGAATTCATGCTTGCCATGCTCAGATTTCAAATTTGTTTAATGTTTATGTTTTCCACTGTCTAGAGAGGATTCAAAGTCATTGTTTGCCCTCTTTAGCTTCTCTTTTTTCTTCCTTGATCATCCATCTCAGCTAAAGGCATCAGCACAAACTCCTACCTTGCCCCAAAGACCCACCTACAGAAACTGTGTCAAATCCCTGCACCTAAAATTGCAGATCCTCAATTTTCCACCAAAAAAACCCCAAAAACCCCCAAATCAACCTTTTAATCAGTTTACTAGCCTAATATCAGTGTCACTGTATTGGTCATCTCTGTCCATTGAATATTTTACTGAGATTGACCGGAGAGAGCCTTCTCATACCCCGTAGGGCTAGCTACGAGGTGAAATGGTTTGATGTTGCCTTGAAGGTTTACCTTCCTCAGCCTAGGGTGAAATCTCAAGCGCTAACACACTGAACCCCAGAAATCTGCAATTCACATTGTACAGTTAGATAGAACCAAGGTACAGGTTGTAGGAGAAATTAACTCTATAACTATCAGGTTATCGGCCGATCCGCGAGTAGTTCAAAGAATTGATATCCTAATCACTGATATACCTGAATTTATGGTTTAATCTTCAGTAGGGATTGGTCCGAGAAGCTCCATTGGTATATTTCTACCGATTGGTCCCACATGTGGCTACCCTACAATGGAAAGCCAAATCAAATAAGAATCAATCGGGAAAAGCACATGACCCACACTGTCACAGAGTTCGAACAGGAAAATCAACCCATAGCATTTAATAACAATATCTTAGGGAATTATTCGTCGGAATCATTCTTTGTCAACTTCAGAGCCCAACCATCTCCTTTCTCAGTAAACAATTTTACATCTCAAATAAAAAATTATTCACAAATAGACAGGTCAAGATGTTTTAATGATACTGAGAAAACTAGAAATAAAATTGTTGATAATTCTTTATTTTGGTCTTTATATTTTGATGGCTCTAAATCTAACGAAGGCTCGGGAGCAGGATGTATCTTGGTTAGCCCGCAATGAGAAAAAACAATGTTGTCCTGTAGGTTAGAGTTTGAATGCACAAACAACACATCCGAGTATGAGGCCTTAGTCCAAGGACTATACAAAGCAATTGGCCTTAAGGTGCGATATTTGAAAGTGTTCGACGATTCTGAAATTATTGTCAAACAGGTGAGAAATACGATTCATTGTCTTTCAAATCACCTCAAGCATTATCAATCGCTGGTCCAAGAACTCACCTCGCACTTTTCAGCATTCAATATCTCTTCCATCCCTAGGTCTCAAAATTCGGCAGCCGACTTGCTAGCCAATGTTGCTTCCAAACTCCTACCTTCCAAATATTATAGCCCAGATAGATTTTTAGTAGAATTGCTTTTTAGGCCTTCAATTCCTAACAATGTCACTAATTGGAGAGTTTTCAATCACGATGAATAAATTTTACAATTTTTGACTTCCGAAAAGTCCTATGATGATCAGATTATAGAGGAAAGCGATCATGATCTTCAGATGAGAGAAAAGCATGAGGAAAACTCAATACCGAAGCCTGTGGTGAAGTTGGAGGATCTTTATGATATTAAAGACAGATTTAAACCTGTGATCAATATAAAGCTCCACAGTTCTACCTTGAGGTTTGAGTTGATTAATCTTGGCACTGAACAAAATCCTCAAAACATTAATCTAGGATTAGGACTTTCTCTGGAAGAAAAAATGGCATTCATTAGACTATTAAGAAAGAATAAACATGTCTTCGCTTGGAAGTATGATGATTTAAAAACATATGATACATCTATCATCCAGCATACCATTCCAATGCTTGCAGAAAAGAAACCAGTTCAACAAAAGCTCGGGAAAATACATCCGAACCTAGAGAGTCAAATTAAATCTGAACTTAATAAACTCTTAAAGGCCAAGATTATTTTTCCCGTTCGACACTCAAACTGGGTCTCCAATATGGTGCCTGTTAGGAATAAAAATGGCGATATCAGGATTTGTATAGATTTTAGAAATATGAATAAGGCAAGCCTAAAAGACAATTTCCCATTACCTACTATGGAGTAGATACTCCATTCAGTAGTAAGCTTTGAGTTGATGTCCTTTTTAGATGGTTTTTCAGGATATAACCAAGTTTTGGTCCATCCTGATGACAGACTTAAAACTACATTCAGAACAAAATGGGGAACTTATGCCTATCAGAAAATGCCTTTCGGACTCATTAATGCAGGAGCCACATTCCAAAGAGCGATGGACATAGCTTTCAAAGGATTGATCAATAAAATAGTCGCTGTCTACTTAGACGATATTACTGTATTTTCTAAAAAGAGATCCAATCATTTGCATGATTTAAACCAAGTCTTTCAATGCTGCAGAAGGTACGGTATTTCACTCAATCCTAAAAAATCCTTCTTCGCTCTTGATCAAGGAAAACTTTTGGGCTTTATTGTGTCCAAAGATGGCATTTATATTGATCCGAGTAGGATTAAAGAGATCTCTGAAATCCCTTTTCCTCATAATAAAAAATCCATGCAGTCATTTTTAGGCCAAATCAATTTTGTCAAAAGATTTGTTCCAGACTTTTCTCACATCATTTTTCCACTACAAACTATGATTAAGAAAAATTCAGTGTTTAGATGGGGATCAGCAGAAAAGGAAGCGTTTGATTTAATCAAACAATTAATAATCAATGCCCCCGCTTTAAATACTCCTAATTTTTCTAATCATTTCAGATTGTATACTATCGCATCCGATTTGTCTTATGCAGCAGTACTCACTTAGATTAATGATCACAACTTGGAAGAACCCATTTCATTTTATAGTTCAAACTTGCAGGGTGCTAAACTGAATTACTCCGAAGTAGAAAAACAAGCCTTTGCTGTATATAAAGCTGTCAAACATTACAGACCCTTCCTTTTAAAAGCCCATACAAAAGTTATAGTTCCTTTCCCTACAGTAAGGCAACTATTAATCCAAAGGGAATTAGGTGAAAAAAGGGCAAACTGGGTTACAACACTTCAGGAATATGACTTGGAAATCAAGCCAGCAAAGATTGTTAGAGGCCAAGGTTTTTGTAGGTTATTGGCAGGAGCATCCAACATTCAACAACCAGGTGATATAGAACATATCGAAGAAATCAATCAGATAAGTATTACTGATTCTGAATCACAATATGCAAACTTAGTCTTTTATTTGAAAAATGGATATGCACCTCCTAACCTGTCTTATAAAAGCAAGAGGGCCATTAGATTGAAAGCAAGAAATTTCACAATTGTTGATGATGTACTTTTTAGGAAAAATTATGATTCAATCTTATTAAGATGCCTAGAAAAACCTGAAACACAAAAGGTTTTGCAGGAATTACATGATGGACCAGCAAGAGGACATTTTGGAGTTGACACAACAGCCCACAAAATCATTCATGCTAGATATTATTGGCCCACCCTGTTTAGAGATGCTCATGAATATGTAAGGAAATGCCGAAGTTGTCAAACTTATAATGGAAGACAAAGAAAGACAACTTTACCTTTGCAACCAGTCAACATTGAACAACCATTTGAGCAATGGGGATTGGACATCATCGGAAAAATCACTCCACATTGAACAACCATTTGAGCAATGGGGATTGGACATCATCGGAAAAATCACTCCACATTCTTCCAAACAGCATAAGTATATCCTTACTGCCACAGATTATTTTACTAAGTGGGTTGAAGCAATTCCTTTAAAGACAACAAACTCTGAGGAAATTATAGAATTCATAGATCAATTCATTATTACCAGGTTTGGTGTCCCAAATGCTCTTGTTTTTGATAATGCATCTTACTTCTCTGGCAATGCTATGTTTGATTTTGCTATTAAAAGAGGATTTAAATTGAAATATTCTGCTAATTACTATTCCCAAGGTAACGGTTTAGCAGAATCTACCAATAAAAGTCTAATCAAGATTATTAAGCGAACTATCGAACAGAATCATAAAAATTGGCATAAATCTTTAATATTCGCACTATGGGCTGATAGGATAACACATAAAGCTTCCATAGGTTCTTCTCCATTCAATCTTGTATTTGGGAAAGAAGCAGTGCTACCAACAAATCTTGTCCTTCCTTCTCTAGCCCTAGTTCAATTTATTGAAGAAAGCCCTTCTTCTTCTATTCAACTTAGACATGATCAAATCTTAAAATTAGAAGAGGAAAGAGAAAAAGCCAAAGTTAATCATGCAAAACATCAACAAATTATCAAGTCATCCTTTGATTCAACTTCATCCGGTTCAAAACAGTTTCAAGTCGGTGATTTAGTTCAGAAATGGGACAAAGGCCATGAGGATAAAGGAAAACACACCAAGTTCCAGAAAATGTGGCTTGGGCCATTTCAGATCTGCGAGAAGATAGGCCATTCGACCTTCATATTACAAGATTTATCAGGTTTGAGAGATTCTCTCCCTGTTAATGGCCTTATCTTAAAGAACTTCAATTGAGGAGGTAACCCCTTCTCCTTTTTAGTTTAGTAAAATTTGTAGTTTGTAGGACCATTTAGAAATAAAGTTGTAAGGTATCTTCCATTGACCTTTGCTGTATTTAAAAGTTGCTCAAAGAAGTAGTGTTTATATTTGCTTTAAAATAATAGAAGCCTTAGAAAAAAGGGACAATTTCTAGGAAACTAGGTATAATTGCATTCTGAAACCACATTTCAATTTTTGTGAACTCTTCTCAAGATTTAGAAGTATTGTAAATCATTTTATGTTTTCAAATTGGTCACAAAAAAGGTTATCAATATCAAAACAAAAACTAATCCAATTTCAACATCTTCAACTCTTACCTTGTCATCCATTCTCTCTTAAGGAGAAAATTGTCCATCCCATTCATCGAAGTTTGTAATTACTCAGAGTGTAATTCTAAAATATTTGATATAAAAGATAAGGGGTCTTATTACAAGCTTGCTTACCATAATCATCGGGAAATAGTTTAACCGACATTACCAACACTGCATACCAAAACAGGGTAATGGCTTAGAATTATAAGACAAGGGGTCTCATCACGAGCCAGCTTGTTCGGTTAAATTACTACCAGTGAATGGCATTGTCACTCAGCTGGCCACCAAACCAGGACAATGACTTTTTATCTTACAAAATAACAGAAAAGTAAAAGAGATACAAAATATGAAAGCATGTTTTGAATTCATTCTGTTAATCATACTCTGAAGTGAATGGGATAATGGACAATAATGTGGTTAAAAGGTATCCCTGTTGAAACTATGAACGTTTGCTGGCAGCAGAGGCTCTACCTATGACAGACGAGTCAATTCTAAAAGCTGATTTGGAAAGGTTTTCTGTTTTATCATTATCAACCAATAGAGGCCAATTTAAAACTTAGAATGTATCTAAGTTTAAACAAGAGAGGAAATTAGCAAAGATAGTTTTATTTTATTTGGAATGCATATATACCTAGTTATATTAGAATTTTCCTCTTTGATGAGATTCCTATTTAGAGAAAGTTTAAGTATTTCAGTACTTTTCAGAGATAACTGTTCCTTCCAGCGAATCGCCAATTGTTGTGCTCTACAACAACCCCCCATTTCATACAAATTTTATTTTCATAACTATAATATGAAATGGGTCCCTTTTAGAATTAAATTGGTATCAACTTAGTATTTTTCAAAAGGTCTGAAAATAAATAAAACATTATAAACCTTTTGATAAATCACATAAGCGGTCTTATAATAAAAAATGAATAATCCCTTATTATTGCGATAAAGCGATCGCAAGATCGCATATCGCAATAACAAAGGATACATAACAAAAGTCCCATTAAGTTTTCCCCGATGCGACAATACACGAATGGTTATCGGATATCGGAAATGGCAAGCTATCATAACAAAAGCCCCTTTTCGCTCCGATGCGATGCGATATCGCTATCGGCGATCGGAGATGTACCATGCATGCATTTCAAAGCCCTCATTTAAAACTCCCGATGCAAATTGGCGATATCGCTATCGAAAATCGGGGATTCCGAAAGGAACCAATATAACAACTTAAGCTTTCCCCCGATCACCGATTGCGATAAAGCTAAAAGCGTAGATTTCAAAAAAGATTGGTAAAGTCGGGATATTTTATGGTTATTTAGTATTAATGGCCTTTCTTTTCCCGATAGCAATTCACTTGCACTCAGCCGCCAAAACATCAAAGCCACGCTTAAGTGAATCATTTGGCCAATAAACGACATAATGAGCATTTGAAGAATTGAAAGGTTTAAACGGCCATTTAATGAAGCAGTAAGTCTAAAATCTCTTCAGAGATTGCATTTGTGGCCACCTTAATTTAAATCCTCCATTATTCATTGATTAATATATCTCGTTCTTCTTTGGTTTGCGTTATCAATTCTCTGCATTACGTTCATTTTTACTCTTGTGAAAAGCTCTTCCGAAGCAGTAAATTCAAGCAAAATGGGGAAGAAATCTAAGAAAACCGCAACAGCTTCCGCTTCGCCAGCTACAGGGCAACCCACTGCCGATCCAAGAACAAACAGAAAGGGACTGATATCCGACACTACATGTCTAGGACTTGGCAAAACTACTTGGCTAAGCACCTACAATTTGATTGAGGCCAAAGAACCTGAGGTAACAACAGTGCAAGCCACAACAGACACGACTCGGAAGTCTGATGCTACTCTAAAGGATTTAGTCGACTCTTTCCTTCATCGGATAGCAGCCCGGGAACAAATTCTCCCATATATAGATGTGGTGAAGTGGGAAATTGAAGAAATCCCAATCACAAACAGAACATTTTGCACCATGGACGAGAGAGTCTTCGGTTCATTTCAACCTGATGATTTGAGGAAAATGTACCATTTGCCTGTACCGGAGAAGAAGTACAACAAGGCATTCTTGGAGAAATTCAGAAATGAGAACGAAATTGAATCTGAACCCATTCGGGATTGGAGGAAAACCCAACAAAACACAAGCATGAGTCTTCGGGTAAGTATTATGTCGATTCTTTATGTTCTCCTTATTGTTATGCCGGGATAATGATGTGTAGATTGTGGGGGTTACATAATTCCGCAAATTTCACTATAGAGATGGTTCCTTTGATGGAGGTAGCATGTAATACTGAAATAATGGATTGGGCAACTATATTGTCTGATAAGCTAGCAACCGCAGTCCTTGAATTTAGAAACAAATCCCGCATTACTGAAAGGGTCATTCCCCCATTCTACTGTAGTGCCTATATCTTGGACACCTTGTGTTTTAATTCTAAATTTCCTGTGCTTGGATGGAGATGGACTCCACAAGACCCCATGCCCATTCATATATACCACCAGAAGTTATGGAAAGCCCACTATAAGCACCATTTATATCAAGTTTGCAATGGTTTTATGTTACCCATTCACTATTCCATTTTTGATAAACCTGCTCCTAAGATTTCCTACCAAGCGGAGGTTGACTTGACATCCGTAGGAAGATGGTTCGGAGAAGAAAAATTCACCTATGTAAGAGTTTTCGGCAGCCAAGCCAAGCCTCATGTCCTCCCTTTGTACATACCCGATAAGCTGTTAGCCCAGGAGGTATCCTATCAGATTACATCCAAAGGAGTTACACAGACTCTAAAGAACAAAAAGAAGCAAGTTTGGCCTCCTTTTCCTCTAAGATGCAGTGTCTACGCTCTGCATGACTTTAAACATGCAGAGAAAGAGGCTGATAAGATCAAAGCACTAAATCTAGCCACTCTTCCTAATAGGCGATTTGATCCAAACAAAGTCGCCTACAATGCACTTTAACAGGAAAAATTAACTAAATTTGACCATAAAGAAGATATATTTGATGACATGTTCTCGTCAACCGAATCAATATTCCAGGTTAAATCACCGACAGAATGAAATATCAGGATGACAGGTTAGTTGAATTTAACAGACTTAGAGAACAGAGGTTGCAAACTCTGCCTCTAGGTCTATTAGCAACGACCCCAAAGACAGAATCAAGCGAGCCTGAGCAGCGACTCACTAAGGAACCTCCTGCTACATTAAAAGAGCAGAAGGAAGTGCAAAGAAAAGAGCAGGAATAAGTGCAGAGAAAAGAGCAGGAGGAAACCCAGGGAAAAGAGCAAGAGCAGAGCAGCACAGAGGTGAATGAAGATGCCCAGATTGACCCAAAATTGCTCCAGGAATGGCAGCAATTCGACTCAATCATAAGCAATCTTGAGAGCTCAAAGGAAGCTGAAACATCAAAAGTGGTTGACACACAGGAGACAACATCCAAACATGTTCCAAGTGGAACCAACAGCCTACCCAGTTCTACAGGAATAGAGATAATTCCTAAGGATCCTTCCAATCAGATTGTTTTGCAAGTGGAAGAAATACCTCCATTGGATGTCTTTTACAGCCCAAAGCACAGGGCTGTAATAAAATGACAGCGGAAAAGGAGAAGGACTGATCAACCTTCCCTATTCCCGAAACAAACAGTGACAGCCAATGTGGTCTGGAAAGAGGAATTTAATCCTTCTGATGACCTTACTAAATTGTCCCAATATGTTGGAGCCTATTTAGCAGCCACCATGGACAAGGCATCAGAAGTGACTAATCTGTTAAGAGAAAAAGACCAATCAATCGCCTCGCTACAAGTACAGTTATCGGAGGCACAGCAGAAGGCAGAACAACTGGAGCAACAATTGTACACACAACAACAAATAAACAATCAATTGAATAAACAATTGCAGGAAGAGTAACAGAGAATTCATTCGAGTGCAGTTCAAAAGCAGAAAGAACTGTTGAAAGCACTGGCAAAATTGAAAGCAATGCATGAACAGATGGGAAAGTCGAAAGATGAGAAAATTGCTCAATTATCAGCCCAAATAGAGAAAACCAAGAATCTTCCACAACCAGCTGAATTCAGAGCCGAGGAATTACAGATTAACAAAGCATTGGTGACACAAATAAGGCTGTTATGTCAACAAATCGCCCAAGCAGAACCTTTATGTGACTTAACAGCATGAATAAGTGATAAATCGGCTGATGCTAGAACAAACTTGGAACAGGTCGATGAGACCTTGACTAATTTTCTTACGTGGCAAGACACTGATGAGGGACAAGCAGCTAATTTTCCAAAAATCCTAGAATCACATAAAGAGATATTATTTATGGAATGGCAGTCCCAGTTAATGAAAGCAGAGAGAGCAGTTTCCAGATGCAAGTTAACCACAAGTAATTTGGTTGAATTGATTAATGATACTCTCTACTTATCTAACATGATCTCTCAATGTACCCCAAGTAAATTGCTATCGGCTAAAACATAGGAGCAGTCATGTTATCAAGAGTTGGAGAAAAATGGGAGATTAATCGCAGGAATTAACAATTTGACATGGGACACCTATTGGTTGTTCCTAGTCAAACCATACAGCTAGAGAGCCGCCGTCATGTGCCTCACAGATGCAATCGGGTGTATCATTCCCGATATACAAGATGCCACCTATGCTGCCCAACTCAATTCTCGTCTCAACCGACCACCAGAAGTGGAACCAATGCTTGCAATATGCCAGCTCAGGTATAAAGGCAAACAGCCTAAGTGATGAATCATGCTGCTGACTGCCAGATTGTCGTGAGGAAAATATTCCGAATCAAGTTGTACCAATTAAGTAGGATTTTAGTTTCATAGATAGTTAGTTTTAATCAAGTATTTATAGACCCTTTCATGTATTTAGAAAGGGTTGTAAGTTTTTGTATATGACTTAAACCTGAAGTTGCACTACTATACTTCAGGCATATTCTTTTATAAAGACTGGACCAATTATTCCAATTTTGATAATGAAGCTTTTATGTGAATGTGCACTACTTCCTTTGTTTAAAAGTGTTTCTGCGTCGGAAGAAGGAATCCAAATAGCAATTGATATTGGGAGTGATTTGCAGCTCATATGGTACTACTATCTATGTCTGAGTTCATTTCTTTTATGTGAATTGTTGTTTGATCGCTCTTGCTATTATCAGATATATGCATGTGTCTTAACAACATTCTTTATACTTTCCACTACTGGATGTTTACAGCATGCTTTTCTTTTAATCATACATGTATCGGTAATATAAAAGGATAGGTGTAACAATGTGTTAATCACTTTGTTCAACTATTTGAACAAAGTAATCATTAAGTAAAAGAATGTCTATGTTTATTGCTTAGAGTCATCTATATGCCTATCGATGAACAAAGATCAGCAAACGTTGCACTTCAAAGAATGAAAGCCTCCCGGGATAGAATAGTTATTTATATTTTTGCTGATAGATTAAGTCATCCATTTATTATCATTTATTAGAAACCAATCACCCATCCCCTTTTATTCATTATTGGGAAACTGGCCATTATATCCAGTCGGAGCCACCATTCCAAACAGAAAAGGAGCTGTATTAAGGTCCGGACCGAGTGGTTATCCCCCAATGTTGATACAACAATTTTCGAGGCATCAACAGTTTCCAAGCTCTAAAGTTTGATGCTCCCTCTAACGTTTTTTCAGATTTCATAGAAGAATAAATAGATGCCAATCTACAAGGAGGACTTCAATAAAATTCTCTCTAGATTTTTTACAAATTTGATCTCAATGGTCCTTCCTTCCTTCACCAAAGGTCTGATACCATGTTGATTTTTCTAAGTGCAATAGCGATTAACACAATATTTTGAAATTATGACAATTACTTTTGATGTATATCTTCTTTTAAATTATTCCAATATACCATTAAAAAATCATACTTTAGAAACTCAACCATAAAGAACAATAGATAGATATCACAATGCGCAAAACAAGACAAGATTTACCTTGGGAAAACCTACCAAGGGGAAAAACCCAAAAACCTTTTCAATAGAGAAATTCTTCTTGTTCAATGAGAGACACACCTAGACCTATGGTCAAACCTCGTCTTCCCCTCCAAGTAAATCCTCCCAATTCAATCCAACAATTCACTCTGCCTGTCCTAACCTAAAATTTCGGCCCTCTTGTAATTTCCAGTCACCCCAAAAGTATTGCCCCCAACAATTGTGCAAAATTTTGGCCCCTTGCAGTAGAATGCCCAGAAACACTACAAACTAGAGAGAGAAGAGTCTATCCACGCACGCTATTTTCAAAAGAGAGAATAGAGAGTCGATTCGCCTTTCTATTCTACTTATTCGTTCTTCTTGTCCTTTGCTTATTTTCCCATAACTTATCTTATGTGAGAGAATGTGAATGCCCAAGTGGAGGAGGTAAAAATACCTTTATACAATAGTCTATCTTAGCCAAATGTGTGTGTCTTTAGCCAAGGCTGAGTTGACTTGGAGGGAGGCTAACCTAACAACTTTTGGAGCCAAAAATTACATTTCAAAAATTCAATTTTCTTCTTTAAAAAGTCGCAATGGGACTTTGACTCAAAATAAATTTTATTTTGACTCTACCATTTAAAATATTCTTTAAAATGTAAATATAAATACATCAAGTGACCAAATTACATTATGAAGGTCGACCATAGTTACAAATTCAACATCACCCTGGGCTTCTCCATTACTATTTTTTATAAGAAAAGATGGTACATCAAAGTTTTGCATAGACTTCAGATAATGAACCAAGACAACAATAAATTATCATTTACCAAGGATGAATGACTTATTTTACCAAGAGGAGCTAAGATATTCTCCAATATTTATTTGAGGTCTGGATACCATCAAGTGAGGATTACGAAGGAAGACATCAATAAGACAATAATCAAAAGTATATATCATCACTATGAGTTTGTTGTGGTGACCTTTGGTTTATCGAATGCACTAACTGTCTTCATGTGTTTGGGAAATGAATTTTTAAAGAGTTCTTGGACATGTTTGTTGCAATATTTTCATATGACATCATTGTATGCTCAAAATTAGAGGAAGAACATGAAAAACATTTGATGGTGGTATTACAATTACTTATACAACATCAATTCTACGTTGAAATAAATGTTCCTTATATCAAAAGAAAAATCATTATTTGGGTTATATGATCTTAGAGAAGGGAATAGAGGTGGACCCAAAAAATATTAAATCTATTGTTAAGTCTATTATCATTTTTTCCATATGCTAAGGCACATTTAAAGTTGATGCCCCATAGACCTTTTTGGTCCCTTGAACCAAAATTTCATTTCATTATTGAATTATATCATTGGCTACATTTTAACTCAATATATGAAATTGATTATATGTTTTCCATTTATTTTAGATACTTAGCTTATGAATTGAATAAAGTTGTTCAAGATATATTTTCCCCCCTAGAAAAAAGTTGTAATTTGCATTAATGTGGAAAATTACATTTTGCAGATGCCCATGGCATATACTGTACTTTGGGCTAGAAAGCCTATCCTGTTTGAGAAATCAAAATTTGAGGTGTACTCCACGTAGGGAGACACTACTCTGTTACTGAGATTTTCAATATAATATATGTACTTACTCTATGCAGAGAGTATAAAAAAATAACTACCATGTATAAGTCTGCTTGATGATGCATATATATAAGCTTATATAAACAAATAAACAAAAACAAAAATATATTTCAAGCTCCTTTAGAGCTATCTATTTTGATATGTCTATAAAAAGTCGATGATAGTACTGATGGAAGGTTCCATCCTTTTGCTCTAGTATGCTCCATGTTCCTATAGGCCTGTGCGTTGCTTCCTGTGATAGTAGACCGGCAGCTGTGTTCCGCTCCCTATATATATGTTGACAATTAAATGTGTCAAATAAGTTTATGAGTCTATGGGTTTCTTCCATGATGTGTCTCAGAGAATAAGCATTACAATTTGATTTTTTTGTTTCTCCAATTGCATACTGTTTTTGAATCTCCAAAAAGTTGTAAGTTTCTGCATTGTTTTTCCAATGCAAAATGTACGGTGTATTTTGTTGCTGAAAGCTCAGCAAAATTGTTCGTCCCTCTACCCAGGCCCATTTGAATTTTGAAATAATGAGTTGATGTAAGATGTAGGATAACATCCCTCACACATCCTGTGTCTTGTGTTGAGTCGTCAAAATATGCCCAGGGATGTGTTTGGTTTATGCTCTTTGGTATGATGTGCCTGGGATTGGAACTAGGTTCATCTTCTGGGATAAGTTGATAGTCAGCTGATATTTGAGCAGTGATGGCCGGCTAGTAGGGGAGGGAGTTCTGAAAAATATATCTATTTCGGGCAATCCATATGGCCCAGCAAGTAAGGGGAGGTTCCTAGCTTTCGCTGAGGGTATAGTAGACCACCATCCCTCCCAGGCTTCCCAAACAGTCATGCCCTACCAATGTGGGAGCAAGGGTATATGTAAGTGTATAGTAGTCCATAGGTCTTTTATGAATGGGCATATAAGGAAGAGATGGTCCACTATTTCATTGTTAGATTTAAAGAGGCCGCACCAAAAGGGTCCATGAAAGGATATTTTGATAAGCTTTTCTCTTGTTGGGATTTTATATCTCAGAATGGTCCACATGAGGAGCCTCGTTCTGGGAGGTGCTTTTAGTTTCCATAAACTTTGCAACCAAAGTTCGCACAGTGGAGGTTTCACTGGGTTCATAAGAGTTATAGAACCCACTTTTGGTGTATATCTCCCATGCTTCGCATGTGCCCATATTAACTCATCCTTCCTTCCTGTATCCTGATATGAGATTCCGTGAGGGCCTCCGTGTATTCTTTCCAATATTGTTGCCATGGTTAAGGGATCTGCAATACCCTCCCAGATTTCCAGGCTTGTTACAAAAAAGTAGAGGGTTCATTGTCCATTATATGACTAAGATGTGTGATCCCTTTGGCTGTGAGGTGTGTTCTAGGCTCCCGTGGGAGCTTGTGAGCATTCCCACATCCAATCTAGGGATCAATCCATATTCTAACAACATCTCCCGACTTTATTCTCCAAGTGAGGCCTTCCTTGATAAGGGGAATTGCTTCTAGGACTGCTTTCCATATGTTTGATTTTCGGCTTGTATCCACTTGGGTTGTCGAAGCCAATCCATGAGGTTTAAAGGAGCCATGTATTTAGAGATATCCACCTTAGTCCACAAGCTGTGTGATGTGATTATCTTCCACCCTAGTTTTTCCGCCAGGGCTGTGGAGAAAGTGCCAAGGCTTTTGATTCCACATCCTCCCCATTTCTATGGGAGAGACAGGGATTCCCAATTGGTCCAAGAAAATATCCTTCTTGTATGCTTCCCTTTCCACAAGAATCTGCAACATAGGTTTTTTATTCTGTCCAGGATTCCCCTTGGTATCCATGCTAAAGACATCCAGTATTAGATGTCATTTTTTGGGATTCAGTTGTGTTAAGAAAGTCATTCATCTATGACCATTTCCATGAGAGGTAGTCGTACTAACTAATTTCTCATGATTTTGAATAGTCCACTTAGCACTCATTGCATCAGGTGATGCTCATGGGGATGAAGAAGTGGGATTGAAACTAGTGAAATGAATCACAGTGTCAATCATCCCAAAAAATGATATCTAATATAATCCACTGCGAAAGACCCTCAATACTTAAAGACATCCAGTATACTGGGGTTGCTTCCAGAACTGCTTTTATGAGGATCAACCTTCCCACTCTTGATAAGTATTTGTGGAACCAGATGTTTAGCCTTTTTTCCATTTTGGTTATAAGCTAGATCCAATCAGCGTTCTTATATCCAAGGGGATTTAATCTATAGCCCAAGTATTTAAGTCCCTCATCCAGGTGCTGGAGGGTATATGGGAATCTTCTAAGGCATACTGAATCTTGTATGGTGAGCACCCTATAGCCATTATAGTGGACTTTGTATCATTTACCAACATTCCAGTAGCTGCTAGAAAGATAGTGAAAGAGTTGAGAAGAGCAGTCACGTCACCAATACTCCCATTTAGGAAGAGCAGCACATCGTCAACAAAGAGCAAGTGTGTCAATGTGCATCCTTCTGTGATTCAGATCCCCCTTAGCCTACCTCGTCGGTGTTCCTCCTTTAAGATATGACTGAGACCTTCCATGATGAGTAAGAAAAGTAGCGGGGATAGTGGGCATCCTTGCCTGAGACCTCTTTCGGAGTGGAAGAAAGGAGAGGTCGCACCATTTATAAGAACACTGAATGTTACAATAGTAATACAACACATAATCCATCTTATGAATTCATATGGAAATACCAAGTGTGTTAATATCATTCTAATTTATAGCCAATTTACTCTGTCAAAGGCTTTCGAAAGATCAACTTTTACGAACATACCTTTGAGCTTCTGGGTCTGAATAGAATGTAGAATTTCTTGAGTAGATCTGACCGCTTCATGGATTTTTCTATTCTGAAGGAAGGAAAATTTTTCAACTGAGATGTGGTTTGATAAGATCGGTCGGAGACGTTTTTCTATGATCTTGGAGATGATCTTGTAGATACAATTACACAAGGAAATGGGCCGGAAGTCATTGAAAGAGGTGGGGTTGTCTGATTTGGGTATGAGGGTGATAAAGGTTGTGTTGTAGGCCTCATACATTCTTCCAGAGGATCTGCATTCTTCTATAACTTGTAGGAGGTCCCCTCCCAGAGTATCAAAGAAAGCCAGATAGAATTCCACATTCCAGCCATCTGGGCCTGGGCTTTTGTCTCGCTTAAACCATTTTAGGGTGGATTCTAGTTCTCCCAGGGTGACCTCCTTTGCCAATTCCAAGGCTTCCTCTTGGTCAAAAAACCTTGGAAATAATTGATCTGTCCTCATGATTTCAGCCAGGGTGGCATTTGGGGGAGTCTTATAGATGTTCCTGAAGTGGGCTGTGGCCATAACTGCTAATCGGGGGAAGGTGTTCACTGGTTCTCCTTGTTCATCTACTAGCTACCAAATAGTATTTATAGCTTCGCGCCTATTTGAAAATTTATGGTTGAACTTGGTAATATCATCCCCTTCCTTGAGCCAAATGGCTCTGCTTCTCAGTCTCCAACTCTCCTCCCTATCCTTAAGAATTTGGCTTCTCTTAGCCAGAAGAGAGGTTATCTGTTCTTTGTGTTCTGGGGAAGAGAAGATCCCCCCAAATTCATTCTTACAATCCTCTATGGCTTCTTTAGTCATTTTGAGGATATGATCTTCCTGGGTTCTCTTCTTATGTGCCCATTTTTTTGGAGATATTTTTTAGTTCTCTCAGGTTTTTTGCAAATCCTTCTGAGATAGTCCTATCTGCCGCAAGGGGGATGAGCCTTCCAAAAATAGGTTACTAGACAGATATAATTTGCATCTCTTAGCCGTGTCGTGTTGAATTTGAAGGGGCCTTTTGGTTTGTTCATACCCCCTCTTATTTCCAGATAGATCGGCCTATGGTCTGATAGTCTCCCTGAGCCCACCCACTATCTAAATCCCAACCCCAAGTTTAGCAATTGTTCCTTGATGAGAAATCTATCTAGTCTTCTAGAGAGTCTATCCACACTTGATCTATTATTTCTCCAAGTAGGTAGGATTTTTGAGGAGGGGATATTAATGAGGTTATGATTCTCCAGAATGGTCTCAAAAAAATTTGAGAGCTTATCTCTTTTTGCATTGTGCCCCCACGATTCTGTAAAGCTAATGGAGAAATTTAGGTCCCCCCTCCAAAAGTGAGCTTGTCCTTTTGAAGGATGTGTGATTTTAACAGTCTGCTTCAAAATTCTTCCCTATTGTGACAGGGGCCATATATGTTGATAATCCTAAACTCAAAATTAAGATCAGAGGAGTATATGTCTGTTCCTAGGTGACCTGAGCTCCCTCAAGTATTACAGATTCTGATGGAACAGTTGTTTACACCCAGGGCGAGACCCTCAGAACTCCCTGTTGTATCGAGGGAGTAAAATGTCCATCCAAGTAGCCACGATTCAAGAAGGTGGGTAATGACACAACCTTGACCTAGGGTTTATTGAAGAAAAAGGATATCAAAGAGTTCAGATAAAAGAAGCCTACTCATGGCTATTTTTTTTCCAGGGCTAGCCAACCCTCTACAGTTGAAGGAGAGAATTTGCATGGAGGAGGGTGCTCATGGGTATTCACTGCTCTAAGTACCCAATCGATGGAGTGTTGTTTGCCAGCAATAATCTCTTCCCCAGTTTGTAGCTTAGCTTTTGATAGGGAGGAGGGTCTACCTCAAGTCATCTTCAGAGGAGGGGTAGAGGTAATCAGGCCGATACCCAAGGTATCAGGAGCTTGCGATTGAAGTCAAGAGTGGGTGGGGTATCTGTAGGATGGAGGGCTAGGATGAGGGAGGGGAGCATGGATAAGGGGGTTGGGAAGAGGTCCCCGGGAAGGGATGGTAGAGTGCAGGAGATGATGGGGGAGGAGGGTTTGATAGGGCAATCCAAGGTTATGGGAGGGTTGTAGGTGTGAGCAAGGGACTGAACAGAACTTGTATCAATGCAATGCGATGAAACATTAGAGTAAGCAGAGGAGGAGTTTGTATTCAACATACCCGTAGAGAATGCAGCCTCAATAGCCACCCTTGCTCTGGTTAGAGGAGGAGAGGGTGCGCCGATGGGTGCCTTCCCCCACTTCTTTTTGATCTCCTTTGTAGGTGTTGGTACTGCATCTGAATGTGCCAAATTTGCTGCTTCTTCAACCACTAGAGGGCTACCCTGTGCTTGTGAGATTTTCTGTGGGGTTTCCTTCCCCTTAGCTCCCTCCCTCACCTTCTTATTCACTGGACAGTCTTTGAACAAGTGACCCACCTTCTGACAACGTCTGTAGTGGAACGAGACTCCTTCTTAGTCTAGAATTTTCTGATGGGAGAAGGTTTTCCATTGTAGAGTGATATGCTCTTGAAGGCCTTCTCGAGTATCTAGATGAACTAGTATCCTGACATATGCCATCATGCTGGTAGCCAGATCTGATCTAGCATGCTCTAGATAGATTCCCAGAGTGTTTCCGATGCGCCAGAATATATCCTCTGACCAAAATTGGAGGGGTAGTCCAGGGAGCCGAACCCAAATAGGCCCAACTCCTATCTGTCTAGATCAAAAATAAGGTTCCAATGCCAGAGAAGAACTGGAGCATGCTCAAAATGCCTAAAGGAAGACAAGATCCAATTTGTGTGCTTGGCTCTGGCAAAGCGCAGAGAAAACCAACCCCTAACAAAGGTTTGAACAAAAGAGAGGTTCGCTAGGTGCTGACCCCATACCTTAGAGGTCCACAACTTGAGCCTAGCCACTATGTAGCTTCGACCGCGAATCCTTCCAACCAACACCCGGTCCACTGTGTCCATGGTGGTGCCCCACTATATATCCTCCCTGAGTCTAAGTATTACGTCTTCGCATCTAGATTTGAAGCACTTCCTCTTTTTTACCGGCCTAGTCGCTTCTTCAGGGGCGTCCGAATGATCCTCTGGCTGGTTAGGGATTGTAGCAGGGTTATTAGGACAAAGATGGTTGGCCGCTGGAATTGGTTCCGAAAGCGGGGGTACCACCACGTAGCTACTAGATGGAGGTGCCTCAAGTACTGTAGCTTGTTGGTTACCCTAAGCTGGGTTAAGGTGACCCAAGGGGTTGCTCGCAGATCTGACGAAATGGGAGGAAAGGGGGGTTTGTGAGCTTGCAGCCTCAGGGTTAGGGTGGAAGCAGGCAGATGCAAAATTTGTAGCTAAGGGTTACTGTTGCGGTGAGGGAGGAAACGACCAGATTAGAGGAGGCTCAGAGAAGGTCACGGTGGAGCATCAAGTTCACGAGATTGAGGGTAGATTCGCAATGGTAGCCGATAGATCACAGTAGAAAGGAAGGAGGTCATCCGTAATAGAGCGAGGAGTTTTCCAGATATTAACATTCTCCAACGGGTCCTCCAAATAGTCTACTAGGTCAAGATCCATGCCTGTTCTGAGATGTTCTCTACCAGCTGCCTCCAGGACCATCGTAACCGTCGCCGCGATAGAGTGTCAAAAATCGGCAAGAATGCAATAATCAGGGAGGAGAATGGGGTAACTATGCTATTACGAAAGGCTTCGACGAGTTACGGGAACTGTTGCGGTGGAGGTAGCCGGAGGAAGCAGACAACGACAACTGGGGTAGGTAGGATGGATAGGGTGCAGTTGTGTCGCTCAGCTGCAAAAAGCCCTAACCCTTTTAAGATAGTCTCTACAGCTCCATCGTTCCCCTATTCGAGTGTGCTGATCAAGGTTGTGTGATACCACCTACTATGTTGTTCAAGATATATTCATGAAATGAAATTTGTTAATTTCATTTGGTATCATAGCTCAGTCTCTTTGATTTTGTCATTTGGCCATGTTTTTTAAACATTGTTTGGTTTGGCTTTTGGTCACACCAAATATTTTTAGTTCCTTTGAACTCTAGATCTTTGACCAAAATTAGGCCTTTTCCATTTTCAAAATTCCATTGAAGAATTACAAATTGTAGTGTCTTAAAAATTCTTGATTGCAAGAAATTATAGGTGGTATCATTTGCAAACACTTGTATCTAATACATTTATTTTTTGAGTATAGAAACCATTGTTGAGAAGTGAAACCAAAGACAATTGTTGGTGAATCCAAAAGGAATTGCGACATCATACTTACTACCTCATAAACTGTAGAGTCAATAATGATAATAGTTGTTCCTTGAGCTACAGGGGTAATGTGAAGGATTAATGAGTTAGTAAAAAAGTGTCAAACATATATGAATGGTGCAAATACCAAAGCATATTTAAAAATTATTCCATTGGGATCATGTGACTACCCCATAGGCATGGATTGGTTGTAAAGGAATCATGCTATCCTTGATTACTATAACAAGAAATTTAATTATCTTGATGAATGGTGGCAATGTAGGAAGGTGTAGGGAATTCCAAGACTTTCTTTAATAAGGGGAATATCAACAATGCAAATGAAGAAAAGTTTTAGGAATGGATTCCCCCATATGGAGGAAGGGGTGAAGGATAAATGGATTATCTAGTGCTAAAAGAATATGAAGAAGTTTTTGTTTATATCACAAGGATGTCATGTAAAAGGGATATTAACTTTTCAATTGATTTTATGACTCGAGCTACATTAGTTTGTAAAACACCATATATAATGAGAATACCTAAACTTAAGGAGTTGCAAATGCAGCTTTAAGATATTTTGAAGAAGGGGTACATATCCTTGAGTGTGCCACCTTGGGTTGCTCCAACACTCTTTGTTATGAACATAGATAATACATAAAAGTCATGCATAGACTTCAGATAATGAAACACGATGATAAAAAGAATCATTTACCAAGGATAAGTGGCTTATTTGACCAACTAAGAGGAGCCTAGGCATTCTACAATATTTATTTGAGGTTTGGATACCATCAAGTTAGGATTACAAATGAAGACAACAATAAAACAACATTCAAAATTAGATATGATCACTATGAATTTGTTGTGGAGGCATTTGGTTTATCTAATTCACTAGTTGTCTTTGCGTGCTTGAAAAATGAATTTTTAAATAGTTCTTAGAAATGTTTGTCATAGTATTTTTAGATGACATCATTATATGCTCAAAATCAGAAGAAGAACATGAAACACATTTGATGGTGGTATTACAAGCCCTTAAAAAGCATCAACTCTATGTTGTAATAAATGTTCCTTATATCAAAAGAAGATTCATTATTTGGGATATATGATCTTAAGAAGCGAATAGATGTGGACCCAAAAAAATATTAAATCTATTCTTAAATATTTATGCTAACGTACATTTAAAGTTGATGCCTTATAGACCTTGTTGGTTACTTGAACCAAATTAAGAATTTCATTTCATTTCATTATTGAATTAAATTCGTGGCCGACATTTTAACTCAATCTATGAAATCTATTAGATCTTTTATCATTTATTTTAGATCCTTAATATGAACTCGATTAAGTACTCCCTACCCGTTGTGTGCGTTGTCAACGCGCCCTTATTCAAAGTCCAACGATTAATGCAAGCCAAAAACGAACTGTCATGACCAATCGAAACAAAAAGAAAATATCTAAAAATAAAGTTAATAAAAAAAAATAATGTGTCCAATTCCCAAGTAAAAAACGAAGTAAATAATGCAAGGTTAATGGTAAAGGTTAACAAATATTAAAATAATGTGTCCAATTCCAAATCAATTATACAGGTGACATATAAAGTTATTAATGTTATTACACTTATTTAAGGGTGACACAAGGTGACTTATAGAGTAAATATAGGTTATTGAACTCATTTATATTTTAAGTAAAGAGGGGAAAATATTATTATTAAAAAAAATTGACCCATTCTTAAAAGAAAATCCGTGGATAATATTGAAATGGATTTTTAATAAAAATGAAATTTTAGTCTGAATTATTTATTTATATATATATATATATATATATATATATATATATAATTTTTTTGGGACATATTATTAAAGGAAAAACACTTGATAATATTGCAATAGGTTTTTATTAAAAATGAAATTTTTATATATGAATTAATTATTATATATATATATATATATATATATATATATATATTATTGGTGTAATATATGAGGAAAATTATATATATATTTTTTATAAGTGAGAAAATTTATCTTAATTTAGTTGTCAAATCAACAGTGAGGATAACTATCTCTAATTGCTAACCGCAAATGCAGACCACCTAAAATAACCTTTGGTGGTGCGTAAGGGGGCAGGCTTTCACTCCTGCTCTTGGGCTGGTAATGGTTTCCTTACCTTCAAGGAAGACGAGCTCTTAGCCAAGTAGAAACAGTTTTAGGGCGTACTCCATGCACGAGGAAAATTATATTTATATTGATTTAGTAAATGAATTATTAAATTCGAAAATTAAATATAATTTAAAAATAATAATTTTGTTTTTTAAAAAGATTTTGATATAATTTTCAGTTTACACTAGGCACTTTCATCTTTAACATGGAGAAAAAGCTTTTGACATTTTCTTATTAAAAGGAAGTGATGTTACGATAAAGTCATGATCAAAATTGCACTCATTAAAAAATATTAAAGATATCTCAAAGGTGATTTTTAAGTAATTAGAAGTCAATTTGAAATGTGCAAAAATATTTTGATAATATTATTATGATAAAGACAAAAATTTATTTCATAGAAAAAGATAGTCAAAAACTACTAGTATAAATCAAGACATCATAGATTAAGATGTAGTGCAATCAAAAGTTACAACATGAGAATCAAGATTTTCAAGATTTTGAGAAGATATTATTAGAGAATTAGAGAAAGACAAAAAAAATATTCAGAAATAAAACTTAATACAAAATTGCTTGAACAAATCAAATGCTTAAAGGATGGGAAGATGAATACTAAAACTTAATTTGACAAATAAAAAAATGATGAAGAATATTTCCATTTAGGACCCAAAATAAAAGTTTGCATGTGCAACTCAAGAAGTTGAAGAATGAAAATAAAACAAACCAATGTTAAATCAATATTTAACAAAGAAACACTTTTCATTAAATAAAGGATTGGTCTAGTTGAAGTAAGGATATAATGAGATATTTTTATACAAATGGAAAGTTAGAAGTATCTCTACTAATAAACATTTGATGATGAACAAAGAGTGACTCAAATCCATAAAGAAGACATATTACCAAATGTGAAACAAGAAGGCATGCTATGGTAAGAAAACATCATATTATAAGGACACCTTAACACTAGAATCATAAGAGCCATTGTAACAAAAGATAAAATCAATGAAAATATAAGTGAAGATCTTACTATATTGAAGAGAAGTTCAAGTGTGGGATTTGATAATAATAATAGTTGTTACCAAACAATTTAACAAAAAGATAAACTAGGGTAGGTATGACCTTGTCACATTGTAACAATTATGTTTAATGTTTGAAACATCATATCATATCATCTTATCAACCATCAAAATTTCAAAAATGGAGTATCATGAGGTGACATCAACAACTAAATCAAGAGATACATTTTTCTATAAATACGCTGTGAGGGATTTTTTTTTTTTTTAAGAAAATGTAATGTTATACATATAATAATAAATATTATTCATAAATATATTTCTAAATTATAAAACTTCGAATTAATATAGTTAAAATATGCATTATATAAAAGCTCACTTTTATGTGAAAGGTCAACTTGAGGCTTATCAAATTCTCAGACCATTAGTCATTGTGATATCATATCTTATATTATACATTCATTATATTATTTTAATATGTAATCTTTTATGTTATCTTAACCAAGTTGTTCATGTCATACTTACTATATACATTTCTTAGAAAAAGGAAGAAGAAATAGTGCAAATGGATTAGGCCTGTCAAATAAGATCTTTGATTTGGCACAAGAAAAAATGGGAAAGGAGGAGAAATTGGTAAAGAAGATTTCAAAGATTGGACAATATGAAAAAGAGAAGATAGTGAAAATTCTAAAAGCTATTTCTCCATTATATTTAGAAAATTTTAAGTTTCTACATGATGAACAAGAAAACATAAACTTAATTCTTTCTTTCTATTTGGAAGGAAAAATTAAGAAAATTTCAAAATCTAAAATAAATCTCAAAACAAAAAAAATGATTTACAAGAACTAATCACATTTAAAAAATGATATAATTCTTTAAAAATGTGTCCACATTACTTTAAGTTAATAATACTTATTTGTTACATTATACATAGTGGATAAAAACTTTAATTATAATAATACTATATGAAAAATACTCTAAATATACTCTGAGTAAAAGAAATATTTGTAAATTAATTTCAAGTATATTATAAATATATTTCCTAAAAAAAAATACTTACAAATTAATTTTTAATTTAATTTTAAATGAAAAAGAAAAAGAAACTTTATATTAAAATTCAAATGAAAATGAAGTGGATGAGTTTTATATTTAGGAGTAGAAAAGGTCTTTTAGGTTTATTTTTGATATGTCATATAATATATATGTGATGATCGTGTACATGTAATGTAAGTAAGTATGTTAACATTGTTTAAATGTGAGGGAAAAAAATGTTAACTTAATATGAGAGTGATATTTAATTTTCAAAGTTAAACATTATAAGTTGCATTGGTTAATGCTAAACTGATAATGGTCAACAGGTAAATTGGATTTCTAATCTTTCCTTGGTAGAGATTAATAATGATTTTATAACCATATTTAAATTTAATTAATAAGCATATAAAAACTTAGTACTTCGAATAACCTTACAATATAACAACATTCTTCATCATGCATATTTACCCCCACTTTACCATGGATATGATTAATTTTTAAATAGTATTTGTTATAATACCACAAACAATACCATGGCTTATCAATACCACATGCCCAAAAACCATAACTCATTTCAAAATCATAATATTTTATAATTAACTTAATTTAATAACATTCCCACTTTACCATGGATATTATTAACTTGTAAATAGCCTTTGTTATAATACCATGGGCCAATACCATGGATTATCAATACCACATGCCCAAAAACCATAACTCAGTTCAAAATCATAATATTTTGTAAATATTTCATTTTAACTTAATTTAATAACATTTTTTAACTTAAATCTAAAAGGAAAAAGGTTATACTTTTGAGATAAACCTTATGCCCTCATTGTGGTACTAAAAATATTTAGTGGATATGAGATTAAATCAAGGTTTTAATAAAATTAAAAATGAGAATACTTTTATATATAGAGATGTGAAATTTATATAATACCAATTTAGGTCCATCTTAACTTTGAATCTACCAAGCATCAAGAGGGATCAAATCGCTTTTCACTCCAAAAGTGGTTTGCACCTCAAGAGATTTGATTTATCTTGATGCTCAATAGATTTAGAGTTAAATGGATTCACATTGATATAATATATCATATGTGATTTCACATATCACATATTATATTATATAATATATTTTTAATATATAATATATTTTTAAATAATTTAGGTAAGATAGATATTATATTATTATTATTATTATTATTTTTATTAATATTTTTTTCAAATATTTTATTATGTTTATTTTATAGGATATATTATATAATATTATGCTTTTAATTTTTATATTGATTTTAATTTTATAAAATATTAGTTGATTTGAATTTTAATTAATATGATATGTATGAGTAAGAATTTTGTTTTGTTTTGGTTTTTAAATAACAATGTGGTTATTTAAGGATAATGAATTTTTAAAAAGTTTACTCGCATATCATATATTATATTATATAATATATTTTTAAATAGTTTAGGTAAGATATATATATATATATATATATATATATATATATATATATATATATATATATAATTAATATTTTTTTCAAATATTTTATTATTTTATATGGTATGTTATATAATATTATGTATTTAATTTTTATATAGATTTTAATTTTATAAAATATAGTTGATTTGAATTTTAATTAATATGATTTTTATAAGTAATTTTGTGTTTTTTTGTTTTTTAAAGGGCAAATTGGTTATTTAAAGATAATGGATTTAATTTTTTTTTACTTACTTTTATAATTAATATCTATCTATCTATCTATCTATCTATCTATCTATCTATCTATCTATCTATCTATATATATATATATATATATATATATATATATATATATATATATATATATACTATTTTTAATTTAATTTAACCAAGGTTACATTAATTGTAATAAAAATGTTAGTTTTTGATATAGCTCTCTCATAAAAAGATTAATTCATAATATTTTACCATATCTCTTAGAAAGCCTATTTTAAACCTCAATTTTTTTTAATTGAAGACTTATGCTTTGCACTATTATCATACGTTTGAGGAAGAGTGAAAGCTTAACATCTCCAATACCAAAGATGGACAATGCTAAGTGTTAATGTCATGTTGAGGAATGACTCCCCGTTGTTGTTAATTTCATTACTCGATGTCAAATATATACAAAGAAGGTGGATATTTGCTTCACCAGTTACGGGAAACTCTTGGTTTTCCTCATGACTTCTTTTTTTGTCTACCTATATATTATGTACAATAATAATAATCTTGAAGGATTATGTGTTGGAAATAATACTGAGGGGGGGGGAATCAGTATTATCTAGCAATTTACCAAATCTTCCTTATTTGATCTTTTGAAATATTCTTGCATATCAGTACCATAAAACAATGAGCATGAATAAAGAAAATAGACAGTCACACCAAAGAACACAAGATGTAAGGTGGAAACCCAATGCGGGAGAAAAACCACCTGCTGCAATAATGTCTCTATCTTCTTTCAAGAAATTCTTTTTACAATGATTTTGTACTGGTGCAGTCCTTTACCAGCACGCAGGCTGCAACCTGCAAAGAGCTACAACTCTTTCTTGTTTTCCAGACTTCTCCTGGAAGGGAGCTACAACCCCCTACTTCTTTTCAAAATGATCAACAAGTATACAACAGATACAGTCTACTACAGATATCAGATCAGTAATTACAGAAACAACCCAGAACATCTTATGAACAGAAATATACAGTTAACAGATCATCTTGAGACAGGGACGCATATTTTCTTTCTGTGGCCTGCGACTGGACGCAGTATACCTTATGCTGTTCTGCGTGCAGACGCACTGTTCCTTTTGCTTGTCTGCGACCGACGCACACATCAACACTATCGCGCCGCGTCTTTTGCTTCAGAGACGCACCCAATACCACAGTCGCGCCGCGTCCTTCGCTTCAGAGACGCACCTGATCCTTTACTGTACTGCGTCCCGGCGCACTTTCCCTTCACTGAATCTGCGTCCCTTTAGATATAGAAGATAAGAGGACTTCAGAACCAACCCAAACACTCAGATCCACAGATCTGATCATGCGCCATATAGATCGTAGTCCATTAGAAGATTTACCCTTAAAGATATGGACTAGATCATACCAAGAGATGATCAACTAAGATGATGCCTAATCCAAATGAACTCCTTTGCTTTATATAGGCAAGCTTCTCCCCAAAGCGTGGAACAATACCACGAGCCGACACCAGAGAAACACGCAACCGTCGGCTAGATACCACACAAGAAGCCCCCACGAGTTTTTCTCTACCTTGAAATGTGTGCACTGGGCGGACGCACCTTCTGAACGGCTGGCCGACGTCCCTAGACGCGGGTTCTGTATGGAATACCTGCGGGGACGCGCTTGCTAAACAAAATTTCCTGCGTCCTTCTTGATTTACCACCTGAAGGCGTTTGCCATCAAGTACAACACCTGAATCATAATGCCAACAAACTCCCCCTTTGGACTTGATGGCAACCACATAAACTTTCAGCTTCATCATTCTCCCCCTTTGACATCAAGAGCAAAGGGTATGCTCCCCCTATGCTCATGCTTCTCCAGAATTGTAACCAGAAATCCATCATGAAGAAGACAGAGACATATTGCAGCTATTTCCAAGATCTCCTTCTCCATAATGCCAACAATGCATTATGTGCTCCCCCTGAGCCTATACCATCAATAGGAAGATGGTCAACAGTGAGATGATGCATCAACAACCCCCAGCTTTTGCCTGAGGTATTCAAAAGTGTCCCTGGGCAACGGTTTGGTGAAAATATCAGCAACTTGTTCCTTAGAAGGAACATACTCCAACTTGACCTTCTGTTCAAGTACTTGTTCCCGGAGAAAATGGTACTTGATTGGTATGTGCTTGGTTTTTGAATGCATAACCGGATTCTTTGAGATGCTGATTGCACTTGTGTTGTCACATAAGATAGGAATAGGAGGTGTACAAGTGATTTGATAATCCTGCAAAGTCTGCATCATCCAAAGAAGTTGGGTGCAACAAGATGCAGCCGCAACATATTCCGCTTCAGCTGTAGACAAGGCAATTGAACTCTGTTTCTTGCTGAACCAAGATACCAGTCTAGAACCCATAAAGAATGCACCACCACTTGTGCTTTTCCTGTCATCCACGCTTCCGGCCCAATCTGCATCTGTATAAGCATGAAGAGTGAGATCTGGATCTCTAGGATACCATAGGCCATAATTTTGAGTCCCTTGAAGATATTTGAAGATTCTCTTTACTGCTTGAAGATGAGTCTCCTTTGGATTTGCCTGAAACCTTCCAACTATTCCAACTGCATGCATGATGTCTGGTCGGGTACCTGTCAAATATAGTAGACTTCCAATCATAGATCTGTAGGTTGGTTGATGAACTGCTGCAGATTCGTCATTTGCACTGAGACTACATCCTGTGACCATGGGTGTACATACTGGTTTTGCATCTTCCATGCCATATTTCTTCAAAATCTGCTTGAGATACTTGGTTTGAGATAAAAGGATTCCTCCTTTCTTTTGTTGGATTTGCAAACCAAGAAAGTATGTCAGTTCTCCTAGCAAGGACATCTCAAATTCTTTCTGCATGACTGAGGCAAAGCTTTGACTCATAGCTTCTTCATTACTGCCAAAAATAATGTCATCTACATACACAACAAGTATTAGTAATTTGTCATTTTCAACTTTTATATAAAGATTGCTATCTGCTGAACCTTTTGAGAAACCTTGTTGATGAAGATATTTGTCCAACCGGTAGTACCAAGCCCTTGGAGCTTGTTTGAGACCATAGAGAGCCTTTTTTAATCGGCATACAAGATTTGGATCGTTTCCAAGAATGAAACCATCTGGCTGTTCAATGTACACTTCTTCATCCAAGTCTCCATTCAGAAAAGCTGATTTCACATCCATTTGAAATACTTTGAAGTTCTGACAACTTGAGAGAGCAAGAAACATTCGGATGGCCTCAAGTCTTGCAACAGGAGCAAAAGTTTCTTCAAAGTCTATTCCTTCTTGCTGTGCATACCCTTTACAAACAAGTCTGGCTTTGTTTCTAATTACTTCTCCATTTTCATTCAATTTATTTTTGAACACCCATTTTGTTCCGATAACATTCTTATCCTTTGGTCTAGGAACCAGCTCCCAAGTATTGTTCTTTTCGATTTGCTCAAGTTCTTCATCCATTGCTTTCACCCAACATTCATCTTTGCATGCTTCTTTCACATTTTGTGGTTCAGTAGAGGAGAGTAATGCCAAATAACTTGAAGCTTCTGCAACTGTTCTTCTAGTTTGTATACCTGCTTCCTTTTGTCCCATGATCTGAGATTCTGGATGGTTCTTTTGAACATATCTGGATGGAGTCTTTTCTTCTATTCTTGTTCTTTCTTCTGCTTCTTCGTGAGGTCCGTCTTGAAATTGTTCTTGTGGTTCTTCTTCTTCATCATTCTGTCTTTGAGGGTAGCTTTCATCTTCTTCAATGTCTTCACGATGTATTTGCCTAGGAATGTATCCTTTCTCATCAACCACTACATCAATGCTTTCAACAATTCTGCCAAGTCTTTTATTGTAGCATTTGTATGCTTTGCTATGTGGAGAGTAGCCAAGAAGAATTCCTTCATCTGCTCTAGGATCAAGTTTGCCAAGCTGCTCCTCAGTATTTTTGATATAGCATTTGCTCCCAAAGATTTTGAAGTGCTTTACTGAAGGAGTTTTACCACTCCAGAGCTCATGAGGAGTTTGAGTGCTGTTCACTCGAACATTTGTCTTGTTGAGAATAATAACTGCCGCATGTGCAGCTTCACCCCAGAAGGTTGCAGGAGTTCCTGATTCATCAAGCATAGCACGAGCCATTTGCTGGACTGTTCTGTTCATTCTTTCCACTACTCCATTTTGCTGAGGAGTTCTAGCTGTAGAAAATTCTCTCCTTATTCCATGTTCATCACAGAAATCGAAAAATTCATTTGAAGTAAATTCTCCACCTCTGTCGGATCTGAGGCACTTAATCTTGTGACCTGATTCATTTTCAGCCAAGGCTTTGAAGGATTTGAATTTTTCGAAAGCTTCATCTTTGTGCTTCATAAGTCCCAACCAAACAAACCTGGAGAAATCGTCAATAAATAATATCAAGTATTCCTCTCCTCTAGGTGTTCTTTTTCTGAATGGTCCACATACATCTGTATGTACTAGCTCCAGAGGCATACTGGCTGATCCTTCTTTCTCTGGAAAGTTAGTTCTAGTCTGTTTTCCAAACTGACATGATCTGCACATGGTGTTGTCAGGAATTTTGATATCTGGAAGATCGCGAACTGCCTGATATTTGCAAGCTTTCCTTATTTGTGAGAAACTTAGATGTCCCAATCTTCGATGCCATAACCAGTGCTCTTCATCCTTGCTTAAATAGCATTGTTGTTGTTCTTCATCAAAAATGTATAGATTATTTGAAGTTCTTTTTCCTTTGAGAACTGTTTTACCTGTATCAAGATCACGAACAAGACATCCATTTGATCTGAATATAACCTCGGTTCTTTGATCACACATCTGGCTTACACTTAGAAGATTATGCTTTAGTCCATCAACAAACAAAACATTTCCAGCCTTAACATCTTCTTTTAAAGGAGCAATACCTTTTCCTTTTATAGTTGCAGGAGTATCATTTCCAAAAGAGACTTTCTTTCCCTTTTCTAAATTAGAATAAGATTCAAGTTTTTCTTTATCACCTGTCATGTGCTTTGAACATCCACTGTCAATGTACCATAGATTTTCTTGTCCTTCTGCATAGAATGCTATCCCACATCTTTCTGTTTGAGGTTCCTTTATTTTCCATGTTTTGGTGCCTGAGGTTTGTTCCCTTTTTTGTTCTTGTACCTTTCTTTCCGGAAACCTGCTTCTGCATTCAACATCTTCATGTCCAAAATTATTGCAAATAGAGCATTCAACTTCATTTTCAAGAGCTGAAAAATTGTTATAGGTCCTTTTTGTATTACCTGTCATGCTTCTTTGTTTTTGAGCTTCCCTAGTCATGATTGTTTTATACGCAACACATTGGGCTGCTTTGTGACCAAAGTTATGGCAAGAAAAGCATTGTCCATTGAAGAAGTTTCTGCGATTATTGAATCTACCAGCCGACTGATTGTAATTTCTATTTTCATCTATTCTTGAACCAAATTGAGAAGGTTTTACCTGTGGCTGGTTGTGGCTTTTGTTCACCCTTAAGCTGGATTGCCCCTGATAGTTTGAAGTTTGTCCCTGCTTTACCTGATGATCTTCCTTGTGTTCTTGCTCATTTCTTCTTGCGGCATCAAGATAACTTTTTGAAGTGGAAGCTTGAGAAGTTTCTCCATTGTAGCCCAGACCTGTCTTATTTAGAGGAGATCGCTGCACACTGATAATCTCATTCAACGTTTCAGATCCTTTGACAAACTTGAGATTAATAGTTTTTGTTTTCTCAATTTCTTTTCTAAGACCAACAATTTCACCTTCTAATTTTTCAAGATGTTTTTCCTTTTCATCAATCTGAAATTGTAGAGTATCAATAATCATGTTCTTTTCTTCTATACATCTCTTGAGTCTAGTAATTTCATCATAAAGGTTATCCACATCTATAGCATCCTCATAATTGTCATCTTCAAATGCCATTAACAATCTATATTTGTTACCTTGTTCATCTTCATCACTGTTTGATAAGCCATCGCTATCTTCATGGGTGTAGTAGCTTTTCTTATTTGTACCCTGTTTCTTATTCCATCTAACTGGTTCCTTTCCTTTATCCTTATAAAAGCATTTTGCAGCATAATGACCTACTCTTCCACAAGCAAAACATTTGAAAGGTAGCTTACCTCTGAACCTTCCAGAACCCCTTTGAAGATTTCTGACAAAGTTTGATTCTTCTTCCTCTTCTTCTGGAACATGACATGCTTCATAGTGATCTTCTTTGCCTGATGCTTTAAAAGCAGCTTCCCTTCTATCTGATGGACCTCCCTTTCTCATTTCATAAGCAGTTAGAATTCCATGCAGCTGAGACATAGTGAGAACACGGAGATTTTCCTTTTCTTCTACTGCAGATACTTTAGATTCAAACTTGGGAGATAAAGATCTTAGAATCTTTTGAACTACTATAGTCTCTTTTATTTCTTCACCCAAATTTTTCATACAATTAACAATCTCATCTACTCGAAGAAAATAATTAGCCACACTTTCATCATTATACATCTTGAGAGTCTCATATTGAATCCTGAGAGTTTGAAGTTTAGCTTCTTTTACCTGTTCATCTCCTTCATAGCTAGTGATCATTTTGTCCCATATCTCTTTTGCTGATTTGAAGTGCATGACCTTCATGAACTCTGTTTGAGATATACTTCCTAATAGAGTGCTGACTACTTTTGCATTTGTTTCATACTGCTTTTTCTCAGCTGGATCTGTAGGAGTAACTGAAGGAAAGGCATAGCCTGATTCTACAATGTTCCAAACTTCTGTACCAAGAGATTGAAGATATGCAGTAACTCTTACCTTCCAATAATTGAAGTTTGTTCCATCGAAGACGGGTGGCCTGATTGATGCTTCTCTCTCGTAGTTGCTCATGATGAACGATCTACCTTCAAGCGATCAAGCTGTTCTGAAGGACCTGCTCTGATACCAATTGTTGGAAATAATACTGAGGGGGGGGGGGAATCAGTATTATCTAGCAATTTACCAAATCTTCCTTATTTGATCTTTTGAAATATTCTTGCATATCAGTACCATAAAACAATGAGCATGAATAAAGAAAATAGACAGTCACACCAAAGAACACAAGATGTAAGGTGGAAACCCAATGCGGGAGAAAAACCACCTGCTGCAATAATGTCTCTATCTTCTTTCAAGAAATTCTTTTTACAATGATTTTGTACTGGTGCAGTCCTTTACCAGCACGCAGGCTGCAACCTGCAAAGAGCTACAACTCTTTCTTGTTTTCCAGACTTCTCCTGGAAGGGAGCTACAACCCCCTACTTCTTTTCAAAATGATCAACAAGTATACAACAGATACAGTCTACTACAGATATCAGATCAGTAATTACAGAAACAACCCAGAACATCTTATGAACAGAAATATACAGTTAACAGATCATCTTGAGACAGGGACGCATATTTTCTTTCTGTGGCCTGCGACTGGACGCAGTATACCTTATGCTGTTCTGCGTGCAGACGCACTGTTCCTTTTGCTTGTCTGCGACCGACGCACACATCAACACTATCGCGCCGCGTCTTTTGCTTCAGAGACGCACCCAATACCACAGTCGCGCCGCGTCCTTCGCTTCAGAGACGCACCTGATCCTTTACTGTACTGCGTCCCGGCGCACTTTCCCTTCACTGAATCTGCGTCCCTTTAGATATAGAAGATAAGAGGACTTCAGAACCAACCCAAACACTCAGATCCACAGATCTGATCATGCGCCATATAGATCGTAGTCCATTAGAAGATTTACCCTTAAAGATATGGACTAGATCATACCAAGAGATGATCAACTAAGATGATGCCTAATCCAAATGAACTCCTTTGCTTTATATAGGCAAGCTTCTCCCCAAAGCGTGGAACAATACCACGAGCCGACACCAGAGAAACACGCAACCGTCGGCTAGATACCACACAAGAAGCCCCCACGAGTTTTTCTCTACCTTGAAATGTGTGCACTGGGCGGACGCACCTTCTGAACGGCTGGCCGGCGTCCCTAGACGCGGGTTCTGTATGGAATACCTGCGGGGACGCGCTTGCTAAACAAAATTTCCTGCGTCCTTCTTGATTTACCACCTGAAGGCGTTTGCCATCAAGTACAACACCTGAATCATAATGCCAACATTATGTGGAACATTGTATCACATGGATAGACTTAGCCTTTACATGATATAAAATAAGATGATAGTTTGTGTTGATGTGCTACGTTTGATCATGGAATTTGGGACTCATGGATAACTCGATTATAGAAGGATTAGTAGAAGGGGAGGACAATTCACTTGTTTCTCCTACAAATATTTAAGTATTTTTTTGAGCCACATAGTTTCTTTTGTTGCTTCTATGTCTACCACAGATTGTGCCTCTATTATGGAATGTGTAGTAATGATTTTTTGTGTGGCCTCCTAGAGATAGTTCTTGATCCAAAACTCATGAGATAGTCTAAATTTGACACTTGATTTTCTTCATCCCCTTCAATGTGTAAATTAAAATATCCAATTAGGCTATAGTTGATTCCAAAGTCTTGAGTTCATTTCAAGAATTTCATGACTCCTTTTGTAGTCGGATAATGTCTTTTATAAGGTTTTTGCATAAACATGGAAAAAAAATCCAACAACCAATAAAATATATAGTCTGGTGGTGGTAAGGTAGATACAATTTATCACATGATGTTTGTACTTTGTTCGATCTTCAAATTCATTTCCTTTTGATATGAGCTTCAAATTTTGTTCCATTGGAGTAGAAAGAGGGTTACACTTAGCCATGCCAAACTTTTTTAACAATTTTCCAGTATACTTCTTTTGGGAGATGAATATGTGAATTTTCGAGTCACCTTAAGGCCCAAGATGTAGTGAAGATGTAAAAAATTTGTGATATCAAAGCCTTTCTTCAACTCTTTCTATATGGATATAATATAGCCTTAATATATATCATCTATGTACACTACAAGATATACAACATTTTTTCCAAATTTATTGACAAATAAAGTTACATCATTAAAATTAAAGTGATTAATATTTAATTTTAAAATATGCTCAAACAACTTTTCGTACTAGGTTTATGGTGCTTGTTTCAGTCCATATAAGGATTTGATGAGCTTACATACTTTTTGTTCTTGTCCTTTCACCATAAAACCTTCCAGATGAGACACGAACACATTCTCTTTCAAGTATCCTTTCAAGAAAGTAATATTCACATCCATTTGATGAATTTTCCATGTTTTCTATGCTACCAAGGAAAATAGAGTAT
This sequence comes from Pinus tabuliformis, assembly GCA_031772625.1. Taxonomy (NCBI): domain Eukaryota; kingdom Viridiplantae; phylum Streptophyta; class Pinopsida; order Pinales; family Pinaceae; genus Pinus; species Pinus tabuliformis. The sequence continues at coordinate 272,412,740 of CM062809.1, read as the reverse complement.
AGATGGGGGCCCATTTTTCTTTGGATGTAAAGTCTCAAAATCAATACCTTAGTTTTGTGAAAATCCTTTCTCCATGAGCCTTTCTTTGTGCTTATCAAGTAAACCATCTGATTCACAGTTGTTCTTGAAGACCCACTTGCATCTAATTGGTTTGGTTCCAAATACAGGGTCCACTAACTTCCATGTCCCATATTTTAGGAGAGCATCATACTGCTACAATGCTTCTTTCCACTCATCGTGAGAAATAACTTCTTCAAAGGAGGTTGGTTCAAAGTTAGTAGATAAGTTCAACTCACAATCGTATAAAAAATGCATATCATCTGCATCACCCAAATTATAATTATCTATGTCACCTCCTTCTTGTCTAATGGAACCTTTGGTTAATATCTTTTTGACCTCACTAGGATGGACATCGTTTTAAGTGTTTTGATGAGCCATCTTTGTGGAATTTTTTGATATGGTCCATGTTTCTCCGTTAATTGATATGGTGCTTCATTTTCATCAAGGTTTAGCATTTCAATCATCTCAAATACATAACCCAATGGATCTTCCTAATCTAATGGAGTGGGCAAACTTCATGAGGGGGGGATGATGCTTCAAAAGGAAATTCTAGAGGTTGGTCCAAGATAGGGATCTCTCCTTTAAGATGTAGAATCTCATAATTAGATTCATGATATGTCTTTACATGGGTGAATCTATCTACACAATCAAGATATCACTCAATTGTTTTGTTTTTATTGGAGGATTCAAGAAAAATTACATCTATGGAAAAAATAAAACTCTTGTTTACTTCATCATAAAGATGATACGTGCCCTAGTGGTGTTTGAATTCCCAAAGAAGACACACTTTTTCTCCTTGCATCAAAATTACTTCTTTTCTCCAAAGGAATCAATGCATTATAGGTGCAAGCAAAGACTCTAATATATCTCATCGAAGGAATGTGGTCAGGCCACATTTCATAAAGAGTCTTATTTCTAATATCATGAGGTGGACACTATTTTTGTTGGAAAATGTAACTATGTTTAGTCTTTAATAATGTACTTGAGTCATCATGAATGTATGTGTCAAAAGAATAAAGAAAATATTTATTATTATTATTATTATTATTATTATTATTGTGACTTATTAAATCATGGGTTTCATGCTTGGGTCACCATGTTTTTAGGTCAAAGTCCCCATTGAGGACTTCTAGGATTTATTTTGAGTTTATAGAGTTATTGTACATTTAAAGAGGCCCTTCTTGGGCATTTCAATCATGTAAAAATGTTAAGTATTGAGTCAAATATGAATTATGTAACTTCCACACCATGTCAGCCTAGAATAAGATCAAGTTGGCCTAAGGACCCTATTCGACCTCACATGGAGCCTATAAAAGCAAGCTCATCGAATTCATTTGAAGCATCAATCTCCCACACAAGTTCTAATTCTCTTGTAGCTAGGAAGAAGTGTGAAGTTCTCTTGTAGTTGGGAAAAGGTATGAAATCTGTTTTTGGGAAGCCGAAGTGAATGAGAGTTTGGGGAAGTCTAAGGAGAGAAGAAAAGTCGAGATTTTTGTGTTTCTCTTTCTTTGCTTCGTGTCCTGGATTGGGAGATCGAAGTCTTCCAAGTTTTACTATTGTCGGAAATTGTCAATTGCCGTAAGCTGCTGCCTAGTCGAAGTTGCTGGAAAGAGGTCAAAATTTTGGGAGGCTGGCTTGGTGTGGAGGGAAGGTCTGGTATTTGTCTAAGGTGAAGAGTCTCAAATAATACCATTTAAAGGAAGAATTATCTTGACTGGGTTTTCGCCTTAGAGGGGGGTTTTCCCTAGCATGTGCCTACATCTCGTGTTTATTGATTTATGTACTACTGCTTTGGTAATTTCTTAATGAACTAAAAGGAAAGAAGATATAAATAATTGTCCTAATAAGAAACATCACAAGTAATTATCAAGAACAAGAAAATATTTCTACCTTTCCAGTTTTCTAACATGGTATCAAAGGTTTTCTAAAGAAGGAAGTAAAAGGCAGTCTCAAGCACTTGATCAAAGAACCATTCAAAGGGACTATCTCAGGGAAGGAGTCTACTGTATTCAAGGAATATGTCTAACTCAATCAAGGGAGAAAACAAACTTGAAGGAGCCTTTGACATCAAGTCCTAGAAGAAGAGGATTGACCTAATCCTTGAAAAGAACAAGGTACTGGACTTGGTAAAAGGAAATGTAAAGAAGCCTGTAGAGGAATCTAGTGATGTCGACACAGTGAAATATAGGGAATTAGAATTGGTGGCCATGAATCTGATGGTAGAAGGAATAAATGACAATCTTTTCCCATTCATAGCTAACATCGATCATGCTCAGGAAATGTATGAAGCCTTATCAAAGCTATTTATTATTAAGAATATTAGACAAGTAGCAAGTTTTAAGAATGAGTTAAGGACTACAAAGATGAATAAAGAAGATACTGTGGAAACCTTCTTTGTGAAGATAGCTAGACTCAAGTATGATCTCTTGACCATCGATGATATTAGTCCTGACGAAGAACTTGTGATCACTACTCTATTAGGATTGCCAACCCCTTGGGGTGCATTTGCTGCAGGTCTCAATAGTTGGAAGGTAACTCCCACCTTTGAATAATTATTTACTACTTATAGTAAATAAGAACTAAGGATCTCAATGGTCACCAATCTAGAAGGAGTATCAAAAGTGTATGTTTCTCATCATGGAAATATATCGAAGGGATCAAGGAATAGATTTGACATGTCCAAGATAGAGTGTTATCAATGTCATAAGAAAGGTCACTTCAAGAGTGTCTGTCTCGACAATCCAAAGAATAAGAAGATAGGAAGGGATCAAGCCAACTTTTTTGAGGAAGGAGACTCAAAGGAAGTCAAGCCCGAAGAACCCGACATTGGAGACTTACACTACTAAGTCCTTTGATTATATATTTGTATATTTTATATGTTTTAAAATTTATATGTTTTTAACATATTTTGGAAAAGACATTTTTGTATTGTTCTTATAAGTTTGTATGTATCCTTCAAGCTTTGGAGGGAGCCCCCAACAACTCCCTAAGATAAGTATCTCATGTCTTTTCATTTTTTGGTTTCATGTATTCATTTAGTTTTGATTATATTAAATACTAATCACCTCTCTCCCTCTATTGTCTTTATTAGGGAAAACATCTACAAGAAGGAGCATCTCTCAAGACAAGGTTAGTAAATAAATAAAGGTATGCTTTAAATCCATTGATTGAAAGGATTATTGATTTGATAATCTATTACTAACTTTTTTATGACTAGCTGTATTGAATCTTAGTGATTATTGCTTTGGGTGATTCATCACTTGATAAATCTACCAACCCTCTCATATTCTTGACTGACTATGTAGAACCCTAGACAGGTTCTGGAAAACCCCAACCAAAGGATATGCTAATGTAAATGTCTAAAACCCTAAAACTTCTTAGGAATATTGTGAAATGTTGTTTATTGATGATGTCATGTTTGGGATTTTGGTACGATCGGGAAAGCCTAACTTGTTAGGGTTGAATGATAAGGTCCAAAAGTCCCGAACTTTTGAAGTTTTGGTTTGCTACGTTTCTAAATTAAAACCCTATCTCATTAGGGAATGTTTGAGCAAGACCCTTATATTTTCTTAGAAATGTTTTCATTGGTATGGGTGTGTTTGTCTGATCATACCCTAGTGTAATCATGATTGATTGTGTATAACTCTTATTGATCATTGTGAAGTTGGGTTTGACTAACACATGATACGAAATATATTTGCATAATGATGAAATCTAGGCATGTGTGGATATGTCCTTTTGGTCAAAACCCTAGCTTGGTCTAGGTCAGATGTATTAATGTTGTTGGAAATATGATATTCTTATGAATGATTATGAACTCCTAGATATATGTGTTTACCTAGTAATTAATGGTCATGAGTCTTAATATTTAATGGAAATCCTTGTCTGAGATTCTAGAATGATGATATTTGGAAATATATGGTTTTGCAGCTAAACCCTAGTGGTATTTAAATTTTCTAGTATGTGTGATATAAATATGAGATCTATTTAAAAGATTGTTGAAAACGAAAATCTAGGGTTTTGTAGTTAAATCCTAGTAGTACCATTGTCTAGCGTGTGTAATGTAACAATCAGAGATCTATGAAATTCTAGGGTTTTGGAGTTAAAACTTAATCAAAGTAAAATCTTTAAGATATGATAATTTGAGATTTGTGTAAGTTTTTTGAAATTGTGAAAATGGAATTTTAGGGTTTTGGAGTTGAACCTTAGTTGAAGTAGAAATCTCTCATGAATTTTGACAATATGATAATTTGAGATTTGTGTAAGTTTTTTGAAATTGTGAAAATGGAATTTTAGGGTTTTGGAGTTGAACCTTAGTCGAAGTAGAAATCTCTCATGAATTTTGACAATATGATAATTTGAGATTTGTGAAAGATTGTTGAAATTTGAGTTTTGGATGGATTTGATGATTGATTGGAAATCTAGGGTTTGCAACTAACCCTAGTGGAAGCTGGTCAGGTTAATGACTAAGTTGTGATTGACTTTGATTGATTCTTTTGTATGAAATCTAGGATTTGTATGAATCCCTAGTGAGAAGTCTAACATATGAATTTTGAAAGGTTGTTAGATGCCTTGTAGATCTATATTTGTGTGAATTGTTTCTAGGGTTTTCTATATGTTGAAGTAAGGTATGTCATACCTTTGGAAGAAACATTGAAACCCTAGATGGAATGAAAAGTGTTATGAAGTAGTCTAGGGTTTATGATAAAGTCCCTAGCAAGATGTTGAAGAGTATATGTCTCTTGTTTGTAATTAAGTTCGGATATTTGATATGTATAAAAATGAAATTCTTCGATAATTATGATATGACTGACATCATGCTTTTGTAGATATGGTTGTACTTGCTATTTAAGTTGTGCAGGTACACAATCTTCAATATGGTAAAGAAGCTCATTGATGTGATAAACATGATGGGGATGACGATAACTTTGATATGGTTGGAAGCCATGAAATATTATCCGATGACAAAAAGAAGAATCTGATCTCCCTAAGAAAGCATAAATAGAAGAGAACTTCCTAAGATTAAGAGGGAGTTTGGATAAAGAGATTCTTTTTGGTTGAGAGGGAGGGCATAAATTGATGTTAAATGAAGAATGAATTTTGGAGGAAATGTTGCGGCATGGGAAGTAGGAAGGAAAACATATGATTGAGGAATATTCTTTCCAATATTCGGTTGATAGTCCTACTATGGAAAGTTGAGAAGCAACATCAAGTTGTCTGAAAGACCCCGCAGGTTTGTATTTGATTTTGTACATATGAAAGTATATTATTGATTGGGGTTGTGTTTGAACATGTGAATTTCTTGAAAGATTTGATAGCATGCTAGTTACCAATCAGTTTTATTGGGAGAGATTGGTCATTTTTGATCTGTTGGATGAAGGGGTGCGAAGGTTTTGCGAGTGAAGCATTTTCTGGGAAGACATATGGCTAGAATTTTATGTTGATGTCTAGGTCCCGAAGTTGGAAAAGTAGTGTTAGTTACTGAGCTCTGCTTTGGATACACACCTGGATTTTTGGGTTGATGGTTAGTAAGTAAGCCCAAGGGCACCCAAAAGGGGCTGAAAGCTTGAGCCCATCTTAGTCCCACCTAGATAGATTTCCTTGCTTAGGAATCTATTATTGGGAAAATTACTCGGGGGGGGGGAGGAGCTGAATCAGTGTTTTTAAATCATTAAACTTTTCAATTTCATATCCTGATTTCTGTACGCAACTTTAATGAAGGGAACCCACGTGTGTACACGACTGTTATTAATACAATTAGTGTACATCCAGTAAACTTACTTTTCAGTTAATTCATCTTTTGTTTATCTTAAGTCAGTGCATCAATACTTCATTCAACATTATATAAACAATAACCATGTGCAATAATAAAAAAATAAACCATCACACATAATCAACACACATGAACACCATGATTTAAGGTGGAAACCCAATGTTCCAAAAAAACCACTTGTTGTTGTCATCTCTGTCTTATTTTTAATGTAAAGAAAATCTTTTACAATCTTGTACTAGCACAAAATCATACTAGTATGCAGGCACCCACCTGCATAAGGCTACAAACTTTGATCATTCTCCAGCTCCCATTGGAAGGGAGTAGCAACCCCCTAATCTTGTTTACCGACACCCACCAGAAGGGAGCTCCAAACCCCTAATATGATTTACCAGCTACCACCAAAAGGAAGCTCCAACTCCCTCATTGAAGGCGCCAACATTTAACACCTTCGGGGACCATGTTTCATAAATTTTCATACTGGATCCACCTGTTATAACACATCACAACTTGTACGCCACATTTCCTCAAATTTTGAGACTGGACCCATTACTAACATTTAAGCTCAAAACCAATCATCAACGCTGAAACTTATCTCTATAACTCAAACATTGAACCAACCAATCATTGAAACCTAATCAATGAATCAACTGAATCAATTGAAATCCAAATAAATCAACTTAAACAACCAGAACAATCAGAATATTGTAACCAGAATACCAATCGACATACTACACATTATAGAAAATATATTTTGTAACTGTAAAGCTTGATAAATCATATGTCAAAATATGTACGCTACTTTACAGTAGCAAACCCGCGTGTGTACACGCTTTCCATGAAGCATACCGGTGTACAAATATTAAACCATTGACTTCGGAAAGTGAACCATTGTTATCCTGAACTAAATGCTATGCCATACACAAAATCACTACATCATTCTGAAATAATCACAGAATCTTCACCGAACTTCATTAACAAATAAAAAGTATCATCATCATTCTTCAAAAAATCAATCCTTAATCAAAACATCAATTTTTAAGCCTAGATCATCAAGAAGACTTCATTGGCAGACAACAGAAACGCAACAAGATTGATTAAACTGATCAGACATTCTTTTCATTAAAACCATACTTTTATGTACGCCCTTTCCTCAAAGCATATCCACATGTATCCTTTATTTTTAGGAGACAAACCCACGTGTACATGACTTACCAATATCACACTCGTGTGTGTACGCACCTTGCAGGCTATAAAACCCACGTGCAGATCTACAACTTTTGCTTTAGACCTTTGCTGCAACACACAACTTCATACATACCTAGAACTCCACAGACATATAAAAATCGTGCGTCAAGACACTATCAACATAGATTAAATCACCTCATAATCAAGAATTTCATCTCAGATATATTGGATTTGATCCATCATCAAATTCTTGGGTGCATACTTAGTTTTAGATCAAGCAAAACATCAATAGACCATTACATGCATATTTGCTTCAGATCTAACTATTCATAAGATATTCATCACTTTCACACATTGTCACTTTGATCTTCATATCCTTATATAACTTAGCCCTTATCTAATACCACATGTCAAAACCATACTCCAGCTGATGGTTTTCTTAGACGGGATCAAAACATCCATTACTAGGCTCAATACCACAAGGCAATACCATGGTAAGTACCCTTGGTATTTAGAATACGAAGGTGAAAAAATTGTACATGCCTTTTATTTTTCATACTCATGTGTGTATGTGACTTTGATTAACAGAACCAACATATACTTCTTGAAATTTCAAACTGAACTACTATTCCTTTGTCAAAACACTCTGTCACATTTGTAGACACATCCTGTTTATATCTTCATCAACTAGGTTTCCATAAAAGGAAAATTCATCAAGTAGGTTGTCATTAAGGACAACTCATTAGGTAGGTTTCCATCAAGGACAACACATAATTCATAATTCCATCAATCTCCCCCTTTGGACTTGATGGCAACCACTTTGGTGTTTGGCCACCACAACCTATAGGTACCTGTAAAACACATCAATCCAACAACTTGTAGATACATGTAAAACACATCAAGACAAGCACCAAGATTTTCAAGCGCCAAGATACTCTCTCATTTGAAATCAAGGGAAAAGGGTGGATCAATACTCAATGAAGGCTTCTCTCTTGAGCACTATAAATCTGAACACTGATTACTGACCATGCTCCCCCTAAGCACATGATGAAATTTCTGAAGAATGTACAATGAAGTACATGAATCTATGAATCATATGACTTGTCCTATCAGCGAGGACTCAAACTTACATCAATCACCCAATCACAATGGGTTTACATATTTGACATCATTATTACATCAAATTCCCAAGCATAGTGGGGTTACAAACTACATCACATGTCGAAAAGGACTTGACCACAATAGTCCATACATGACTAAATTTGACAATGATTACATCATAGGTCTTTACATGACCTTTACATCAAATGATAGATATGAAATTTATAACCAAGACAAAATACCTCAATAATACCATGATAGTCATCAACAACTATTATACACCATATATGATCTGCACCATAAGCATCTATTAGCAACACCAAGAACAACAACCTGTACATGTCCATCATCAATTTGCAAGATAAGACAATGTAGCTTCAATATCATCAACCTGTGACCAGGTATGCAACAACAACAACATAATTGAGGACCAAGCATATCATTATAAAGTAATATAGGGTAGTGTAGCATCATTCTTCATCATCATAAACAATTCCAGGTTTCCAAGTATCATCCACTAGATGTAGCAGTAGCATATCAACAACCATGTCTTAGCAACATCATTATTCATAAAGAAGAATTATCATACCAACACCACTTCATCAAGAACCTTTTTCACCAATATGAAACTCAATCATATATCATAATCAAGAACTTCAGCAACATCACCTATAAGCATCATTATGTATCAAGAAAACATAATGCCAACTATGTGTTATTAGAAGCATAGAAAATGCTTCCCATGAACATGTGCCAAATGGTCACTGTCAAATCTGATCATATCATCTCATATATCAGTAAGAATCATCAAATACTCTTCATCAACCAGTAATCCATCAAGGTATCAACAACTTATAAAGACCAAAAGCACTTCTAAATAGCATCAAAAGACTGTAATCATCAACCATCAAAACATAAGAGTCCTAAAATAATTGATTGAAGCATATCAGACCCTTTTCCTGAGTTTGTCCAACTGTTTCTTCATCATACCAAGATATACGTGATTGTTCAGTTCAAAACTCGCGTATACATGCAATTTTTCTTCATAAGATCCGCGTACAAAAAGTGAAATACTAAAATTTCACATCTTCAGCTCCCCCTGAGTCTGTTTGTCTATCCCTGTTTATTGTTACTACACCAGAGGCACTATGAGTAGTATAAGAAACATGAAAATAAAAAACAACCATGGGAATCAACATTTATTACTCCTCCTAAGATTACACATCACTAATCCTGAGGACCCGACAATCATCTTCTATTTTCGTAAGGTCAAGTACCTCTCATCAATTTTGCAGTAAACGTTAAAATATTCATTTAAGAATAATGGACTGCAATAGGCACCATCTTCTTTTACTCTAAGTCTAAATCTTTCTCATATCTATGAGAATTCTATTCTTCAAACACATATAATTTGTCTTGATTTCTATATCCTTTTGCTATGACTTTTCCAGGTACTTCATTCATAACCTTACATTTGGTTGATGTAAACACAATTATATTTCCCTTATATTTCATTTGACCTACACTTATAATATTCCGCTTTAGTCCTTGAACTAATAAAGCATCAGTTGTTGCTCAAGTTTTATTTAATTTTGGCTTTACCTTGTCCTAGAAATTTTGCTGAAACATTAGTTCCAAGAATAAAATTATCATGTTGGTTTTTCCTGAGAGACTCCATTTTACTCTTATCTCCAGTCATGTGATGATAACATCCACTATCTATGTACCATTCATATTCATCTTCAAATGAGCAAAGAGCAAGACCACACCTTATCTGTTCTTCCTTTTCTTGCTTATTATGAGAAAGGTTGGTGGATCCATCATGTTCATATCTTCTGACATTAATTTTCTTATCTGGTTACTTACCAAGTTGTTTGCGACGATCCATATACTTGTTCATGCATTCTTTTCTACATGCCCAAACTTGTTACAATCATAACATGTTATATGTTTCTTATTTCTTCTATTGCAATCAATGGCTTTGTGACCAAACATATTGCAAGCAAAACAATATCCATTAAAATACCTAGAAGTTGATGATCTTTCTGTGAGATGGTTGTTAGCTTGAAACATTCTGCTTCTGGAATTGGTTGCAACATATCCATAATTATGACATATAAAACATTCAACATTACTGATCAGAGGAGAAAATCGATTAACGCTTCTATAGTTAGGAGTAAATGATTTTCTTTGAATCTTTTATTTCCTTGGTTGTTGATGAGGTTGACTTCTTAGCTCTTTGTTGAGAATTTCATATTTTGCATTAGAATTCCTTGCCTCAGCTTGTAAACTAGATTCTCCTTCAATAGTTTCATGAAAACCAAGACGAGATTAGATGGCAGGCATGGAAAATTTTAGGGGCTAATGTTCGCCCAGTGGGCTAATTTTCCGTGATTTGTCCATAAAAAATATTCGCCAAATTCCAATTTTATAAAAGACGATTCGCCTAAATTTTAGAATATAAAATTATTTTACCTTAAAAATCGCCAACATTATATAGAGACTATATATAAAATCATTATAAATTTGAATAATTTTACAAATATATCAATAAATATTTTATAGTTTGCATATTATGGATTAGTGAGATTCGCCATGTTTTGAAACTTCAAGAAAATTTTCCATCCTTAAAATTTTCCTTGATGGCAGGGGACCTTTGACTACTAAGAATATTATCCAAAATATTAGTACTATCTTGAAATTGCAAATGTTTATCCTTTTCTTCTAATTTACCTTTTAGGATATTTACCTCAACCTAATATTGATTTTCCTTTTCTAGATACCTTTTCTTCATAATTTATTCAAACTTTCTTCTTTCCTCCATTTGTTGTTTTAATTTAAGAATCTCTTCTTTCAACCCATTTTCTTGTTCTTCAAATGCTTGAAGTAGTTCTTCATTCTACTTATCTTACTTTTCAAGATCTTCTCTTAGAGAGAGGACTTCGGCTTCAAGACCTTCACAATATTGGTTAGACACCATACCAGCATGATCCTTGTTATCGTAAGCCTGCAACTTACCATAAAATTAACAATCTTTTTCAAAGCAAGATCAAGTTTTGTTCTAAGATCAAAAATTTCTTCTAACTTGTCTTCTTTTGAATCAACAACTTCATCTGTCATTTTGGACACATTGTTAGATATAAGATTACTTGAGATATCTTCCTTTGAGACTTCTTCATGTATTTCTTATAGCTTATCCCACACTTGCTTTGTAGTAGTATAATGCATAACCTTATTCAATATTGAATCAAATATGCTACAAAAGATGTTACTCAAAGCCTTACTATTCTTTTGCACTTCCTTGTCTGATGGAGGAAACTTGGTGTAACCATTACACATTAGATGCCAAACATCGAGATTAGCATAGGCACATTTTCATTGCCCATCGATTCTAACTTGCCTTGATCTGTTGCTTCAAGAGGCATCATTTTTGAATCTATTTTCTCTTTAGAGTGCTTACTTTCACTTTTACCCATAAGTGAAAGCTTAGTGGTTTCACTATGATTGTTTCATAGACAATAAAAATGGATCACATTTTGAACAAAAACCCATACATGATGATGCTTTGTTTTCTTCATTCTTGACCAATAGAAAGCGGGTTGCCCCCAAACTTGAATATTTGCTGACATCTGTAATGGTTACTGCATCTGATATATTCTTGTTAAAGTTTTCAATAAAATTACCCTTTTATTCTAGGCCATCAAACTCATTATTACTTTTATCTTCAAATGCCATAAGTAAGTGATAATATTGATTAGACTCACCTTCTTCACCATTTCAAAGACCATCACTATCTTCATGTGTATAAAAACTTCTCTTGGTTTCAAACCTCTTCCTATTTATTTTTGCAACCTCTTTTCCTTTCTCTTGATTTTGTTTATAGGGACACTTAGCAACATAACGACCAACTCTGCCATAGGAAAAACATTTGAAAAGAAGCTTACATCTGAATATTCCAATACCCACTTGGAGTTTCTTTACGAAGTTTGCCTCTTCTTCTTCTGATACATAACCTGATTCTTCCTTTTCTTTTCCTTTTGCAGTAGCTTTGAAGGCTACTTCTCTCATGTCTGAAGGACCACCTTTCCTCATCTCAAATGTTGTCAATATTCCATGGAGTTGATCAAGTGTGAGACTTTTCAGATCCCGCATTTCTTCAATAGCAAACACTTTGGAGTCGAACTTCGGAGTTAGATATCTCAAAATATTTTCAATATAGTAGCATCTTTTATTTCTTTACCAATATTTCTCATGAAATTAACAATTTTATCTACTCTAATAAAAAATGCAACAATTCTTTCATCATCATGCATTTTCAATGTCTCATATTGTATTCTGAATGTTTGCAGTTTAGCACTTCTTACCTTGGTGTCCCCCTCATAACTTTGGATAATATTATCCCATATTCCATTTGTTGTGTTCAGCTGCATTACCTTCACAAACTTGAACTTAGCCAGACTTCCCAAGATGGAATTTACAACTTTTTCATTGGTTTCATATTGTTTCTTTCCTGCAGTATCTGAAGGAATAGAGGCTGGATATTGATATCCACTTTCAATGATTTCCCATACATCAAATCCTAGTGCCTAAAAGTTTGATCTCATCCTAACTTTCCAAAAGAAAAAGTTAGTTCCATTAAATATAGGAGGTCTGATAGAAAATACTCCTTCATGACTACTCATCTTGATAGATCTCCTTCAAGCGATCAAGATTCCGCCAAAGGACTTGCTCCGATTCCAATTGTTGGGAAAAATACTGAGAGGGGGGGGGATGAATCTATATTTTCAAATCATTAAATTTTTCAATTTCATATCTTGATTTTTGTATTCAACTTTACTGAATTAAACCTGTGTGTGTACGGATTTTTCTTAAGACAACTAGCATCCATCTAGTAAACTTAATTTTCAGTTAATTCATTTTCTATTTATCTTAAGCCACAAATACTTCATTCAAAATTATATAAACAATAACCATGTGTAGTAATAAAAAAATAAATCATCACACATAATCAACACACATGAACACCAGGATTTAAGGTGGAAACCCAATGTGGGAAAAAACCACTTGCTGATGTTGTCTTTGTCTTCTTTTTAATATAAAGAAAATCTTTTACAATATTGTACTAGCACATAATCATACCAATACACATGGACCCACCTGTAGAAGGCTACAACCTTCACTCATTCTCCAACTCCTACTGGAAGGGAGCTCCAACCCCTTGATATCGTTTATCGGCACCCACCAGAAGGGAGCTCCAACCCCCTGATCCGATTTACCAACTATCACCGAAAGGAAGCTCCAACTCCCTCATTTAAGACTCCAACTTTCAACACCTTCGGGGACCATGTTTCATAAATTTTCATACTGGATCCACTTGCTACAACACATCACAACTTGTAGCCCATGTTTCATCAAATTTTGAGACTAGACCCATTACCAACATTTAATCTCAAAACTAATCATCAACATTGAAACCTATCTTTGTAATTCAACCATTGAACCAATGAATCATTGAACCAACAGAACCAACCAATCATTGAATCAACTGAATCAATTGAAACCCAAATCAATCAACTTAAACAACAAGAACAATGAGAATATTGTAACTAGAATACCAATCAACATACTGCACATTACAAAAACCAAATTATGTTACTGCAAACCTTGATCAACCATATGTCAAAATATGTATGCTATTTTACAGTAGAAACCCTGCATGTGTACGTTCTTAGCATACCCGCATACACATCTTAAAACAATGACTTCGGAAAGTGAACCACTGTAATTCTGAACTAAACATTGTGCCATACACAAAACCACTGCATCATTATGAAATAATCACAAAACCTTCACTGAAATTCAATAACAAATAACAAGTATCATCATCATTCTGCAAAAAATCAATCCTTAATAAAAACATCATTGTTTAGGCCCATATCATCAAGAAGACTTCACTGACAGATAACAGAAAGACAACCAGACTGATTAAACTGATCAGACATTTTTTTCATCAAAAACCCACTTTTATGTACGTGCTTTCCTCAAAGCATATCTACGTGTATATGCACTTTTCGGGAGACAAAATCATGTGTTCGTGACTTACCAGTGTCACACTCACATGTGTACGTGCCTTACAGGCTATAAAACCGGTGTACAGATCTACAATTTCTAATTCATACCTTCACTACAACACAAAACTTTACACATACTCAAATCTCAGCATACATAGAAAAATCACGCATCAAGACACTATCAACATAGATCAAATCACCTCATAATCAAGATTTTCATCTCAGATCTATTGGATCTGATCCATCATCAAATTCTTGGGTGCATATTTAGTTTTAGATCAAGCAAAACATCAATAGCCCATTACATGCTTTTTTGCTTCATCTAACTATTCATAAGATATTCATCACTTGCACACATTGTCACTTTGACCTTCATCTCCTTATATAGCTTAATCCTTATCCAATACCATAGGTCAAAACCATACTCCAGATGATGGTTTTCTTAGACAGGATCAAAACTTCTGTTACTCGGCTCAATACCACAAGGCAATACCATGGTAAGTACCCTTGGTATTTAGAATACCAAGGTGTAGAAACTATGCGTGCCTTTGCTTCTTCATACTCTTGTGTGTACACGCCTTTTCTTAACAGAACCCGCATATACTTCTTGAAATTTCAACTTTATCATTCCCCTGCCTTTGAACTGCTATGCCTTTTTCAAAACACTTTATCACATCTATAGACACATCCTGTTTATATCTTCATCAATTAGGTTTCCATCAAAGGAAAATTCATCAAGTAGGTTGTCATCAAGGATAACTCATCAGGTAGGTTTCAATCAAGGACAACACATAATTCATAATGCCAACATCTATTCCATGGCATTGCGATGCCTAAATTGTTGAGTGACTATTTGGATAGTTTTCCCTCGTTAGGAATCTAGTCCATGGCATTGTGGTGCCTAAAGTTCTTCATGTTTCATATAGTTTGAGGTATTCTATTGTATTTGTACATTATGAATACCTCTCTAGTTAAGAGGAAGTGTTGGAAAATGTAACTATGTTCGATCTTCAATAATGTACTTGAGTCACCATGTAATGTATTTGTCAAAAGAATAAATAAATTTTATATTATTATTATTATTGTGACTTATTAAAGCGTGGGTTTCATGCTTGGGTGACCATGTTTTAGGTCAAAGTCCCCATTGAGGACTTCTAGGATTTATTCTGAGTCTATAGAGTCATTGTACATCTAAAGAGACCCTTCTTGGGCTTTTTGGATCGTGTAAAAAAGTTAAGTATTGAGTCAAATATGAATTATGTAACCTCCACACCATGTCAACCTAGAAGAAGATAAAGTCGGCCTAAGGAAAGTATTTGACCTCACATGACACCTATAAAATCAATCTCATCAAATTCATTTGAACCATCAATCTCTCACACAAGTTCAAATTCTCTTGTAGTTGGGAAGAAGTGCAAATTTCTCTTGTGGCTGGGAAAATGTGTGAAGTTTGTTGCCGGGAAGTCGGAGTGAATCCGAGTTTGGGGAAGTCTAAGGAGGGAAGAAAAATCTAAATTTTGGTGTTTCTCTTTCTCTATTTCGTGTCCTGGATTGGGAGATCAAAGTATTCCAAGTTTTACTATTGCCAGAAGCTTCCAGTTGTCATATGTTGTTTCCTAGTCGAAGTTGTTGGAAAGAGGTAGAAATTCTGGGAGGTTGACTTGGTGTGGAGGGAAGGTCTGGTCTTGGTCTAGGGTGAAGAGTCTCAAAGAATACTATTGAAAAGAAGAATTATCTTGACTGGGTTTTCCCCTCGAAGGGGGTTTTTCCCTCGCATGTGCCTACATCTGGTGTCTATTGTTTTGTGTATTGTTGCTTTCGTAATTGCTTGATGAATTAAAAGGAAAGAAGATATAAAGAATCATAATAATAAGAAACATCACAAGTAATTGTCAAGAACAAGAAAATATTTCTGCCTTTCTGATTTTCTAACATTTTTCACATATATTGTATGTAGAAGTGCATTTTCCCAAAATATTAACTTTACTTTTTTGAAAAACATCATGGAATGAACTATATATAAGATAGTCTTGTACATTCTTTTAGCTACACTATTTTGTTGAGGATTGTGCATAACTATGGTTAGATGTTAAATCCCATGTTGGAGAAGATATTTTTCAAATTCATCATGTGCATATTCTCCTCCATTATCAGTATGAGGAGGGACAATATATGATTATGCTTCATTTTGAAACATATATGAAATTTTAAAAAACTTTTAAAACACTAAGATTTGTCTTTTAACAAGTACACCCAACACACCCTAGTATAATCATCAATAATGACATCATATATTTATTAGCAAATTAAATAGTCATGGGGCCACACAAATTAGAATGTATTAGTCTAAGTTTTCCACATGCTCTGGAAGTGGAATCATAGAAATGTTGTTTACCATGTTTTCCAAGGATACAAGAATCATATAGCTTTTGTTTCCTATGAATACTAGGAAAAACATAAACATCATTCTTTTCCAACAAATGAAGACTATCATAATTAACATGTCCAAATATAGTATGCCAAACAAGACTAGATGGAAATGTACATTCATTGTGTTGAGGGATACATGCAAAATTTTATGCATGAGTAGATGCCCCTTTCAACTTTATCAATCTTTTATCCTCTAATCTGATGATGACAACCATGTTGTCAGAAGCGTTCCTTATTTATTTCCATTAAATATGTGAACTTAGTGGCCTTGTTTTCAAATGTGCACAACAAACAACACGTCCCTTCATAGTTCTAGAATATATAGCACATAATGCAGAAGAAAATGTGCTAATCTAGGAAATTTAAGCTTGACGATGCCAATTCTTCCAGATTTGAGACTTGAGTTATCTACAAAATACACATCATCTATATTGTCACTAAATATTCAAAGAAGTTTCTTTGGAAGGCCATATGGTGCACCTATGTTAAGAAACCATGTATAGTGAATACCCTTTAAATTTGAGTAAAGATATAAAGAGGTAAATAAAAAATATGATTAAAAAAGTATTTTTTCTCTTTTTTCTCAATTTCTTTTGAAAATTCATAACTTCTATTTTATTATTTTTAGTAATAGGTTCATTATAGACTTCAAAATATGTAATATAATATGGCTTCTCTTCATTAAAATTTTTGTCATAAGTAAATGAAAAATCCTAAAGCAAAAAACCCTCTACCATTTATAACCATTACAAAGTAATTACACTCTCTTGGACAAAACCAAGCAACAACTTATGTTTTATTCAATAAACTTCTCATCTAATTTTCTTGACATCCAACTATATAATTTGTCCTTTCACATATTCGTTCCTTTCCTCCACGAGGACTTTACTATATTTAATTTTACATTAGTTTTGGTGCCACCCTTTCCTTATTTTACCATTCAATGCATGCTGGATGAGAATGTCCAAGTGAATAACAAGAATATAATTTATTTTCCTTTGGGGTGATTATGAGTACAACTCCTTTGCCTTAAGTAACTAATATACATGTATATCGTCGATGTGCTCCCATGCTCAAGATTTGTGCTAAAATTTTTCATCAATAAACATTTTGACTCCACATTCAATCATTGTTCATGCATAGGTACTTCATCCTTTATTCTTGTTACATCTATGCCTATTTAAATGTTCTCTTTTCTTGCCATTTTCTGATTAGTATGACTCATGAGATAAAATTTACGAAGCCATTTTCATATATTGATGGGTCGTCCTCACTAGTCTCACATCCATATTTCCATTATTCATTCTTTAAGACATAATGTATTCAAATTAAAATATATAATGCCCCTTTTCATGGAAATACCTAGATATCATCACCACAAGATATATATGTAATAAGTATACAAAAATTTGAATCATATTTAAAAAATATATATATTTAATATAAAGAAGTTAATTCAAAACCTAATAATATGTTTGAGTTTACTTAAGTTTAACCTCCTTTCATAGGTTATGATATAGGTCACTTTAATAATGATTATATAGATACATTTTTGAAACGTTGTTCATGAATCTTTCTAGGTCATTAACCATGTGCCCATATTTTCATTTGCAAATATGAAACAAATGGTAAAGAATCTCATAAAACCTATAACAACAAAGTTGTATACGTTGGCAAGGCCTTCACAATGATAGAAAAAATGAACAAAATGTTGTTTGGAATTAAAATTTATCTTGCAAAATACTAAAAGATATGTTTCACAAGTCACAAAAAATGCATGTTGCATGTCACACCAAATTTGAAGTTTGCGTGATTTTAAATATGCTTGATACATATTGTAGGACTTTCAAAGATGCATGTCTCATGTCACAAGGTTTTCAAAGATGCAGACTGCAACTTCCAAAAATTTATTGTTGCATCGCACCAAAAGTTCTTTTCAAACCTTTTGAAAAGCTATTGCTGCATCACACCAAAATTTCTTATAGCAAGTTTCATAATGTTCTTTTTAAAACTTATCAAAACTTCTTGTCATGCCTTCCAAAATTTCTTATCACACCTTCTAAAAAGATCTTATCACACTTTACAGAAAGTTATTGTTATACTTTCCAAAAACTTACTGTTGATTAACCTTTGGGAAAGTTGCACAATGCTTACAAGTTTTTTAAGAAATGATTGTTTGAGGAACTTGTGAAAATATTTCATAAACTTTGGAAAGATGAAAAGTGTTAAGACTTGGGAAGGTGAAAAGAAATATTTTTATATAGTTGCAAAATGGTATAAGATTTCAAAAATTGTAGATATTCATTTTGAAAGGTCTTATTTCAAGAATCCTTTAGTGAGTTTGAAAAATTAGAATTTCTTATAAAATGATAAACCATTGGAAAAAAGTTGAGCTATAAAATTTCCTCAAAACAAAAAAATCCATGAACATAAACTTTAAAAAGATCGGTACTAGGATTTAAGGTGGTGATGCCAACCATAAGGGTAAATAGTCTTAGAGGAAAATAATTATCATCATCAATATTATATTTTTTTATTTATCTCCTTATGGGTTTACTCAATTTTCAAATTGAGACACTCATTTGATGCATAATTATATTCTACATCCAATGAGTACCCACACTAAATACATTTAGTAGACCCACAATTGAAATAAACTGAAAATACGTGAAGAAAGGTGTTTCTTTTACATTTTTTTTCATGTATTTTCTAGTTTGCCCTACTATGGGTTGACTAAAATTATATAGTGTGAATATTCATTGGATGCAAAACTTAATTTGCATTCAATAGATGCACGCACTTGAAATTTGAGTAAATAGATGAGAGGAAAAGTAGTTTTTTTAGCTTTCCATATGAAACTTCTTAACTCTTATTTTATTATTTTCCTTAAGAGATCCATTTCACATTAGTTGTTTAAATATGAAACTAATTGGTTAAATATGAAAACCATGGAGTATTGAAACCTTTCCCACAAGTAGAACTTCAAATGTGCTTACTATGAATAATGGAAGAAAACCACAATTTAAAGGTTGAAAAGAAGAATACGAGATACCTTCAATGAATGAAATTTACAACCTATAACTTTCACATATAACCTCTAATGGGTGAATGGTTTTCTATAGTGTGTAAAGAAGAGGACATAATTTCTAGTAAACGGTTTCATTCATATCTTTAGGTCTATCTTTGTCTCTTTTATAACCAATTATGTTTCAACTATCTCATTGGAAAGTGGGTGGGAGTGGTAGCAGGGACCTTGACTATGTGTTTTCATCATTGTGGTCTGAAATTAAATTTTGATAGTCATGTTGCATTCACAATCTCGAAAAACATATAAACAATTTTTTATTTTTATTTTTATTTTATTTATTTATTTATTTATTTTTGCGGGAGTCCAAATGTCAAGATGAGAAGTAACCAGAACTATGTACTCAAATGGAATTCTATTATCTTATCTTATATTTTTGTTTTCCAAGCTTTCAAGATGTTATTTGAAATTGGTGTTTTCTTGGTTGGGTATTTGTTATTTTCTTTGCACAACTATCCTGATGTGTGATACATTGTGTTAGGCGTGACAAGGGGGGGGGCGGCTAACTAGGGGGTGGTAACCCCCTTGCACAAGGGTTGGGGAAGTGCCCCATATTTTTTTTTGGGTGGTTTTCCCCATGGTTTTGCACATGGTTTTACACATGGTGATTTTTTCCATGGTTTTGTAGATTTGTTCAAAGGAATTATGGTTATATTCTAATCTTGGGTTAATGGATTGCGGGTTTATTAATTATATGTCATGTATGTAATGTATTGTAACATTGAAAGAAATATAATGAACAATAAATCTTGTTTTCTCGATTTTGGGTTTTAGGAGAAAAAGCTTTGTGTATATTTTATGTGATTTCCATAGTATCTTTTTTGTTTCTTTAAGAATTCATTCGTAGTTATTATTTGTACAGTGTTAAAAAATAAATTTGAAAGAAGTTTTGGCTTCAAGGGGACACATTTGTGGCTAAGGGGTTTTGTTTAGGCCTTTGGTAGACCTTGTTACAGTGGGATAATTACAACATTGATTCTTGTGGTGAAAGGAAATGGTAAACAAGTACAAAGACAAAGATCAAGAAATTCAACAGACTGAGTTTTGAGTTGTGGAAGCTCAATATGAAGGATATGATAATGGATAAATATCAATGTATCATTATGGATCCAGGTACTAAACCAATGAAAATGTTGAAAAAAGATTGAACCAACTTGGATCGGAAGGAAAAGAGAACAATGCAGTTTTTGTTTTAGATTCAATATTACTAAACGTTTCAGGAGAAGCTACAAAAAAATATTTATGGGACAAGTTAGGGACTTTGTATCAATTTAATTCCCTGATAAATAAATTGTTCCTATTAACGAAGTTATACAGCCAGAGGATGAGTGATAGAGGATCAATGATAGAACATCTAAACATCTTCAACATTGTGGTAAGTTAGTTATTATTAATATTTCAAATGAGGATAAGTGCATTAGTCTATTGTGTTCTCTACCAAACTCGTGGAATAGTCTAGTTGTTGTCATAGGTAGAAATGCAAGTAAATATTTGATGAAATAGTCTCATCCTAGTTATTGGAGGATATGAGACGGAAAAACGTGGAGAGCCAGAATGGAGATGCCTTGCCTATAAGATGATTCTCCCAAAACAAAAATATAAATAAGTCATCAAGTGGGAGATCTAAATTTAGAAGGAGATCTAAATCTCTAGAAAAATTTGTAAAGGTATGCTGGAAGTACGGAAAAGAAGGGAACTACAAGAAGGATTGTAGATCTAAAACTACCAAGAAAGGAAAGGGATCTAATGATTCTCCTTCTGCAGAAGCAAAAACCACCTTATATGAAGGTGGGGATTTGTACTTGGATTCTTCAAATACACATGGATGATTGAGTCAAGTGCATCCTTTCATATGATTCCCCCTCAAAAGTGGTTCTATGAGTAGGAGAGATATCACGGTGGTGATGTCTTCCTAGGCGATGACAGGAAATATAGAATCATAAGATGAGAAAAATTCAAGTTAGAGTTGATGGGTGGAATAATTAGAACTCTCCCTAGTGTTCTACACATTCCTGGATTGCCCAGAAATCTAATTTCTGTAAGCAAGATGGATGATGCAGGTGTAAAATTAGCCTTCAAGAAAGATACATGCAAGATGGTTCGAGGAGCATTACTATTGATGAGGGGAGTTTGGGTTGGAAATTTGTACAAGATTATGGGAGGTATTGTTGTTGATGAGTGCAACAATTACTTTGTTCCTAAGAGAGGAGTAGAAAATATTGTAGGCTTTGGAGAAAAGACTATGTTGTGGCATCAAATACTAGGGCATATTGGAGAGAAGGGCCTTCAAATACTACATGGTAATGGTATGGTAGAAGGTATGTATAATTTCTCTTTGGATTTTTATTTCTCTGAACATTTTGTATATGGGAAACAAAATAGGGTGAGGTTTTCCTTTGGTGTTAAGAGAGTAGAAGGAATATTAAAACTAGTGCATAGTGATGTGTTTGGACTTGTGTCAGCTCCATCACTCGGTATATTTTTGTACTAAGTCTCATTTATAAATGACTTCTTGATAAATACATAGATATATTTACTTAGGAATAAATAAAAATTCTTTGATAGGTTTAAATAATTTAAGTTTCTAGTGGAAAATCAAATAGAGAAGAAGATTTAGGTGTTGATGATAGATAATGGTGGAGATTTCTGCAAGAAGGAATTCAAAGTGTTTTGTGAGAAGTTTTGATTTTTCCATGGAACTTTGGAATCAGGTTTATATCTAAGACATGGCCACAAACACACTGAAATAAAAAAACACTAGCACTTTGCACAAAAAACATATACAACAGTGAATCAATGTAGTACACAAGACAAATTTTCAACACAAAACTTGTTATATTACAATATTTAATACAACAAACACAAGGATACCATACTAGGGATGATGCCCCTTACAATTAGCCCTCATACAAGAATAAATAGGGATTTATGTAAATGAATTATGACACTCAATCTACCTTGAACAAGATACACTTGACTTACTTGTTGATGGAGAGCTCAACTCAACCCTTTTGGTCCACGTACCTTGAACACTTCTGGCAGGTCCTTTGCCACCTCTTTTGTTGCTAAAATTACTACTCCAACTTCAAAATGCCCTCATCTTCAGTTGAACAATCTATCTCTATCAATCTTCTAGTTGCTCCTCGAATGACTAAACATAGGCTTAATCAAATTTCCCTTTAGCAACCCTCTTGCTGCTCCAATATATCTACTCTTAGGGTTTTCACCAAACTTCCTTCTAGAAATAATTTGCCACACCAAAGGTCACTGCTCAAAATGTCTTCAAATATTCCCTCTTATCACTGATCTTCCAACCCAAATAACTGAGATATGGCACACAACAAAAAACCCTCACAACAATGATAAGACTTCCCTCTACCACTATACTTAGGGCTCTACCAAGCATCCCTCACAACAATAAACACCCCTTGTATTCACTGTACACATGTCTATTATAAATATTATCCAAAACCATACTTCAATACTACATCAACCTAGTAATCATCACGTAGAAAACCAATCACATACCTCCTTCATGTCACTGCACAACCATGAGGGAACTCTATCCTGAGCACATTAAAGTATGACTTTTTTGGTTGTCTTTATGGATCCTGTAACAACCTTAGGGATGTCGTAGTTGTGACCCAACGCTTCCCTTAGATCCTGTGCAAACCTCCTCTTCTAGGCATTAAAATCATTGTGTTATTCCTTAAGGATATATGGCCCTTACTCTTGTAGCGTATCAAGCCTCATGACCCTCCTAAACACACATTACAAGGGTCTCAACCCTCTTCTAAGAACTAGAACAATTGTTCCTTGTATCATAGAGTATTTCTGGCATTCCTTAGCCCTAGAACCATACCAAAATTCACTCGTCTAGTAGATATCCTAACTTGGACTATCTAAACATAAGAAATCAGAACCCTTGATCTTCTTCCTTCACTTTAGATGAGAAACTTTAGGTCTATGGATTCCTCATATTGGTATTTGATTAGCTTTGGTATTGTAACAAGAATATTTCAACTCCAAAAGGTACTAGCTTTAACTATCAAATAGGGGTTCGTATAAACTTAAGAGGTGACAGTGTTGTATGAAAAGTAAGCTAAATTCTACTTAAGTTGCTTTGAGACAGTGGATCAAACCAAGGCATACAAAGACCATTTTGTAAATTAAATATAGGTTCTATAATAAAATGAATTCTAATATATTTTCAAGAAATGTAAATTTTGCATGAAAGGAAATTCTAACTTACTTACAGAAAATGTAAATGTGGCATGAAAGGAAATGCTATTCTACTTATAGGAAATATAAATGTTGCATGAAAGGAAATGCTAGTCTAATTGCAAGAAATAAAAATGCTTGGAATGAAAACCATAACTAATTGCATTCAAATGACATCCTATACTAATGAAAAAATTCAACAACTACTTCAAAGAGTGACAAAGTAAACTATCCCTATACTATTAAATTCATGAATTCAATCACTAACCCTAATTTCAAAAATAAATTACAGAAATGAAAGGAAAGGTCCTAAGTGGTATTTGATCTTCCTAAATCTTGGTTACAAGGTATAGGAGGCATTATGAAGGTCTAGGAGGAAAAAATAAAACTTAAATCATAATTTTGGTCAAGTTTTGAGGTCTTCTATGTGGTGCTACATGATGCTACAAGATTTCCCTGCACTGCTACATGATTAAATCCAAGAGCATTATGAGGGCTAAAAAGGTGATATGAAAGTGAGGAAAGGTAGTGGAAGGTAGAATAAGGGTGTATGAGGTCATTTCTAATATTAGTGTCCCTTAAGATCCCATCTTTCACAAGGATAGATGCAAACAATGGCCTAATAAATTTGAAATGACTTCTCGATGAACAGTTTGCGTGAAGAAGTTGTTCAGGAGGGAAGAAGGGTGATGGTAGGATGACAATGAAAATGGTATTTCTAACCCTTGTAAACCAATAGTATGACCTACACATCACAAACGTTACTCAAGCTTGCAAAACATCTAAAGCATGCTAAGAATGTTGATTATAGAAAATTAAACTAGAAAGAAAAGGATGAGTTGAATTTTATTTAGGATATATCTACTGCATCAAAGGAAACCTATATTTTTTTCTTTCCAATACATAGACTAAAATCATTCTTTCCAAGAGAGATGATTGAAAAATATGCAAATGAAACTTTTCATATAAACAAAACTTGCAAGGAAGTAAATACTTATAACCTAAGTACATAAAAGAAAGATGCATAGTAAATGCACAAAGGAGAGAGACTAGAGTGCTTCAGTTGGGCCCTAACTCAAGGGAAATCAACCCTCTAGAAAAAAATCATATTAAAGGAAAAAAAATTACTTCTCATTGATCTCAAAGAGTTCTCAAGTAGATAACATGGAAATGAAAACGACAAGTACAAGATCCTAGCTCTATCAATCACTATGGTCCTCTAAAAATTTCAATCTTAATGAGCTTGTGGGCTCTTCTATTTATACAAAATGAGTGAGGGGGAAAACTCCTTGGAAGGAGGGCTACTTCCCTCCAAAATATCTATAAAATGCATGTAGCTCCTTGAGATCCTCGCAACTATTGAGTGGAGTAACTTCTCCAATAGGCAGTTGAGTTGATTGGTGAGTTAATGCAAGGAACGAGCCTCCTACATTTCATCTAGCTACCTCCAACATACTTATGCACAATAAATGAAACCTTTTCTTGCACATAAATCATGTTAGGCCACAAAATATTATAAACATCCTTTAATCTCCCTAATAAACACATTATAGTAAAAATGGTGTTATCATATGCAAAGAGAGAGGTAAATGTATGTTGAAGGATGGCTAGATGGGCCTTGATGTATACCTATTAACGAGGCCCATCAATATTCACTTTTATGAATGCACCTATGATGTGTGGAATGAGATCAACCTTGTCTTCTATTTATAGTGTTCAAGGTGGTGTTCATTACCCAACAAGGGTCACACCAAATCATTAAATATGACTTAAGCCTCCTTGCTTAAACACCATTAAATCACAAGACAAAAATTGCTTTCATTCATCAAATGCCGAAAAATTTAAGTCTTAGGTGCCCCTTAGCCCTTCAATAGTGTCCCACATGCTCTCAATGGATAAAGTATCATTTTCTCCACTTGGTTTTGTGCCCTTAACTTTGGGTAAAAAACCCATTACTTGGGTACACTTCCTGCAAACCACTTTTCTGGGTCAACTCCTCACAAACCTAGTACCTTAGGGGTTGTGGGAGTACCTCCCAAGATACACAAATCAACACTCCATCTTAGCGAGGGAGGTAATTCTACCACTCAAAAGTATATCATCATTGTCAGTGATACTAACCCAATCTCTAGTTTTCACCAGTGCAACATACTCTATAGAGTGAACCACATTATTCTCAGTAGTCTCTTTGACACCAGAAGATTCTCACTTTTTACTTTCCTGATAGGATTCCATGCCATCCCATGGTTCCCATTTTCTAGTAGAAGTCTCATTAGTTCCAATTGACCATGCACTTTTCTTTTGTTGCATATTCTCCCTATAAACTTGAATAATCCTGCTTCTTCCCTTGATCTATAGGCTTGCTTGTCAATTGATACAGACCATGCTCCTATTGACAATGTTGGAAGTTGTCAAAAGGGTAAGGGGTCTCCCTGATGTGAAGTCCCAATTAGACCCCACACCATTTGGAGTAGGATCCCCAACCAAGATACGACTGGTTTCTAAGATGATGGGTTTTAATAGTGTGCCTTGGCTGCAATAAGCGCATAGAATGATGTATATGTGACTTTTGTAGAATCAATGGTTGTGAAGTGTCAATTGTAATGCATGAGAAGTTCCATCACATCAAATGGGAAGAGAGTGATCCCCTTAGAAGCATGTAATATTACTTAGCTTAAAAGGGACACACGAGCAATACAAGAATCATAATTTAACCTGTAAAATATTTCAAAAGGTAACCATGATCGAAAAAACATAATAGCATGCATTCAACAAGATTCTTACTAAGGAAAACAGAATAGTTCATAAGCATTAGTGTAAATGAAATAAGACATGTCCCAAACATAGCAATAATATTCTTACCACATCCACAACATATGCATGAAGACATTTTGGGTTCAAGCTTTTATTAAAAGTGAAAGTTCCACATATACGTTACAATTGAAAAACCACTAGCCCCAATAGTGGAACATGAATCCAAAATTTACCTATCCAAAGAAAGATAATCCTTCTATGCTAAAGGAGAAGCCAAGGCTCTCAAAAATACTCCCAAGCTTTCAATATTAAGCCAAAATCCCCTTACATGAGTTATGAGGGTATGTTTATAACATATCATGTGAAAATCCATCTTCCTTTCTAACACTTGGACTTCCCTCATGACTCTTTGACTTATTTTGTATTTTTATTAAGTAGTGACTTTTTATATTCCACAATTGACACTTGGACTTCCAATTACAATTTTATTTTAAATAGAATATTACAAATATACCCATATAAGACAAAATTGGGTAGAGTCTAATAAGACAAAACAACGTATCAAGATTGAGTTTGGGGAAAATCTATCTCAACAAATTCAACATGTAGATATTCAGTCACATAGTGATGCCAATATTTGTATTGTGCAATGATTTCCTCAAACTCTGTGATGTGATTAGGCTGAAAGAAGACTCTAGCCTCCATTTCATTGGTTTATATTGTTTGGGAGCCAGTTTGTGTTTCCTTCTTCAACAAGAACAATATGGTGTTGATCTTAGCTAGGCCACCAATATAATTTTTCATATCATGTTTGTTGACTTCCAACTCCCCTTTGATGGTGATCTACTTGAACTAGTCAAAGTATTCTTCAACTTCCTATCTTTCTGAATTTCTTCCTTTTTCTTCTGTGAGTGTGTCAATGGACGAGATATTATGATATTTCACCATAGAATCCACATTATTGTACAACTATGCATAAGAGGACAACATGTTGGTAGTTGTTTGTTGCTTTGTATGAGCATCTACACTTCAAATTTTTCCAACTCATCTTGTTGTCTTTTCTTCTTTACAAACTTAGGTGATGCACCTCTATAATTCATTCCCCACTCATGCAAACTAGTGATATATACGAGAACAAAATTGATAGCTTTCACATTCTCTCTTGATTTCTGTCACATGTCATGCAAGCAAACAACTAATTTTTGCATGGTGACTAACTACTCATAAATGTTTCTCATGGTTTCTCCCAATGTTGATACTTCATGAAGTATATCGACCTTATGTTCTTCTAAGCACACCTATGCAAGAGATGATTGTTGAACCTTTGCATGGAGCTGTTCAATTTTTTGCCTTGCAACTTCTAGATTCTACACCATTTTTCTATTCTTAGCCATCAAATACATTGTGTTTGACTTAGAGGCTCCTGCGAAGTCTGAGTTGAATGTGAAAATGGATTCAAGATTCTTCTTGGTGTCCATTACAATCACCTTCTCCTTGATAAAAGTAGGATGTGTGAGATCGTCCAGAAAGTGCTTCTTTCTAGTTCGGACAATTTTTTCTAAAGCTCATCATAAGATAAGTTGTAGATATCCATAACCAAATCTTCATCAAGAGGAGGAATTTCCTCATCATCAAGAGGAGGAATTTCCTCTTCATCATCTGGGGCTTTCCCTTCTGCTGGAGGGGATGGAGTCTGAGTGGTGATCTATTATGCACAAGGCATTAGATCGAAATCCTAATTCTACTGCTCTGGATCTTCCTCCATGTCTTGAATCACTATTAAGTGTTCAATTTCCTAGGTAAGTTATTTATCCTGCAGTTGCTTGCTTTCTTCTTCAAGTAGCTAATTTTTCTATTCTTCTTTGGCTTGCTTCAACATCGTTTCTTCCTATTATTTTCTCCTTATTTCTTCTTCATGCATATGCCTATCTTATTTCTCTTTCTTTTCTTATTCTTCCTTCTGCCTATGATTCTTCTTCTTCTTGCATTTTCTACTTCCTCCTTCTTTCTGTTTCCATACTCTCTTTTAAGATAGTTGGATATGATTTAAATTTTCATCTTTTCTCTTCTACTGGACTATGTACTACCTTCCTCTTAGACTTTACGTGCACTAGGTTTCATTTCTATGATGATTCTTCTTCGGGAGTGGCTTCCTACTATGGAGTGATATGCGATGGACCTACAAAGATGACCGGTGCATGGGGCTTAGAGGAATTATAAAAATTCTTGATCTTTTCTTCCTATGGTCTAGAATAAGTCTGGCTTGGTTAATTGAAGTGTATCTTTTCATAGTGTTGCTTGAAAAAACTTCTAGGATCATACAAGTGGTATTGCATAAGACCAAACTTGAAGTTCTGTAACTAATTACCTTTGGTTTCTGTAGCCTTGAGCTTCTTAATCTCATACGATCCTATATGCATAGGAAGAGTGGGCCAAGGTGCTTTCTTCTTCCTTTTCAAGACTCCTAATAAGCCTGTGGAAATATTATAAGCAACCTTTTTCATGACCAATTTTTCTGTGGCATACCTCAACAATAGATGTGATGCCTTCTTACCACCAAACACCCTGAGGTAATGACATAGGGTGAGGATAACCAATCGACAAGTTATGCTACTACTTCCATAGCCTCGCGAGACATGCATCGTGGTTCTTCCTCAAAGATCATCTGGTACAATACTATGTGGAAGTTATCAGTTAACTTATCCATGACTCCTCTATAGCTGCACTATGAAAGAAACTTGCAATAAATATGCACAATAGGCTCCTTTGGTGACCAATTCCATCTCATGCCAAGGAAAGAATTATGAGCGCATATCCCGTCCAACAAGTATGAGGACATATAAAATATGGCTTGCTTACCCTTAGGACAATTTTTTTCATTATTCACTTGGATCTTTAACTGCTGGGCCAATAAATTTGACCAGTTGAACACCTTCCCTTCATTCCAATTTGATGTAAAAGATATGCCCAACCTTCAGGAAAGGTCTCATTACTCTTTTGACCATAGATTCAACAACATAGAACTATCAAGTACTGGATAACCTTCCTAAGAGATTTGGTCTTCTATGTGTTTTTGGGTGTCTGGAGGAATTTGGATGGCTCTTTTGCCCAATATTTAATGGCATCCTTAGGGCTTAGATAACTGTTGATTTCATAAAACTAAGAATCCATGTATGATTTTGGCAAGGGAAAATGATACATAATCTGAAAAGCATGATTCCTATATGAGGCAAGTCATCATCCATTGACACTATTGAGGATCATGATCTTTGCTTCAATTTGTTATAGGATCCACTTAATAATGACTACACAAGGGAAGACCGGAAACCTGTATGCAATCTTATGAAGGCCTTACTTCTAGACATTTATGTATACCTTCCTATCCTCTAGATATGCTTTGACTAGTAGCTATGAATGCATATTTTACCGTGTTCCATGTGATATATGAATATTTCTCTATGAAGAGTTGAGTGTCTGATAGTATAGGCAAGGTGACAAGGGTACCCTCAACTACTTCACCGATACTGCTCTCTTTGGTGCCTTTTGAGGTTGATATTTTTGGAGGCATGATGAAAACAATTGATAAAAGAGAGATAAGCTCAAAAAGTTGCAATACCTGTATCACAAGATGCACTCATGGAAAATACAAATCAGATCAAGAAAATCAATTCATTCAGAAAGATTAAAGTAGCAACTTAGTTACAAGAGAGAAAGATTGCACATTTTTTGGGTTAAAGGAGGGAATATGGGCTCATGAACTATGCAATGCATAGTCTCAACAGGCAAGGGAGGAGGTTGAGGCCTGAGACTGTGCAATGCGTAGTCTCAGTTGAGAATAATAAGGGAAAAGATTGTGTATTCCACAATATCAGTGGCCAAGGATGAGGCTTGAGGCCTGGAACTGCATAATGCACAATTGGGTAAGCCATTGATTGTGCATTGCCTAGTCCTAGAGGCCTGGAATTGCACAATGCACAATTGGGTAAGCCATTGATTATGCATTGCCCAATCCAAGAGGCCAAGCATGAAGCTTGAGCCTTGAGGATGCAAATTGTGCAGTTGGAAAGGGCATTCACTGGTCATAATTGTGTAGTTCTACCTGGGAATGAGGAGAAGATCATCAAATCTGAATGTTGGGGCAAGAAGGAATGTAGATCGACCTAAGGGGAACTTATATCATTGAAAACTAAGTGCCGAAAATAATCATGCAAAAGGAAAAACAAACATGCACAAAATGACCGAGCAATAGCAACTTCTATTAGGAAAAATGTAAGAAGTCGATGTGACACTTGTAAAATGTGAATCATGGACCAAACCAACACTTGTACAAGCTAATAACAGCTAAAATTCCATCTACTATGAAAAAAATAGGAAAAGCAACACTCGTAAAATAAAAAGGGAAAAAAAATGTGACAAAAAGAAACATGTGAAAAACTTATCTCAAAAAACACCATAAACTAAGTTGAAAGCTCCTTGATCTCATTGGGAAGGATAGAGCTCCAAGATAAAATATGAAAATGAGATCTAGAGGCATCTATTATATAGATCTATTTGGGTTAGGGTTAATAAAATGCATGCCTAAAATCAGGGAAAAATTGACACTTGTCTTAAGATCAAAATTAGCAACTTCGTGCCACTTGTTGGACATTAATTATGAACTTCCTATTTTCTAGGGATGAGAAATTAGTTTGTTTTCTGGGAAGCTTTACGTTCACACTAGAGGAAAGGACTACGTAATTCCTAGTAATAAGGGATTACACAGTTTACTGCCTTAGTGAATTGTGTAGTTTCTGACTCAGGGGGGAGGCTCAGTGTAGTTTCTATGCTCAAAGGTTACTTATCTTCAAGGATTTCACAGTTATGATCCTCAAGGATTAGCATAGTTTCCAAAGATAGTGGATTGTTTAGTTCCAAGAGGGAAGACCGGTAGGAGGTGTAGGATTAGAGCAAGGGATGGCTCATGTTAGAAAAATGCTCATATAATATCAAAACAACTTAATCAAGACATAACAAGCACTACATGCAAAGTTAAGTTTTGAAAATCATAAGGAATACTTGACAACAATGAAATATGGGTCCTTATGGATAGAAGGTAGGCTCCAAAATCAAGGCATAGGCAAAATTTTGGAGGGGGGTTGTAGCAACTACAACACTTGGTGACACACTAGTAGAACTCCATCTCTCTGTACAGGTTTTAAAATTGTAAACTAGGTCTAACTCTTCAGGAAGTATTGTTCATTTCATTGATTACCATAGCTTCTTCGCTTTGCTTGAGTTAAAAATATAGTCCCTGCATTTCTCTTCATCAGAAGCACACTAACAAAAGAAAGTCAAACTTAGTTATTTTTATTGGGGATGAGGAGTATATAGTTACGCAAGTGGAAAAGGATTATCAGAGTCTTGGTTTTCATCTCTAGTGTTGCTCCACTATCATTAGGCTTGGATAATACCCCGACGGAGTCACTTCAGGAACACAAACATTGCTTCGTTGCTAGCAAGCCTGGACAACACCCTAGCAGAGTTTCTTTCTTCACCTCCCTACGCAAGAAGCCTTTCTTCTTTCACCCTTGATTCATTTTTTTTTTTTTTATAGAAATGTGCATCGACACTTATTTATTTCATGGGATGGAAGAGGGATCTCGACTTATTGGGAGAAAAATAGGTTGTCCCTTCAGATAAGGATATTTATACACCTCTGAAATATTGTTCACTTGTTTAAGTTTCCTCCCCTCCTTACTCATGATAGTTGCCAAGATAAAACTGATCAAAGATAACCGATTAGAGAGAAAGTTACTAGTTATAGATTCAAGAATTGCAATTATACTAAGCCTTTTTCCAAGAAAGACTGTATTTTCCATCTGGGTATCATTGACTAAAAGACACAAGGCCCATGAAAAGAGAAAGAGTAAACTAAAATCCAAGCATTGAGAGTTATACAATGTCCTCTTGAACTTTTCCATGCTTATTTCGAAAGTAGAACACAGTCTCATGCGAAACTTATTACCACAAAAAAGGAAAGAAAAAGGCAGGATCAAAGTAAAATTTAGCAAAAGAAAAAAAAAACTAATCTAACCCCCCTGCTCCTAAACTAATAAAGTATAGGCTAGGCTTACGTAAAATGAAACTTCCAATGTAACCATCAAAGCATTGCTTGACCTATATGGGCGAGGGAATAAAAAACAACAAAGATAATAAAGAAAAACATATAACAAGAAAGATGACACATGACATGCTCCAAAATTCAAAGACCAAAAGCACAAGTAGAAAAATATAACAAGAAAGCATATGCCAAATATTCTGCTAATGCATCATGATGGCTTTACAAAGAAAAAAAAAACTAAACTAACCCCCTTGCTCCTAAACTAATAAAGGATAGGATAGGCTTACGTAAAATGAAACTTCCAATGTAACCATCGAAGCATTGCTTGACCTATATGGGCAAGGGAATAAAAAACAACAAGATAATCAAGAAAAACATATAACAAGAAAGATGACACATGACATGCTCCAAAATTCAAAGACCAAAAGCACAAGCAGAAAAATATAACAAGAAAGCATATGACAAATATTCTGCTAATGCATCATGATGACTTTACACATCGTAGCAAACTATCAAGTCAAAAAATTCTTCCAAACTTTCAAACTTGGTAAACATGAAGAAAGCGATAAGATTGTGTTTCATGAATGGGCTTTCCAGGTATGATTCTTCCAATATTGAGCAATAGGATCATGAAAAATAGGAGAAGGATTGAGATATTGAGATATAGATTGATTTTCAAATTTCATGATCACTTGAAGAGGATTCTTCAAAGAAATAATATCAACCTAATCATGCTTAGGACTAACATCAAGGCTATGATAACCTGACATAACCATCAGTGTTAGTTGAAGTGCTTTGATAGCTTGAGGTAGCTCCAAGACATCATAAGATATATCATCAAAGACCAATGGCTTAGAATATTTGATAGAAGAAGATACAAAGTCATTACTAGATGAATTCAGGAATACATCCAGATAACCATGATGAGAAATTTCTTCCTCTATAACAAAGGAATTCTCGTGATCTAATGACTCATAGAGAGGATATGATTGAAAGCAAGAAATTGCATTATTTTTTTCTTCATATTGATGGAATGTTAGATGAAAGAGATCACAAAGAGAAAAAATGTCCTCACCCTGTATTGATGCAAAACTGACATTCCATGATACCTGGTTGCGATTAGAATCGACATCCTCAAAAAATGACTCATAGAAATATGTGATAGTTGTGACTGTCTCATGGAAAATGTTAGGATAATGAGGGAGAGGTGAGAGAGGATTTGAGAGATTAGAAGAGAATACATCTTTCATCACAAATAATTGTTTAGAATGAGAGTCCCACACATAGTAATTATGAATGATATCAGAAGAAGCAAATATAACAGGCTAGTGTAATATCTCAGAGTTAGGAGGATCAAAGGGAATGAATGATGGAGAATGAGAGGAAAGAATATCACTGATCAAATCAGATTCACAATCGAAACTTGCATTCAAATTTTGGACATGTGTGGTGGGAGAAGATGTTGGTAGATCAACATATTGATTTTCAAGTTCTCCAACCTCGATTTGTGTGCATGGAATTGTTTGATGAGAAGAAGGCAAAGAGTCACTCTAAACAACAACTTCTTATTTCATAGATTTGAGAGCTCCATGCCTGGTAAATATTGGGAGACTTTCAAAAGATTCATATTATGATGGATTTAACAAGATGTGAACAAGATACTCAAACTTATATTTCATAAAATTCAATCAATATCATCCTCAGAAAATTCATAATAGAAATGAATAAAATGATCATGAAAATATTCAAGGGATTCCTGAAGTTTTTTCTAAGATGAATGATTTCTTATAAACAGTTTCATAGTCATACCTATCAAAGGCACAATGAAGCTCCTTGACAAGGTGTTTGAGAGAGTGAATGGAAGCAGTCGACAATGTGTAACACCGTTATTTAATGGGCACTTTGAATGTAAGAATGAACAACTTGCAAGCAGTATCCTCACAAGAAATTTCATAATAAGTGAAAAATTCAAGAAAACTAGCAGTGTGTTCAAGAATGGTTGTTCCACATGCCGTCAAATTTAAAATTCAACAAGTCTTGAATTATCCCTGAGGGCGCTTTAATTTTTATAACTATGGAAAAACATGTTGGGGTTAATATATGGGAAGAATCCATTTAAAGCTAATGAAAGTTCAAACCAATTTCACAAGCTCAGTTTGCCATCTGACCCTCCTTCTAGCGCCAAAAACCTGTTGACGGTGTCGGAAACTTCCAATAGAGCAGGGAGTATCCCTTATGTGAAGTCCCAATTAGACCCCACAATGTTTGGAGTATGAGCCCCAATCGGGACATGATCGGTTTCCAAGATGATGGCTTTAAATAGTGTGCCTTGGTTGCAATAAGTACATAAAATTATGTATACATGACTTTGACAGAAACAAGTGTATGAACTTTGTGAAGTGTCAAGTGTAATGCATGAGAGGTTCCATCACATCAATGGGGAAGATAATACTCCCCATAGAAGCATGCAATAGTACTTAGCTTAAAATGGACACACGAGCGGTAAATAAACATAAGTTAACTTGCAAAATAATTCACAAGATAACCATGATCGAAATAACATAACAACACACATTCAACAATATTCTTACTAAGGAAAATGAAATAGTTCATAAGCATTAGCTTAAATGAATTAACACATATCGTAAACATACCAAGAATATTCTTCCCACATCCACAAGATATACATGAAGACATGTCGACTTCAAGCTTTTACTAAAAGTGAAAGTTCCAAACATACATTTACAATTGGAAAACCACTAGCCTCAATAGTGGAACATGAAGCCAACAATTTCTTCTCCAAAGAAAGATAATCCTTCTATTCTAAAGGAGAAGTAAAGAATCTCAACAATACTCCCAAGCTTTTGATTCTAGGCCAAAAGCCCCTTACATGAGTTATGAGGGTATGTTTATAACATATGAGATGACTATCCATATTAGTGCATTTGTATATGATGTTTGTATTAATATTATCAAATTCTTTCATTATAATATTTAATCAGTGGTGTAACATTTCACAATGGCATTGGATAACAAAATAGAATAAATTAAAATGTGTTTTATTATATATCACTAAGAGACTCTTTTTCATAAAAAATGGGATTGTTATTGGTAACCCCTTGTCTTTCAATTGGGACACTATGTCCATGATTACATTAAACAAAATGTTTAATTTTCACAGACAACTATTTCAAGAAATACAATAGGTTGCATTGATATCCAAATATATCATCATTCTTTACTAGAAATATTGTCATTGCTCGAGCTACTTCCATGACTTGGGTTATTTGGAGGAATGTTTTGTTGACTACATCAATTGTTTTCATATTTTTGATCTTGTTCCATCTGCAAACATAAACATAAAGTGTAATGCGTGTATCTACATTGGTGAGAATAATGAAAATTGAAATAAACAATATACATCAATGTAAATCGAAAAACAATGTACCATAAAAAGAAGTGACTCATGAATTATACACATTCTTTCAAAATCAAATCTCATGCCTCTTTCAATAACTTTTCCATTGGCGTAGTTCCATACTTTGTTTCTTGCAAGTTTTATACTCCATAATAAATCATATATTTAATATAAATTATGTTTTGTTCTATTAATTATAAACTCAGAGACGTAAAACAACATAGATACTCACAAATTCCACAATTAATTTTTGATATGCAAACATATACTCACAACCGTTATTTAACCCAATGTCAATCAATTCTTCTGATGGCTCTTCTTTGTATGTTAGCACCTATTTGAAGACATTCAAGGATGGTGGTTGTAAAAAAACTTAAAATATAAAAAATGAAACCTTGAGTTATTATAAGGAAATATTAACAATTACTCACAAACTTTGAAATCAACTCTTTTCTTCCTTGTCATCCTATTTTATGTGCTAAATGAGTTCCATCTTGTTTTCTTTTCTACAAGAAAATACTTGAAAATTAATATTTAATGCTAAATTATTTTTTTATATGTATAAATTCAATAATGATTACATACATTTGAAGCACATTGTTGTTGATATGGCTCCTCTTGTGATGCAATTATGTCCATTTATTTGATCATCTCCTTATACACTTTTCTAGACATTCCCACTCACACGTTTGGTATATCAACATGTTGATCATTTGGGATTTTCATAATTTTCCTGAAAAATGTAATAAACTATTTTTATAATGATATATGAAAACTAAATATAACAAAATCGATATTAATGAATTAATGGTTTGTAGTAATACATACATAAAATCCTAGAAAATCAATTTATACAATTAGGAATATTACCTTTTGAATGATTATTTTTTGTTGTTGTATGTTTTTTTCTATTGCAAGTCTGACATGTCTTATTTACAATTGCTCTAGAAATGCTTCCTACAATTTTGATATAATTTCGTTCTTAGAATCATTACATTGATTTTTGTATTGTAACTAGAAATTACATTTATATGTTCATTCTACTAGATCCCTCATAATTCTATAAAAAAATTCCCCCTTTCATTAACCTCCAAAACCACTCCACATGAGCTAAGTACCAATTCATTGTCATTTACATGTTCCATGATTTTTCTTTTCTTAGAACGATAATGATCTTTTCCTCCATTGTTGCTCCCTGTAGAACATCAAACATGTATGAATTAATAGATTGTTTGAAACATGTTATCTAATATT
Source organism: Pinus tabuliformis (assembly GCA_031772625.1). Lineage (NCBI taxonomy): Eukaryota > Viridiplantae > Streptophyta > Pinopsida > Pinales > Pinaceae > Pinus > Pinus tabuliformis. The sequence continues at coordinate 272,375,288 of CM062809.1, read as the reverse complement.
CTTAAGTATATTATTAATGAAAATTCAAAAAATTAACATTAAAAAATTCATATTGAATAATATTTTTTCATTTACTTGATTCATCATTCTGCAATTTTTTCTAGCAAGCTTTTATACTCTTCTGCGCTTAGATTAGAAATAATATTATCAAACTTCTTCATTTTGTGGCTCTGCATGACACACACTAACTAATACATATTAGTTAAACTTACATATAGTTCAAACATATTAATTTTGTAAAAAATTGACAAAAAACTTGCCTTCTCTAATTTTTTGATGTTCTGTCATTGTGTCGATCAATATTTTTGTTACTTGAGACCTTATGAGACATTTTTTATCAATATACAACTTGTACCATTCAATACAGAAGCCATTAGATATATTTTACAAAAAAATCAAACAACTTTAATAAAAAAAACTTTGGTAACTAGTGCATCTATCTAAATAAACACACCGATGTGTTTATGAGATTAAACGCACCGAGATATTAATTATTTAGAACCGTCTTGGTAAATTGTTTTTTAAAAATAATTTTAAATTAGGATGGTGCAATTTGTAAGGCTAAACACAACACATTGATTTAACGATGCTATTAGGAATAGACGCGTCAATGCGCTATATTACAATGGGAGCAATGATGAACAAACTGGATAGAATTGAAAGTGTTATAAGATACAGGTGCGTTGAAATACTTAGGTAGCCCTAGTGCATTATATTACAGAGGGCGCACCGCACAAAATATATCCATTTAAAAAAAAGAGGATGACGATGTGATTTGTAAGGCTAAACACATCAGAATGATTTAATGGTGCTATTAGGAATAGATGCATTGTTGTGTTATATTACACCGGGAGAAACCATGAAAATAGTAGAAAAAATCCAAATTGTTATAATATACCAGTGTGCTGTGTTACTCGGGTAGCCTTGATGCGTTACGTCACATAGGGTGCACCACAAAACATATAATTGTTTCTCAAAATTAGAGAGGGATGACAATGCGATTTGTAAGGGTCAATGCACCACAATGATTTAACAATGCTATTAGGAATATGAACCTTGATGCATTATATTACATAGAGAGAAATGGTGAACATACTCGACATAATCAAAAGTGTTATAATTTACTGGTGCGTTGTATTATTGCTGTAGCACAGGTGTGGTATGTTACATATGGCGCACTACACAACATATAACCATTTAATTTTTTTTTAGAGAGGGCTGACAAGGTTTGGATCTAATTCAATAAGTGATTCCCCTACTTTATATGTTAAATTCCCTATATATAGTATGTACACAAACCCATTGAATCTAAAATGCCTAAATTAAAAAACCCTAATTGTGAAGTGGTAGAGAAAGTTAAACCCTAATGTGAAATTTCGTAGGAAGAAGCAAGGGTTTAAGGTAAGTATTGAATTCTTTTTTCCTGAATTTCAATCAAGTTTAAATAGGAACAAAGATTGTAAATTTTTTTACTAGTTAAATCTACATTATACAATTTTTTTTGTTTTCTTTTACAAAAATTGTAAAATATTTTAACAATAAAATTTAAGATTCTTGCTATCCAAGGTTTTGAGTGAATCACCATACCTTTCAACTTCTGACCTTCCTTTCGGTGGATACAAAATATTTTGTAGCTCTGATATGATCTTCTCTTGCAAATGATCTCTCTTTTAATTAAACCCTAACATAAAATGTAATTTTTTTATTAGTAAATTAGACAATAAAATTTAAAACTTACTATGTAGGTTTTTGAGTGAATCACCATACCTTTTAGCTTTCGATCTCCTGAATAATTTTGCTGCTCCAAAGTATTTTATTTCTCCTGCACAGTGCTCCTGGCATATCTCTCTTACAAATTACTCCCTTGAAATTTTGGGTAAAATAATGAAATGGTGAATAACTTTTTACTATTTAAAAGACACTATGAAATTAGATTTCGAAAAATAAATTGCCGCTCATTTTTTAATTTAAAAAAAAGAAAAAAATCATTTTTTATTCAATTTCTTCACACATTAGAGCATTTAATAGTCAAGCACACCGATGCGATTATATAAAAAGATCATCGACATTTTCAGGGTGCCATATTTTTTCAACACACCTACATGATTCATTTTTTTTTTCATTTTCGAAATCTTGAAATGGTGTGGTTATTTTTTTTGCTAACACAACGGTGCAATATAAATTTAAAAGAGCACCAAGACGGTTGAATTTGTTTTTATTTTCTAAATTTAGGAAATAATTGTGTATTAGTGTTGTTTTTTATTTAAACGTACCAATGCATTTTTATGTGAAAGAGAATTGATATGATGCCCTTATTATTTAAATGGACTAGTGCGGTTTATTCTATTAGCGCACTAGTAAGGTTTAAAATCTATCTGATTTTTTTTTCTCACATAAAATGGCATATTAATCTCAAATTATCATTTAGGATGCATCCATATGAATTACAATAGTTCATAGCATACATATTCCTCTTAAAGTCACCTTGTTCTTGAAAATGGTGTCAAAACTATATTGAAATTCAGATTATGGTTAATGGTTCTCGAGATTAATTTTAGATATTCACACAAAATTTTATTTCTTGCTTTTCTCAAATACATGGACAAAATCTCAATAATATCAAATGGCCAATTCTTCAAATTCTAGCTCATTCCATATTGCTGATCAAAGAATTTCGTGGAGTTCTCCCTTTCCATCTCGAGTAAGTTCAGATTTTATTTATATTTCGATTATCTAATTGAATTTAGTTTTTTTAATCCATATCAATTTGAATAAAAATGTATGCAAATTATTTACAGGATCCATATTCAGAATCAAGTTCAAATGCATAAAATATTACTCCATATTATTTTCAAAAATGTCGGAAGCTCTTATCAAGAGCAACATATTGCAAGCAGTTGGTAGATGAAAATGGAAAGCATCTTCACCCTGCCAGTTGGAACATGGCATCTTCTAGCTGCAATCCTGGATCAATGATGGTAATAATTGTTTTTATACTAAGATTTCAACAAAGCAATTGCATTGTTATGCTTACTAATATCATTGATATTATATTAATGATGTTCAATAGTTTTTGAAATTAGGATTCTAGTGATGATGAGCAACCCACCTACCATTATTTGGTGGACCCCACTACAACATCAAATTGAGAGAACGATGCATTAGTAGCAAGAATCATAGAGGAAGCATACAAAGAATGGTTGAATAAACCACCTATTCAATTCCCACTTCGTTTAGATTCACCAATTTGGAATGACTACAACAATAGTAGTTCTTCATCACAAGTTGTCAATGGAAGCAATCAAATGGAGGTTGGTATGGATGATTATTTATGGGATACGACTTCCATGGAGGAAATGTTGTTAGATTCATTCCAGAACGATGAACTAGGGTATGATGCTCATATCACTGATACCTTATTCAAAATATTAAAATCTACTTCCACCACTCCTCTCTTTGGAAATGGCGGCAAGTCAAAATCTACTCAGTTGGGGACAATGATGTTGATGTACAATGTGAATGAAAATTTTGGCATGTCAAACGCATGTTTCTTTGAAATATTGAGGTAATTGACTTGCATGATCGATCGAGTTCCTTATATTTTTCACACAAGCAAATTTAAGAATTGTCTATTTTATGAATGTTAAATATTGACATTGTACAATTATATTCCCCACCTACTATAGAATATTCAAAGATAAGGTTCTTCCAAGTGATAATGTCTTCTTGGGTAGCTACAAAGAGGAAAAGTAATTGCTGAAAACGTTAGGTGTTGAGTACATATCATATCATGCATGTTTGAATGATTGTATTCGATATAGAGGAGAATTTGCAACCAAAGAGATATGTCTCAAATGTGGGCATGATAGGTACCGTAAATAATTTTTTTTGGGTAAATTGCATGGTCCTCCTCATAAGATATTGAGGCACATGCCTATAATATGAAGGATTTAAAGACTCTTTCATTGCAAATAATTAGCTATGTTGCAGGGATGGTATGCCTCACACAAAATTGATTTAGGATTTATGCAAATCCCAACAAATTCAATAGCCATGAAGCATATAGGGGATACATGGCCTGAAAAATTCAAGGATGAAGTATGATGTCTATGAATTAGCATAGCCATGGATGGCATCAACCCATATTCCCTCCAAAAAACCAACTATTTTGTTTGGCCTGTAGTAGTGATCAATAAAAATACCCCCCCATGGTTTTCCATGAAGAATGAACATCTTATGTTGGCTCTCACAGTCCTTGTTAGAAGACAAGTGAAGAAAATGGATGTCTACTTACAACAATTGGTAGATGAATTTAAGGAATTATGGGAAGGGATACATGTGTATGATCTATCAATATCCATCGCAAGAGAGAGGATTTTTACGTTGTATGGAATATGTGATTACACCATACATGAGTATCTAGGATTAGGAGTTTGCTCTAGTAAATTACATTCTTATTGAATTTTTTAGTAACAATATTGTTTCACATATTAATTTAATTTATTGTAATTGTTCAGATCTTCATGGTCGCTAACGTGTCAATCTGTATACAATAATTTTGCAGGTCTTGTAACAAAAAAGTATCATGGATGTAAATGTTGTGGACCTTCTCTGAAGGCTAGGTGGTTCAACCACCTACGAAAAGTAGTGTATGAATGATCCAAGGTATTCCTCCCAGAAGAATACCCTAATAGAATACCAACATCTGCTTTCAATGGTAAACCAAAGAGAACCCAAAGGCCCATAATAATGACACTAGATGGATGGCTTAGAGAATATGAGATAGAGAAGGAGAAGGAGTTTTCATAAATATTTGATTATAATGGGGAGCCTATGTTCAATGATCCATATTTGTTCAACACCTATGTTGAGAAATTGTTCATTGGGATGAAAAGAAAATATGTCTATTATGAGCTCCCATATTGGGAGCATCTTCAGATTTCCCACTTTCTAGATCCCATGCATATATTTAAAAATATTTCATCATATTTATGGAGGCACATATCATCAAAAGAAAGTGACACATTGGATGTTAGGGGAGATCTTATTTCTTCAAAAACTAAAAAGGAACATTGGCCAAGACAAGAAACTAGAGGAGAGGTTGACCCCCCTTGGTCTTTCAATGCAAGTGATGTCCCAAGGATTTTAAAGAAATATGATTTTTCTTTGGAAAATGAAGTTATAATGAATGTGAGGGTGCCTTCTTTATATGGGTCTTCACTATGACACTACTTCACTTTGGATTACCAATTTTCAGGGTTGAAATCACATGAATATTTGAACTTTCTAAGGGTACATATGTCAAAGACATGATTTTATTATTACTTTTTTATTTTTATGTAATGGGATACTTTATAATTAATTTTGGTATAATGTACTATTTACTATGAAGTTTCATTATCCTTTGCTCGTGCGTGTGTGTGTGAACCATGACTTCCCCCAAGACCTATGGCATGCCATATCTAAATTATCTGGATTTGTAAGTTGGATCATATCAAAGGATATTCATATGGCTAACATTCCATGGTGGCGTTAGGAGATAACTAAGATTGTTTGTATGTTTAAGGAGGAACTTCCCACGAGTTTCATGGACTTGCAGGTTCATATTATAATTCTCCTAGTATATGATGTTAAATTGGTTGGAATCAGTTCTTGTCGTTGGATGTTCTTCTTAGAGAGGTACATGAAAAAATTAAAAAAAATTGTTCGACAAAGGGAAAAACCCAAGGGGTCTATGGAAGAGGGTTATATATTGTATGAGTATTTCTATTATGCCAATGAGTACATCAAGTAGATCGAAAACACACCAAGTGTGACTATTTGGGATGACGAAAAGGATGAAGACAAAAGTGAAGGGGAGCTTCTCGAAACAAATGGAAAGAGGCGCATGATAAAGAGTAGCAGATTTATCATTTATCAAACTATTACACAATAACTATTCACACTGAACTTCATATTAATACATATTTTGATCACACACGCACAAAGATATATATATATATATATATCTGTGTGTGTGTGTGTGTGTGTGTTGGTTTCATTTCATCATCTAATTCAGAAATTGAAGGCATCAACAAATTCATTCTTTACAATATGGAAGTGACACAACTGTGGGTCACATTGTACGAAGAGAAGAGGACAAAATGGGACAGTGATAAGAGAGAATTCCAATAGTTGAATGGTAGAAGCATGCCTTATCCTGATCATTTAAAATAAAATATGCCAATGACATGCCCTAACAGTTGGGTTACTGATAAAGTTAGAGAGAAATACGGTGCATCTAGTTGTTACCCACGCGTTGAAGAGGATGCGCTAAACATATGCATTGGGTGCAACAACTCAATATTTATAATCTCTTTCTGTACAATTTTAACTTCATATTTCACCTTTGAATTGTAACATCTATATAGATGTATATTATATTTTTAATTATGTTCGAGTTATTAGACACATGATACTGTGATTTTTTCACATTTTTATAGGTGCATTTTTTCCCATCTATGTGGGCATATGGACATCATTTTTTCTTGGAGGATCCCAATGACGGATGCATGACACAAGACTGTGGAGTGAAAGTGAAGTTTGACCAATCTAGTCGTGCTAGCCATCATGATCAAAACCTAATGCATGCGACATTGTTACATTGGAAAGATACAAGATATCATTCAAGTGGACTTCTCTTCATTCCATTGTGTTATTTTTAGGTGCAAGTGGTGGGAAACCTTTGATTGGAATAATGTAAAGGAAGATCGCGATAGTGGGTTGATATGCATGAACTCTGGAACGATGTGGCATGAAGCTAGGGAGCCTCATGTTTTCCAAAAACACTACAACCGAGTGTTTTTTTACCCAAATGTGTTAAATAGGGATTGGGGTTCGTATTAAGACACAACCCTAGATCAAAACATGTTTTTTGAGAAAAAGACGTTATCATGCCAAGCACCGAGGAAGATAATCAAGGTGATGACAATGGAGAGTGATATGTGCTTGTGTTATTTAATCATTTATATTATTGTTGTATTTTTGTTTATTATTTTGCTAAGTATTTCCAATTGTTGTTACTTCGTCTAGTGACGCCTATGCTACATGATTGACATATGAAATATATCAACCTCATACATAAAATACATTTTTTTTTGTTAAATGAAAATTTTATTTATTAATATGGTAACATAACTTTCAATTAAAAAAAACATTACCACTGCGCCAAAAACACAGCCATGCACTAGCTTTGGTGAGAACACCAACAAACTGCACCATAGATGGTGTGCACATACCTATGACACACCATTGTTGGTTCACAAATTTAAATTTCCGTAGTGGTGTGTCACACGTATGCACCGGTGTGCACATATAACATTTTCACACCGGGACAAAACGTTCACGTTATCTAACACACCAGTATATAACTCTATTTTTAAATATTATTTAGATGGTGTGCTGGGTAAATATGATGACACCTATGTGATCAAAACATACAAGTGCACCACATTTTTGATGGTCAATAAGAGGCTTTTGTTTGAGTTTCAAATAGACTTGGCCATGCATTTTTTTCCTGTTTAGATTATGTAAAATAAATATCCATTTTTTATGCATTTGTAACTAAATTATTTAAATTAGACACATCTGTATCATTGTGAACATGGTGTAATATTAGCTAGGGTAAATGTGAAAAACATTAATTTTAGCGAATATCTAGTGATAATTTAACTTGTATTATTTAACTCATAATTATAAGTGAATATCTAGTGATAATTTAACTTGTATTATTTAGCTCATATTTATAAAAAGAGTTAAATTTAAACTAGTACAATAGAAAATAAAGAACCAAAATAGCATCAAAATGTTATATCTTTATTACTAGAAAAAAGTTCACTTGCCTCTTTAAGGGAGAACTTCCAATTGAGCAAACCCCCAGTTACAAGTAACTTGATCACAAGCCTTATTTTACCTTTCTTTATCCTAGTCTTTAGAGAGAGAAAATTTAAATTTAAATTGGTAAGAGTTGCTATAAAGATTAAATTTAAATTTCTTGAAAATATGATAACTTTAGTAATAAAATAAATTTTATAAAAATAGAATTTTTTAAGTTGTATTAAATTTAAACCAATTGCGTAAGAGGCACTCTACAACTTAGTATGGGAGAGATGTCACATAACGTTACATTTAAAAAAAGTAAAATAATAATTGAAATTAACAAATTATAAATAATAATAAGAAAAAAAATTAATGTCCTCATAATTACAATACTTCAATTTACACCCTAATCTTATATAAATATAGAGATATAATGTAACAAAAGTAATTTATTTTTTAGCTTTTTTTATGAGGAAGAAATGAAATGAGTAAAAAAATATAATTTACTTTTCACTACTAGGACTTTTATTATGAGAAAGAAATGAAATGAGTAAAAGAATATAACTTATTTTTTACTACAAGAAAAAAATGTAAATTTTTCACTTGATAAGAAAGAGTATTATTGATATTACATTATGTGTAATTCATTCTATGTTTCATTTACATGTCATATTTAAAACAAAAATATATTTATAACAAAACACATTTTAACCGTAAGTAATATATTTCAATGTTCATATTAAATAACATAGTTTTATAGATACTTTATATAGAGAAAAATAAAGCAATTTAAAATGAAAATTTTCTTATATTTTCACTTTAGTGAAAAAGATTGAGAGAATCCTTATTCCATTAATAGTTACTTGTTAATTCAATGTATGAGGGATATTTGTAAAATTTTCAATGTTGAATATGGATTTGATATGTAATATTAATTTAGAAAATATTAATAGTAAAAATAATTAAGAGTATAAATACAGGAAAAAAATGCCAGGGGCATATTTTAACATTTTAACACGGAGAACATGAAATTCTAAATAAAGTATTTCAATGTCAACTACATATATATCAATATACCAGTTGCCTAGATCCACCAAGTGCCTAAAGGGATCAAATCTCTTTCACTCAAAAATATGTTTGCATCTCAAGAGATTTGATCCCTCTAGGAATTTGGTAGATCTAGAGTTAAGATGGATCTAGGTTTCAGGTTGTAAAAAAATTATGACTTGAGTTTTTTAAATTTAACAATAGATTGAATTTCATAAACCAATATTGATTTTTTTCTTTTTTGGTAGGTAAGCACCCATGAAGATTTGAACCAGTGACACAAGGAGTGCCTTAACAGTGTACCCATTCATCGTCAATCCAAAGCCCCGTGGGCTAGAAACCAATATTGAATTAGTTGAATTGCATTTTTGAATAATTTATTATTAATAATATTTTATATTAAAAATTGAATGAGTTACACATTTTCGTCTTTTCAAGGTCTAACTAAATTATTTTACCTTTAATTATTTTATCATTGTGAGTATTTAAATATTTTAATAATTAAGTTAGATTGAATATCAATGAACTATCTAAGCAATAGAAAAATATTTATTGTAATTTTGCAATCATATATAAAAATTTGATATAAATTTACTAGTACATATTCTATAATAAACATTATTTCACAAAAATAAACATCATGATGATAATCATCTAACAAACATAAACATCATCTAAGATACACATTCAAATTCACTACCATCATCTAATTATATACACTTTTAGTATCACATATAAATGTCATTAGCTAGCACACAAATCTAATAATCTAATAGGGCATCATCATCGTGATCGCATCTAACAAAACAAAACGAAATTAATATAAATCTCATGTCAAATAACTTCTATCATGTACACATTTATCTGCAAGCACATTAAATGAACATATTTAACATGACTTTACAATATACACATCAACATTAACATATAAATTAAGTACATAAACATGAACACAAAAATGCACCATATCTATATATATAACTACATCATGAAGTCAAATAAGTGCAATCAAATATCTGATACAATAGACGTAGTAGTGCCTGTATCTTGGTCTGTAGTAGAAGATTATGGATGGTCAACTACATCATGATCAAGTACATCTCTCGAACTCAGCTGAGGTGGAGGACATCTGAGAGGTGGCTAGCATGCAGTAGAAGGATGTGGTTGGTCTATATAAGAAGGTGGTTGGTCTGCTATGTTATGGGAAACATACAACATATCCTCTATCTATGTAATCTCAACATCATCAGGCAACTAACGAGAAGGTGTACTACCAGAAGGATCACCGACACCCTGATGGTCATGATCTGATGGGGTGGCACTAGTAGAAGCAACATCATCACCATCACCATCATCATGATCATGATCATCATCCTCATCGTCATGATCATGATCATCACCCTCATGATCATCATCATGACCACCATCATCATATGATGCATGTGTTGTTGCATGTTTCCCTGTAGTCCTCATCGCTGTAAGTTCCCTACTAGCTCTGATGACATGCCGCATAAGAGACATCAAATCCTTCAGACAGGTCATGTAAATATTCATGAACATTGGATCCACACTGATATCTCGAGGCCTCGCAGGGTGGACTCCCTACCGAACCAAAACTCTGACCAATCTATCACAGTAGTCCATCTGACATCGAATAGCAGACCTCCACCCTGGGATGCCCATGTGCCCCTAAGGATGTGTCTCACCCTCACCCTCTTGGGCCTCGCCCATCTCCTCATATCCTCTGCCTGACAGTGGGGGAGGAGGCATGTCCCCATCATATGAGACGATGTCTGCAAAATGTATAGTAGATAAAAGTAATTAGACAACTTTATTAAAAAATTTAATAAAACAAGTTAAAGAATGTGCGAGAATAAATTTTATTCTAATTCATTCAAACAAGAAAATGAAACTAGATTAATTTAAAGAAAACAATAATATTACCTTTATCATATGGAGGCTCATCCACTGTGAAGAAGATGTTGGGACACCCTCTCCAATCAATCCCCGCGGATGGATACTCCAACATGACAAATGCATGGTCATCCACATTACACAGTAGCTCCAATACCTTGTCTGAAATCTTAGCCAAAAACTCTGGCATGCCCCTCTTAGGCATCATATGCCTCGACATGTGTATCCAGGCCTCAGTGATTGACCTGGGAGGGCGACGATCAAATTTAGGCATCGTCTCTGGAAACCTCTCAAAAAATAAACAAAAAATCTCAGAAGCAAAAGGGAAGGTTGTTTTGGAGAATTTAGCATCTAGGATAAATACTAATTCCCTAGATAAGTAGTTGTATCTAGAACAACAGTTTAAAGTGTTTTATACTTTTCCAATAAGCAATAGATAAGATGAGAAAATAGAGGACCTACTTGTAGTTCCGCTTTCCTCTCGTCTCCCTTGTATCAATTCTGTCGCTCCTTCCTGTACTTAATCCGCTTGAGAAGTACCCTGTAAACACAACAGAAGACAAAGAACCGATCAAAGCATATGATCTATTGAATATAAGTGAAAGGAATCAGATACAATTCACACACATAAGCATTATGAAACAATACAAACATATGGGAAAAGGTTCAAACACTTTAAACTGTTGTTCTAGATACAGCTACTTATTTAGGGAATTAGTATTTATCTGTAGATGCTAAATTTTCCAAAACAAATTGGCAACCATACTGGGGAGGAGGCATTCAAAGGGGTGACTTTTTTAGGGCATGAAGCAATTGAAAATTAGGGTTTGATGAGCCCTAAAACATTGATCTGGATGTTGGGATTTGGTGTGCCCAAATGGATCTGTAACAACTGCCCCCTAAAGCATGAAGTTGGAAAAATGCCAATGTCGAATGAAATGCTTTACGATGTGATGAGTGTTGGAAATAATACTGAGAGGGGGGGGGGGGTGAATCAGTATTATCAGATTAGATAAAACTTTTCAATTTCATACTCAGAAACATATACGCGACTTCAGATAAGTGAACCCACGTGTACACGCGACTGTGTCTAATGCAACTAGCGTATACCCAGAGATCTTATAATTCAGTTAGCTTAATCTTCAGTAAATGCATCAGAACATTATTAAGCAATTTAACAGTAAACAAGCGCAGTATAACAGAACAGAACATCACACAAGAGCCACACACATGAACACCATGATATAAGGTGGAAACCCAATGTGGGTGAAAACCACCTGCTGCAATTCGTCTCTTTCTTCTTTAGTGAGAAACTTCTTTTACAATGTACTGGTGCAGTCCTTTACCAGTACGCAGGCTACAACCTGCAGAGGGCTACAACCCTCTCTCGTTTTCCAACTACTTCTGGAAGGGAGTTACAACCCCCTCAGCTCTTGTACTAGCTGATCCATTTACTAGTACGTAGGTGCTGACCCTACAACCTTCAGGGACCACGTTTCATCAATTTTCAGACTGGATCCAAGAGTACAAAGCAAACATTACCGCAATACAATCATCAACTTATACTTGCATCATAATTCATTAAACAACCCTATACCGTATCACTGAAACCCTGTCATCAAGAACACAGAACCCAAACCAGAATCCAGAACTCTGCAACAACCACCAGAATCAGCAGCAACCTGAAATATTAACCCTTATCATGCATACGCTACTTCACTGTACCAAAACCGCGTGTATACGCGCTTTCTCCAAAGGCAACCCGCGTGCAGATCTAGAAATGATTACTTCTGCCTTCGCTGTCAGATCCGACCCTTACCAAGCGTCCCGAACAGATAACCAGCAATACCAGATCCTCTCACTGCGTCAGACACTCATAATCCATACATCTTTGCCTAGTGATCTTCTCCTTATATAGCCTTAGGCCTTGTTCAATACCAAGAGCCAAAACCATAGAAACACAATACCATCAACCTCGAAACTAGGGATCAACACGTCCGTCGAGACATTATGGTCCAAAACCATAGGCACAACTTCCAAGGTCTAACTACCACGGACCAAAGGTACTTTTCACATGTACGCGCTTTTACTGAAGCCAACCTGCGTGTACACGCGGATTCTCCTTGCTGAACCTGCGTATATCTCTTTCTTGTCCTGCTGTACTGAGATCTGTCCTCTGATCAAGTTGCCATCACCTGTACCAACCTCTGAGCACCTGTACCAACCTCTGAGTGAGTTGCCATCAAGGACAACACTTGAAACATAATGCCAACAATCTCCCCCTTTGGACTTGATGGCAACCACCACACCAAGTCACTCTCCCCCTTTGACATCAAGGGCAAAGGGCGTACCAAGATATGCTCTTCTTTGGTATACCTTCTACTGTCCATACTGCTGTCCATACTCCCCTTGAGTACATGCTGAAGTTTCTGATTTGGCTCCCCCTTTGTATATGCCAAAGTGTACCAATCTATCCACGCTCCCCTTGAGCAGATGCAAGTTCTAAGACCAGCCATTCAGATCTGTATCATAAGCATCAGCCTGCAATACCATTCCTTTGATCAAACAACAAGATGTATCATCAACTTCTAACCATAGTGCCAACAATGAATTATTTGAAGAATATTCTCCCCCTGAGTGTGAGCCAACCATGTCTGAACCATTTCCTGAGTCTGTTCTGCTCCCCCTGAGCCTGAGCCAACCATGACTGAACTTGGGTCTGTTCTGCTGCCCTTTCTCCATATACGCGACTTTGCAGCCTGTAACTCGCGTATATACGCGACTTGTCTTCATTATATCAGCGTATGCAGGATGGAATACTGAATTTCATCACTTTCAGATTCCCCTGTGTCTGTTATGTCAGATGACTGAGTTATCCCACACCTTTCTGTTTCTGTCTTCTTCAATTCCTGCAACTGTGATGATGTATGGTCCCCTTGTCTTGAATTTTGAAATCTGCTCCTGCATTCCCTTGCTTTATGCCCATAGTTGTTGCATGTATAACACCTTATATTTTTCATGTTCCTTCTATCACAATCAATTGCTTTATGTCCATATGCATTGCAGGCAAAGCAATACCCTCTGAAATACCTGGGATGCGATGATCTTTCTTGAACCATTCGACTTCTACATCTGGCTGCAACGTGTCCAAGATTATGACATACATAACATTCAAAATTATCCAGTGGAGGAAATAATTGTCTATCACGTCCATAGTTAGGAGTAAAGGATCTTCCTTGAGGAATTTCTTTCCTTGGTTGTTCCTTGAGCATTTCAGATTTCTCATTAGAGTTTCTTGCCTCACCTTGTGAACTAGATTCACCTTCAACATATTCATGAAAACCAAGACCAGTCTTGATAGCAGGAGATCTTTGACTATTAAGAATATCATCCAAGACTTTAGAACTATCTTGAAATCGTAAGAGCTTATCCTTTTCTTCTAGTTTACCTTTCAAGATATTTACCTCAACTTGATGTTTTTCTTCCTTTTTCAGATACTGCTTCCTTAGGTCTTCTTCAACTTTTCTCCCTTCTTCCACTTGTCGCTTTAGTTTGATCACTTCATGTTCTTGATCTTCAAGATCTTCTTTTAGAGAGAGGATCTTTGATTCAAGTCTCTGAATAGTTGTGCTCTGATCTTTTTCTATATCCTGCAATTTCTCCCTTACCCTGGTTTCTGTCTCCAATTGTTCTTTTAATTTGGCAACTTCTTCAGTTTCTGCATTCTTCTCTTCATGTGCCATGAGACTTTTAATATCCTCGCTATTATTGGATGAAGCATTCTTCTTCTTATGTGCCATGAGACTTCTAATATCTTCACTATCATTTAATGTACTTTTAATATGGGTATAATAGCTTCTACCATCTTCTTCATATATCTTTCCTTTGTTATGAGGACATCTAGCAGCATAGTGACCAACTCTACCACATAGAAAACATTTGAAAGGTAGCTTATCTTTGAACCGTCCAGTTCCCCGTTCAAGATTCTTGACAAAATTTACCTCATCTTCTTCCTCTGACACTTCGAATGCGGCCTCTGGTGGTACCTCTTGTCGCATTTCAAAAGCAGTTAAGATCCCGTGAAGCTGTGACATGGTAATTTTCTGCACATTCTCCTTTTCTTCTATGGCAGATACTTTAGAATCAAATTTAGTAGACAGAGATCTCAAAACCTTTTGAACTAAGACAACTTCCTCAAATTCTTCACCCAGATCCCTCATACAATTCACAATCTCATCCATACGCAGGAAATAATTAGCTACGCTTTCATTACTTCGCATCTTAAGAGTTTCATACCGGATTCTGAGAGTTTGAAGCTTTGCTATTTTTACCTGATCATCTCCTTCGTAGCTTGTAACGATTTTGTCCCATATTTCCTTAGCTAATTTGAAATGCATGATCTTCATAAATTCTGATTGAGTCAAAGTACTCAATAGGACAGTAACTACTTTGGCATTGAGCTCATATTGCTTTTTCTCTGCTGGATCTGTAGGAGTTGCTGATGGGAATTTGTATCCTCCTTCTACGATTCCCCAAGCTTCTGCTCCAAGAGACTGTAGATATGCAGTGGTTCTTATCTTCCAGTGAGTAAAATTGTTCCCGTCAAAGATTGGTGGCCTGATGTGTGCCTCTCTTTCTGGATTAGCCATTTTGATGGATCTTTTCCTTCAAGCAATCAAGCTTCCTCTGAAGGACCTGCTCTGATACCAATTGTTGGAAATAATACTGAGAGGGGGGGGGGGGTGAATCAGTATTATCAGATCAGATAAAACTTTTCAATTTCATACTCAGAAACATATACGCGACTTCAGATAAGTGAACCCGCGTGTACACGCGACTGTGTCTAATGCAACTAGCGTATACCCAGAGATCTTATAATTCAGTTAGCTTAATCTTCAATAAATGCATCAGAACATTATTAAGCAATTTAACAGTAAACAGGCGCAGTATAACAGAACAGAACATCACACAAGAGCCACACACATGAACACCATGATATAAGGTGGAAACCCAATGTGGGTGAAAACCACCTGCTGCAATTCGTCTCTTTCTTCTTTAGTGAGAAACTTCTTTTACAATGTACTGGTGCAGTCCTTTACCAGTACGCAGGCTACAACCTGCAGAGGGCTACAACCCTCTCTCGTTTTCCAACTACTTCTGGAAGGGAGTTACAACCCCCTCAGCTCTTGTACTAGCTGATCCATTTACTAGTACGTAGGTGCTGACCCTACAACCTTCAGGGACCACGTTTCATCAATTTTCAGACTGGATCCAAGAGTACAAAGCAAACATTACCGCAATACAATCATCAACTTATACTTGCATCATAATTCATTAAAAAACCCTATACCGTATCACTGAAACCCTGTCATCAAGAACACAGAACCCAAACCAGAATCCAGAACTCTGCAACAACCACCAGAATCAGCAGCAACCTGAAATATTAACCCTTATCATGCATACGCTACTTCACTGTACCAAAACCGCGTGTATACGCGCTTTCTCCAAAGGCAACCCGCGTGCAGATCTAGAAATGATTACTTCTGCCTTCGCTGTCAGATCCGACCCTTACCAAGCGTCCCGAACAGATAACCAGCAATACCAGATCCTCTCACTGCGTCAGACACTCATAATCCATACATCTTTGCCTAGTGATCTTCTCCTTATATAGCCTTAGGCCTTGTTCAATACCAAGAGCCAAAACCATAGAAACACAATACCATCAACCTCGAAACTAGGGATCAACACGTCCGTCGAGACATTATGGTCCAAAACCATAGGCACAACTTCCAAGGTCTAACTACCACGGACCAAAGGTACTTTTCACATGTACGCGCTTTTACTGAAGCCAACCTGCGTGTACACGCGGATTCTCCTTGCTGAACCTGCGTATATCTCTTTCTTGTCCTGCTGTACTGAGATCTGTCCTCTGATCAAGTTGCCATCACCTGTACCAACCTCTGAGCACCTGTACCAACCTCTGAGTGAGTTGCCATCAAGGACAACACTTGAAACATAATGCCAACAATGAGGAGGTATCAAAGTGGAATGTGACCTACATCAACTGCAATACACATATCATGATATTTAATTTTACATGAATTGCTGAGGGAAGGTATACCCATGCTCAACTTATAAACTTTCATTACATGTACATAAATAGTTGTCTATAGATATAGACCCATGATCGGAATGACCATCAATGTAAAGCCATTGTACATATGATTTAGTACTCCTGAAATCGCAGCTCAGATGGATGAAACTAGATCCTGGGTCTTTAATCTCGTTCAACTGTTTGCTCAAGTACGAGTCTAACCATGTGAATATGTGATCTGAAGTCAAACATGGGAAGACACCATCTGATTACTAGCCAATGATGTAAGCTGTTAAAATATGCGAGAGAAATCATCGATAATGATAATGATCCTCAAGGTACTGCAGTAGATTCTGCATGGTGTGAATGGATGATTTGATGTCGAACACCATACAAAGTCTTTTGGTCAAAGGCCATTTATGTATGCCTATTGCCGGAAGTGAGAAACCTGTCATTGATGCATGCAAGCTTCAACGTACTGAATGGGTGTTTCTAAGTCAACTTCTTGGATAATGATTTAATGTCGACAAGAAGTGACTCATCGCAGGAGGGTCTTAATGTATCCCACATCAACGACATGAAACGAGTATAATGATTTTGGAGACAGAATTTCACTGACGACACAAAGTTCAGGAATGGTGGTCATGAAAATGAAGGTTTATGGTATTGCGAAGGATGAATTTTGAATGAATGACTTCTCTTGAACATATCGATGACACTAAATGAATTGGCAGCATTGAACCAAAGAAAAAGTAATGGATGGTGTGATAGACCATAGGTATGATAACCATCAAGCAGTTAACCCAACCCAAATAGTCTGAATGAATTGGCAGCATTGACCCAAAACAAAAGTGATGGATGGTGTGATAGACCATAGGTATGATAACTGTTAAGAAGATAACCCAACCCAAATAGTCACAGAGATGAAGTGAAAGTGTCATGTTCAAGAGTGACCTGCTACCATAAAGTGGTTTCCCCTTTTTCCATTTTCTCTAGTCATTGCTGCCCATTTCCTCTTTATTTTTCATCAAGCTTGAGGAGGATAACATATGCTTGTTGTATAATTCCACTCTTCGGGTGAATCCGTCGCTATTTGATGTTTTAAAAAGTCTAGCAAAGGTGAAACTCGGTCTTGTCTAGATGGTTAAGTTTGTCGCTATTTGATTGAGTTTAACGACAAAGATAGCTTGGTCCTTTTCATGTTTAGAGAGTTTGAAAAGGGACAAAAAGAAAACCCCACAAGTTCTTTTTCGTTCATTAATCTCTCAAGCCCAAAAAAGCATAAAATAATACAAGAGAGATATCGTTTCCAATCCGTTAACAAGCTGGAAAGGACAAGCACTCAACAACCTTTTCATGTTTAGAGAGTCTAAAAATAGCTTAAAGAGGACTCCATTTTGAGGAACGAGTGGTGTCTAGGGTAGCAACTAGTTCCGGTGATGTTGGAACTTCTCAAAACATGTTGATTTATGTGAAGAGGCTGGCTAATAAGACCACTCATTTCAAATGTTCATCAAAAAAGGTAAAGCAACCAAGTGAAAGAGTATGATTGGCCAAAGGGATGGTTGTGACGGGATGAAAACAACCAAGGCTCATCTGATGAAAGAGGATGATCGAATGGAAATCACGAGGGTTAAAATGGAGATGGGTTCATTTTTACACAAGCTTGAGTCATGGGGAACTATGCTTGGGTTCAATTTCATGATTACTCAAGCTTGAAACGAAAAACTATGCTTGGATTTAGTTTCATTTTTACACAAGCTTAAAACGAAGAGCTATGCTTGAATTCAATTTTGATTTTTATACAAGCTTGAAATGGAAAACTACGCTTGAGATTAGTTTACATACCCCTAGCATGATGAAAGGGAGAGTCTCTTGTAACCAGATGGAAGTTGCTGCGATGAAGTAGGATGGTTATCCAACACCTTTTTGGCTTCATCCACATAGGGACAAAGGTGAATGGGGTGATTCCCTTCACATAACCTACAGGGAAACTTAACTTTACCACTAGGTGCATGCCCCCCAAGCTTCATTACATTCACCTAAGTAGACTAGTTGTGGCTATCAGGTGGATGGAATGAAGGTTCTTTTATGAGATCAATTGAATGACTTGACTGGGATTTTACGAGATCTAATCAAAGACTCGAATTGTAACTTTTCTCCAGGGAATTTGTTTCATTTTTTAATGAGCTTGACACAAGACAAGGAACTCTGCTCAGATTCCTTATTTCATTTTTTTAAGGAGCTTGACAAAAGACAAGGAACTATGCTCATAATCCTTGTTTCATTTTTTAACGAACTTGATGCAAGACAAGGAACTATGCTCATATTCCTTGTTTCATTTTTTAACAAGCTTGGCACAAGACAAGGAACTATGCTCATGGAACCTGCTTCATTTTTTAATGAGGTTGACACAGTAAAAGGACTATCCTCATATTCCTTGTTTCATTTTTTAACGAGCTTGACACAAGACAAGGAACTATGCTCATATCCTTGATTTCATTTTTTAACGAGGTTGACACAAGACAAGGAACTATCCTCATATCCTTTGTTTCATTTTTTAACGAGGTTGACACAAGACCAGGAACTATCCTCATATCCTTGGTTTCATTTTTTAACAAGGTTGACACAAGACTAGGAGCTCTCCTCATATACCTGTTTCATTTTTTAAGGAGGTTGAAACAAGACAAGGAACTATCCTTGTAATTTTCCTTTATTCACAACTCATAAGAGGTCATGAAGGAGAGATTTGGTTCCAGTGCCACCAGTACATGATGTACAACATCAAAAAATTGATTGTCAGTTGATGTAGGTATGGAACGGGTTGCCACATAATTGATTTGTGGCGAGGATGATACCATTGGTACAAAAGGAGCATTTAGGGAGGATGGTTGACTGGAAGCGATATTTGGACCGGGAAATGAAAGCTGGTCAACAATGACAATTCTGCCTTCATGTGGGAAACAAATCACTCGAACGAGTGTTGAAATAATAGCTCCCATGTCATAAACATAGTCGTGCTCAAGAAGTAAGTTGTAATCTAAAGGGCCTGGGACTACCATCACATTCAGATAAATGATTTTTCCTCACAAATTAATAGGCAACTAAGGGAGGATCCCTAATAGTTGACTGGTTCCTTTGTAAAAAGCCAACCGACTCTGGGTAACTGGAAAAAGTGGCAGTGAACCGAGTGCTTGCCAAGTAGTTGAGGAAAGGATACTCACTAATGCACCTTCATCTATAATAGTGCTTGATACAATCATATTACAGACTTGTACTATGATCTAGAAAGGCACATAAGAAGGAAGACGGAATCCTACCAGTCGATTCCAATCAAAGGAAGTGATCAGACTACTTGGAGGGGGTCTCGTAAAAATGGGAGAATTAAACCCTTGAGTTACGAGAGAGGGACGATTTTCCTCCTGTCTTGATGTAACAGCGGGACTACCCCCCAAGCTCATTAGAATCTGAAGAAACAAAAAGAACCTGAGTGGTATCATATTCACTCTCTTCGGGAAAGGTATGATTAGTTGAAGGTGAAATCGGGTCAACTGTTACCTCGACTTGTTGATTTGCGTTAGGTATAGACTCATAGGATTCACTTTCAGAGAGAGTGGGTTTGATTGACAGTTGATTTTGGTCAGTCAATTCATTAACTAGTGAAGGATTAAGGGAGAGTTTCCTGTAACAAAATGGAAGTCATTGCGGTGAAGCAGGACGGTTATCAAAAACTTTTTTGGCTTCATCCAGATAGGGACAAAGGTGAATGGGGTGATTCCCTTCACATAACCTACAAGGAAACATAAATTTACCTTTCTTTCCATGAACGTTACTACCACTAGTTGATGGTTTGTCACCATCATGATCTCCAGAAGTTGATGACACAGGATGTTATGAACGAGAAGATCATTCTTCTAAGATCTGAGGAATATCAGGACAATTTTGAAGAAGATGGTATCCCGCACAAATTTTTCATGGATATCTAACTTTGCGAGGCTTGATGGATGGTTTCTCATTAGATGTTGCATTCAAAGCAATGGTTGCTTGGTCGCCCCTCTTCCGAATTTGATTCTTCTTCTTCTTCTTCCCTTTCTTCTTATTCTTAGCCACTTGGTTACTAGTACCAATACTTTCACTAGGCAAAGAGGAAGAAGGGGAGGAAGAAACAATCGAGGAAGAAGGCACAGGGTCAACTTTAGGATCAACTAGAGGTTGATTTTTTCCAGTTGGAGGTGTAATCGATTGCGGAGAAACCATGACATTTTGAACCAAGGAGGTTGAAAAAAACTATACTGGCAAGCCAATGGTAAATCCCGGAAGGGACAATGTAGCCATATATGGAGCATCAATATTTCCAAAAGGAGGAAAAGGACTAGGATTCCCATCAAAAGGAATTCCTTGATCGGTGGACTCCAGATTTGTCACCATATGTTTCAACCTAAGATCAACTAAGGAGTGAGCATGGAGGATGTTATCCGTGGTCAATTAATTTTATTTTAATCAAAGTAACATAACAAAACAAAAGAGAGATAATCTAGGCAAAAGGTTTACCAAGCAATTGTGAACTACAGAATACCTCTCGGCGAACCAAGAAGTATGGGCAAGAAATCTCCCCGAATGTTGTGTTCGGTGTATCACAGTGTACAAGGTGACTGACTCGGTTACCTAAGGATGGATAGCAACCTAGTGTTGTCTTCCCATATATACCCAAAATTACGTGGAGGCCCAATCCGTAGAAGTGTTGTCTAATGCAAAACCAGACAGTGAGAGCATTCCCATATACTTTACGTACTGTAACACTGCCCTATATACCCAAAGGTATGTGGACGAGCTACGATATACTCATGTACATGGAATGAGGTATCACACTCGGGATGTATTACAGACAAGTTAGCGACATTTTCTTTGTTTTACGATGTTGGAACACGTCTGTAGCCTAGACCTCTAAATGTTTTTTGTTAGGTGACAATGCTCCATTAGGTGAATTCAAATAAAGTTTAAGTTGATCTTGCTTAGGAATTTTCCTTTCAAGGTTCACCACGTGATGTATGTTTGCAATTCCTAAAATGCGACTAATATGATAAGCATTATTCTCATTCAATTTAATGATGAAAATCCTAGCTACTTAGGGATAGAGCAATCAGATTTCTTTTGCTCAAAGAGCAAAGAGCACAATCTAAATGAAGTTTCCCTACACTATTCCTATGAGCACACACAAAATTTTTCAATGCAACATGGATGTACTTCTTTTCGATTTCCTTAATGTGAATATGAACAAAAGGAAATATGCACATACAATCAATCAATCTTTCATAAGAACGAAGACTTTTACGATATTTCTAATTCGAAGGAAGAGAAGACTTTACGACACTTTCTTTCAAATGAATATTAACCAATTATATCCTAACTTTGACTATCGATCGATAATGACAAAGAAAACATGAAGAAACATTAATCAATCCAATCAAAGTTGGGCTAGACTAGGAGATAAAAACTCATTTTCTGAGACATAACATTCATTGATCAATCAGCAAACAATCAAACAGAGAAAAGTTGGAAAAAAATATTTCCAAAGGTGGGAATTTGACCTAAGGTTGATCATCACAGGTCAAAGAGGGCCTAACTGCACTACTGAGCACTGTCTCTCACTCAAGGGTGCTCTGCAGAGCACTGTCCCTTGGCCAAGCCTGCGCTGATTTTTGAGAGGCCACTCAAGAGTCATCTAACCTCAAATTTTGACCAAATTCAATGCAAAATAGCTAAAATATAGTCAATGAACATACGTAGGGTCTACAATAATGTCTTAAGAGGTGAATAAGATACTAGGAAAGGAGATAGTTTCCCCAGTGGAGTCACCAATTTGTTTTGGAGAATTTAGCATCTACAGATAAATACTAATTCCCTAGATAAGTAGTTGTATCTAGAACAACAATTTAAAGTGTTTTAGACTTTTCATATAAGAAATAGATAAGATGAGAAGATAGAGGACCTACTTGTAGTTCCACTTTCCTCTCATCTCCCTTGTGTCGATTCTGTCGCTCCTTCCCATACTTAATCCGCTTGAGAAGTACCCTATAAACACAAAAAAAGACAAAGAACTAATCAAAGCATATGATCTATTGAATATAAGTAAAAGGAATCAGATACAATTCACACACATAAGCATTATGAAACAATAGAAACATATGGGAAAAAGGTTCAAACACTTTAAAATTTTTTTCTAGATACAACTACTTATCTAGGGAATTAGCATTTATTCGTAGATGCTAAATTATCCAAAACAAATTGGTGACCATACTGGGGAGGAGGCATTCAAAGGGGTGACTTGTTTAGGGAATGAAGCAACTGAAAATTAGGGTAGCCCTAAAACACTGATTTGGATGTTGGGATTTGATGTGCCCAAATGGATCTGTAACAAAGGTCTCCCTCCCCTATCTCGACAACTCATAACATATATCTAAAGATGTGTAAAACTGCCTCAAAAAAATGGCAGACCATCTGATGCAATGTGGCCTCTGAATTAAAGAATCAACATAATACAAAAGAGAGAAACTAATGTGTTGCTCATCACCACAAGAATGTGAAATGGTGTTGACTAATAATGAGAGGAGACTATCCTCCTCTATAGAAAAAGAAGAAATTTGTAGTTGTCCACCATGAACCTAAAAATATGATGGATAGACCGCATGAGGCCCGACATATATAAGAGTATATGCAAGCTAACTCTCATCTGAAACACCATGGGGGACATTAGTGAACTAGGAAAAATCTTCCCCTCTCTTGGATGGGTCAGCGATAAAATAAACATCCTCCTTAGTGGGCCTATACCACAACTTAGGACCAACATGGAAAACCTATTGTTGAACATTCCATCAGTGGATCAGATGCACCAATAGGATAGAGTGCACCTTTAGGGATGTACCTTCCGCATAGTACTTGAGCAGGCCTACATTCCTCAAGAGTGCTCAAGTTTCTGTAGTAATAGGGAAAGGGTATAAGTTCCTCTCCCTCTCTCTTGCTTGCCATGGTTGAACCATATTGTATGGGTCCGCCTGTTGCTACTACTCTTGCTACTACTCCTTCTGCTGACATCTTTGCTACATGATTGACATATAAAGTACATCAACCTCATTCATAAAATACATTTTTATTTATTAAATGAAACATGTCTTTTTAACTATGGAAACATAACTTTCAATCTAAAAAAAATACCTGTGTGCTCAAAACATAGTCATGCACCAACTCTAGTGTGCTTTCAACTATAATCGCACCAGTAACAGTGTGCACATACGTATGATGCAGCCAGGTGTTTCAGAAATTTAACTTTTCATAGCGGTGCGACATACTTGTGGATTGGTGCACATGTATAATATGTTGGCACTAGAATAGTATGTTCAGGTTATCAAATGCACCGAGCTATTGGAATATTTTAAAATATTTATGTGTGGTGTGTTTGGTAAATATAAACGCACCAAGAGTAATGCACCAACAAAAAAATAGTTTCATCTTTCCCTATGCCTTTAGATTTAAAAAGAGAACCACCACAACAATAGTACATTATGTTCATGCATTGAAACGCGAGGTACCCTATAAATTTACAAGGTG
This sequence comes from Pinus tabuliformis, assembly GCA_031772625.1. Classification (NCBI taxonomy): domain Eukaryota; kingdom Viridiplantae; phylum Streptophyta; class Pinopsida; order Pinales; family Pinaceae; genus Pinus; species Pinus tabuliformis. Next base: position 272,350,771 of record CM062809.1, on the reverse strand, counting down.
CACTCACTCGGTGTGAGCCGAACATATCGAGCGCACCGCTCATCGATTTTTTTTTGTTGAAAAACCAATGATAAATTCAACCTAATTTGCAATTCTAATATGCTAAAGACTTAAATTAGAAAGAAACATAGAAATTACATGGGCATTTTGTCGTCATGGAGGAATTGTGAACACGTAATGGAGAAAAAACAATTTTTCACACCATTTAAAAAAATTGGAAACTCAAATAGTGAGCTTGGTACTGAAAGGTGGTAAGCAAGAGAAGCACTGATGTCAGGGTGCTTGTAGGTGGCAAGAGTGAGACTGGTGCTTCAAATCTCTCTTGCACTATATATTGTAAAAATGAAAATTATAGTTGGGAGAGCTTCTTTTATTTAACCCTCCTTTAGTGTGTTTCGTGAAGCGCACCAAGGTGGGCTATATCCAAAAACATTGTGTTTTTTTCTTGTTTAAAATATTCATGGTACTTTATTAAGATGCATCAGGGCTTTACATTATTTATAACGCACCAGTGTTGTGGTTTTACAATAGTAGCGGTCTTTTTCTAGAAATTAGAAATCGTCTATCGACACATTTTATAAGATTCCTCGAGGCATTGTTATACACTTTACCGCAACGAGATGTCATTTTCTAATAGCACTGGTACATTTTACTATATAAAGGAGTCCAATGCTAGCAAATTTTCAACCACTAGTGTGTTTGGGTATTTAGTGTGCTGTGGTTTTTTATTTGTCAAAAAACAAAAATCTGCAGTGCACCATGTTATATGCAGCCTCGGTGCTTGTATTAATAATAAAGCATTGATGCGCTTGAATAATTTATATGCACCATCAAAGAAACATTTTCTAAAGATATACCTACCCACCTCCGTTAGTGACCTCTACTATAAACATATTTTTGAGCTATTGTTTATAGAGGCCCATGCAAAAACCTTCGCTAGAGGGTATTTTCCTTGTAGTGTATACTTTTCATTACTGGTTTTCATTTCTCCAATGATTTTGCTTCTGAAGTGGATTCCTGCTGTGGAGTGACATGCAATGGACTTGCAAATCTGATTGGTGTGCGAGGCTTAGAGGCATTATAGCTACTTGATATTTTCTTCCTCTATTCTAAAATGAGTCTCGCTTGGCTAATTGAAGTGTATATTTGTATAGTGCTTCTTGAAAATACTTATGGAATCATATGGGTGGTATTCCATTAGATTGAACATGAAGTTCTCTAATGCATTATATTCTATTTATGTAGCCTTCAGATTCTTAATCTCGTACAATCCTTTCTGGAGAGGAAGAATAAGCCAAGGCGCTTTCTTCTTCCTTGGTAAGACTCCTGATAAGCCTATGGAAAGATGATAAGAAACCTCTTGCATGACCAATTTTTTGGTGACATACCATGATAAAAAATGTGATGACTTCTAACCACCAAACACACTGAGGTAAGTGCCATCAAGTGAGGCAAACCAATTGGAAAAACCTGCTACTACTTCCATAGCCTTGCGGGACATGCAAGGTGGTTCTTCCTCAAAGATCATCCGGTATAATACTATGAGGAAGTTATCGTTCAATTTCTCCATGATTCCTCTATAGCTACACTTTGAAAGAATCTTGTAGTAAATATGCACAACATGCTCCTTTGGTGACCAAGTCCATCTCATGCCAGGGAAAGAATTATGAGCACATATCTTGTCCAACGAGTATGCATACATATAGAAATTGGATTTCTTACCATTATACGGGCTCTTTTTATTAGTCACATGGATATTTAAATGTTGGGCCAACAAATATGACCATTTGAAAACCTTCCCTTCATTACAATTTGATGCAAAAGATATGCCCAGCCTTCGGGAAAAGTCTCAGTACTCTTTTGACCATAGATCCGACAACATAGAACTATCAAGTACTGGAAAACATTCCTAAGAGATTTGGTCTTCTATATTTTGTTGGGTGTTTGGTAGACTATAGATGGCTCTTTCACCCAACCTTTGATTACATCCTTAATGCTTAGATATCTGGTGATTGCATAAAACTAAGAATCCATATATGCTTCTAGCAGGGGAAAATGATACATAAGCTGAAAATCATGAGCCCTGTATCAAGCAAGCCATTGTACATTGACACTGCCGAGGATCATGATCTTTGCATCGATGTGCAATAGGATCCACTTTATGATGTCTGTACAAGGGAATACCGAGAACCTGCATGCAAACTTATCAAGATATGACTTATGGACATTTATGTATACTTATCTGTCCTCTAGATCTTATTTGAAACTGGTAATTGTGAATGCATCTTTTACTATGCACCTTGTGATATCTGAATCTTTCTCTATGAAGAGTTGAGTGTCTTACAAGATAGGTAAGGTGATAGGGGTACTCTAAAATACTTCAACAGTGCTTCTCTCTGTGGTGTCTTTCAAGGTTGATCTCTTTGGAGGCATGATGAAAACAACTGATAAAAGAGAGATAAGCTCAAAACATTACAGTACATGTATCACAAGATTCCCTCATGGCGAATACAAATTAGATCAAGTAAATCAGTTCATTTAGTGAGATTAAATCAACAAATTAGTCACTAGAGAGAATGATTGCAAAATTTTTGGGTTGAAGGAGGAAATCTAGACTCATGAATTGCACAGTGCATAGTCTTAGCAGGAAAGGGAGAAGATTGAGGCTTGAGACTGCACAATGCGTAGTGTCCGCTGGGTAGAATGAGGGAAGATATTGTACATTGCATAGTCTCAGTTGCCAGGGCTGAGGCTTAAGGTCTGGAACTATGCAATGAGTAGTTGGGAAAGCTAGTGACTGTGCATTGCAGAGTCTTAGAGGCCAAGCATGAATTTTTAGCCTTGAGGATGTGAATTGCACAGTTGGAAAGCGAAGCAACTGGCCATGATTGTGTAGATATGCCCAAGAAGGAGAGATAAAATCATCATATTTGAATGTTTGGGAAAGAAGGAATGTAGACAGACCTAAGGGGAATTTAGTGTTGGAAACTGGATAAACCAACACTCCCTATGTGTTTCGCGACATGGACTAACTACCTCTCGTGGATCCTTATCTATGGTGATGTAATCGTTGACTAAAACTTGCGGGTTTTGGTATAACGACAATCATGATTCCTAACAAGTGGTATTAGAGCGTAGGTCATGAGTTCAATACACACCCAGATCACATTAGGGGGTTGATTGTTGTACATTGGATAAACTAACGCTCCCCGTGTGTTCGCGACATGGACTTACTGCCTCTCATGGATCCTTATCTTTGGCGATGTGATCGTTGACTAACACCTGCAAGTTTTGGTCTAATGGAAATCATGATTCAAAAAAGTTATATCAGTGAAAACTAAGTGCCTGGAACAAGCACGCAAAAGGAAAAATAGACATACACAAAATGACCCAGCAACGACGACTGCTAGTAGGGAGAAAGCAAGAAGTTGATGTGACACTTGTAAAATGTGAACAATGGTCTGAACCAACACTTGTACAAGCTAATAAAATTTAAAACACCATATAACATTAAATGAAAGAGGAAAAATATCACTCATTGAAAAGAAAAAGTGATAAAAGTGTCATAAAAGGCAACAAAAAGCAACAAAAAGCGACACATGCAAAACTTACCCAGAAAAACACCATAAACTAAGTTGAAACCTCCTTGATCTTGTTGGGAAGTCTAGAGCTCCAAGATTGAATGTGAAAATGAGCTCGATAGGCATCTATTATATATATCTAGTCAGGTTAGGGTTTATGGTGCACATGATTAAAATCAAGGAAAAAGGGACACTTGTCTTCAGATCAAAATTAGCAAATTTGTGCCACTTGTCATACATTAATTATGTACTCCATATTTTCTAGGGATGATAACTTAGCTTTTTTTGGGAAACTACATGTTCACACTAGAAGAAAGGACTGTGTAATTCCCAACAACAAGGGATTGTGTTGTTTACTGCCTCAGTGAATTGTGCAATATCTTACTAAGGGAGAAGGCTCAGTGCAGTTTCTATGTTCAAGGGTTGTTTATCTTCAAGTATTGTGCAGTTCTGATCCTCAAGGCCTAGTGCAATTTCTAGAGATAGTGGATTGTGCAATTCCAAGATGGAAGACTGACAGTAGGTGTAGGATCAAAGCAAGGGATGTCTTGTGTTAGAAAAATTCTCAGATAAGATAAAAACAAATTAATCAAGACATCACAAGAACTACATGCAAAGATAAGTCTTCAAAATCAGAAGGAATACTTGACAACGGTGAAAGATGGGTCCTTATGGACATAAGGTAAGCTCCAAAATCAAGGCATAGGGAATTTTTTTGAGGGGGTTATAGAAACTACAAAAACTCCCTAACTCCAATTATAGCTCCAACAGAGTTAGAGCCTCTAGGCCTGAGCTTCACTTTCCCATCTTGGAAAATATCCTCAAACCCTTTTATCTCGATCATTAAGACAGAAAACATGTTGTATCTAAGCTCTGGTACCCCTAATACATCTTGAACTCTCAACAACTGAATTGAATCGATCTTGAATGGCACAACAACTACCCCTCTGAAAAATTTATGATTGTTGTCACCATCAATGTGAAACTTCCAGTCCCATTCAGTTAGAGTCTCAAAAACTTCACACGAACTTGTCATATGCTTCGATGCTTTGCTATCTATGTACCATGCAGTCTTGTCGATGAAACCCTAATAAAAATGAGAAACTAGATAAAAATCCTTGTCCTACAACCTTCCCAAGAGGTCATCAAACTTAGAATATGTAACAATACCAACTACTTCATCTCGCTTCCTCTTCTCATTGTATTCATTCTTCTTCCACAGACAATTTCTCGAATAATTATCATATTTTCCATAAGTATAACACTTCATCTTTCTCAAGTCCTTATTTTCCTTTCCCTTCATCTTTCCTGCAAGAGCCATGTTATCTTCAATAGACTTCATATTCTTGTGAAGGTCCTCGTATTGAAATTCTTCTTAGATGAAGTCATCCCATAACCTATTCCAATCTGACATCTTTTCTTGAGTTACTATCCCTTTTATAAACGACTTCCATTCCTCGGTAAACCTTTTCAAAGAAGTACTCACTTAGCTCAGAATATCAAATATTTTCATCGATGGCAGTAAGATCATATCAAACTTGAGAAATCCTCATTAGATAGAGATCCAAACATTCACCATCCAACATATTGGTGTTCTTCAACTTATCCCTCAATACCAATATTTGGTTCTCATTCTTATTCTAGAATAGATGCTGAAGATATTTCCACATCGCATGGTCAGTGTTCTTCCTTGTCAGATGAGGTATCAAGTGATCTTTGACCCCGTCAAGGATGATGAGCCTAGACTTCATATACAAGTCCTCATAAATCTCCAACTCGCTAGGGTCTATTGGCTTCTTGATCTCCTTGCCAGCAAACTCCCAAAAGCTTGTTCACCAAAAAAGCCAACCTGATCCTTTCCTTCCAAGGGCTATAGTTAGACAAGCCATCCAATCTATCCTTGAACCTCAAACCAGTGTTAAAATTTTCCATGCTTTAGTCTTTCAACAACAAGGCAAAAAACTCCCTCTTGAGTTGTATGTTGTGAACACTCTGATTCAACTATCCCTTCAAAGTACCTCTGATACCATGTTGATTTTTCGATGTCACTTCAAAACTAGGTTTATGTCTAAGACACAATAAAAAAACACACTAAAATACCAAAACACTAGCACTTTACACAGTGGAAAATATACAACAACGAATCAATGTAGTACATAAGACCATTTTTCAACCAAAAACCTGTTTTATTACAATATTTAATACAACAAACATAGGGCTTCCATACCAAGGATATTGGCCCTTCTAATTAGCCCTGATACAAGAATAACTAGGGCTTGATATCAATGAATTATGACACTCAATCTACCCTGAATAAGACACACTTGACTTACTTACTGATGGAGTGCTCAACTCAGCCCTTTCAATTCATGTACCTTGAACACTTGTGGAATTTCCTTTTCCACCTCTTCTGTTGCTTATAAGTACTACTACAATTTCAGAACGCTTACATATTTAGCTGAACAATATGCCTTTGTCAATGTTCTAGTTGCTTTTAGAATGACTGAACATAGGCTCAACCAAACTAAACTCTATCAACCCTCTTGCTTCTCCAAGAATTCTGCTCTTAAGGTCTTGACCAAACATTCTTCTAGCAATGCTTTGCAACACCAAAGGTCACTACTCATAAGGTCTTCAATTCTTCACTCTTATCATTGATTTTCCAACTGAAATCACTAAACTAGGACACACAAAAACCAAACCTCACAATAATGATAATAATTACCTCTATTATTGTATGTAGATAAATAACAAGAAGCCCTCACAACGCTGGAAAACCCCTTGTATTCATAATACATAGGGCTAGAATAAATATTGTCCATAACTAGAATTCAATACAACATCAGCCTAGCAATCATCACATCAAAAACCAATCACATACCTCCTTTATTTCAATACACAACCATGAGGGAAGTCGGTCCTGAGCACATTAAAGTATGAACTTTTAATCTCTCTTTAGGGTTCCCATAACAACCTCAGGGATGCATTAGATGTGGCATAACACAACCCTTAAACCCTGCACAAACCTCCTCTTCTAGGCACTAAAATCCCTATGATGTTCATTATGGATATGCAACCCTAATCTAGGTGGATGTTAGTGGACACCTACCTATCCCACTTGGACCCCCATCACTATCTCTTTTAGTTTTTCAGTTTCCTTAATTGTAGCACAATTTATTATTTTTGGTAGTTTTTCAGGTCCTCAACTTCCAGAGCTGTTTTGAGGACCTAAACGATGTCCTTTTGGAAAAATGGTTTTGATAGTTAAAGTGACAATCACATAAAAAACTGTAGTCCTTAGAGATATCTTTCCAACGAGGTATCATACACGTCAAATAGAGATAATATGACCAAGTTACGACCTCGGGAGGCTGGCTACCCAACTAACCCCAACGGGGCCCATAAAATCTTGTTGTTACATCTCCTAGGGTTAGGGTTTTGGTTGTTTAGGGTTTTATCTTATTGTTCAATAATAAAAAGGCCCTTGAGCCTCATTGTAACTCATTTTATAGGCATGTAGCCGCCACATATCTTCTTAGGGATCAGCTAACATCACCCGAGCTAGTCTTATTTCCATTATGTTTGTAAGCATACTTCAGTATTTGAAATTAATGAAATGAAGTGTTATTTCTGCTTCATCTCTGTATTTATGGTTATATCTATAATTTGTTGCATTCCTATTTAAATCTAGATCAGTGGTATCAGAGCAATCTACTCTTTCTTTGTTTTTCTTTGCATGTCCCCAACGAGGTCGGGATATAAGGTGTTAGGGCTTGAACTGGTTGAACCTTTGTAAAAATAGCCTTGCAAATCCTGACGGCCTCCCATGGCGGATGAAAAGCAAGATGAGGGGGCAGGATATCCTATCAAAATCTTGCTCGGATTAGCCCTTGAGCGACAAAGGAACGTGATGATGGACAACTTTGCCCACATCCTTCAGTGACTACCTAGGGATGATGTGTCTACTTCTAGAAGCTACTCTGGAAGTGCCATACCCTTTAAGGTACAAGTTAACTTTGACATTCCCATATTTTAGGGTCAGATAGATGCGAATGTTGTAGAAATGGTTAAATCTGCTAGAAGGGTATTTTTATGGTCATGATTTTTCCAGTCGGGAAAATATCACTTTTGCACTTCTCAAAGCCACCCCCCACGTCAAGGACTAGTGGGAAACATACTGTGAGTAGAAGGATGAAAGTATAGCCTCACTATTTTTAGCTGCACCCACTTGGAATTCATTCCAGGATGCCATCAAGGAGTAGTACTACCATGTGAGAAGCTATGAGGATAAATACATAAAGTGGACCATGCTGCAACAGGGAAGGGACCAAGGCATGCCAAAGTCTACCAATATTTTTCATACCCTTCGTACAAAGTTGGGTATCAAGGATTCTGAGCAGCATTTGGCACTCAAATATCGCGACTTCCTACACAGGTACATCTAAGACGAGATGGAGTTCCTGGACATCTCCTCAGTTGGCATGACATACCGATACATTTGTTGGGATTATGACACAGGTTTGGCTCGATGACATAAGTGTTGTCCTTGATGGCAACTCACTCAAATAGCAGATCATAGTCCAGGCTCTCAGAATGGTAGAAAATGAGATGCCCGCAAGTTCCTTTTAAAAAATCTGCAGACATACGCAGGTTCACCGAACAAAAGGTGCGTACATATACGCAGGTGTACCGAACAAAAAGTGCATATGTAAAGTACACGCACTTTCATGTAGAGAAAAGCGTGCACACGTGTGAAATCTTATGGTTGGTCCATGGTATTTAGTCTGACATTGTTGAACCTATGGTTTTGGTCCATGGTTTTGCATCTAAAGTATTGAACCCAGGTATTGGGACCCTAGTATTGGATCCCTATGGTTTTGGACCATGGTTTGAGTAAGGCCTAGACTATAAAAAGGAAAGGAGATCATTTGGCGTGGATGTGACTGATGTGTAGAATATCTTGAGAGGAGCAAGATCTGAAATACTGGTGATCAGTTTGTGAGTGATAGCTAGACCTGAATCAAGGAGGAACCTGAACATTACAATATGGTTAAGATCTACTGATGAGTCAAGATCTCCTTGACACATGATCAGATCTATAAATCTGATAATCTGGGTCTGATTAAGAAAAAGGATAAATTATCTATACCTGAAGGTCCAACACAGTGGAAGCGCGTATACCCGCAGGTTTGACACAGCGGAGGCGTGGATATACGCGGGTTGGACACAGCGTAGGCGCGTATTCCGCAGGATCAACACAGCAGAGGTGCGGATACCTACAGGTTCGACGCAACGGAGGCGTGGATACCCGTAGGTTCTCTTTGACATATCTGCATATGTACGCAGGTTTCTATTGGTGAAGTTGTGGACTTTTCTTGAAATATGTTTTAGTTTCTTTTGTTTATTACTGTAGTGTTCCGGGTTCTGAATTGGTGTCTGGTTGCTGGTACTGTGTTCTAAGAAGTTATTGATTTAGTATTTGTACAAGGAAGTTGGTTGATTGCAGATCTATTTGATGTTTGATTTATATTCATGGATCCAGTCTGAAAATTTATGAAATGTGGTCCTTGGAAGAAAAAGAAGGTTGTAGCCTTCTGTAGGCCAGCACCTACGTACTAGTACATCAGCTAGTACAAGAGCTAAGGGGGTTGTATCTCCCTTCCAGGAGAGTCTGAAGAACGAGAGAAGGTTGTAGCCTTCTACAGGTAGAAGCATGCGTACTGGCATAAGACTGCACCAGTACATAATCATTGTAAAAAGAAGTTTCTAATTGAAAGAAGATAGAGACGAATTGCAGTAGGTGGTTTTCACCCACATTGGGTTTCCACCTTATACCATGGTGTTCTTTTGTTTGACTGTCTGCTCTACATTTCTGTTCCTGCTTACTATTATATGGTTCCGACACACAGATTAATGATCAACATCTGAAGAATAAATTAAAATTATAAGTCTGGAAGGTATACACAAGTTTCATTAGTCAGATCTGGAAATCTTTGTATAAATTGAAAGGGAATTTAATAATACTGATTCACCCCCCCTCTCAGTATTATTTTCAACAATTGGTATCAGATCCGGTCCTTTAGAAGAAGCTTGATCGCTTGAAGGAAAGATCCATCAGAATGACTAATCAAGAAAGAGAGGCATCCATCAGGCCACCAATCTTTGACGGGTGCAACTTTGCCCACTGGAAGATAGGAACCACAACATATCTACAATCACTTGGAGCAGATGTTTGGGGAATCGTGGAAGGAAGATACACATATCCATCAGCAATTCCTACAGATACAGTAGAGAGAAAGCAATATGAACTCAATGCCAAAGCTGTTACTGTCTTATTGGGAAGTTTCTCACAATCAGAATTTATGAAGGTCATGCATTTCAAATCAGCCAAAGAAATATGGGACCAAATCATTCTAAGCTACGAAGGAGATGAATAGGTAAAAGGAGCAAAGCTTCAAACTCTCAGAATCTGGTATGAAAATCTTAAGATGCATAGTAATGAAAGTATAGCTAATTACTTCCTGCGTATAGATGAGATTGTCAATTGTATGAGGAATCTGGGTGAAGAATTTAAGGAAGTTTTCTGAGTTGAAAAGGTTTTGAGATCCCTGTCTGCTAAATTTGATTCCAAAGTGTCTACCATAGAAGAAAAGGAGGATCTGCAGAAAATCACTATGACGTAGCTTCACGGAATCTTAACTGCGTATGAGATGAGAAAGGGAGGACCATCAGATATGAGTGAAGCCGCATTCGAAGTATCAACAAATGAATCAGGATACATTTCAGAAGGAGAAGATAAGGTAAATTTTGTCAAGAATCTTAAACGGGGAACTGGAAGGTTCAAAGGTAAGCTACCTTTCAAATGCTTTTCATGTGGTAGAGTTGGTCACTACGCTGCTAGATGCTCTCATAACAAAGGAAAGATGTTTGAAGAAGGTAATAGAAGCTATTATACCCATGTTAAAAGTAATGACTCATTCAATAGTGGTGAAGACATTAGAAGTCTCATGGCATATGAAAATAAGGATGTAGAAATAGAAGAAGTTACCAGATTAAAGGAACAATTGGAGTCAGTAACCAGAGTAAGGGAGCAATTGCAAGATGTAGTAAAAGATCAGAGCATAATAATTTAGAGACTTGAATCGAAGATCCTCTCTCTAAAAGAAGATCTTGAAAAATCAAAGAAGCATAATAGAGAATCTCTTGAAGAACAAGAACATGAAGTGATTGAGTTAAGGCAACAAGTGGAAGAAGGAAGAAAAGCTGAAGAAAACATAAGGAAGTAGTATCTGGAAAAGGAAGAACAACATCAGGTTGAGGTAAATATCTTAAAAAGTAAATTAGAAGAAAAGGATAAACTGTTACGATTTCAAGATAGTACTAAGATTTTGGATGACATTCTTGGTAGTCAAAGATCCCCTACTATCAAAACTGGCTTTTATGAATCTGTTGAAGGTGAATCTAGCTCACAAGGTGAGGCAAGGAACTCTAATGAGAATTCTGAAATGCTCAACAAGGAACAACCAAGGAAATAAATTCCTCAAAGAAAATCCTTTACTCCTAACTATGGAAGTGATAGACGATTATTTCCTCCATTGAATAATATTAAATGTTATGTATGTCATAATCTTGGACATGTTGTAGCCAGATGCAGAAGTAGAATGATTCAAGACCGTCACACAAGATCATCACATTCCAGGTACTTCAAAGGATATTGTTTTGCTTGCAATATGTTTGGTCACAAAGCAATTGATTGCAATAGAAGGAAAATGAAACACGTAAGATGTTATGCATGTAACAAATTTGGACATAAAGCAAGGGAATGGAGGAGCAAGATTCAAACTCCAAAGCAAGAGGATTATACATCATCACAATTCTAGATATTGAAGAAGATAGAATTAGAGACAGAAATGTGACATAACTCAGTTGGCTGACATAACAAACACATGGGAAACTGAAAGTGAAGACCTTCAGTATTCCATCTTGCATACGTTGATATAATAAAGATAAGTTGCATATACACGCGATCTAGATGCTGCAGAGTTGCGTATATAGAGCTCAGAAGAAAAAGGCAGCAAAACAGACTCAGGAAATGGTTCGGTCATGGTATATGATGGTTGGCACAGGCTCAGGGGGAGCATGTACTTCAAATAATGCATTGTTGGCATTATGGTTAGAAGTCTTTTGTAATGATGATTAATGATACATTTTACTGGTTGATCAATAGAATGGTATTGCAGGTTACAGGACTAGATGTTGATGCTCATGGTGCAGATCATATATGGTTTATGATAGTGGCTAATGACTATCATGGTTTTGAATAGATTGCTGGTCTTTGTTATAAAGATCTTGCATGTGCTCAGGGGGAGCATGGACGGATTGGTACATCTTGGCATGTACAAGGGGGGAGCTCAATCAGAAACTTCAGCATGTACTCAGGGGGAGTATGGACAGCAAAAGATATACCAAGAAAGAGAATAACTTGGTCCACCCTTTGCCCTTGATGTCAAAGGGGGAGAGTGACTTGGTGTGGTGGTTTCCATCAAGTCCAAAGGGGGAGATTGTTGGCATTATGACACAGGTTTGGCTTGATGACATAAGTGTTGTCCTTGATGGAAACTCACTCAAATAGTAGATCATAGTTCAGGCTCTCAGAATGGTAGAAAATGAGATGCCCACAGGTTCCTTTTCACAAATCCGCAGACATACGCAGGTTCACCGAAAAAAGGTGCGTACATATACACAGGTGTACCAAAAAAAAGTGCGTACGTAAAGTACACATACTTTCATCCAGAGAAAAACGCGCACATGTGGGAAATCTTATGGTTGGTCCATGGTATTTAGTCCAACATTGTTGAACCTATGGTTTTGGTCTGTGGTTTTGATCTAAAGTATTGAACCCAGGTATTGGGACCCTAGTATTGGATCCCTATGGTTTTGGACCATGGTTTGAGTAAGGCCTAGACTATAAAAAGGAAAGGAGATCATTTGGCGTGGATGTGGCTGATGTGTTGAATATCTTGAGAGGAGCAAGATCTGAAATACTGGTGATCGGTTGGTGAGTGATAGATGGACCTAAATCAAGGAGGAACCTGAACATCACAAGATGGTTAAGATCTACTGATGGGTCGAGATCTCCTTGACGCATGATCAGATCTATAAATCTGATAATCTGGGACTGATTAAGAAAAAGAATAAATTATCTATACCCGTAGGTCCAACACAGTGGAAGCGCGTATACCCGCAGGTTTGACACAGCGGAGGCGTGGATATACGCGGGTTGGACACAGCGTAGGTGTGTATTCTGCAGGATCGACACAGCAGAGGTGCGGATACCTGCAGATTCGACACAATGGAGGCGCAGATACCCGTAGGTTCACTTTGACATATCTGCGTATGTACGCAGGTTTCTATTGGTGAAGTTGCAGACTTTTCTTGAAATATGTTTTAGCTGCTTTTGTTTATTACTGTAGTGTTTCGGGTTCTGAATTGGTGTCTGGTTGTTGGTACTGTGTTCTAAGAAGTTATTGATTTAGTATTTGTACAAGGAAGTTGGTTTATTGCAGATCTATTTGATGTTTGATTGATATTCATGGATCTAGTCTGAAAATTTATGAAATGTGGTCCCTGGAAGAAAAATAAGGTTGTAGCCTTCTACATGTAGAAGCCTGCGTACTGGCATAAGACTGCACTAGTACATAATCATTGTAAAAAGAAGTTTCTAATTGAAAGAAGATAGAGACGAATTGCAGCAGGTGGTTTTCACCCACATTGGGTTTCCACCTTATATCATGGTTTTCTTTTGTGTGAATGTCTGCTCTACGTTTCTATTCCCACTTACTATTATATGGTTCTAACACACAGATTAATGATCAACATCTAAAGGATAAATTAAAATTATAATTCTGGAAGGTATACGCAGATTTCATTAGTTAGATCTGGAAATATTTGTATAAATTGAAAAGGAATTTAATAATACTAATTCACCCCCCCTCTCAGTATTATTTTCAACAACTTTGTCAAGATCGAGCGAAAGTTTAAACAAAGGAAGCGAGACTTTGGATCTACGAATCTGAAGCAAGGGAAAGTTGGCCCCAAACCGCAGAACCAAGGAAAAAGCTAAGACAACTTGACTCAAGAAAACCCATTGAAGCCGTAAGAAAAGAACACCACCATGAAGTCAAAGAAGGACACAAGAAAGTGGTGTGAGTTCCATAAGAGCTCCACTCACAACACAAGTGAGTGTCGGGCCAAGTAGTCATTGGTGGCCGAGTTGAAGGCTTCAAAATCTGATGCATGTTCAGACCCTCAGTGAGAACCCGACAAGAGGAATGACAAAGGGAAGCATATTATTGATGCAGAGCCTAGTGCCATTGTTGCCACCACCAAGATCCAAAATAATGAGCCCGAAGATCCAGAGGAGGGGGAGCGTTTCTTCCACTCAAAAATGTGGGTGAAGGGTTTGCCATTGCAATTCATTGTCGATAGTGGGAGCCAAAATAACCTCATTTTAGTAGAGGTCGTGAAGAGGTTGGGTCTAATGAATACACCACACCTGCAGTCATACAGTATCGGGTGGATTCACCAAGGACTAGATCTCCGCGTCATCTAGCAGTGTTGCCTTCCCTACTGCATCAAGCCCTTCATAGATGAGGTATTGTGTGATGTTGCTCCTCTTAACGTTTTTGATGTATTATTAGGATAGCCATACTTATGGAAGCAACATGCTGTATATGAGTCCCAACCTCAATCTATTATTATTTCTTTGGGCAATATAGTATACAGGATACCAGAGGTAGCCCCACCTACCGCCACCTCTTTGATCTTTACTAAGAAATGAAGTAAGATTTGTTGACACCTAATCATTAGGATTGGGTGAAGATAATGTAAATAAATAATAAGTAATATGAACAGTCATCAGGAGATGAAGTGAACGGTATCTCCCTCATGTATATAATAAAGACCAACCTAAAGGAATAGGTTATACGAATCAATTTTGCTTTGAGGAGTCACTGCCTGGCTTGACATGGTATCAAAGCCAGCTGCAAAAATATTTGTAACTCCCTTCTGCCAACTGCGCTCTCTGTCCACTACCCTTGTGCGCTTTGTCTGACATAAGTGATTCTGACCCATTTTGCACCCACTGCATAATTATATTGCTGCATAATTATTCTGCGCCCACTGCATAATTGTATTCTGAGTGGACTGAAGGCCATCTCTGCCATGTGTCAGGATGGATTGCTGAACCGTTGCTCATTCCACGTTGTTGCGTTGAGAGCACTACTGCATTGAGTGCATGAATTGTCTCCATGACCAAGTTTACTGCGTGAAAGCTGCTGGAGTGTGAATCAAAGCTTCTGGTGCATGAATCAAAGCCTCTAGTGCATGAATCAAAGATCTACAAGGGTATGTTGCATTCGCTTCTATTTAGGGAGCCCGATGAGAACATTGCCATTGTGTTTTCAACAATCAATTCGTAATAATTGATTTCGATATTCATCTGTGTTAAAATTTTGAAGAGCTTCATATAATGTTACATATTCCAGTTAATTTCTATGTGGTCTATGGATATTAGAGGCATCTAAAGTAATGACATTATTTTATGTATATATTACTGATAAGTTTTAGTCTCAAAATCTGAATCAGTTTGAGCTATAGCTTGCTCCTTCAGATGGTTTGATTGTTTATGTTTCACTCCAAACACATCAAGGAAGGCAGTATAGTGACTATCACGGGTGTTGTTTAGCGGCATGAGAGTGTTTTGATGAATGGGTATCCACTGATTGTCAATTGAGCAAATTCCTCTTGCCGGGAAATGTTGAAGGATTGATTAGTGCATGTAATGAGACCAAAACGTTTGATGGAATACTGCTTTGATAATGGAGTGCTAGGAAACGTTGTAGTGTTCATTAATACATTGGTTTTTTTTTCCTTTGTAATTTTAAATTTTTTTTGAAGGGCTGCATTGGGTGATCAATGTAGAAACCAATATATATTTTGAATAGTGCGATATATATCTCTTGGGTATTGACATTTGCTGTCAATTTGAGTTTGTTGTCTAGTCATATCAGAACTATATTTTTTTCCCATTAAGAGTAAAAGTTTTGCAGCAGAAGTTTTTTTTTTTATAGTATGCATTCAATCATATCCATCTGGGAATAGTTCTCACTCATAAAGAGAACTATCTTGAGTGGTCCTGGATGATAAAACACATGCTCATTTTCAATGAGTTGTGGAAAGGAGTGTGTGTTGGAGACAGAGACAAAGAACTAGAATAGCCTACCTCAGACAAAGAGCTCGTCATTTGGGAAAACAAGAACAACAAAGCTTGTGCATTAATATCAGCATCTGTAAATGAAGAGGTGAGTCGCCATATTTCGCCATTTTCAACTACTTTTGAAGCCTTACAAAAGTTGAAAGAACTCTATGACTCACATTTTTCACTTGAAGTTGTTCAACTCATGATTAAACTCTTCACTCTTGAACTGCAAAATAATGATCCTCTTGCTCTTGCATCTGAATTAAAGTCTATAATGCATGATATCAAATCCACTAAGGTTGAATTGGATATTCCTCTTATCGCTTTTCTCAAGGCACTTTATCCTACTTACTCCAATTATCTTGAGTGATTGCAAGCAAATGGAAATCTCAAAGATATCACCTTTGACTCTCTTGTGAAAAAGTTTGCTGAAAGAGAGAAAGCTTTTGGAAAGAAGATAGCCCCTGAATCTTCTGAAGAGGCTATGTTCCTTGCTCATAAAGAAAATAATCCTGCTCAAGATTATTCCAAAGGAAGAGGTGGTCAAAGAGGAAGAGGAAGATATTTCAAAGGCGGGGGGGGCAGACACTCTCAAGGAGAAAAGGCAGATTTGCACTACATACGCTACAAAAGAAATGGATCACATGATGCCTCTACATGCAAGTTACCATGGGACAAAATTGAGCATCAAAGAAACCAACAGAAAGGTAAAACTGATGATACAGACAAAGGTAAAGCACCTGAATCTTCTCACTATGTTGTGGCACAATGTAATATTGGAGTAAATGAAGATTTATTTAATGTTTCACTTGCTTCTTGGAAAAATGATTGGTTGCTTGATTCAGGAGCAACCTGCAACATGACTCATAGAAAAGGTTTTTTTGAAGAATTTATTGACAATGTTGATGGAGCAATATACTTTGCAGACCAATCAAAAATCAAGCCATCAAGGCTTGGCACAATCAGGCTTAAACTGCCTGATCTTCCAGACTTTCTTCTACATCATGTTCTATATCTCCCACAACTCAAGAGAAACTTGTTGTCCTTGGTCCACATCTGCCAGCAAGGTCACTCCATTCATATGTTTTATGGCAAGCTTGAGGTAAGAAAAGCATCTGATCACTCACTTGTCATGAGGGGAATAGAAGAAGAAAGGCTTCTCAAGCTGCAAGGAACCTCTGCTCGTGCACAAAATTTCTCATACAATTATCATTATGAAGAAGGTACACTTCCATCAAGTTTATTATGGCATGCTAGATTTGGACATTTGAACTATGACAGCCTCCGCTTGTTGAAGAAAAATGGTGTTGCTGGATTGCCTACCATTCCTAAGAAACTTAAGCAATGTGATGCTTGCATCATAGGAAAGCATAGCAAACAGTGTTTTCATGATTCACATTCAAGAGCGCATAGAAAAATTGAACTCATTCATTCAGATTTATGTGGTCCAATGCCTGTTCCTTCTGCAAATGGAAACATTTATATAATGACATTTATTAATGACTACACCAGAATGTGTTGGGTTTATTTATTGAAGAACAAATCTGATGATTTTCAAACATTCAAGAACTTTCATAAATGGATTGAAAATGATGCACAATCTCATATTGGGTTTATTTGCACTGATAGTGGAAAATAATACACATCAAATGAATTTGAAAACTATCTTCGCCAACATGGGATCAGACATCAAACAACTGTGCCTTATAATCCCCAACAGAATGGTGTAGCTGAAAGAATGAATAGGACAATCTTAAATATGATACGATCCATGCTCTTCTTCAAAAATGTAAAGATAATGTTTTGGGTTGATGATGTTCTATGTGATGCATATATAAAGAATAGATGTCCATCTAATGCTATTAGAAACAAGACTCCATATGAAATGTGGTATGGACATGTTCCATCGGTGAAGCATCTTAGGGTCTTTGGTTCCACCTATTATGCCTTGATACCAAAGGTACATAGAAACAAACTTGGTGCTATAAGTCGTAAATGTATCTTCCTGGGGTATTCAAACACCTCCAAATCATATCATCTCTATGATGAAGTAAATAAAAAGTTTGTTGTATCTAGAGATGTAATTTTTCTTAAACCATCCAAAACTAACACTGTAGTTGAGTAGCAACTTGATCGCTTGGATATATTCACAAAAGCAAAATCATTTCAAGAATTTGATAATCAGATTCCACATTTTGAAGGGGGGATTCCTACACTAAATCAACATGTGGAATCTTCTTCTGAAGAACACTCTCCCTTGCATGAAACTCCAACAACGGATGATGCTTTAAGTGATGTGATTGACAGAATTGGGAGACTCAACCTTGATTCAGTCCCAACTCAATCAGCAGAGCAGCCTGGACCATCTGAGAAAGGTCCCCCAAAGTGGTTGACAAAGACACTTGAAAGTGTTCATCCTAATGAGGTTGGAAAGACATGAATTAGAAATTCAAACCGGCAAAATGGAGGTGATGTAGATGAATCTAATTCACCTGTTGATATGGATGTTTCCTATGATTGTGAATTGAACTTGTCTACAGATTTTGAACCAACTTCCTTCAAAGAAGTTGCTTCTCATGGCGAATGGAAAGAAGCGATGCAAAAGGAGTATGATGCCCTCATAAAGAATCGCACTTGGAAGCCGTTTGATCCTCCATTAGGAACCAAACCAATTGGCTGCAAGTGGGTCTACAAGAACAAGTATAAAGCTGATGGATCACTTGACAAGCACAAAGCTAGGCTTGTGGCAAAATGTTTTGCACAGAAGGAAGGGGTCGATTATGAGGAGACTTTTTCCCACACAACAAAATGGGCTACCATCCAGACACTCTTTTCCCTAGCAGCTCAAAATGGTTGGAAAGTCCATCAAATGGATGTAAAAACGACCTTCTTGAATGGAGATCTAAAAGAGAATGTTTTTATGTCCCAGCCTGAAGGATTTACTATGAAAGGACATGAACATAAAGTATGCAAACTTGTGAAGTCCTTGTATGGCCTCAAACAAGCACCGCGTGCCTGGTATGAAAAACTAACTGAGCATCTTCTGAAACTCAATTTCAAACATTATGATCTTGATGATGCAACTTTATTTGTCAAGAAAGTTGGCAAAACAGTTGTATATCTTGAGGTATATGTAGATGACATTTTGATGACAGGGAACAATGAAAGCTACATTGCATCCATAAAGAAGGAATTGGGGAAACGTTTTGAAATGACTGATTTGGGCTATGTTCATTACTATCTTGGTATTAAAGTAACCCAACATGCAAAGTCCATATTTATTTCTCAAAAGAAATACATTGGAGATCTATTGAACAGGTTTGGCATGATAGAATGCAATCCTCTTACTACTCCAATGGAACAAAACTTAAAGCTCACATCTATTGAAGGAAAAGAATTTGAGGATGCAACAAAGTATAGAAAGCTTGTAGGAAGTCTCAACTACCTAACTACTACTGACCAGACATTTCGTTTGTTGTTGGAATCCTCTCCAGGTTTATGCAAAATCCTTTTGAGGGACATTGGTCTGTTGCAAAATTAGTTCTAAGGTACTTGAAGGGAACTCAAGACATTGGAATCAAGTATACATAGGTGGACAACTTCAGCTTGATTGGATACTCTAATTCAGACTTCGATGGAGACAAAGAAACTGGGGTATCTACTTCAGGATATGCTGTGAGTCTTGGATCAGGAGTTGTCTCCTGGAGATCATGCAAACAATCAGTTCCAGTAGATTCCACAACAGAAGAAGAATACGTGGCAGCAATTGAAGCAACAAAATAAATTGTGTGGCTCAGGAAGATTCTTGAAGATTTGCAGGTAAAACAAGTACAATGAACTCCACCCATGATTGACAATACCTCTGTAATAAAGTTGGCCAAGAACTCAAAGTTCCATGATCGAACGAAGCACATCAATACCAAATATCATTTGATTTGACACCATGTTGAGGCCAAAACAATCCATCTCTGTCATTGTTCCACTAATGAGCAAATTGTTGACATCTTCACCAAAGCACTTGGAAGAGAAAAGCTTGAACGATTCAGAATGATGCTTGGACTCACCAACATCCCTTTAGATTAAGGGGGGGAATGTTGACACCTAATCATCAGGATTGGGTGAATATAATGTAAATAAATAATAAGTAATATGAACAGTAATCGGGAGATGAAGTGAACAGTCTCTCCATCATGTATATAATAAAGACCAACCTAAAGGAATAGGATATACAAATCAATTTTGCTTTGAGGAGTTACTACCTGGCTTGACAAGATCATCTCCTAGACTAGGAACTTTATTTTATTTTTGGTTCACTCTCAAAGTAAGGGGAAGATCATAGCCACATCCATGGCCCCTAGGAAGGGTTCCTCTACGTAGCAAAAGCAGGTGGATACAATCATGAAAGAATACAGGGACATCTTCTCCTCACCCATAGGGGTATCGTTGCACTATCAGGTCAAACATTCATTCGATTTGACTCTCGGAGCACCTCTACCCAACGGGACGACATATCGCCGCTCCATTGTGGAAAATTCCAAGTACAAGTAGCGACATGATCAACATGGGTTGCCACACAAGTTTCAGGTGGGCAACAAAGTCTATTTTCATTTGCAAAAACAATGCCTTAAAAGAGCCATTAGAAGCTCAGACCACTTTGGTATGGTCCTTATGCCATTACCAAGGTTGTGGGAAAAAATGATTTGGAGCACAACATTCCCCCCTTCCTTGGCTTGCACCAAGTGTTCAATGTGGACCGCCCTTGACCATGCTTCCCACCATTATTGGACACATCAAAGATTGCAGAACATCTCACCACATACCAACTTTAGCAGAAGTTTCCCCATCTCATGGAGGCACTCAATGCAATGGGGATAATTGCTTCCTAATGGGGGAGGAATAATCCAGGTGGATGTTGGTGGCTACCCGCCTATCCCACTTGGACCCCCACCACTGTCTCTTTAAATTATTCAGTTTCCTTAATTGTAGCACAATTTACAATTTTTAGTTATTTTTTGGGTCCTAAACTTCTGAAGCCATTTTGAGGCCCTAAACGATGTTTTTTTTGGAAAAAGGATCCTTGTGAATGCCAAGGCAATCACATTAGTAATTGTAGTCCTCGGAGAGATCTTTCCAAAGAGGTATCATACACGTCAAATGAAGATAATATGACCAATTTACGACCCTGGGAAGTTGGCTACCCAACTAAACCCAACGGGGCCCATAAACTCTTGGTGTTACATCTCCAAGGGTTAGGATTTTGGTTGTTTAGGGTTTTCTCTTATTGTTCAATAATAAAAAGGCCCTTGAGCCTCATTGTAACTTATTTCAAAGGCATGTAACTTCCACACATCTTCTCAGAGATCAGCTACCATCGTTCGAGCTAGTCTTATTTCCATTTTGTTTGTAAGCATACTTCAGTATTTGATATGAAATGAAGTGTTCTTTTTGTTGCATCTCTGTATTTATGGTTATATCTATAGTTTTTTGCATTCTAGTTTAAATTAGGATTAGACCCTTACTCCTGCAACATACCATGCCTCACAACCCTCCTAAACATGCATTACAAGGGTCTCGGTGTAACAACCTTGGTAAAAAGTCGATGTAATAAAGTTAATAAAGGAAAAATAATAACCAAGGTCATGGGACACATATTCCAAGATGAATGTTTGGAAAAAAACATAGTGATGGGGATCACTTGTGATTAATTAATGTGTATGGGAATTGGCAAAGGAAATGACAAAGGCTTTGGAAAGGCATGAGGAATTTATTGGCATTTTATTTATGAAAATAATGGAAACTAGGAGAAAAGGGAGGTGAAAGGTCATAGGTTGCATGTGAGGAGTAAAATGAAGGAAAAATAATGGAAAAGTAAGAAAATAAAATCCCCATTAATAAAAAGGTTTTTGAGGATCATTTTATATCTTTTATTAGTATTATATTTTTTCTAGTTCAGTTTTGGAGCTCTCATTTTCTACTCTCTCTCTCTCTCATACTCTTGGACACTTAGATTTTTCTTGGAGCACTCTTGGAGGAGTAATGCATACTTGGGATTTGGATAAAGAAGGTAAAGGAAAAGAGGGGAAGCACAAGATTACATCGGGATCAACAACTACAACGATTTTTTCTTGCAGGTACCGAGTTGCATGTATGATTTCCTTGCTAGTTTTGGTAGGCATGGCACATGCATGTGGTTTCTTGGTTATGATTTTCCATTGACGTGGAGGATTTCCTGGATTGAGAGTGGTTTTTCTTAGCCTTTCCATTTCCTGGATAGCCATGGTGTTGTGGGGTTCGTTCCTTTTTTTTTCTGGTTGGTTCTCATGTTCCTTATGGCTGTGGGTTGAGTTACTAGTTCCTCGAGCCTTGGTTGGACAAATGCTCTGGAAGGACGATAACAGCTTGGGTTGAGTTACTAGTCCTAGAAATCTTGGTTTGACAAATGATCTAGAGCCCTTGGTAAGTTAAGTTACTAGTCCTCAAAGCCCTATTTGGAAAAATACTCTAGAGCCCAGTAGAAGTTGTGGGTTGAGTTACTATTCCTGGAATCCTTGGTTGGAACAAACGATCTGGAGTCCTAGAAAACTTGGGTAGAGGCCAATCTAGTGATGGTTAATGATGTTTGGTCATGAGGTGGAATCACTGGTTGAGGGTTTAGGTGCTTTGGCCTCTTGAAGCCCTAGTTTGGTTTTGTTTGATTTGTTTCATAAGATCCCACATTCATGCTTGGAATATGGCGCGGAGGTGATTTAATGAAAGAGAGATTTGGTTCAACCCAATCTATGGTCAGGTGGTATGTGGAAGTCCTTGACTTGGTTGGATTTTCATATGTTAATAAGATATCCTTTTCCTTTTGTATTTTATGAGTAAATGTGCTTGCCATTATGTGGCTTTAATGGTTTTTCCTCATTAATATATCTTTGGTTATTTTCTGGTTATAAGCATGTTTTATGATAGTTATGATATATGGCTCTCATCATGTTTTGGTTAGTATATGAAATTTTAATGAATGAATGACCTAATAGATAAAAATGCAACTACTCTGAGGAGGTATCAATCCTATTTGACGAATCTCATATAAGTATTAGGTCCTTATCTTCATATCCGTTGTCATGCTCTGTAGATTTCATGTTTATGATATGTTTAAAGAAATTCCTATCATGGATAGTAGGGGTCACATCAAGTACTTGTTAAAATGTTTGCATTAGTAACCTTATTTCAATGTTATTTATCATTTCTAGAAGTTTCATGAAGTTCTGGGCAGTGGCCTGAGTCCTAGCCCTGAAAATGTGGCACAAAATTCGAGTTCACGGGCACTGAACTTCCTGAAAAAGACCACAATCGCATGGATTCCTTGCTATGAGAGTGACTAGAGGGTCCCAGTTGCATGCATTCCTTGTCATGAGGGTGATTGAGGATACAGGTTAGTGAAAAAAAAAGTTCTCTCAGGGGTTGGACACCTGAAGGGGTTGGTTAACTCCTGAAGGTTTTGTATCTTCTTAGGAAGGTCAGATTGGTCTTGTCATGTAAATTCCATTTCCTTAACTATACAATGGGATTTATATAATATCATAGTAACTCTGCATCACATCATTACCCTGGTGGACTAGTTAGCTTGGGTAAATATGGGAGGAGGGTGTTACAGAGTGGTATTAGAGCATGGTTTTGTTCTCCTTGAGTGATGTTTGGTTTACGTTCTCCTTGGATGAATGTGTTGTCATATGTACATGTTAGTTGCATATGCGTCCTTATTCTTGTGGCCCATGTGCTTGTTGTGTATGCATGGTAGTGGTCATGGTTTCCATTGTGATGTCATGTAAAAGTTGATGGTGTTGTTGTCAGAATGTGTTCGTCATGAATGCATGTTAGTGTTTGTATGTATTGTGTATGCATACATGTTTTACATATGTTGTTATGCATCAATTGTGTCTGGTTGGTTTTGTAGCTTTGGCATCATGCATGGTAACTAGATGATGATTGAGATAATGTCTATATATCGTGATGATTATGATTATACATGTATTGTGTTAATCTGGTTGATCTTCCAAACGAGATATCCTCACCTGAACTAAATTGAGGTACGTTGGTTTGTTTATGATTTGGTTTAGCTAACATGATATACCTTGCAGGAATAGAAGAACAAAGATGACTAGCAAGATCGTAGACTACAATTCACTATATTGTCTCTATATATCAAATGAGCAGCATCGTGATGAGTACTCCCCTCACATAGCAGACACTATGAGAAGTTTGAAGGCATAAATAAGGAGGTGAAAAGAAGATAATGACTGAATCATTCAATCACAAGAGAGACTTTCGAGGGCATGGGGGAAAGAAGCATAAGTCAATGTGGTGATTCTACGGAGCTTGTCATACTTGTAGAGACAAGGATTGCTTAGAATTAGCCATGGGAAGGAAATTAGGACTAATGGAGCATGTGGTAGCAAGTCACATGGTGGTCATAGGTTGGATAGAGATGGCACAATTAGAGATGTAAGGTTCTTGGATACACCTGATAGGCGAGGCAATTGACATGGGATTTACTCTAGTTCTAGTTCACACGGGTATCATGATCATCATCACTATCATCCTTATAGGAGGAGTTCTACATTTGATGGGTAAATGAAGAAGTCATAGGATGATGAAACATTGTTTCTTGGGATGAATAAGTTCTTTGGGTTGCATGATTACTCAGTGAACATGAAGGCTAAAATAGCTACATTTAGTTTTAAAGGTAAAGCCAATATTTGGTGGGAAGATGTAAAGAATGTCAGAGGTATTCATGAAGAGGAGATGACTTGGAGTGAGTTTGAGAAACTATTTAGGAAGAAGTATCTATCAAATAGATACTATGATGACAGGGCAAAGGAATTCTATGAGCTAAAGATGGGATCTATGACCAATGAGGAGTACACTAGCATATTTTTGGAGTTATTGAGACATGTGCCTTACCTCAAGGAGGAGAAGGCAAATATTTAGAGATTCATTAGTGGGTTGTTGGAAGCATTCAAGGACATGATTGATTTTTATGAGCCTATTTCATTGGAGGAAGCCATCAGGAAGATAAAACATTGTTACGAGCAATCAAAACATAGATATGAGACTAAGCAGGACTGGAAAGATAATGATAAGAATAAAGGGAAATGGGATAAGAAGCGAACATGCCCTCAAGGCACAGGTAGAAAAGAGAATGTAGCACAACCTAATAAGTTCAATGCATTTGATATAGGATAGGGATTTTGGTATGCAGAGTAGAACAAGGGTGATGGTAGGAAGCCCTTGTAGTGTTGGACCTGTGGAGGAGAGCATCACATAAGGGTTTGTCCACAACATCAGGGTGGTAGACCGCAAATCTATAATGCTTAGGAGGCACAGACATTGGGGGATTTTGGACAAAGTATTCCTCAAATTTATGCAGCGTTGGATAACAATAAGGAAAATCAAAAATCATCTATCATAGAGATGGATGGTAATCTTTTTGATCAAGTTTTTTCTATTTTTATTGACCTTGGATCTAATTATAGTTACGTTAATCCTAACTTGGTGGATAAGTGTGGTTTGAATAAAGAAGTGCATGTAGAATCTTGGTTAGTGCAATTGGCTATAGGTACAAAGAAGAGAGTTCATAATTGATTAAGAGCTTGTGCATTTGAGTTGAATGGTATGCCTACCTCATCACATTTGAATGTAGTCCCATTGGGACCACAAAGTATGCTTTTGGGTATGGACTAGTTGTATCTTCATATGTCCAAAGTGGATTGTTATGACAAGGCCATTGAGTGCGTAGATGACAATGGAGAACAAAAAATCTTGCAAGGTAAGAATAAGGAAACTTCATTTAGAATTATGACAACTATGGAGACAAAGCGCAGTAATAGGAAAGGTTGTGTGTTATTTCCAATACGTATTTCTAGTGACAAAGATAAGGAAGTTGAGGATGCAAATGTCTTGAGGAGGTATTTAGTTTTACAACAGTTTCAATATGTGTTCTCGGTAGGTATTTTAGAGTTTCCACCGCACAGGGAAGTGGAATTTTCTATTTAGTTGGTACTAGGGGTAGCACCAACATCAAAGACACCATACATGATTATCACACTAGAGTTTGTAGAATTGGAGTTGCAGTTGAAGGAAATTCCTGACAAGGGATACATCAAACCAAGTGTATCTCCTTGAGGTGCATCGATGTTTTTTGTCAAGAAGAAGGATGGTACTCCCATGTTATGCATTGATTACAGGCAATTGAACAAAGTGACCATCAAGTACAAGTATCCGTTGTCAAGGATTGATGACTTGTTTGATCAGTTGAAGGGAGAAATAGTGTTCTCGAAGATTTATGTGAGATTAGGATACCATCAGGTATGCATTAAATAAGAGGACATCTACAAGACTACTTTCCAAAACAGGTATGGGCATTATGTGTTTTTTGTAGTTCCATTTGGTTTAACTAATTCTTGAGCTACTTTTATGTGCTTGATGAATAGTGTATTGCATCCTTATCTGGACAAGTTTGTTATTGTACTCATTGTTGATATATTGGTATATTCAAAGAATGAGGAAGACCATGCCAAACTTTTAGTAGTAGTATTCATATTGCTGAGTGAGCATCAGTTTTATGCTAAGATTAGTAAATGCAGTTTCTTTCAGATAGAGGTACACTGCTTGGGGCATGTGGTTTCGAAGGAAGGCATGGCAGTGGATATGGAAAAGATAAAGGCTATGATAAAGGCTATCATGGAGTGGGCAGCTCCTAGGAATGTGGATGAGGTAAGATCATTCATGGGGTTACCATGTTATTATAGGAGGTTCATCAGGAACTTCTCACAAATTGCTTATCCTATTACATTGTTGCAAATGAAAGGTAAGAAGTTTGAATGTACAAAGTAATGTGCAACCATTTTTGAGAAGTTGAAGCAACATTTGACAAATGATTTAGTTCTAAATATTGCGGATCCGCACAAAGAGTTTGTGGTATGTAAAAATTCTTGCAAGACAAGGCTTGGTGAGTCCTTATTCGGGAATGTGATGTGGTATAATATTAATCAAGGAAACTGAATTATCATGGGAAAAATTATCCGACACATGATCTTGAGTTGACAGCGATCATCCATGCATTGAAGATGTGGAGACACTATCTTCTTGGAAGGAGGTTTGTATTGATGAGTGATCATAGTGGATTGAGGACTATATTTGACCAACTGAATCTAAATTCTAGGAAATCTAGATGGTTGGCCATGATCAATGAGTTATATTTTGAGATCAAGTACATTGAAGGTAAAGAGAATAGGGTTGCAAATTATCTTAGCAGGAGATTACAGGTAAATCACATAGCAGCTATGAGTTCATACGGACAGATCTATAGGACCATATCTTGTAGATAAGACAAGAGGATGACATGTATATGGAACTTATGCACAAGTTACAACAGGTTATAGGTGTTCAAGATGTGGACTATCGTTCACAATAGACGACTTGGTCAGATTTAGGGACATGATATATGTGCCAGGAAACAGTGAGCCAAGAAGCTTATATTGAGATAATTTCATGCTAAGTCGTATTCAAGTCACCTAGGATATCAGAAGACATTGACACCGGTGAAGAAGTTCTACTATTGATCAAACTTGAAGAAAGAAGTGGCAGAATTTGTGGCTAGGTGCTTGGATTTTCAATAGGTAAAAGCAAAGTGTAAGCATCCAGGTGATCTACTACAACCGATTTTGATTCTAGAGTAGAAATGGGAGGTCATTTCCATGGACTTAATTACAATTTTCTCGAGGACATCTAGACAACATGGTTTTTTTATGGTTGTGTTTGAAAGGTTGAAAAAGGTAGCGCACTTCATTCCAATGAAGTTTACATGTCCAGCTAATGATGTAGCACAGGTCTTCATCAAATATGTAGTGAGGATGCAATGTGTTCCGAAGAAGATTATGTCAAACAAGGATTGACAAGTTCACTTCTAGATTATAGAAAGAGTTATTTGTCGGTTTGGGTACAGATATGGCCTTCAGACAACTTATCATCTACAGATAGATGGACAAATAAAGAGGGTCAACAAGATATTGAATGACATGTCGAGGATGTATGTGATGTATCAACAATCAAAGTGGGAAGAGTATATTCCACTGGTTGAGTTTTCTTACAACAACGGGTACGGGGAATATTTGAGGATGAGTCTATTTGAGGCACTCTATGGATGGAGTTGTAATGCTCTCATTAATTGGAATGATCTAGTTAAAAGGGTGTTGATAGGACCAGACATGTTGGCAGAGATGGAACAATAAATGTAGGTAATCAAGAAGAATTTGAAGGTAATACATGACAAACAAAAAATTTATGTAGATCAGAAAAGGATGTTTAAGGAGTTTCACTTATGGAACAGGTGTACTTTCACATCAAGCCCAAGAAGATCTTCTTAAGGATTGGATCATGTGCCAATATGGCACCTCAATATTGTGGACCTTTCATGATTCTTGAGAGGATTGGATCATTAGCTTATAGACTTGCGCTACCTCTGGCAATGAAAGTCCATGATGTTTTCCATGTGTCATTTCTTACAAAGTATGTTAAAGATGTTGATCATGTGATTGAATGGT
Source organism: Pinus tabuliformis (assembly GCA_031772625.1). NCBI lineage: Eukaryota > Viridiplantae > Streptophyta > Pinopsida > Pinales > Pinaceae > Pinus > Pinus tabuliformis. Next base: position 272,322,341 of record CM062809.1, on the reverse strand, counting down.
TTGTTTTATAGGTGGATCTAGAAGGATAATTTCAGCCAAAACCTCAGTGCATTTTGTAGAGAAACATGCTCATGCTCCAAAACCAAGAAATCGAGTAGGTTAAGGTGTAGCGGAAGGACTTTGGGCCCAATGAAGCTACATGGGAGATGATTGGTCAGATGTGGGCTATGTATCCTTCTCTATTCGCTAGTTGAGAGAATGTTTTTGGCATATATTTTGGTGTGATGTTTTGGTATATGTATATATGCATATGGATGTAAATACTACCATGAGCTATGTTATAAAGCTCCAATAAGTGGTATGGGTGTCATGTTGTTATGGTTGTAATGTTGTTATGTTTCTCAGGTTGGTTATATTCTCAATGGGATGATCATTGTAAATACTACATCGAGCTAAGTTATAAAGCTCCATGGGAAACATGTTTTGATTTTCAGTAGTCTTGTTGGTTGTAGGTGTCATTGAACATTGAGCATGATGTTCCCCCAAGGGGGAGGGTTTTGTAATAGCCCCTGTAAAAAATCCATGTAATAAAGTTAATAAATGAAAAATAATAACCAAGGTCATGGGACACATGTTCCAAGTTAAATTTTGGGAAAAAACATAGTGATGAGTATCACTTGTGATTAATTAATGGCTATGGAAATTGTCAAAGGAAATGGAAAAGGATTTGGAAAGGCATGAGGCATTTATTGGCATTTTATTTATAAAAATAATGGAAAATAGGAGAAAAGGGAGGTGAAAGGTCACAATTTGCATGTGAGGAGGAAAATGAAGGAAAAATATGTAAAATGAAGAAAATAAAGGCCTCATTAATAAAAAATGCTTCTAAGGATTAGTTTGCTGCTTTTGTGAGGGTTAGTTTTTTGTCAGTTCAGTTTTGGAGCTTTCATTTTCTACTCTCTTTCCTACTCTTGGGCACTTAGAGTTTTCTTAGAGGAGTGTGGAATACTTTGGATTTGGAGCAAGCAGGAAAAGGAAGAGCAAGAACGCGCAAGAGGACATCAAGATCAACAACTACAATGGGTTTTTCTTGTAGGTACCAAGTTGCACGTATGATTTCCTTGCTATTTTTGGCATGCATGGCACATGCATGTGGTTTCTTGGTTATGATTTTTCATTAGCATGGAGGATTTCCTGGATTGATAGTGGTTTTTCCTAGCCTTTCCATTTCCTGTATAGCCATGGTGTTGTGGGTTTCTTTCCTTTTGTTTTCTAGTTGGTTCTCATGTTCGTTATGGTTGTGGGTTGAATTACTAGTTCTTGGAGCCTTGATTAGAAAAATGCTCTAGAAGCCCTATAACAACTTGCGTTGGGTTACTATTCCTAGAAACCTTGGTTGGACAAGCACTCTGGAGTCTTTAGTGGGTTGATTTATTAGTCCTGGAAGCCTTGGTTGGAACAAACAGTCTAGGGCCTTGTATAGCTTGGGTAGAGACAAATATGGTGATGGTTAGTGATGTATGACTGTGAGGTGGAATCATTGGTTTAGGGTTTAGGTGGTTTGGCCTTTGGAAGCCTTGGTTTGGTTTTGTTTTATTTGTTTCATGAGATACCACATTCATGCTTGGAATATGGTGGGGGGGTGATTGCCTAAAAGAGAGTTTTGGTTCAGCCCAATCTATGGTCGGGTGGTACGTGGAAGTCCTTGACTTGGTTGGATTTTCATATGTTAATAATAGCTCATTTTCCTTTGGTATTTTATGAGTAAATGTGCTTTCCATTATGTGGCTTTAATGGTTGTTTCCTCATTATTATATCTTTGGTTATTTGCTAGTTATAAGCATGTTTTATGAAAATTATGATGTATGGATATCATCATGTTTTGGTTAGTATATGAAATATTAATGAATGAAGGAAATAATAGATAACAATATTGCAGCTACTATGAGGAGGTATCAATCCTCTTTGATGATTCTCATATATGTATGAGATCCCTGTGTTTAGATTTGTTGTCATGACCTGTAGATTTCATTTTTATGATATGTTTGAAAAAATTACTGTCATGACCAATATTAGGGGTTATATCAATTCCTTGTTCAATTTTTTGCATTAGTAACCTTGTTTCAATGCTATTTATCATTTTTGGAAGTTTCATGAAGTTCTATGGAGTGGCATGAATCCTGACCCTGAAAAGTGGCACATAATCTGGGGTTGTTGGCACTTAATTTCCTGAGAAGGGCCATAGTCACATGGATGCCTTCTTGTGGGATGAAATGGAATGTCCCATTCGCATGCATGCCTTGTCATGAGAGCAACTAAGGCTCTAGGTTAGTGAAAAAGAAAGTTATCTCAAGGATTGGACACCTGAAGGGGTTGGTTATCTCCTGAAGGTTTTGTAGCTTCCGAGGAAGGTCATATTGGTCTTGTCATGTCAATTCCACTTCCTTAATTGTACACGGGGAATTGAATAATATCATAGTAACTATTTGTCACATGTTTACCCTGGTGGACTGATTAGCTTGGGTACATGTGGGAGGAGGGTGTTACACTCGAACCTCTTCTAAGAATCAAAACAATTATGACCTACATCAATGAGTATTTACAAAAATACTTAGCTTAGAACCATATCCAAATTCACTCATTCAACAGATCTCCTAACTCATCCTATCCAAACATAATAAATTAGAAACTTCAATCTTCTTCCTTGACTTTAAATGAGCACCTTTAGTTTTCCAACTTCCTCAAATTGGTATTCAATTTGATGAATGCACTTATGATTTGCGGAATGAGATCAACCTTGTCTTCTATTTATAGTGTTCAAGATGGTGTTCATTAGCCACCAAGGGTCACACCGCATCATTAAAGCGGACCTAATCATCCTTGCTTAAACACCATTAAATCATAATGAAAAAATTGCTCTCAATCATTAAACACCACATCATTGAAGCTTTAGGTTCCAGTTAGACCTTCATGGGTGCCCAACATTCTATCAATGAATAAAATATCATTTTATCCACTTGATTTTGTGTCCACAACTTTGGGTACAAAACCCACTGCTTGGGTACATTTCTCAAAAACCTATTTTTTGGGTCAACTCCTCACAAAACTAGTACCCCAGGTGTTGTGGGAGCACCTCCAAAGAAACACAATGAAACAAGAAGTGTGGTATAACATGATATAAGACTACTCCATACACACCTCAACAAAATGGAGTTACAAAAAGTATGAACAAGACCCTAGCGAAAAAATCAAGGAGCATGCTCTATGGTGCGGGATTATGACATAAATTTTGGGTAGAGGTAGTGGATATTGCATGTTATCTAGGTAATAGAAAACTTTCATCATTTTTAGATAATAATTCTCCACATGAGGTATGGAATGGTAAGAAATCCTCTCTGACATCTTAGGGTTTTTGGCTGCGATGCATATGTATGTGTTCCAAAGGAGGAAAGAACCAAGTTGGATAGTAAATTTGAAAGGTACATCTTTATTGGGTATAAAGATGGTTTAAAAATTTACAAGTTTTGAATTAAGAAACAACGAAGGATGTGTACAATAGATATGTGACATTTAGAGAAGTGAAGGATTCCATGAAACATGGAGTCCTACTAAGGGAAAAGGAATGAGAGAAGATAGAGTTTGAATTAAAGGATGAAGAATCAGACTCCATAGAAGAAAAAGTTTGAGAAGAAGAATAAACACGCACTATGGTTTGAGGAGATTAGTTCAATTAAGAAGGAATTCTTAAAGGTATACTCCATCTAATTTTCATTCAAATTTTACTTTATATATTACCAATGATGATAGTAGAACTGTCAAGGGGGCAGTGTATTTAGAGGATGTAAAACTCTAGAAAAGGAAATGGTTGAAGAAATAGCAACCTTGGACAAGAATGGGGCTTGGGATCTAGTGGAGTTTTTGGATGGAAGAAAACCATTGGTAGGAAATGGGTATTTAAGAAGAAGTTGAATGTAGAAGGAAAAGTGAGAAATACAAAGCTTGATTAGTAGAAAAATGTTATTCCCGGGTGTCAAGAATTGATTTTGGTGATATTTTTTCTCCTATTTCCAATTTATCTTACATTAGATCACTTCTATTTGTTCCTTCTTCTTTGTATTTAAAGTAGAATAGATGGATGTGAAGATAACATTCCTACATGGGGATTTGGAAGAAGATATCTACTTGAATCAATCAAAAGAATTTGTAGTGAAAGGTAAGAAATAACTAGTACACATGCTAAAAAACGTCTTTTTATGGGTTAAAGAAATCACCAAGGATATGGTATCAAAAATTTGATACATATATATAGGGACTTGCCTTCACAAGGAGCAAAGTGGATCACTGTGTGTATTTTAAATCATTTGGTGATCATGTTATTTATTTGGTCTTGTATGTGGATGACATGTTGCTGATTGGAAATAACAGAGAAATTGTCTAGGATGTGAATACCCAATTGTCCTCTAAATTTGACATAAAGGATATTGATGCTGCAAATTTTATTTTTGTAAAATTCATAACAAACACCCCATGAGAAAATTCATAGCGAAAATCCCGAGTTGACTCGTTCACTCCAAAAATCACATTTTTGCACCACCTTTAAAACCCCAAGATTATTCCCTAGCTTCTCTTGTGGACCTTAGATATCTCCTTTCAAGGATGATATTAAAATGCACTCATATATCCTTTATTTATATTTTTTATGCATTCACTTACATGGTCAACTTGCAAAACTGATTGGGTTGACCTGAACTTTCTAGTTGGGCCAGCCTAATAGAATATTTCTTACCTCCTCATTCGCATAGAATTATAAGGAGTGCCATATAGCATCAAAAAGGTCTTGGAATAGTATTTTTAACCATATATCCTATGGTCCCATTTGAGTTAGGTATTTATAGTAAAAATTCCTTCAAAGATAAGGTATCCAAATTGGGCATGAAAAACATTAGGTGTCCAAACAATATTTTCAGCAATCTTCATCTGGTAATCTTTATCATGGAAATCTATAGTATTCCCATATATTTTACATCAATGATAATAAGATTTCCAAGAAAGGTAAAAATTTATTACATGAACTATATTTCCTATGTTTATGAGAAAATATGTGTGGAAGAGACATGCATATTAACATATTTCAGAAGGGAATCTTCGAAGGAATCAAGGAATCATACAAACATGAGATTTTTAAATAATTGGAATTTAAAAGATATGAATAACACCCCCCTCTCCCTCCCACCAAAACAACTAAATGTATTTTTGACTTTGAAAAATAGGGAAGTGAATATAAAAGCAGTAAACAAAATTATAAGAGGCATATGGAATTTTACAAGTACACTTTTTATCGCATTTAATGAATCTTGATTACAGGTAATAAAAGAAACATACCTACATGTACCTGAGAGGTCTGTAATTTCTAAAAGAAGTATATGAAATTTCCAAAAGTATGGGAGATTTGTTGAGTGAACAATGTAGCTCTTGGATAATATGGTACTTGTATCTTGTTGTATATTAAGATTTAGAAACTTGGAACTTATAACATGTAGATTAAGACATGATATAATATTCTAATTAAGTAGCAATATTGTAAAATTTGTGAAGAACAATGGAATTTTGGATTTATTTTTTACGTTTTACTTCCATTATTTGAAAATCTTGTCTTCCAACAAGCTAATTTTCAAACAAGATTTGTTTGATTGCATCCATAATATTTTTAGAACCAGAAATTATTATTCCCATAGAATACCCACTATTAAGATGGTTTTCAATAATTCCAAGGTTTTATGGTTCACAAGGTAGGTTTCCACCATCAAATATAATTGTGGAAAAATATAGGACAATGTAACACAACTTTGTAAGGGAGTTGAGCCAATTTATTGTATGGGTTAGAGGTATATATAAGAGGATGGTATGGAAAACTCATGAAAGAAAAAAACGCTGAAGTAATAACGTGGTAATATTAATGTCATGAAATATTAAATATTTACTACATAAATAAATACAATTTTGGACTTCAACATGCATGGATATTTAAGTTCTTCCAAGGAAATATATGGGCATACCATGGTGAATATGTAGGATGAATAGTGCATCTCTTGAGAATTCCTCATTTATGCAATGGTATGTTGGATGTCACAATGAAATTTGACTTAATTTTGATACTATTATTCACTTGGTCCTCATATCATTCTTCAATTGTCTTGACCTCTATCCATCTTGGAACATTTTCAAGTTTTTGATGATGTTGATCAACAACTAAAACAACTTTTTAGCATGCTCTAATGATTTGGTGTTTAAGACATATTTTTCAACATCTCATGACATCACATTTTCTTGGATTGCATTTTTGAATATCAAACTCTCATTTATAAATACGTAAAATTTGATCTTGAAGATAACTTTTTTATATTTTTTTTGGGACCTGCAAAAACTTAACACTTGTTTTCTATAAATAAGTAAAATTATAGAGGAATAAAGGTGATCAATATTTCATCCAATAAATATGGAAAATAGTAAAACACAACGCATGGAAAAAAATCCAAGGAAAAATAAACAAAGACAAATAAATTTTTAACCGCTGAGTGGTGGCCACCTAGACAAACCAATAATGTTTTGTTGATAAATATTCATTTAATGTCCAATTCAAGTGAAATAAAAACTATCTTAAAGTTATTTTAGAGGGATATATCGAGTAGAATCTCATTTAAAAAGTGATTTGAATTGATATGTGAAAGATACTAAAGAATATCATAATTGATGAGTTTGCTCATGATTTTTCGCTGAGACTAACAATTAGTATTTTTAACCTAGATTTTTCATTCAATGACCTATTAATGTGATTTCACATGGAGGATAAAGTATATTCATTTAGGTTCCTACAATATAAATAGGTTTTGATTTGGCATTTATCTCATATATCAAATTTGATGAAGAACAATTTGCAAGGAAACATTGTTTGTGACTCCCATTTAAGAGTTTTAGGTAGCCATATCCCTTATAAATATGCTTTAAGAATGTCATGATTTCATATCTTAAAATTGTTGATAAAAAAACCTAAAAGGTAGAGTTTAACAAAGTTGATTTCATGACAATAATTACTAATTTGGATGTACCTTTTTTGCATGAAACCCAAATGTAGTTATTTGAACTGGGTGTTAGTTTTTGCAATTGAATTAAAATTCCACCTTAGAAATCTCAAATGACTGAGATAATGATTGCATTAGATTCCTATTTTCGAGATGACCAAAATCGACCTAAATATCACCCAATTTGTTCAAATGGAAGTTGAGTTATGAATGATTTTATCCATACATGTATTATGGAATGGGTCGGCCCTAACCACATGAGTAACTGCCTGGGTTAGCTTTAACCCCAAGTGGACCCTCAGGAAAACCTATAAATAAAAGAGACCTCAAGATGATTTGGACATATCTTATCTTCTCTTTTGTCTTGGTTCACACAGGTTCGATGGAAGGAGTTCACTCAAGGGTCTGAAATCACAAGTGAAAGGTTCGCTCTGGGATAGGGTTTTTTGGATCTCAGGCATTGGCATAGAACATGGCATTTTAGTCCCTGTACATTAGCACGTAATCCTATGCGAGCGACCATAGATCCTTGGATGTTGACATAGAGGCTTACGGGAGTGACTATGACTTCAGAGGCAGATCTGGAGATATCGATCCCCGGTCACATGCACAAAGTGGTCCTAAGAGAAACCAGGCTATCAGAGACGCATGCAAAGTAACTTCAAGGGAGTGACCAAGGGTTTTAGGTGTGTTGCACCTCGTTCGCATGAACAGATTCTTCCTGAGAGTGATCGAGCAGTCACAGTTTCCACCACATAGTATCCAAAAGAGAGATCAGGGAGTTTCGGTTGCACACAGACAATTTTGATGAGAGCAACCCAAGTTCAGATCTAGGGTTTGACATCTTGGCTTCATTTGAGTTCAGTGATCTAGTAGATATGGGTTTCTCTCTGCTTCTATATAGATCTGTAGATTTGTAGATTCAATTTGTTATTTTCCACTGCAAACATATGTATTGGGCTCATTGATAGTGACAACAGTGCTCAATAGTATTCATCACAGTGACAACAGTATACAATACTTGACATCAATTTGTGATAGAACATTACAACCATCAATATGAGGGTTCTGATTCCTATCATGATTATATATGTTTCATGGATATCATTATTGTTTTGATGCATAGATAAAGTTATGGATAATTGTACTCTCTTTTGTTGCATCATTTGATGACGATTTAAGAAGAAGAATATTTGCAAGGGTTTTCCCCATAGTGGGTTTTGCCCTGGTCTTGGACCAATCCTAGTGTCTCTATGTGTGTGCATGCTTTTCTTCTACTATTCATTTTTATTCTGCTGCATTGATGATGATGGTGATGATGTTTATTTCTATATAATTGCATATGTTGATGTATAATGGTGTAGATCTGAATAATGTAATGATTATATGGGGTGAACTTAATGTATTAATGATGAAATGAAATTACCATAGCAAATAACAATGTTTCCCTATGAAAAATTAACATGGTATCAAAACTGGGTTGAAGAAAAGTCATGGATATCACCTTGATGATGACACCTTTTATGGAAGCATGAAGAGGGTGGTGGAGACCTAAAAGAATTCTAGGGTTTGAAGGAAACCTTAGGCATCTTGATGATTAGGGTTTGATGGATTATATGAGGTCAGGGTTGGGGAAAAACACTGGTTTATGGAAAATACTTGAGATTTGATGTATGAAACTCTAGCATGGTCTATGTGAAGATGCTCAAGCACTTGACGAAGATTCAATGAAGCCCTATATGGGATACTCCCTAGCATATCTGGTTGGATACTTGAAGATAACGTTGGCATATGAACCATGGACATTGATGGCTCTTGAAGATGGTTGAAGAGGGAGAGGATCACCTCTAATTAAGGATAAGTATTTCTTGACTTATGATGCTTCTTACTTGTTATACTTATGGATATGATGATTATGTTTATTTCTTGTACTTCCTGCATATATATTTGAGTATATGGACGTTTCTAACCTCCTTGATGAGATTATGTGTGTAGATACTTCTTGAGGACCATTTTGAGATGCAAATCTAGAAAGAGATAAAGAGGTAATTGATGAAAATATGACAAAGTGCTTCAAGTGACCTGTAACTAATGATTAGGTTCTCAGGTATTTGAATACCACAAGATATGCATGGTATGTTGTGTTTCAGCTATTGGCTCGGTAAGCCCTAAGGTATGATGAGAATGCCTCTTTCTTTAATGGCTCATACATGCATATGAAAGTGACTTGGACATATGTCTCCTATGATGAAATTATGCACTTGGTGTTGAACATTTTGACCTCTTGAATTCTATGATGCTATCTAAGGTTGATATATTGATACTCTTGATGTTTGGTTGACATCTATGATCTATTTGTTAGATATCTTGATCCTATAAAGAAGGCTAGCACCTTGGCTCTAGAAAATGATACTCTTGATACTTGTCATGATGGATTTCATATAGAAGGATAGTTCATTGAATCATGTACATGATTCTGCTGGTAATGCTTGCGATAAGCATGATGAAATCATATGGGAAGAGTGATTGACACTCTTGTTGTTTTGGTAATGCTTTATTGAATGACCTAATTTAATCTCATTGGTCATAAAGAGCATGATAACCTTGATGTGAGAGGTATAAGTGTAAGATTGATATTCAAGATCTCTTACTGCCTGTGGTCTTGTCTCGATGAAATATGATTACACTGGATATAATAACTTGATGGAGTGACTTGACAAAAATGCTATTGTGTTCATAATCTTTGAGTATATGATGTTGCATCTATATGTTTCTTTGAGTCCAACCTTTGATGAAAGAATGGTGTCATGGTACTGATAGCCATATATTTATGACCTAACAGATCTATTGTTGCATGACTTGAGTAGAGATAGGTTTCTTACATGAATGAAGATGAATGATGCAGATCCCCAGTCAGATGGAGAATCTCTTCTCAAGATTCTTACCCTTATTACTATTTGTATTCTATGTTGCTAAAGTATGATTTAGGTGCATCTGAAAGTATTGATCTGCAACAAGGTCTTAGATTTGAAGCCCGTACATAAATTAGGGTTTCTTCTCCTGGTTGAAAGAATTGATAATGTGATATTGATGACTTTGATTATGGTCGTAATCTGGCTTCTAAACTTTGATGAGTGGACTTTGTTGCTGATGGTACTACATTGAGTTATGTAAGGTTGATTATGCTAGCCTAGCAAGGCATTGTGCCTATAGAGATAGTTGCATGAAGCAAGCTTGCCAATCTAGATATGTCTATATTTGACAGTTATCTGATGAAGTTAGGATGACGAGTTCCAAGATATGACTTTGATATTGATTATGGTTTTGGTTTTATATCCAGATGATATGCTTGTGATAGGTGATGAGCCTCTGATGATCTAAATCAGAGGAAGATGGATTATGAAGCCCGAAATGATGTATCATGGCAAGATGAATCAATTTATAGAATTTGGGAAAGAAATTCCATATTTCAAATCTATTGGAAAATGTTTTTGCATAATGAAAATGAAAATCCTTGGATAATTTGATTTGAAGTTCAAAGATATTGTTGAACTTGACATGGCGTCTGACAGTTATTTGAAGCATTGATGTTCCGTCTTGACACACACACACACACACACATATGATGTGCATAGAACTTAAATAAATTCATGATTGAGTTTCTTCACTCACATAGAGTTGCCATTGAGCATGCTTTGAAATATCTGCATGAGGTGTTCTATTTTGAGAATGAGATATTTCTCCTATGATATGTGTCTGCATAGATGTATTGCTGATATTTGAGATTTTTGTTGATAAGCACATTTGGATGCTTCTTTACTATAAGATCTTCCATGATATCTTGGATGAGAGGTCCATAGCATGACCAAAGTTGATCATGATGTTGCTAGCATGGCTAGCTGTAAGGTAGGATGAATAATCTCCTTAGAGAGTTGTTTTGAGCATCATCTGGATATGACATGGTCACATTACGATGATTGAAAATCCCATACATATAGTTGGGACCGAGATAATATCATATTGAGACAAGTGCAACTGTTTGAAATAAGCTCAAGCTTGTGGTTGGCACCTCCTTGAGAGGGAGGATGGTTATGGTATCCTTTTGTGATTTATATGATTATATATGATCTAACATGATATTTGAATTGTTGTTCTGTATGAACAGGAACAACTTCTATTACGACAAGATGATACCAGATTCAAGTATGGTAAGAGAAGCATTGATCGAGGAAATTGAGCCAACTCATCCCCCCAATTAGAGCTCCTAGGGTGAGGAATTGAGGGATAAGGGCTCTTGGGGTTGAGGGAACTCTGGAAAATAGGGCACTCCCCTATTTTTTACCCATAGGGTTGAGGGTTTTACTCCCATGTATGGTCTTTACGGAGTATACCCCAGTTGGCATCATACCCACAAGGAGGGCTTGTTGGGAATATTATTCCTAATTTGGCCAATGAGTTGAGGGTGTACTTGGGGGTGTACAACCCAAGGTGATTATGATGAAGGTGTTCTACCACATGACTATTTAGGGTCATCGATGGGAAGATCAATAGGAAATAGGATGGGTTTAGATAACCCAATATTATTATGGGTTGAAGGTAAGCTCCCTAATAAAAATTCAGGGTCAAGGGTGTACTCCCCTATGTGATCCAAGGTCAAGGATGTACTCCCTTGTGTGATGAGTTATCCTATTTCTCGATATGGGTGGAAGTTATTGCTCCCCAATGTGATCCCAGGTTGAGATGTGCTCCCTGATGATATTCTCTCCGATGAATGATTGATGATGATATGGGTAGTAGCCTCATGGCAGAGATTATAGATAGAATCTTGATGGATAGAGTGTGGTGGCTTGAGCTCTCCTCTGGTATCAAATTCTTTTTCTTCTAGATCTGAGAATGGTCAACATATGAGCAGGAACAATCAAGAGATAAGGAGGAATAAGCAAAGGATAGATCAAGATGTACAATGATGATTTGTGATGATGAGAAACTTGAGATAGACATGGTACGATGACTACATGACATATATTATCAATGATGATATGTTATGACACTTGAAGATTCCATAATGGCATATTTCTCGATGGACAAATATTGGCAGGTGGAACTCTCCCTAATTGAGAGGGAGTGTTAATTTTTGCAATTGCTGTAAAATTCCACCTTGGATAGCTCAAATGAACGTGATAATCATTTCATTAAATTCATCTTTATGAGAGGACCAAAATTTACCTAAATATTACCCAATTTGGTTAAGCGGAAGTTGAGTTATGAATTATTCTATCCATACATGTATTATGGAATGGGTCGGCCCTAACCATATGAGTAACTGCTTGGGTCAGCCTTAACCCCAAGTGGACCCTCAAGAAATCCTATAAATAGAAGAGACCTCAAGATTATTTGGACATATCTTCTCTTCTCTTTTGTATTCGTTCACAGAGGTTTGACGGAAGGATTTTTCTCAAGGGTCTGAAATCACAGCGAAAGGTTCGCTCTAGGTTAGGGTTTTTTGGATCTCAGACAGTGGTACAGAACATGCCATTCTAGTCCCTGGACATTGGCATATTTCCTATGAGAGGGATCAAATACATAGAGGCATATGGGAGTGAATATGGCTTCATAGGCAGATCTAGAGATATCGATCCCTAGTCGTTCTCACAGAGTGGTCCTGAGAGCGACCAGGCTATACTAGACGCATCCACAATAACTTTAAGGGAGTGACCAAGGGTTTTAGGTGCGTTTCACCCCAGTCACATGAAAAGAGTCTTCCTAAGAGTGACCGAGCAATCACAATTTCCCTCACACAGTATCCGAGAGAGAGACCAGGGATTTTTGGTCGCACACAAATAGTGTTGATGAGAGCGACCCAAGTTCAAATCTAGAGTTTGACATCTTGGCTTCAATTGACTTCATTGATATGGTAGATTTGGGTTTCTCTCCACTGTTATACAAATCTACAAATATGTAGATCTGATTTGTTAGTTTCCACTACAAACATATGTATTGGGATCATTTACAGTGACATCAGTGCTCAACAATGTCCGACGCAATGATATCAATATACAACAGTTGACATCATTTTGTGACAACACATTACAACCATCAGTATGAGGGTTCTGATTCCTAGCATGATTAGATCCATGTCATGGATATCATTATTGTTTTTTTACATAGATAAATTTATGGATCATTATACTCTTTTTTGCTACATCATTTGATGACGATCTAAGAAGAAGAAAATTTACAAGGGTTTTCCTCATAGTGGGTTTTGCCTTGGTATTGGACCAATCGTGGTGTCTCTATGTGTGTGCATTATTTTCTTCTACTATTTCTTTTTGTTCTAGTGCATTGATGATGATGGTGATGTTGTTTCTTTCTATATAATTGCACATTCTGATGTATAATGGTGTAGATCTGAATAATGTAATGATGATATGGGGTGAACTTAATGTATTAATGATGAAATGCAATTATCATAGCAAAAGACAATGTCGCTCTATGAAAAGTTAACACTCGGTTGGAAACTATATTCAAAGATATATCTCCCCTTAAAAACAATTTTTAGAAATATGTCCATTAGATCCTTGAAACCATGACCGTCCCAACTATTTTTCGAAGATTTTTGAGATCAATTTGCTATAAAAATCTTTAAAAATTATCCTTTTTCCAAAGATGTGATATAAGTATGTGTGATGAGTGGTGAATGTGTTTATTCTTTTTTCATGAATATATCCCATAAAGATATCAAATATCCATTTCATATATCTTAAATTGTGTCTTTATAAAACTTGTGACAGTTTGATGAATTTGTAGCAAATAAATTACATTACGCAAATTTGGTCTAGAAATGATTTATCTCATGAATTTGATGGCGTATATTGAAGTGTTTTATTTTCCTTTGAGAAACATCCTTATCCTTCATTTTCTTCTTCCTTCAAATGCATCCCTTCTCTTGTAGATCTTCCCACCAATGGGTTAGTGGGTGAAGTGGTTCTTATTGCACGACAAGTAGGAAATGATTGAAGTAGTTTACAAAGAAAATCTATCCTATTTTTCATAGCTTCATCCATGCATTATTAAATTATCATTCCTTACATTTACTGGAATAGAGGCTCATTATAGAACCTCTATAGTGAATGTGTTGAAAGTCATCATCTTACCATCCCTACTTCCATTATATTCAATTTTTTTTTTCTGTATTACGTAAAGAAATATATATGCTTCCAAAACAACATATTATGAATTTTCTTATTCCTTTAGCATTTCTTTGTTAACAATGTGTTGTCGTGAAATCACAACACCCACATTCTTAACTTCTTTATTTTAAATAATTGTGACCCTTTCCGTAAATTTTGGCTAAATCGCCTTTTAGTGTTTTTCATTTGGTTATGTGTCCTACAATTTTGCCAGATTTTCATTTTCTTCGGATTTCTCTTCTAATTTCTTCATTGTGTTCAACTTTTCACTAGATTTCCATTGGTTCTTGTTTCATCTCATTTGGTTGCATGATTTGCAAATGACACTCTTGCGAAGTTTGATAATTTTGACTGCCTGGGCTAAAAAATGTACAAAATGTATATTATTTTGATTTTTGTAAATTATTTGTAAATATTGATTCCTAGTTAATTTTTACTAATTAATTTATTTTTCGCTAATGGTCCTACAAAATCACCACAGCCAAATTGTAAAACAATTAAAATTATGGTGTTTTTAGATTTCAGAAATCTATGTTAAATCCCAATTTAAAAAAAATTACGAGATCCGAAATCTCAAAACTATAAAATGACTGTAATTATTTATGTTGAAACTTTTACACAAATGATTAGTTTATAGATAGGAAAGAAGGTCTCACTTCACATGGTCCTCTTCTCCTCCTTCACACCATATCTTTCTCACCTTAAAACGATTTGATATCGTAACATCAATTTAAAATGACCTCAAAGATTTATAAGTTTCGATGCTCCGATATCATGCCTTTCTAAATACCCTTGATGCCTTCCTCTCCCTCGTCATCGAAGCCTCAAAACATTTTTATATTGAGACTCACTTAAAAAATTCTCTGATATTTTAACTCCCCAATACTTCGATGTCATCCCTCCTTTGATATACCTTATTCCTCCCTCCCTCACTTTACCTTATGCCTCCCACATTATACCACAAAAGCCTTCCTCCATTTACTTATGGCTCATGTATATGAACCAAAAGCCACTTTAGTTTTACCTTGGCCCATTCGTTGGAGCCAAAAAGCCACTAATAACATGAAACATGTTACTATGTAGTTTTATTTTATATTAAATTAAATTCTTTTAATTTAAAATTAATTTATATTTTTAAATTAGTTTATTTAAATTAATTTTTTATTTGTAATTAATTAAATTAATTTGATTTTGTATATAATTAATTAATATAATTGTATTTAGTTAATAGTTAATAATAATTTTTTAATTTAATTTAGGATTAGTTTTTTAATTAAATTTCTTAAATTTTAGCCTAGGCATGCATTTTTTGAGAATTTTGATAATTTTGGTAGTCCAACTTTGGAGAGGCATATTTCAATATTTACTGAACCAAATGAGGCTTGCAATAGCTAGCTGGAAAGCTAAGACAAAGGAGACTAATCTAGGATAGTCAATTTCGCAAGTTTCATCATTTAATGACCCAAAAATCTAGTGGATTACAAAGTGACGAATTTGTAACCAAAAATTAGCTTTTCTATTTTGATTTGGACAAATTTTATTGGTTTTGGAAAACTGTTGTCAATAATTCATTCCTAGAAATACTCATAGGTTGATTTGATCCATCCGAAGTAATCATAGCATGATAATTTCTTTCGATTTTAATTCAATATTAATTTATCAATTTGTTGAGAGGTGGTTTGATTTCTATTTTGTGCATCAAATTTGTTTTGATTTCTGATTTTTGATTGGTTTTTTGTAGATGATTAGTTGGGGATATGAGGAAGAGAAGAATTGGAACAATGGAATTGCACCAACAAGAGGGAAAGAAGAATTTTAGCCAATTAAAATTTGTTGGAGAAAAAATATTTTCCAAGAGCTCTCTCATTTTCATTTTCTTTTGTAATTATAAATATGACTTTGCATAATTGGGGAGGGGTTCAAGATCTGAAACTTGGGGAGGAAATTCTCTGCAAAGAGAGAGATTTTTTGCACTACTGTAGGGAGAAACATTTTTGTAGAGAATTAGCTAGTTTGGATCAGTCTTATGGAGATTAAAAGAATTGTATTTCAGCTCTAAAAATTTCATGCTATCATGAAATTTTCTAATAATTTCAAGTCCTCAAAGGCTTTGATCAAATTTATTTAATTTTGTACATTATTGTCATAGATAGAGGTTGAGTGGTGCCCTGAATTTAATAAAATGTGAGGCAATTCTTGATCCATATAAGTATGTATTTGTGAACATTTGCACTATTGCGAATTCATTTAATACATGTTTGTTTTAATCATTTGAAAGCTATCTTTTAATGATGGATCTAATTGTTATCAAGTTTAATGATGAATTCGAATATATAAACAAAACATACTTGTTAACTATTTAATAAATTCATGTCAATTTTATCTTTGTTTTAATAATTATTTTTTTATGAGAACTATTTCCTTAATGCAATCATATCTTTTTAGTTTGAATTCATTTCATTTAAATTTGGATGTATGTGCACCAAAGATCTGATGACTATTCATCAAATAGCTAAATACATATACTTACTCGAGCTAGTAATAAGTCCTGGAACTATTTCCTTGGCTTATTGACTTCATTCTTATTCCAAATTCAACGTTGTCCAAATCCCGTTTTACCTTGCTCTTGGATGAGAGATGGACTAATCCTTCTTTCAATCAAGATATATTTAGGATTTACTTTTCGTTACTTAGGGCATATTTTCATTTAGTTTTAATTATTTCATTCTAAAACTCCTCTTACACAGGGGAAGACTTTAGAGTGGTTTGGATGAGCCATTAATTCAGCATAAGGATCACTTTCATGCATGAGATCTAGAAGAGGGTTAATCTGATGTCTCTTTTCTATTGGAAAATAATAGATATATTATAAGCCAACAGAGAAAGAGAGAGGGTAATTGGACCTAATTGAACCAGTCGAAATCACCATTCCAAATGGAAAATGAGCTTATTTAAGTTCCTAACTGGGTGGTATCCCTTATAATGTTGGCATGGTCATTTTGGGCCATCAACACAATGGCAACACATCAAGTAATTTATTTTCATAAATTATGTAACATCTTCTTATCAATCCAGAGTATGTAAACTTATGAAATGGAAACATAGTATGTGTAGAATTAAATAATTTGTAGTGTGATCTATCTAGAATGGTTAATGTTTATCCTAGTTATGAAATCAATGATATGAAATAAATGGAATGAAATACAAATTCATCATTGAGTTATACCGTCTTATGTTCACGAATGTTGTAAATCAGGTTGTAGGTAAGTTTTCAATCTTTTATATTTGAACATCCTACAATGATACTCCATTTGGTATATTTCTTAATATAATTCAATGAAACTAACTATGGAAATGAAACATGCCAAATTTCATCAACCAAAATAAAACTTAATGATTCCTAACAATGATAACATACTTGAACATTAGTCATTCTTTTGGGACTTTTCTATCACCATGTTATCTATTGACATGATTTATGAACTTCTTGTTTCCATGAATCATTGCTTAAAAGAAAACTAATCTAACTTGCAAAAGGAAAATATTCTTCATGAAATCAAATTGAAGAATTAAATAAAGAGATATAAAATTAAATAAAACACCAACATAATATATTTCAAGTGACCTCAATCTTCCAAGGACAAAGGAAACAAACTAACCTATAACCTCATAAACTAAATTGAAGCATATTTCATTTAAAACTAAAGAATGATGATCTAGATGAGAAGAAATATAATAAGTTTTATTCTATTCCATCACATGTTGCACATATGGTCCAAGAGTCCTCCTTTTTAATGAATAAGGCACTATTTTTTATGCAAACTTTTTCTATCAAACTGAAATAACAAATATTAAATACAGATCCACAAGTTTCTCATGTGGTTACAACAATTTACTAGTAATTATAAAGTCAATAATATCTCCACGATTTTTACTAACAACTAACAAGTAATATCTTCAAAAGCTCCAAGTTTATTTCCATATCTTGGATGATTTATTAATGATCCCAAATCTATGGAAAATATTCAATGCTTGAAGAGGAAATTCTGACTTGGAGCTAAGTGATAAAAATTTAGATTATTGCAATCATCAACAAACTAACCCAATTGTAAAAGATATAATGAATATAGTGAAGTCCTTGAAGATGAGTCCATTTGAGTCTCTTTATGGGCAGAGTTGTAAAGCTCCCATCAACTGGAGTGATCCAGTGAACAAGGTGTTGATTGGACCAGACATGTTGGATGAGATGGAACAAGAAATGCAGGTTATTAAGTGGAATTTAAAGGCATTACAAGACATACAGAAGAGTTATGCAGATCAACATAGAGAATTCAAGGATTTTTAGTTTGGGGAGAATGTGTACTTGTGCATCAATCCCAA
The DNA here is from genome assembly GCA_031772625.1 of Pinus tabuliformis. Lineage (NCBI taxonomy): Eukaryota > Viridiplantae > Streptophyta > Pinopsida > Pinales > Pinaceae > Pinus > Pinus tabuliformis. The sequence continues at coordinate 272,303,752 of CM062809.1, read as the reverse complement.
GAGGATCTCCTTGAGGATTGGATCATGTGATGAGCTGGCACCTCAATATTACAGAACTTTTGAGATCTTGGAGAGGATTTCACTAGTGGCCTATAGACTTTCACTGCCACCAACCATGAAAATCCATGATGTTTTACAAGTTTGATTGTTTTATATATATGTTCAAGATGTTGATCATGTGATTTCTTGGTTTGTATTGCAGGTGGAACCAGAGGGAGAATTCCAGCCAGAGCCTCATTGAATATTGCAGTGGAAACAACTCATGCTCCTAAACATAACAATAGAGCAAGTTAAATTGTAGTGGAAGCACTTTGGGCTCGATGAAGCTACATGGTATATGGTTTATCAGATGCAAGCTTTGTATCCTTCATTATTTACTGGTTCAAGAAAATGAGTTTTTGGTATATATGCATATATGGTTTTTATTGTGAATATCACAATGGGATGTGCTATAAAGCTCCAATAAGTGGTATGTTTGTTTTTCATTTTGTGGGACACCATTGTGAATTTTGCATCGAGCATTGTTATAAATCTCCATAGGCAATATGTTATTTTCTCAGTGGTTTTCTAGTCATAGGTATCATAAAACATCATGGATGGTGTTCTCTTAAGGGGGAGGGGTTTGTAACAACCCTAGGTTAAAGTTTCATGTAAAAAAGGATAATAAAGGCAAATAATAAGACCAAGGTCATGGGACACATATTTAAGATGAATGTTGGGAAAACACTATAGTTGGAATCACTTTTGGTTTATTTGTGGCTATGGAAATTGGAAAATTCCTCGGGAAAGGAAAAGAGGCAATAATTGGCATTTAATTATGAAAATAAAGAAAAATATGAGAAAAGGAAGGTGAAGAGACACATATTCTAATGCTAAGGAAATTAGAGGAAAAATGGAGGAAAATGAAGAAAAAAGAGGCATCAATGATAAAATGGCATCAGAGAAATAGTTCACAGGTTTTGGCTTAGCTTTGTTAATTTTCACTTGGATCGAGTGAAAAAGAGAGAGAGAGAGAGAGCTCCAAGAGGAGAGGGAAAGAAAACAAGGACAAGCAAAGGAAAGGAAGGAGAAGTTGGATCAACAACATCAACAAGAGGATTTTGCAGGTAACAGGTTCCATGTGTGATTTCCTAGCTGAGGTATGAATGAAAGGTAGATGCATTTGTTTATTTGGTTCATTTTCTACCATTGGCATTGGTTTTTCCTATTTGGACAGTTGTTTCAGCCTTGTCTTACTATTTCTTGGATAGCCATGGTGTGATGGGATTCATTCTTGGTTGAGCTTTGGATTCCCAGAAGGTTTTAGAACTTGGTGAGGTGGTCTTAGAAAAATTCCCAAGGGTTGGGGGTGGAGATGGTTTTCTAATAAAATACATTGACAGGTGGTTAGAGATAGATAAATTCATTAAGGTATGGTGAAGAAATCCCGAGGCATCCAAAATCAGTTCAGTTTGTGATCTCGAGACAATTTTAGGTGAGATCACGGTAGCTTAAGGGTGGAGGTGGTTTGAACTCTGGAGTCCTTGGTTGATTATATATTTGTTGGTTTGAACTCTAGAGTCCTTGGTTGATTATATATTGGTTAATCCTATGATATCCCACATTCATGCTTGGAATATGGCATGGGGGTGACTGGCTGAAGGAAATATTTGGTTCAACCCAATCTATGGTGGAGTGGTATGTGGAAGTCGTCGACTTGGTTGGCTTCGACATATGTTAATACGATCTATTTTCCTATTGTTAGCTATGATAACTTGTACTTTTTATTATGCAGATTTGTATTTTGATTTTTCATGGTTAATATTCTGGTTATATGTTGGTTATAAGAATGGTTCTATGATTTTCTCTAGCTATATGTAACAACCATGATGAAAATCCCATGTAATAAAATCTAATAAAGGAAAAATAATAACCATGGTTGATGGGACACTTATTCCAAGATGAATGTTGGGAAAAACTCATAGCGATGGGGACCATTGGTGATTGATTAATGGCTAAGTGTTAGGGTCCCACCCTAACCCCCTTATTTATGTAGTGGGATCGAGTCATAGTCAATAAAGCCCATATTAATAATTGTAAGTGGTTCACTCACAATTAATGACGCGACCACAGTTAGTTGCAAATGGGCCATGGTATTAGATAGATGGTATTAATAAAACCCATGGTATTGATCCATGGTATTGAATGTATGAATAATATATAAAGGATAGAGACTCCCTGCGAGGAGCATCGTGTCTTATTTTGTATCGAGTTCTGCTCTATTGGAGGTTGCCCCCTTGAAGAGGCCAGTGAACATTGCTTTCTGAATAATAAAATATTTGTTGTTGTCTCTCACTATTCTGTGTTCTGGGTATCTTTCTTCTCATATTCTGTATTTGGGTATCTTTTGCAGGTTAAGAGCATAACAAGTGGTATCAGAGCACTTTCCAGGGCTGGTGGGATCTCCATTTCTTAGCAATTTTTTTTTTTTTGGCTAGAGACGTGTTTCGGCGTCTTTAAACTACGGGATCTCTCATTGAGTGCATAAACCTGCGGATTTGGGGAGGCATGCATGCAGGAAATACAAGAGGTGGTCACGCTTGTTGGACTCCCTTGTAACCCCTGTGGGTACCCCTTCGAGTAGTAGCACATTAGACAGAACCGCATACGGACTGTCTTCCAAGTACCTTCTGGGTATATCGGAAAACCCTTAGCTCCTCTGCAACCTCGCCATAAATAAACCGTCGGCCGTATTGCTGCTACAGTACACCGATAACAGCACTCGGAGAGATTACTCGCCCGTACGATAGGGTAGTCGGGTTGTACGGCTAAGGGTACGGTTGATCCTCCTTAGTTAGAGCCCTGAAACATTGGGCCGAGTACTACTATCAGACCCTTATGTATATTGCGATCTCTAGCACCTAACACTCTCAAGACCATAGTTCCCTTTTCTATCTCGGGATCACACATCATCTCTACCAGATCCGCTCGCGCAAAGGGGTGCAGCAGCAGCAGACATCAGTCTCGCAGTTCCGAGTTAGCAGACCAGCCATTATGATCTATTAGATCCATCAGATCCGCAACAACAATCTGTTCCACTGCTCAGAGCTATCCGATCCGCCATTCAGATCTCTCAGATCCACCTGATCTGAGTAGTTGTGTGGGGTTCCTATACCGGGGCATGATTTTCGTAGGAATTTTGGTAGCATTGAAATTTTGAGGATTCGGCTACTGCAGTATTCCTAAGGAAGGAGTAAAACTTCGTTAGCAGTTTTCTGAGATCTCCCGGGGCGCTTATTGGTGATCTAGCCCATCAGAATCAGGACGACAAGTTGAGCACGGTGGTACCATTCAATTCTTAGTGAATTTTTTTTTTGGGTGATCCCAATTTTCAATAACATTAGGTCGGTGCATGGTAGAAACTAGAGCTCAAGCTATGGCCAATGAAAGGATGGACAAACTTGAAGAATCCTCGCAATCCCTCCAAATTCAGCTTGACCGACTAACTAGCATAATCCCGAAGGGCAAGGAGGAAGCCCATGAGGAGGCGTATATTGGCAATGGACACAGTGAGGGTGAGTCTAGCCACTCTCTTCACCTCGAGGACCCCCACCAAAAATCCTATCCGTGACCTCCCAAGTTGGATATGCATAAATTTGATGGTTCTCACCCAGTAGCATGGATAACACAAATGGAGCATTATTTAAATTTGAATAACATCTTAGATAATGAGACTCAGCTTATGGTGGGGAGCATGTACTTGGACAATGAAAGGTGGCAATGGTGGGAATGGCATCAACGTTGCAATGAACCTTTTATGACTTGGACCTCCTTCAAAAAAGCTCTTACAGAACGCTTTGACCAGGAATCTTTTTTTTTGGGTCATCTTACTAAGCTCCGACATACTGGCACAGTGGATGAATATATTACAGCCTTTGAAGCCTTAGCCTTCTGCACTAGGGGTCTCTCAGATGTGTTCTACACGGAATGTTTTATCAGCAATCTTAAAGAAGCCATAAAAGCCCACATCTTACTGCACCACCCTCCCACATGGATGGAGGCTTGTAAGGTAGCTCGTAATGTGGAATGTGTGTTAGCATCCCAGTACAGTCACCCAAATTTCATCGCTAAGGGTCGCCCCCCACAGGCTCACAACACGACTCAAACACTTAAGGTTCAAAAGGTGTCACCTGCAGAAATGGCCGAAAGAAGAAAGCAAGGATTATGTTACTACTGTGATGAAAAATACTCCCGAGGTCATAAATGCAAGGAGCCCAAATTTTTTCAAATTGATGCCACTGATTACAGCTCATCAGAGGAAGATCCACCATTGGAGGAACATGAGGTGGTAGAAGAGGACAACCAAAAGGACAATGTCCCTGACGAACCAGCTATTTCGCTGCATGCTTTGGCAGGGATTTCTTCACCTCAAACTCTCAAAATCAGAGGTTTTATTAAACATCGCCCAGTAGTAGTCTTGATTGATAGTGGAAGTACACATAATTTCATCCATCAAAAAGTCGTGGAAGCAGTTCATTGTTTTGTAGGAGCAGTTTCTAACTTCCAAGTCCAAATTGCGGATGGGGGCACAATGAAATGTGAGGGCCGCTATGAAAATGTCAAACTTCAAATGGGGGATTATTAGTTGAAGACCCACATGTTTGCCATACACATGGGAGGGTGCGACATTGTCCTCGGTGTTGAATGGCTTCGCACTCTTGGGCCAATCACAATGGATTTCCAGGAGTTATATGAGTTTTAAGCAGAACAACTCCACACATACCCTTCGTGGACTCCAGGCAGGAGTTCCCTCTATCATCAGCTCACATAGGATGGAAAAATTGCTAAAAAAGGGCCATCATGGAGTTATATCTCAATTTAATGCCATCCAGGAAGTCGAAACCAAGTCTCTGCTGATTCATCCTCAGATGCAACAGATTTTAAATAACCATCTTCCGGTCTTTGACAAGCCTCATGAGCTTCCACCCTCGAGAGGGGAACATGATCATAGCATCACCTTGGTTCCAGGGGCCCAAGCCCCAAATTTGCGCCCATACAGATATCTGTTCACCCAAAAGAATGAAATAGAAAAAATAATCAAGGAACTTTTGGAAGCAGGTGTCATTTGTCCCAGCATTAGTCCTTATTCATCACCGGTGGTCATGGTGCTCAAGAAAGATGGGGAGTGGCAGATGTTTCCAGACTTCAGGGCCCTCAATAAGTTGAAAGTCAAAGATAAATTTCCCATCCCGGTGGTTGATGATTTGTTGGATGAACTCAATGGGGCTCAATTCTTCACTAAGCTGGAACTTCGCTCAGGCTACCACCAAATTCGCATGAAGGAAGTCGACATTCCAAAGACTACTTTCCGAACTCATGAAGGCCATTATGAGTTCCTGGTCATGCCATTCGGTCTTTGTAATGCCCCATCTACTTTTCAGAGCCTTATGAACCACCTTCTCAAATCATATCTCAGGAAATTTGTCCTTGTCTTCTTCGATGACATCCTCATCTACAGTTTCACTTGGGCCACACATCTTCAGCATGTAGATCTACTCTTGCAATTGCTCTGCAAGCATAAATTATTTGTCAAGATGTCCAAGTGTTCGTTTGGCATGGAAGAAGTTGAGTATTTGGGCCACATTGTGGGGCGTGAAGGTGTCAAGGTGGACCCCAAAAAGATCCAGGCAATGCAGGATTGGCCTCAACAAAGTTGAGTATTTGGGCCACATTGTGGGGCGTGAAGGTGTCAAGGTGGAACCCAAAAAGATCCAGGCAATGCAGGATTGGCCTCAACCTAAGACCTTGAAGAGCTTGAGAGGATTTTTGGGTCTCATAGGCTAATATCGCAAATTTTTCCGGATTTATGGTCGCATAGCAAAGCCCCTCACTCAACTCCTGAAGAAAAATTCATTCTTCTGGAATGAGGACGCACAACAGGCATTTACAGCTCTCAAAAATGCCATGTGTTCCACTCCAGTCTTAGCACTACCTGACTTCACCAAATCTTTTGTCATTGAATGTGATGCTTCGGGTATGGGTATTGGGGCGGTCTTAATGCAGGAAGGGTGACCTTTGGCCTTCACAAGCCAACAACTAAGTGGGAAGAATCTGGGCCAATCTACCTATGAGAAGGAAATGATGGCCATTTTACATGCAGTAGAGACCTGGCGACCTTACTTATTGGGGTGACATTTTCAAATCCGCACAGACCATCACAGTCTTAAATATTTTTTGGAGCAATGCCTATCCTCCCCACAACAAAATAAATGGCTCGCCAAAATGCTGGGATATGATGATGAGATCATTTACAAGAAAAGGAAAGAAAATAGTGTAGCAGATGCATTATCTCTCCAATTTGAGGAGGGAAGTACCCTGCTAGCAATTTCCCTTCCCATTCCAGAATGGATTGACGAAGCTCGTAGGGAATGGTTTCACATCCTGGGCTCTCCCAACTCATTTCTCAATTGAAGTCGGATCCAAATTCCACCAAAGACTACTCGTGGCAGGATGAGATTCTTCGCTACAGGGACAGAGTCGTAATACCACCAACATCCACCCTCAAAAGTCGCATTTTGGCAGAATTGCACTCATCCCCCATTGTAGGACATTTAGGCCTTCAGAAGACGTATGCTTGCACCAGAAGATCATATTTTTGGATAGGCATGAAAGAGGACATCCTCACTTTTGTAGCAGAATGCGATGTCTGTCAATGCCACAAAGGGGAGACTATCAAAGCACCAGGCACATTACAATCGTTGCCCATCCCGACAACAATATGGACGGAGGTTTCTATGGATTTCATTATAGGTCTTCCAAAGTCAGGAAACAAGTCAGTCATCATGGTGGTTGTGGACAGACTTTCGAAGTATGCTCATTTATGTGCCCTACCCCACCCGTTTACACCGACTTTGGTCGCTCAATCTTTCATGGATCAGATCTTCAAATTGCATGGCATGCCCACTTCTATTGTATCCGACCGCGACCCGATCTTCACCAGTAATTTTTGGCAGGAACTCTTCAGGCTACAAGGTACCCAACTAAAACTCAGGACTTATTATCATCCAAAAACAGATGGTCAAACGGAAGCCGTCAACAAATGTCTAGAAACCTACCTTAGGTTTTTCACTTCAGAAAAGCAACATCTTTGGGTACAATGGTTACCTCTGGCTGAATGGTGGTATAACACCAACTATCATGCCACCACCAAAATGACTCCCTATGAAGCAGTATATGGTCAACTCCCTCCTTCCCCTACTTCTTATATCGAGGGGGGCTCAAAGGTACAAGCAGTGGATCAACTCCTACAAAACCGCGCAACCATGCTTGCCCATCTTAGAGAGAATCTTCATCAAGCTCAAAACTGCATGAAGCAACAGGTATACCAGCATCGCTCAGAGCGTCAATTTCAAGAAGGAGATCAGGTCTTTTTTAGGCTGCAACCATATAAGCAAACATCACTCAAAGACAAGGGTTTTCAGAAACTATCTCCAAAATTCTACGAACCATATCAAGTACTTCAGCGCATTGGAGAAGTAGCCTACAAGCTGGCTTTGCCACCTACTGCAAAAATCCATCCAGTTTTCCATGTCTCATGACTCAAGAAAGTGAATGGGAACAATTGCAGAATTTAAACCAGTCTACCTGAATTGGATGAGGAAGGGTCAATCTGGCTCCAACCTGAACAGGTCCTAGACACACGAGAAATGCATCTGCGTGGCCACATGATTAGGGAAGTTCTCGTCAAGTGGAAAGACACCTCTCCAGAAGATGCAACTTGGGAACCAGCCACTATTCTTCAGCAGTTTCCGCAGCTTCAGCCTTGAGGACAAGGCTATTCTTAAGGGGGAGGGCATGTTAGGGTCCCACCCTAACCCCCTTATTTATGTAGTGGGATTGAGTCATAGTCAATAAAGCCCATATTAATAATTGTAAGTGGTTAACCCGCAATTAATAACGGGACCACAGTTAGTTGCAAATGGGCCATGGTATTAGATAGATGGTATTAATAAAACCCATGGTATTGATCCATGGTATTGCATGTATGAGTCATATATAAAGGATAGAGACTCCCTGCGAGGAGCATCATGTCTTATTTTTGTATCGAGCTCTGCTTTATTGGAGGTTGCCCCCTCGAAGAGGCCAGTGAACATTGCTTTCTGAATAATAAAATATTTGTTGTTGTCTCTCACTATTCTGTGTTCTGGGTATCTTTCTTCGCATATTCTGTATTTGGGTATCTTTTGCAGGTTAAGAGCATAACACTAAGGAAATTGGGAAAGGCAATGGCAAAGGTTTTGGAAAGGCAAAGTGGAATTTTGGCACATTTATTTATGAAAATAATGGAAATTAGGAGAAAAGGAAGGTGAAATATCACAGCTTGTATGTGAGGAGGAAAATGAAGGAAAACAATGGAGAATGAATAAAATAGAGGCCTCATTAATAAAAAATCTTATGAGGATCAGTTCACAGACTTTTGTCAGTTCAGTTTTGGATCTCTCATTCTATTCTCTCTATCTCATACTCTTGAACGCTTAGATTTTTCTTGGAGAAATCTTGGAGGAGTGTGGCATACTTGGAGTTTTGGAGAAAGAAGGTAAAGGAAGAGAAGGAAAGTGCAAGAGGACATCGAGATCAACAACTACAACAGGTTTTTCTTGAAGGTATCGAGTTGCATGTATGTTTTCCTCACTAGTTTTGGCATGCATGGCATATGCATGTGGTTTATTGGTCATGATATGTCATTGGCATGGAGAATTTCCTAGATTGATATCGGATTTTCCTAGCCTTTCCCTTCCCTATATAGTCATGGTGTTGTGGGTTCATTTCTTTGTTTTTATGTTTTGTTCTAATGTTTCCTTTAGCTTGGGTTGAGTTACTAGTTCCTGGAAGCCCTGGTTGGATAAACACTTTGGAAGCCCTATAACATCTTGGGTTGAGTTACTAGTCCTCGAATACTTGGTTGGACAAATGCTCTGGAAGCCCTTGGTGGGTTGAGTTACTAGTCTTGGAAGCTCTAGTTGGAAAAATGCCTTGGAAGCTCGGCGGTAGCTGTGGGTTGAGTTACTAGTCCTAGAAGCCTTGGTTGGAACAAATGCTTTGGAGCCTTGGAAATCTTAGGTAGAGACCAATTTGGTGATGGCTTTTGATGTCCGACCGTGAGGTGGAATCACTGTTTAATGGGTTGAGGTGGTTTGGAATCTGGAAGCCCTGGTTCATTTTTTATGGATTGTTCCATTAGATCCCACATTCATCCTTACAATATGGCACTGGGATGACTGGCTGAAAAGAGATTTGGCTCAGCGATGTCTATGGTTGGGTGGTTCGTGGAATTCCCGCACCTAGTTGGCCTTTGCATCATTAATATGAGGTTATTTCTCCTTGTTAATTCATGAGTAATATACTAGTAGTTTATATGTGGATTATATGGATGTTGTTTCCTTAGCATTTCTTTTGTTATTATGTTGTTTATGAACATGTATTATGGCAATGGATATTCATGTCTCTCATCATGTTTTTACTTGTAAATGAATGAACAATGTATATATGGTATAATAGATGAAATTACAACTAATGTGTTGAGGCATTAATGCTTCTTAGTGATTCTTAGATAAGTATGAGACCCCTATGCTTAGTTATGCTGTTAAGACCTATAGCTTTCATGTTTGTGACATGTTTGAAAAAATTCCTGTCATGGCTAGTAGGGGTCCAATCTAGTCCTTGTCAATTTTTTGCAAAGGAATCATTGTTCTATTGTGCAAATTCATCTCTAAAGGTGTCATTGAGTTCTGAGATGTGACCTGGGCTCTTGGCCTAAAAACAAGGCACAAATCTTGAAGTCACAGGCATAACAGTGGGAAAAAATTTCCCTGGACACTCGCTTACCCTTGCTATGGGAGCATCTAGAGCCTCCTAGATGAATGTTCATCCATATCAAGGGAGCATCCAGGGTTTGGAGTACTAAAACATCAGTTGGTCTCAGGGGATAGTTACCTAAGTGGTTGGGATGGCTCTTAGGAGTTCTGTTGCTGATGTGGAAGGTTTGTGTGATATGTTCTGTCGGTTCCACTTCCTTAACTAACACATAGGGAGTCGAATCATATCATAGTAACTTCTCGTCACTTGTTTACCCTGGTTGGCTGGTTACTTGGGTAGATGTGGGAGGAGGGCGTTACACTATGTTTGTTATTCATGATTTGATAAATATTTGAATGTTTGATGAATGCATGGGCTAACAAATGTTTTTGCAACTGTTTGAGAGGGAATTAGACCTTCTTGGTGATTCTCATGTGAAGTTCAAATATTTAAGATTAGATATGCATTCATACCTATAACTTATATGTTTTCCATATGTTTGACGAAATGCATAAAGTGTATTAGGAATTTTAGGTCAAGTTATGGCTTATAGTTTGAATGCTTGGAATTGTTATTATCTTAATTATGATTATGGAAATTTATAGATATCTCTAGGCAATAATTTGGAGGCTTTCCTAGAAAAGTGGCTCAGATCTCGGAACCATTGGCATTGAACTGGGAAATTTAGGTCATAACCACATGGAAGAAGGTTTATGCGTGCAATTATAGCCTCATAAATGCATGCATGTTGTGTTGTGAGTGTGGTTGGAGGTTAGGTCAGTGGAAAAAGGGTTCTAGCTCATGGATTTACCACTTGGGGTGGTTTGTAGCTTCCTAAGTGGTCTATAGTATCCGAGGGATATCAATATTTTGTCAGATTATAGGCCCCACTTCTGTAACTGTAATTTGGAGGTCGAGTCATGTCATAGTAGCATTCATCCACACATTTACCCTAGGATATTGTAAAAGAAGGTAAAAATATTCAGAGGGGTAGTTGCACATTGATATCCGAGCTTCTAGGTTCAAACACTTGGACTAGTTGAGCTATATGTGATTGCTATGAATGCATGTCAGTTTTTAATGTGCTTGTTGTGCATGCATTGTAGTGGCTATGATTGTGATGTATGTAGTAGTAGGTCTTGCAGTAGGTGAGAAAGAAAATGTATCTCCTTACAAGAAGTTTAAATCAACTGAGAAGGGACATGGACCTCAACCTAGAGAGCAACAAAATAAAAGTAATGGTAGAGAATAGTTGCAATGTTGTACTTGTGGAAAATACCATTATAAGAAGGATTGTCCATTGCACAAGGGTGGTAGGCTTCAAATCCATCATGCTCAAGAGGCACAGACAGTTGGGGATGTTGGTCATAGCATTCCTTGGATCTATGCAACACTTGATAGAAGGCATGTGTATCATCAGAAATCCATTATTGAGATGGAAGGTAGGCTTTTTCATTGAGTTCTTTCCATTTTGATTAATCTTGGATCTAATTATAGTTATGTTATTCTTGACCTGGTGGGTAAGTGTGGCTTGAATAAAAAAGTGTATGCAGAGTCATGGTTGGTGCAGTTGGATACATGGACAAAGAAAAGTGTTCATCATTGGGTAATGTTGATGGTGTTGGACCCACCAACATGTCAGGGGATCTCCCTAGTAAGAAGTCCCAACTAGACCTCAGACTGTTTGGTGTAGGATTCCCAGCAGTGGGTCGTACGATATCACCTTGATCGCGATGGTGCACAGAGGCAAGTAAGATGTCCTTGTTGGTAGCAAGGGTGTGACATATGCAGTAAGTCAAGAAAGATGCATGAGTGGTTCTAAAACACGGGGGTGAGCTCAGTACGCCCCTTGGAAACCTGTGAAAGCAGGGAGTTAATAAGGAAACACATGAGCAAAGATGCATCACAAATTGGAAACAAGTGAGCTAGAAATCCAAAGTGATGGTTAAACCAACAACACATTTCCGTAAGATTCATACATACTTATATAGGAAATCCATACGCATGTGTAAGAAAACATCTACATATATTATTAGAGTAGACAAGTTATATAAAATACAATAACAGCATATGCATGAAACATTTTGGCTCTGTTATATTAAGAAGTGAAAGTTCTATTCATACAATACAACAATGACCAACCACTATTCCCATAGCGGAACGTTACAGTCACTGCCACATGCTCCTCCAAAGAGATATACTAGCTTTGCATGGTGGAGAAGCCAAGGCTCGTTACAATACTGTCCAAGCTTTCTCTAAGATACTCCTATTGGAAGCTTGGCTGACCAAAAGCCTCTACAATGAGAACTTATGAGTTTTTATTTATAGCAAAGGGTGGGGTGACCCTTGACATTCCCCTTTGTGACTCTTAACCTACCCTCATGACTCTTCACCTACTACACGATTATTACGTCCAACTATTGACACTTGGACTTTCACTTTACATGATGTTACATTACAATGCACATGTACCCATGTGGGACAGCATAGGCTTGAGCAAGCCGTGCAAGACATTACTAAGACTCGGACATATGTGGGATGAAAAACTCTTTGACATCCTCATGGTGGTCAACCATGGCAAACTGATGCCAAGCTTGGTGGTCCATTGTGGTGTATGCGCACTCAATGGCAACATCCTACTGAAAATTAACTCTTACCTCTGTTGTGTCCCAGTACACTAATATGGCTCCTCTATCCAACTCTTCTAATAGCATGTGCATGGTCATCCTGGGTGCAACTGAACTGGCAACATGTTGATGCATAGTGTCTGTGTTGATCTCCAAGCATGTGCTAGTGGTCGTGCGCATCAACTTGTCGGAATACATTTTCAGCTCCAGTCAGACTTTCTTCTTGTCTTCGCCTTGATGAGTGTGCCAAATGGGTGGGATCACATGTGTGCGCATAATGACATGCATGGTGTTGAATTCCCTTGCACGTGATCGACAACACTGATCACCATGTCTGCTTCGTGTCAGTTGTTGGGATGGATCTATAACTTTTACAAGCACAGTTTCATCCGTCTATGCATGTTGCATCCCCTGTTGTACCTGTTCCTGCTACAACTCATTCTCTCGTCTGTGCAACTCCTGTTATTCCTTGAGTTGCCACTTTAGCACATGAAAATCCTTCTCTATTTCTCTCTCTTCCTTTGCACGATCTTCGTGTTGTACCGCCACCTCATAGCTTTAATTTCCAAAGCTGCTTTCGTCATGATTGGATTTTCTTTGAACTCATAGCTTTGCTCTGCCTTTGTGTTGTCAACAACCTTCCTCTTGCATTTTTCATGTGCATGTGTGTTGCCTTCTGCTACTACTGATGGTTCTACTCGTTGTGATGTTACTGCCATTTTATCTTGATGTCATTCTCTATGAACATCTTGATGTCTTCATAGGTAGGCAAGCTCATATACACTTGCTTGGTTGCAACCCCTGTTGTGCTCTCAACGGTGTCCTTTGACTCTGCTCTCCTAAAGGCCATTGTACTTGTGTTGTTGAGAGACAGATGAACACCTATGATGCCTGGAGACATAGCAACACTCATGGTAATAAATTTTTTAGTGGAAAACCAAAACAAACTTGAGGACTGACTTGCAATATACCTGTGTGATTGATCGTGAAGGTTGCGCAATTTCCACCAGGAGTTCAGGAGACTAACTGCCAAAACTACGTAAGGCATAGTCTGGGCTATTAGGAGGTTAACTAACCAATGGAACTATGCAATGCACAATCCAACCTGGCTTGTTGAAGACTAAAATTGTGTAATGTTCAATTTTAGTTAGCAGTGACATGCAACCAGCAAACTCCATTGCATAGTTTCTGGGGCCAGCAAAACATTGCCTCCAAGAATTGCACAATGCAAGCTTGGAGGTCAGTGTTGGGCCAAACTTGCACAATTTCTGGAGGGAAGGTAGAGCCTTCGCTTCCGGAAATGTGCAGTGCTAGCTAGGCAAGGCACGGTCCGGGCCAAGGCAACCCAGACTGGCCAACGGGTGACTGAAAACATGATAAGTCTGAATACATGATGAGATGAGTGCAAAAAAGAGTGAAGGATTATGCTTGCAAATAATAAGTGCAGGATTCAGAAAATGGGATGCATGCATGTGTGTGAAGCGGGTCACCGTGACGACGACTGTCATTGGAAAAAAAGTGTCATGCATGCGACAATAGTGAGATGTGAACAAAAACTAAAATGACACTTGTACAAGCTAACATGCATGCAAACAACAACAAACATTCACAAAAATCAAGCAGACAGCATTCACACAAGACAAAACACAAAGTGATAGAAACACAACACAAGACATGCGAAGTGGGCTTACCCCGAAACAATGGAGTTGAATGTGTTGATGACAACTAGATGCGATGTGGGATGTCAGAGCTGTAAGATCAATGTGAGGAATGAGCTTTGCAACGTCCGGTTCATAAGTTTTGATATAATTGAGGTTATGACGCACATTCCACAAATCTAGGAAAAGTGACACTTGGCGGGAGGTTTCTGAAATGATCCTTGCATGTGACCTCCAACTGCTAAAAATAGATCCCTAAATCTAGGGATTCCTTTGCATGTTGCCTTGGGAAAAGTATTCCATGCATGAAAATCATATTTTCTTTGTCCCGGAGGGAACCGGTCAACCTGAAGGCACATGCATCGGTTTGTGAGCTTGGGAGAGGGATCTGCACAGTTTCTGGTAGGAAAAGGTGAATATCTCCCAGGATTTCACAATTTCTGGGCTGAGAAACTGTCCTGGGCTAGACTGCGCAATTTTCTCAGGGAATATTGTCTAACTACATTACACAATTTTTGAGCCCAACAGGCTGCCTGACTGATTTCCAAAATTTTTGCTAGCTACTGGGCTAGTTGTCCCAAAGGGATTGTGCAGTTTCTGGGCTGAGCAACTATCCTGGGATGAATTGTGCAATTTTTGAGAGGAAGACTCTCAGGAATAATTGTGCAATTCTGGAGCCCAGCTGGTTGTCTAGCTGGGTTTGTGCAATTTCTGGAGGCAAGGCTGGTTCCCCTCCAGAATTGTGCAAGTCCTAGAGGGAGCTGCTCAACCAACAACTGAAATTAAGTCTGGAAATCAACTTGTGAAGGAGGTGGAACAAAATTGCATGCACAAGCTGACAAGACTCTATGAAATAGTTGAAGCTGATGTGCTTGATAGTGCAAGACATGTTGCTGAGGATGGTTAGTAGGGAGGCTAAAAAATGAAGTTAAGGAAAAATTTTGAAGGGTGGTTGTAACCGCTACAACACTTGGAGACACACTGGTAGAACTCCAGCTCTCTGAATGGACCTTCTTCCTCAAAAGAAAGTCTAACACCTCCGTAAGTATTGTTTAGTTCTTTGTTCATCTTGGTTTCCACACTTGCTTGATTGTAAGATGTAGCATCTTCCTGGCTCTTGGTCGATTGACACACATTCCAAGCCAAGCCAACATAGTTATTTTGATTGGTGATGAGAGGTATATTGGTGCACAATTCATATGATTGTTAGAGTTTTAGTTTCATCTCTAGTGGTGCTATGCTGCCAGCAGGCCTAGACAGTACCCCAATGGAGTCACACAGGAACACAAGCATTGCTCCGCTGCCAGCGAGCTTGGTCAGTACCCCGGTGAAGTTACTTGCATCACCTCTCTACGCAGGAAGAATTTCTCTTCTTTCGCCTTGTTCATTTTTCATTTTTTTCAAACTTTTTTCACATTTTCATTTTTTCATTTTTTCATAATTATGCATAGCCTTATTCATTTTAGAGGTGGAAGAGGGATCCTAACTTATTGAGAGAAGAAGAGGTTTTTCCTTCAGAGAAGTAGTTTATATATAACTCTGATGTGCTTGTTAAGGTTTTCCCCCTCACCTTACTATACTTGAATGAGATGACAAGGATTAACCCAAAAACAACCGACTAGAGTAGGTGATACTAGTTCATGTGAAAGCGTTGTGTTTTCACCATGGTTCACTTCAAACATTACATATTTTCCATTGATGTATCATGGACTAAAAGTAAAAAGTTCTTCATGAGAGAGTGGACAATAGATAACCAAATGTTAATAGTTGTACAAGTCCTCTTGTACTTTACCTGGGTTGGTTTCAAGAGTCGCACATGGTCCATGTGAAACTAACCTATGAGCTAAAATAAGCAAAAAAAACAAAATGAAAAGAAGGAAGCAGAAACAAATGCGTATGCAAAGCGAGTAAGAAAACAAACAAGCAAGCAAGCAAACACACAAAGAAAGAAGCAAACATGCATGCAAGAAAACAACTCAAAGCAAATACTACTCCTACTCCTAAGCTAACAGTGCATGGGTCGTCTCACATGAAGTGATAATTCCAATGTAGCCACCGTCACATTGGTTGACCCATGTTGGCAAAGGCATGGTTTGCGAACATCATAGTTGTGCAAACCAACAAGCATGAAATATATAACAATGAAGATGTACACACTCCGATATTACAAGCGTCCACACAAAAAAAATGAGTGAAAGAGCATGACATGCACTATATGGACTTGCCATGGTGCTATGCTACACTACATTCAGATCTTGAGTGTATGCATTCCCTTGACCATGACATGCAAGAAAACATGAGAAAGGTAGACCACTTACGTTGCGCAAGTGTGCTTGCTATGTAAGATTCCTCCAATGCATGAGCGATGGGATAGTGTAGTTGGAGTGGAGGAAGTGAAATTTGAGTATTATATTGATCTTGAATGCAAAACAGAGAGTGATGAGGAGCCTTGTGTGTTTCGATAATTTCCTGATTAGAAGCAAAAACAAACTCAGGACAGAAAAGGCCTGACATAACCATCAGCTCAGGATGAAGTGCCTCGACAGTGTGCGGGGTTTCGACTTCGTCGATAGATAGATCATCGTAGACCAGTGGCTTAGACGGATTAATAACGAGTGAATGAACATTGTGATCAGATGAAGAATTAGAGAGATCACAACAACCAAGATCAGAAAATCCAGGATGTTTGTCGACCTCCTCATGATTTGATGAATCATGTAGAGGGGTAGATGAGAAGCAAGTATGTTCACCCTCTATGCTTTTGGAAATGGAAAATGACAGTTTGGATGGATTTTTAGAGGAAGATGTGTCCTCTTTGCATGTAATGGCAGACTAACATCCGACGTGTCCTATGAACGATCAGAAATAGAAACATTCGGAAATGAGTTTTCACAAAGGAAATCAGCAGTGGAAGAATCACAAGGGATGTCAGGTTAAAGCGGATGAGGCATGGTTGGAAGGGAGTCATCCTTCACCACAAGTTCTTCTTTAGATTCCCACACACACTTATCATGAATGATGGCGTAGGTTGGTTGCATAGTACCAACTCCATCGATAACTTGATCCTCGTTCACAATAGATGAGGAGTCTGGAATGTAAGAACACGAGATACTACAATCTGGAGGATCAATAGAACGCAGGGATGGAGGTTGAGGGAATGAATCCATGTGACAACCAATAAGCTTGAAAGCCAAATATGTGCAGATATCAAGTGGAGGTGGGGTGGGAGAATGTGACAGTTCAACAGATGTGTGTGCATAATCTCCCACATCACTCTGCAGTGGTGGAGCTGTCTGATGAGGTCAAGGCAGACAGTCACTTGTGACAACAACTGTGCCTGCTTGTCATTGCGCATCTCCATCACCGAAGTGTGGTGAGAGACGTTAAGATGATTTAAAGAAATGCGTATTTTTGGATATGTGAAGAAGATACTCAAATATTCCATTGAGAAATTCCCAATAAATTTCATCTTCGGGAAATCGGTATGCAAGATTACAAAAGCGTGTGTTAAAAATTTCAATGGACTCATCAGGTGCTTTTTGTAATTCCACAATTTCATTTTTGAGTTCTTTACAGTCGAAGTGATTGAAAGCATGGTCTATTTCTACAACCAGATGAGAAAGAGAATGAATAGATTTTTTAGGCAGCATGGCACACTAGTGCATTGGGTGCCCTCGAAGCGTGTAGATGAATAGTGGGCAGGTCATGTATTATTCAAAGATTCCATGTCTTTTTCATGAGCCTACAATGCTGACCTTGTGCCTAACCAAATCTACGTAGCCTCCATTGTCGTATGTTTTATGTGACAATTTATCCGAGAGCTTTTCTGAGATAATGAAGTCATTTCCATAAGACATACACTCCGGAAGATAAACTATGTAGTTAGTCATGATAGATATGCAGAGATTCAAAATAGATGTGAGGACTTAGCTTGTCATCTGGCCCTCCTTCTAGTGCCAAAATGTTGACGGTGTTGGACCCGCCAACATGTCCAGGGATCTCCCCAGTAAGAAGTCCCAACTAGACCTCAGACGGTTTGGTGTAGGAGTCCTAGCAGTGGGTTGTACGGTATTGCCTTGACCATGATGGTGCATAGAGGCAAGTAAGATGTCCATGTTGGTAGTAAGGGTGTAACATATGCAGTAAGTCAAGGAAGGTGCATGAGCGGTTCTAACACACGGGAGGTGAGGTGAGTGCACCCTTTGGAAACCTGTGAAAGAACAAAGTTAAGAAGGGAACACACGAGAAAGGATGCATCACAAACTGGAAATCAAGTGAGCTAACAATCCAAAGTGATGGTTAAACCAACATCACATTTCAGTAAGATTCATACATACTTATATAAGAAATCTATACATGCATGCATAAGAAAATAGATACATATATTATTAGAGTAGACAAGTTAGCTGAAATAAAATAAAAACATATGCATGAAACGTGTTGGCTTTGTTATATTAAGAAGTGAAAGTTCCAGTCATACAATACAACCATGACCAACCACTATTTCCGACAACAGAACATTACAATCACTGCCACTTGCTCCTCCAAAGAGATATACTAGCTCTACACTGTGGATAAGCCAAGGCTTGTTACAATATTGTCCAACATTTCTCTAAGATACTCCTATTGGAAGCTTGGTTGACCAAAAGCCTCTACAATGAGTTAAGAGGTTATATTTATAGCAGAGGGTGGGGTGACCCTTGACATTCCCCTTTGTGACTCTTCACCTACCCTCATGACTCTTCACCTACTACATGACTGTTACGTCCAACTATCGACACTTGGACTTTCACTTTACATGATGTTACATTACAATGCACATGTACCCTTGTGGGACGAAATAGGCTTGAGAAATCCATGCAATACATCACTAAGACTCGGACATATGTTGGATGACCAACTCTTCGAAATCCTCATGGTGGTCGACTGTGGCAAACTAATGCCAAGCTTGGTGGTCCACTGTGGCATCCGCGCACTTAATGGTGACATCCTACTGAAAGCGAACTCTTACCTCTATCGCGTCCTGGTACACTGATATGGCTCCTATGTCCAACTCGTCTGATAGCATGTGCATGGTCGTCCTGGGTGCGACTAGACCAGTAACATGCTGATGCATAGTGTCTGCATTGATCTCCAAGCATGTGCTAGTGGTCGTGCACATCAACTTATTGGAATACATGTTCAGCTCCAGTCGGACTTGCTTCTTGTCTTTGCCTCGATGAGTGTGCCAAATGGAGGGGATCACATGCGTGCGCATAATGATCTGACTGCTCACCTTGTCTGCTCCATGCTAGCTACTGGGATTTATCTATAACATGTACAGGCATAGTTTCATCCATTTGTGCATGTTGCGCCCCATGTTGTGCCTGTTCCTACTACAACTCATTCTCTCATCTGTGTAGCTACTGTTCTTACTTGAGTTGCTGCTTCAGTACATGCAACTCCTTCTTTATTTCTCTCTCTACCTTCGCACAATATTCATGTCGCATCATCACCTCATAGCTTCAATTTTCAAAGTTGCTTTTGTCATGAGTGGATTTTCTTTGAAGTCGCAGCTTTGCTATGCCTCTCTATTGTCAACAACCTTCCTCTTGTATTCGTCGCGTGCGGGTGTTCTGCCTTTTTTTTGTTGTTTATGGTGCTGCTACCATATTATCTTGATGTCCTTGTTACGGACAACTTGATGTCTTCATATGTAGGCAATATCATAGACACTTGCTTGGCTGCAACCCCCGTTGTGATCTCAACAGTGTCCTTTGAATTTGCTCTCTTGAACGCCATTGTACTTGTGTTGCTAAGAGACAGGCAAACACGTGTGATTCTTGGAGACATAGCAACACTCATGGCAAGTAATCTGTTAGTCGAAATCTAAAAAAAACTTGAGGATTGACTTGCAATATACATGTGTGATTGATTGTCAAGGTTGCACAATTTCCACCGGGAGGTTGGGAGATTGACTGCCAAAACTGTGTAAAGCATAGTCCAGGCTATCAGGAGGTTGATTGACTGTTGGAACTATGCAATGCACAATCTAGCCTGGCCTGCTGAGGATTGAAACTACGCAATGTGCAATTTCAGTTAGCAGTAAGATGCAACTAGTAAACTGCATTCCACAGTTTCGGGGGCCAGTAGGACACTGCCTCCAAGAATTGCGCAATGCAAGCCTATAGGTCAGTGTTGGGCCGAACTTGCACAATTTTTGGAGGGAAGGCAGAGTCTTCGCTTCCAGAAATGCACAGTGCTAGCCAGGTAAGGCACGGTCCGAGCCAAGGTAGCCCAGACCGATTGACGGGTGACTAAAAACATGAGAAGTCTGAATACATGATGATATGAGTGTAAACAAGAGTGAATGATTATGCATGGAAATAGTAAGTGGAAGATTCAGAAAATGGGACACACACATTTGTGTGAAGCAGGTCGCCGCGACGACAACCGTCAGTGCAAAAATAGTGTCATGTATGCGACAGCAGTGAGATGCGAATGAAAAATGAAATGGCACTTGTACAAGCTAAGATGCATGCAAACGACAACAAGCGTTCACATAAATCAAGCAGACAATAGTCACACAAGCTAAAACAAAAAAAATGACAGAAATGTAGTGCAAGACATGTGAAGCGGGCTTACCCCAAAACAACTGAGCTAAATGTGCCAACAAATCTTAGATGAGATGTGGGATGTCAGAGTTGCAAGATCAATGCGAGGAATGAGCTTTGCAATGTGTGGTTCATAAGTTTTGATAAAATCAAGGTTATGAAGTGCATGCCACAAATCTAGGAAAAGTGACACTTGGCAGGAGGTTTCTGAAATGGTCCTTGCTTATGACCTCCAGCTGCTAAAAATAGATCCCTAAATCTAGGGATGCCTTTGCATGCTGCCTTGGGAAAATCAGTCCATCCATGCAAAGTAGTTTTGCTCAGTCCCAGAGGGAACCATTCCACTTGAAGGCACATGCCTCGGTCTGCAACCCTGGGAGAGGGATCTGCATAGCTTTTGGGCTGAGCAGATAAGGTTTTCCTAGAGGGATTGCGCAATTTCTGGGAGGAACATGTGACTATCTCCTAGGATTGCTTAATTTCTAGGCTGAGCAGCTGTCCTAGGTCTGACTGTGAAATTTTTTCAATGAAGCATGTCTAACTGCGTTGCTTAATTTCATAACCCAACAGGCTGCCTGATTGATTTGTGCAATTTCTGCTAGCTGTTGGGTTGGATTTCCCAAAGGGATTGCACTTCGGCCTTTGGGCTGCCTTTTGCCACACCAACCTTTGGGCTGCCTTCGGCCAACCTTTGGGCTGCCTTTGGGCAACACCAACCTTTGGGCAACATTCGCCCTTTGGGGCTGTCTTTGGTCCACATCAACCTTTGGGTTGCCTTCGGCCAACCAGCTGGATGAGGCTGGATTTCTTTCCGAAGAGACAGAGCAAAGGAAGCGCTCGTAAGGACCCGACAGGGGGCTCGACCAGCGGGAGAGGAGAGGAGAGGTGATCGACTGATAAGGCCGCCATCGAGAGGAGAGGCAACATGTGACTGTCCTAGGATGAATTGCGCAGCTAGCTATCCTAGGATGAATTGCGCAATTTTTGAGAGGAATACTGTCAGGAAGAATTGTGTAGTTCTAGAGCCCAGCTGGTTGTCCAGCAAGGTTTGTGTAGTTTCTGGAGGGAAGGCTGGTTCCCCTCTAGAATTGAGCAATTCCCAAAGGGAGTTGCTCAACCAGCAATGGACACTAAGTTCGTAAATCATCCTGTGAAGGAGGTGGAACAAACTTGCATGCACAGGCTGACAAGACTTTATGAAATAGTTGAAGTTGATGTGCTTGACAGTGCAAGACATGATATTGAGGATGGTCGATAGGGAGACTCCAAAATGAAGCTAAGGAAAAATTTTGGTGGGTGGTTATAGCTGCTACAACAGGTAATAACTTGCGCATTTGAGAAAAATGGGATGCCTACATCAACACATCTAAATGTGCTTTCTTTTGGATCATATAGTATGCTTTTGGGCATGGATTTATTGTTTACTCACAAGACCAAGGTAGATTGTTATGAGAAGGATATTGAGTGCCTGGATGATGATGGAGAGAAGAAAATATTGCAGGGAAGGAAGAAGCCTACATCAGTAAGAATGGTTATAGTTATGCATGCTAAGCGATGTTGAAGGAAGGGGTGTGTATTATTTATACTACATATTTCCAATGATAAAGGGAAAGATGTTGAGGATGATGAGGTCTTGAAGAGGGATCTTTTTTTGCGGTAGTTTTAGGATTTCTTTCGTGCAGGGATTTCAGAGTTACCAACCCTTAGAGAAGTGGATTTCTCTATTGAGTTGGTACCATGATCAACGCTAATATCAAATGTATCTTATAGGATGAGCACTTCAGAGTTGGTGGAATTGAAGTTGCATCTTAAGGAAATGATTGATAAGGGATACATAAGGCCAAGTGTATCGCCTTGAGGTGCACCAATGTTGTTTGGAAATAAGAAGGATGGTACTCTTAGATTTTGCATTTATTATAGGAAATTGAACAAGATAACCATCAAGAACAGGTATCAATTGTCGTGGATTGATGACTTGTTTGATCAACTGAAGGGAGCAAAAATATTCTCAAAGATTGATTTGAGATTAGGATATTGTTAAGTGCACATCAAAGAAGAAGATATTTACAAGACTGAATTCCATACCAGTTATGGGATTTATGAGTTTGTTGTGGGCTTGTTTTGTCGTACTAATGCTCTAGTTTCTTTCATGTGTTTGATGGACAATGTGTCACGTCCTTATCTGGACAAGTTTGCAATAACGTTTAATGATGATATATTGATATATTATAATAATAAGGAAGAGAATGTAGAGCACCCAGCAACAGTGTTGATATTGTTAAGAGAGAATCAATTGTATGCCAAGCTCAACAAGTGCAATTTATTTCAGACTGAATTTCATTACTTGGGGCATGTTGTTTACAAGGAAGGTATAGCAATGGACCCAAAAAATATCAGAGCTATAATGGAGTGGCCAACTCCTAGGAATGTGGATGAGGTTAGATCATTCACGGGATTAGCAGTTTCTTACCAAAGGTTCATCAAGAACTTCTCACAGATTTCCTATCCTATTACAAATTTGCAAAGAAAAGGAAATAAGTTCGAATGGAATGAGGAGTGTGCATCTAGTTTCGAGCAATTGAAACAGTCACTTACAAATTCTCTAGTCTTGAAGATTGCAAATCCTAATAAGGAGTTTCTGGTATGTACATATGCTTGTAAGAGAGTAATTGGTGGATTCCTAGTGAAGGAAGGATGGCTGGTATGCTATGAGTCAAGGAAGTTGAATGAGCATGAGCAGAACTATCTGATTCATGATCTCTAGTTGGAAGCTATCATTCATGCCTTGAACATGTGGAGGGATTATCTTCTTGGTAGAGGTTCATTCTGATGAGTGACCATAGTGGATGGAGGTACTTGTTTGACCAAGCCAATCTGGATTCTAGACAAGATGGATGGTTGGATACCATTAGTGAGTTTGACTTTGAGATCAGATACATAAAGGGAAAGGAGAACAAGGTTGTGGATGCTCTTAGTAGGAGAGTGTAGGTAAATCACATTTCAGTTATGAGCTCTTACATGAAAAATTTGAAGGAGCATATATTGTAAGCAAGGAAACATGATGACAGCTACTAGTAGTTGAAGCACGGGTTACAACAATAGGGTGAAGATGATAGGGACGAGGAGTATCACCTCATGGTAGATGCCTTGGTCAGATTCGGGAAGAAGATTTATGTGTCAAATGGTAGTGATCTCAATAAGCTTATCTTGAAGGATTTTCATGTCAAGTTGTATTTTGGTTACCCAGGATATCAAAAGACATTGAAAATAGTTAATAATTTCTATCATTGGTTGAAATTGAAGAAAGAGGTGGCTGATTTTGTTGCTAGATGTTTTGAATGTCAAAAGCTAAAACTAGAGTGTTAGCATCCAATTGGATTATTGTAGCTTATTCTGATTTTAGAGTGGAAATGGGAGTTCATATTTATGGACTTCATTACATGTTTTCTAAGGACATTGAAGTAGCATGATTCCATCATGGTTGTGGTTGATAGGTTGAGTAAGGTAGTTCACTTCATTTCACTTAAGTGTACAAATTTAGCTAGTGAGGTAGCTCAGATCTTCATTAGAGAGATAGTGAGATTGCATGGTGTTCCTAAGAATATCATATCAGATAGACATTCCAAGTTCACTTCCAGGTTTTAAAAGGAGTTTTTTGCAGGTTTGGGGATATAATTAGCTTTCATTACAACTTATCAACTACAAACACTTGGATAGACAAAGAGGCTTAACAAGATTCTTGAGGATATGTTGAGGATGTATGCCATGCATCAATAGAGGAAGTGGGAAGAGTATCTTCCACTGCTAGATTTTACATATAATATGGGTATCAAGAGTCCTTGAAGATGAGTCCATTTGAGGCTATTTATGGTTGGAATTCTAATACTCCCATCAGTTGGAGTGATCCAATGAAAACGGTGTTGATTGGATCCGACGTGTTGGTTGAGATGGAATAGGAGATGTAGATTATTAAGAGGAATTTAAAGGTATCATAGGATAGGCAGAAGAGTTATGCAGATCAGCATAGAGAATTCAAGGAGTTTCATGTTAGGGAGCATGTGTACTTACACATCAATCCCAAGAGGATCACCTTGAGGATTGGATCATGTGCCAAGTTGGAACCATGGTATTGTGGGCCTTTTGAGATCCTCGAGAGTATTGGACCAATGACCTACATACTTGCACTGCCACCAATAGTGAAATTCCATGATGTTTTCCATGTTTCATTTCTTAAAAGATATGTCCAGGATGTTGATCATGTGATTGATTGGTTTGTATTGCAGGTGGAACCAGAGGGTGAATTCCAGCTAGAGCCATGGTTCATATTGCAATGGAAAGAACTCATGCTCCGAAATAGAGAAACAGAAAAAGTTAAAGTGCAACGGAAACACTTTGGGTTTGATGAAGCTAAATGGGAGATGGATGATCAATTATTGGGTTTGTATCCTTCATTATTTTCTAGTTCAAGAAAATGAGTTTTTTGTACATATGCATATATGGTTGTTATTGTAAATATTGCAATGAGCTCTGTTATAAAGCTCCAATAAGTGGTATGTTTATTTTTCTTTCATCAGGATGTCATTGTAAATACTACATCGATCTATGTTATAAAGGACCATAGGAAATATGTTTTGTTCTCAATTTTTTTCTATTCATATGTGCCATAAAACAATGAGGATGATGTTCCCCTAAGGGGGAGGGGATTGTGACAACCCTGGGTTAAAGTTTCCTGTAATAAAGGATAATAAAGGAAAAATAATAAGACCAATTTTATGGGACACATATTTCAAGTTGAATGTTGGGAAAACACTATAGTGGGAACCACTTTTGGATTATTTATGGCTATGGAAATTAGCAAAGGAATTGACAAAGGAAAAGAGGAAATAATTGGCATTTAATTATGAAAATAAAGGAAAATAGGAGAAAATAAGGGTGAAGAGACACATATTTGGATGCTAAGGAAATTAGAGAAAAAATGGAGAAAAATTAAGAAAAATGAGATATCAATTATAAAAAATCATTAGAGAAACAATTCACATCTTTTGGCTTAGATTTTGTCAGTTTTAGCTTGGATCAAGTGAGAAAGAGAGAGAGATATCTCGAAGAGGAGCAGGAAAGAAATCAAGGACCAGCAAAGGAAAGAAAAGGAAGGAAAAGGACAAGCAAAGGAAATGAAGGAGAAGTTCGACCAACAACTTTATCAGGAGGATTTTGCAGGTAATAGGTTGCATGTGTGATTTCCTAGCTAAGGTGTGAATGCAGGGTAAATGCATTTGTTTATTTGGTTCATATGCTATCATTTCATGGGTTTTTCTTTGTTTGACAATGATTTTAGCCTTGCTTTGCCATTTCCTGAATATCGAATGGTGTAATGGGATTCATTCTTGGTTGAGCTTTGGATTGCTGGAAGGTTTTGGAACTGGGTGAGGGGGCCTCAGGAAACTTTCCAAGGGTTGGGGGTGGAGATGGTTTTCTGTGAGAAGCCCTCAATAGGTGGGTGAAGACAGAAAAATTCCTCAAGATATAGTGAAGAAATTCTGAGGCATCCAATCTTAGTGTAGTTTTTTATCTTAGGACTGATTTAGGTGAGATCAAGATAACTTGAGGGTGGAGGTGATTTAACCTCTAGAGTCCCTAGTTGATTATGTCTTGGTTTATCCCATGAGGTCCCAGATTAATGCGTAGAATATGGCATGGGGATGATTGGCTAAAAGAAATATTTCATTCAACCCAATCTATGGTTAGGTGGTATGTGGAATCTTTGACTTGGTTATCTTTTGCATATGTTAATAAGAGTTATTTTCCTATTTTTATCTATGAGCACTTGTACTTGTTATTATGTGGATTTGATGGCTGATTTGTCATGGTTAATGTTCTGGTTATATATTGGTTATAAGTATGGTTCTATAATGTTATATAGCTATGGATATTATTCATGGCTTGATAAGTATCTGAATGGTTGTTGAATGCATGGGCTAGCAAGTGTTTTTCCAGATACATGAGAGGGAATTAGACCTTCATAGTGATCCTCAAGTGAGCTTCATAGATTTAAGATCAAATATGCATTGATGACTTGTAATTTATATGTTTGCCATATGTTTGACGAAATATCTAAGGTGTACTAATAAATCTAGCTCAAGTTCTGGCTTCAATTTTGAATGTTTGGCATTGTTTTCATCTTAATTATCATTCTCGAAAGTTATAGGCAATTCTAGGTAGTGGACTGGAGACTAGCTTGGAAAAGTGGCTAAGATCTTGGAACCGTTGGCATAGAACTAGGAAATTTAAGTTGTAACTGCATGGAAGGAGGCGTATGAGTGCTATTATAGCCTCATAACCACATGCATGCTTTTTTGTGAGTTCATTTTAGAATTACGTCAGTGGAAAAAGGGTACCAGCTCAAGGATTTACCACCAAGGGTGGTTTGCAACCTCTTGAATGGTCTATGGTCTTAAGGGATGTCATTTCATGGTTAGATTGTAGGTCCCACTTCCATAACTAGAACTTGCAGGTTGGGTTATGTCATAGTAGTACTCATCCCCACATTTACCCTGGGAGCCTATAAAAGTGAGTAAATGCTTGGAGGGGTGTTTATAGAAGCTCATTGAGTTATGTAGTTAGTCTCATCGAGGGTTAGAGACTTGTTGTGGTGAAAACACAACCCCCCCATTATTGACTTGTTCAACTCAAATAATGGGGACCCTTTCTATAAAAATTTTTGCTAAACACCTTTTTGGATTTTTATTTAGTTGATTGCCCTACGTTTTTGTTAATTTTTCATTTTCTTTAGATTCTTGTTTGATTGCTTTGTTAAAATAAATTTTTTATAAGCTTCCCATTGACGCTTGTTTCGTCTCATTTGGTCAACTGGTTTGAAAATGGTACTCCTTTGAAGTCTCATCATTTATGTAGCCTGGGTTAAAAATGCATAAAATGCATAAAATGTACAATATTGCATTTTGTAAATAAATTAGTTCAATAATGCATTCATTCTAAATATTAACCCGTAGTGAGTTTTTACTAACATTTTTCCATTTTAGTTATGTAGCCAAATCATGAAACATCAGGATTTTAGTAATTTATTCCAATTTTTAAAATAGGTCACTAATCTCGAAAACCCAAACATCCAAGTGGCTGTAGTTTATTTTTATTCTTTTTATTTATTTTCCAAGTGGCTGTAGTTTAGAAACTAAAATTCATAAAATAAAACCAAAATTAAAATTGATATTTAATGTTAAATTTTAAATTAATTAAAATATAATTAATTTAATTAAAATAAAATTTAATACATAAAAAATGAATATAATAAAAATCCTTCCGATCGCATCGGAGATTTTAAATCGCATCGGAGGCTTTGATCGCATTGGAGGTAGCATATGTGACAAGTTTAATGAACCCCGACACCTCCCCCTCTCGATGCCAATCACCGATTAAACAAAAGTTTTATTACATCATATCGGAGATTGTTTATCGCATCAGGACTTTTTGAATGAACACATTTTTTGGAACCCCGATACATATCATACCCCGATGCCAATCATTAAAAGTCAAAGCAAACAAAAGTCTCATGACACTTTGGTTAAACTTCAAGCCATGACTCATACGTGAGTAAATGAGTTAAAATGAATGGAACGAATAAAGATAATAGAGGTTAGTGTATATTTATATTTTTAATATTAGTTTTTATATGTAATAGATTATATTAATTAAATTAATTAATAATATGTAATATCTAATTAATTTAATTTAAATTTAAATATTATTTATATTAATATTAATTAGTTTATAAATAGTTAATATTTTAGTTAACTAGATATTAATTAATTAGTTTAGTTTATAATTAACAAATAAATTAGAATTCTAAATTAGGATTAGATTTTTAATTAAAAAATTCTGATTTTTAGCCCAGCAACAGAATTTTCAGATTTATGTCAGATTTGATCTATCAATTTTGGAGGCTCATAGGTTTAGTTATACTTGACCAAATGAGGCCCACGACGACTCATTGGAAAGGTAAAATCAAGGAGAATATTTCTGAGGAGGTTTCACTAACAGATTTGGTCATTTATTGGGTCAAAAATCAAGCAGAAGATCAAGCTACGAATTTCTAAAACAAAATCAATTTTCTGAGTTATTTTCTGCATTTTCATTTGCCCAAGCCTCTTTTAATTGCAGATCCATTTGTCAATGATATCCTTGACCAATTAAAACATCACAGACATCAATTGAGAGCTTATATTTTATTTTTAATTATTTATTTAAATTAAATTTGATTGGATTTGTTTTAATGCCAGAAATGATAATTTGATTTTATTGTTGCATCTTAATTCATTTTTTATTTTTTTTTATAGGAAAACAATAGAAGAGATATGAAGAAAAGGATCTCAATTAATGAGAATGCTCCAGCAATTGAAGATTAGAATTTTTGAGCAAATAAAATTGGATTTGATAGATTTACCTTCAACAAACTTTCCTCTCAAGAATTCCTTTGCAAAGATTATAAATAATAGATTGCAGAATGTAATAAGGGGTTGCTCTCCTCTGCAATTTTAGACTTCTAAAAGCACTATTGTAATAGGAATTTAGAGTTGTAGGAGAGAGGAGAGAAAATCTCAGATCTGGGGATTATTGAAGATTTTCCCTTTGTATCTTGAATTATGCATGAAAGACAAAGCTTGCACTATTGTGGCTTTAACTTTGAAAGTAGAAGTTCAAGCAATGTAAAGAACTGTTGGAGACCAAGGACAGAGAAATGGATGCAATAAATTGGTATTTCTAATACTACTGTTTCAAATATCATTTTCATTTTTATGGTAACAGGGATGTCTCATTTTATTCATGTTTGTGCACTATTGTCAATATGGATAATTTGTCTCAATATTGTTATTAGGTATCTCTGTTCTTATGAATTAAAATCTTATTTCTGAGTAACTATTTACTCAGAAATCTCTCTTATAAAACTGATTTATTGAATGGTAATGTGTTGTGAACTACTTCCACATATTATTGTTTAATTATTGGATTTACTGTTTTGATAATTAATATCATTTTTGTGAACTACTTCCTGAGTGTTGTTGGTTTATTATTTCAGTTAAAAGGTCTCAATAGAATGTGTTTTGATATCCATAATATCAGTTAATTGAACTATGTCATTAACTTGATATTCATTATAAGCAAGACATGTTTAAATCCCAATATTTTAGTTATCTTGCTCTTAGTTGTGTTAGATTTATATTTGCCTAATTAAGATAGGATTTAGATTAGTTTCTTTTGCTTGCATTATATAATAAGCTTGCATTTAGAGTAATTTCTATATTCTTTTACGTCCTCTTCTCGAGGAGGCAAAATTTTAGTTGTGGCTTGGCTGAACCCAAATCAGCTTAAGGATCATTCTCTTGCCTAATCAGAAAGAAGAAGTGATCTGATATCCCAGTCTATTGGTAGTTAAAGATACATCATAAACCAATAGCGATAGGGAGAAGGTAACTGGACCTAGTAAACCAGTCGGAGTCACCACACTAAACGGAAGAGGAGCTGCTTTAAGGTCCGGACCGGGTGGTTATCCCCCATTGTTGTTGCAGTGATTTTCGAGGCATCAACAATTTTGACGCTAGAAGGAGGGCCTGAGACTTGTTGTCTATTGGAGTCTTTTCAATTTTAATATTTTATTTATTACGATGACTCCTCTTAAACTTCCAATTTGGAGTTGTATCCATGGACGTGCATCTTCCAATACTCCACCCAAAGTGGTAAGACTCTTGTCTCAGGTAAAATTTAATGGTAAGAGAAATTCTTCTGCTTTTAAACATGTCTTTCAATTTATTCAAAATGTTTTAAATTATGATTTTCAAGGAATTGATGAAGGCGTTTTATGCAAAAATTTTACTCTCATATTTGCGGCAAAATCCAGAAACTGGTGGAACTCTTCCAGTTGCCTTAATTCACAGCTGGGATCAATTTGTTACAATTTTCATTTGTAAATTTGACAGCTATGATTATGAACAGGTATGTGATGAAATTGAATATCTACGAAGGTTTGAAAATGAGTCTGTTAGTGATTTTAATATTCGATTTCATTTGAATTGTTTAAGATTCAAAATCGAAGATAAAGCTACGGAAGAAGAATCACTAGATTGGTTTGAATATATTTGTTCTCTTCCTTCCATTTCCAATCCATATCAAATTAGTTCAAGTTTTATACCATTCCCTTCTAACATAAATGAGAATTGCAACATGGATGTGCAAATAAATTGTGATGAAGTGGTTTCACAAAGTTTGGAAAATATTTCTAATCAAATGCAAGAAGACAACAACAACAATTTTGGAGAAAAAGCTACCTTGGAATCTAAAAATTACTCTGCGGTTAATTCAAAAAATCGGATCGCAAATCAGCAAGTACAAGCAACAATCAAAGTAAATAATAACATGAAAACTACTGTACAAATTTCTGAATTTTTCTATGATGAGCAAATGCCAAAATCAGAGCAGCAAAACAGTCTTCTTCAAGAAAGCATGAGCACACAAAGGAATGATTTACAATCTGAAATTTACAATGAGCATAATGCACAAGAGTTCTCAAACAGAGACAGTTTTAAATGCATTGTTTCAGGTTCACATTTTTCCCTTTATCCTGATATTTTTAATGATGGTAATGTTTCCCCTCTTGGTATTAATGATTTTGCAGAAAATAAAGAAGATGGTCTAAATGAATTACCAATACATTTTTATCAAGATAAAGAAATAATGATTGATCATTCTTTTGCCATTAATGAACATGAAATTCTTGTTCCTCCTTGTTTGGATATACTGAATGAGATTGAAGGAAATTCTAAAGAATATTGTAAAGTCGTTTATGATAATTACTCTGGCATCGAGGATGTTGATTTCTATTCTTCTCAAGAGAATCCTCATGATAAAATTCAAATAACATCTGAGAATGAGGAACGCTTCAATTTAGAAATTATCCCAACCAATCCTCATTTTAGAACATCAAATTATCTTCATGATTTCATTATTCGAGAAAAATTTCCAACTTATGATTCATATCATGATCAAACTCTCATTCCTACTCATAATCATAATTCGTTTTCTAGTTCACAAGTTGGAATTCGAAATTACTCAAATTCCATAATTCTGGCCAATCCTTGTGAAAAAGAAATCATTTCAAAACGATCCCAATTGCGATGTAACATTAGTTGTAAAAATAGTGATTTCATTTTATTTTTGTTTCCTCACTTATTTTGTTTAAATTTAGATTTATTTTTGATTTTATTTTCTAGAATTTTAACACTTTATGCTGCCATATTGAGCACTTTACTATAAAACACTCAATTGATGAATTGCTTTATTGGGAAATTGAAGTTTCATGTTATAACCATGAACATCAAAAGCTGTTAACATGTCAATATCAATTGATGTTCATTTTTTATCAAAAGCTTCTATTTTCTCAAAAGCAATATCAATGAAAGAATGTATTTTTACAATCTGGCCAACAATCTAATTTAATTAATAATTTTCAATTGTATCTAACAGATTTCCATTCATTTTTCATTGACTCATTTGAAAAATATTTGGAAGTTTTTCCTTTAAAGAAGATTGTTAATAATTTAACATTTGTACTTAACACTAACAATTTTTCCCAAGCCTTTGAATTTAAAAGTTCATCTTCACAATCTGGCCTATTATCTCTTCCTTTGAACATTTCCCAATCCTTAATAGAAATCCATCTAGATTTATATGATCCAATTGGTATTCAATTGGAAAGGAAATTTCAAGAGAATTTTTTTTTAATTAAGTTGCTAACAATAACTGTAAATTGTACTTACAGATTTAATTTTATTAGTTCAATAATATTTGTATTACTGACATTTGAATTGTACATACATGCGGAAATAAAATGAGAGAATGGTTACATTGGAAATATGGCTATACCTAGTCATTTTCATGTATATGGTTAGAATAGAAGTAGAATTAATTTAGTTAGTTTGTTTTATGTAGTTAATTTATTTTTAACAGTTTTGTAGATTAAAAAAATAAAACAAAGCAATCAGCCCTTCTCATACATATTCAATGAAAACATTTTCTTCCTATCAGAAAGTCTTAATTCTTGTTTTCCTTTTTAAATTTCTTGCAGCAATACCTCTACTCTGCTTATTTTGAATAATGTCTTAATTAAATTCAATTGAGGTTGCACTTGGCATTGATCGCCTCAAAGCCACTTTTCTTCATTTCAAGATTTCCTTCTAAGCTTTTCTTTTGAAATTTATATGGTAAGGATTTGAGGATATAAAAGCTTCATGATCCCATTATCCCATGAAATGTATGACTGTCTATGATAATCTTAATTCTAATTCAATCATTATTAGTCAGTCTAACCTTTCACGGTAATCATATGAAGTTCATATTATCTTCCTCGGAATTTGCTAAAGCTGACTTTAAGGATGTCCATTTTGTTGAGTGCACACATTCAAATCTGTTTTGATATTTTTCAACAATTAGTGGCTTTATCCCATTCTGATCTTTAGTTGAATATTTGATGGTGCAATACGCATCATATTCATTTACTAAAGGCATTATTGAACAGTCGCTATAACAATACAGATTCTTCTCAAGTTATTCAGAATAAGCAGAGGTAATAAATTATTGTTTCAATTAAAAAATGAAGCCTATTTTTATATTTATTTCTGGTAAATTTTATATTTCCTAAACATGAATAAACAGATTTTATTTAGGCTGATTGCACACTTAGATTTAGAATAAATAATGAGGTGATTTTGGACAAAGGAAAATTTTTGATAAATCAAAGGAAGAATTTGAAGATTTATGAGGTAAAATCGATAGACAATTTCTTTCCAGGTACGCATCTACAAGTTCATTTTCATCTATTATTAGTTTCTATTTTTCTTAGTTTATTTTTTAATCTTATTCTGTTTTAATTTGCAGGTTTTCATTTGTTTTCAAAACTTGAAGTAAGCAATAGACCCAGTTCAAATTTGCAACAGGTTCAGGGAAATTTTATTTGTTATTCATTGGAATTTGAACATTCTTTAATTTTGCTTTTATTCACTTAGAAAACCCAATTGAAATTTCAAGAAATATCATAAGACCATTCACATCATAAGATTTCATCGGAAGTAGTTCTTAGCATTTTTGATAACAAATTGTTCATAAAAGATCTCCGATGTATTACCTCGCTCGTATTTCATATCGCATTTTGCATATCGGAGGTTTGCAGCTGAATATATTTCCATTATCATGAATCGCCGATCTCCGATAATCGATTTTACCGATGTTGCGATGAACACATAATTCTGGACCCGATATGAAATTCAAATCAAATTCATAAAAAATATCGCCTCCGTTTAATCACAATAATGGTAGGAGCATAACTTTAAAAGGGCCAATGTCTCGGATCCGATATGTTATTAAAATCCCATCATAAAAGTTATTGGGTCCGCTCTTCATCGCATATTGGCATCGCAAGAAATATATTGTGTTACATCAGATGCTTAAGTTTGCCAATTGCCAATTAGTTATGTCATCCATCGCATCGCCAATATTGCAATTGCTTCCTCACATTTTTTTATGGCCATATCACTATTCCAAATTTGCAATGCGCAATGTACAATGTGCAAAAACAAATCGCGAGATGTGGTGTGCGATCTATGAATTGCAGCATGACTGTCCCCGATTCACGATATAACATTTTTTTAGTAGTGTGATCACTACATCTCATCGCACATATTTTCTTCGTCATATCTGCAATTTGCTATTGCAACCTCCGATGCGATAACTTCCAATGCATGCCTCTAAGCCATTAAAATTTAATCGATATATGGCATAGTAACAAAGGTGAAGTCTTGCAAACTAAACTTGAAGCATGGTGAAGAAACATGTGATGCGAATTATTTGGTACTGCAATATATTATTTTAAAAGCGAGATTGAATAACCACTATGATAAGAAAGCAGTTAATCACCAACTTGGAGCATATTTAAATCATTTTGATTTCTCATATATTTCAGTTATAAATATATAATTCCATAATTAAATATGGAATTCAAGACATTTCTATCTTCATATTTAAATTTTATCATCTTGGATTTGGTCTTGATTCTGAACAATTTATAAAATCATGGAATTTATATGAAACTTATAATATTATGAGAAACAGTGATTACTACAAGTTCTCATTCTCATTTCTAATGCATTTGTTTTAATTTCAATTTCCTTGAACACTAAGCATTCCATCTTTACATTTTACTGCTTGCTTTAGTGTAACTAAAATAAATAATGATTTTGGGTTATAGGATTTTGGTTAGTTTGACTTCTTCATGTTTTTAATGTTAATTAAAATAAGAAGTCAGCTAGTTTGGAGAAACTGATACCTTTCAGGTAAGATCAAAATCAATTATCCAATGGTAAGATTCATGTATCCACTTTCATTAATTTCCATTTCGTTACTTTAGTTTCAGTTTTGTTATATAAATGTATTTTGTAGCTCTTCATAAAAAGCTTTCAACCCTCTGTCGGATCATATTTTCGAAGTCCTATACTCTTCTCTTGGCTTTATTTCAAGAAGCAGTGATAATCTTCATTGAAACAGCTACACCAGGAAGTTTCTGAACATTTAGTTTGTTTCTTTAAGCATTCCTTTTATTAGAAAATGATTAAGATGATGCTTTGAAACAAGAAGATTAATATCAGACAGAAAATTTTCATTGTGGCTGAATTTTATCGTCATTGCTATCCAAAAAGCCTAAAACACTCACAACCCTGCAAGGTATGATTTTCCCAAATCTCGACATGAGAATGATTGATTACACGATTATTTTCTTTTTTCTTCATATTGTTGAGACATTGGTATAAACATTCTTGTTTGAGTTTATCTTTTGAAACTTGGATTTTCCTTTTCACTTTTAAAATTTCTTCATTTTTGTTTTGTTTTCTAATTTCTTTTCTCACTTTAGCATAATAATTCTTTTATTTTGGTGTTCAATTTTGATTTTGATGACTTTGCCGTGATTTATATGGAAGGTCTATTTGTTACCTAACAATGGTCAGCATACATGGAGAAAAAAGTTAATAGTCACCTATTAGCTTTTCTTTAAATTTCTTAGTAAAGTTTGATTTTCTTATTATAATGATAGACATACCTAAGGAAGAGATTACCAATCAAGAGAAGTTGGCAAAGTATTATAAAATTTGAAGAAATTTCTTTTTCATCAAAATTGTAATCATTTTGAGATTTCAATATTTTATTAAGATCTTTCAAAGTTCTATTATCAGTCAAGAAAAGTTATTTTTAACTAAGTAAAGACACTTTACAGCAAAGTACTTTTAACTCTGAAATTGTCATTCTTAACTCTAAAGGAGTCAATGATTCTCCCTGTCCCAGAAAGTCTTATTTTTCTAGAGTGTGATCCAGAAATATATTTGAAATTAAAAGATAAGAGGTCTCATCATGAACTTGCTTACCATGATCATAGGAGAAAAATAGGCTGACATTACCAACACTGCTAAACAAACTAGGGTAATGACTTATTATTGCCAACAATTATAAGACAAGGGGTCTCATCACGAGCCAGCTTGTTCAGTCCAATAATAACCAGTGAATGGCATTGTCAACTAGTTGGCCACCAAACCAGGACAATGGCTTTTAAGATTTATAACAAATAATAATAATAATAATAATAAACATATATATATATGGATTTATCTCTAGGTCAATAATTTTTAAAGAGATGGGATTCTGAATCACTGATGATTAAAAGGTAACCCTGTCGAGACTATAGATGTTTGCTGGCAGCAATGGCTCTACCTGTGACAAATGAGTATATTTTAAAAGCTAAGCAGTAAAGTGACCTCTGCTTTATCTCTACAACTAATTAAGGACTGATATAGAGTTTTGAAATATTTTAATTTATGAGGAATTTTAAGGAAAATTATAGTTAGATGATTCTGGTGTTTATTCAGATTAATGAACCTAGTCGAACATTTCA
Source organism: Pinus tabuliformis (assembly GCA_031772625.1). Lineage (NCBI taxonomy): Eukaryota > Viridiplantae > Streptophyta > Pinopsida > Pinales > Pinaceae > Pinus > Pinus tabuliformis. Next base: position 272,267,040 of record CM062809.1, on the reverse strand, counting down.
AACATAATTTTCTCTTCTTTAATTATTTTTACTTTAATTTTTGGAAAATCTCATTCATATCAAATAGAGATAACTGGTTCTTCTCCCGTGTGTCGCCATTGTTGTGGTGAAAACACAACCCCCCCATTATTGACTTGCTCAACTCAAATAATGGGGACCCTTTCTATAAAATTTTTGGCTAAACACCTTTTTGGATTTTTATTTAGTTGATTGCCCTACGCTTTTGTTAATTTTTCATTTTCTTTGGATTCTTGTTTGATTGCTTTGTTAAAATCAATTTTTTATAAGCTTCCCATTGACACTTGTTTCGTCTCATTTGGTCAACTGGTTTAAAAATGGTACTCCTTTGAAGTCTCATCATTTATGTAGCCTGAGTAAAAAATGCATAAAATGTACAATATTGCATTTTGTAAATAAATTAGTTCAATAATGCATTCATTCTAAATATTAACCCGTAATGAGTTTTTACTAACATTTTTCCATTTTTAGTTATGTAGCCAAATCATGAAACGTCAGGATTTTAGTAATTTATTCCAATTTTTAAAATAGATCACTAATCTCGAAAACCCAAACATCCAAGTGGCTGTAGTTTATTTTTATTCTTTTTATTTATTTTCCAAGTGGCTGTAGTTTAGAAACTAAAATTCATAAAATAAAACCAAAATTAAAATTGATATTTAATGTTAAATTTTAAATTAATTAATATATAATTAATTTAATTAAAATGAAATTTAATACATAAAAAATGAATATAATAAAAATTCTTCTGATCGCATCCGAGATTCTAAATCGCATTTGAGGCTTTGATCGCATCAGAGGTCTCATATGTGACAAGTTTAATGAACCCTCGACACCTCCCCCTCCGATGCCGATCACCGATTAAACAAAAGTTTTATTACATCATATCGGAGACTGTTTATCGCGTCGAGATTTTTTGAATGAGCACATTTTTTGAAACCCTGATACATACCATACCCCAATGCCGATCATTAAAAGTCAAAGCAAACAAAAGTCTCATGACACTTTGGTTATTCCATTGGTTTTCTTTTTAACTTCAAGCCATGACTCGTACGTGAATAAATGAGTTAAAAGGAATGGAACGAATAAAAGTAATAGAGGTTAATGTATATTTATATTTTTAATATTAATTTTTATATTAATATTTTTTTTTTCTCGATAAAACTGAGCTAATTATATTACAAAAAAGTCAAAATTACAACAAAATTTACATCTGGGCCGAAGCCCTGTTTCTTCAAAGAAGATGTCAGTCATTGCTAACCTTGCAGAGAGATTCGACACGGAGTATACAGTAATCGACACGATGGATTCAGGACTTGACACGGTGAATACCGCAATCGACACGATGGATACATTACTAGACAAGGTGAACATAATTCGACACGATGTGAATAGAAAACGACACGGTGAACATGTAGACTGACGCGTGGACTGAGACTATGGTGATTTGGACCGACACTGCGAACATAAACCTTATGACAGATATACAAAATCATGCAAATGAGAAGGTCAGAAAGATTCATTCCTTGCTGCCCAGACTTGGTGTCTTCTGAGTTAATCTTCATCCGTGGTGTGAGGCTCATCTTTTGCAGGACCCTTGAGCTTTTCCGATTCTTCCTTACCCTGACACGAGCTCCTCTGAACAGGCTCACTGGGGCCGGCCTCATCCTTCTGAACCGGACGCCTGAAGTCGACAGTGGGAGTCTCCATATCCACCCGCGGAACAATCACAGTTTCCAAGCGCCCCCGAACACTGCTGCAGTGCTCCACGGTAACCGAAACTATCAGAGTGTTGTTAGCAAAAGCACAAGGGATTCTGTAGCGAATGGCTGGGTGTTCCGTGTGACCACACTCCGGGATGCCCCAGCTTCCTCTAACATTGCGGCCCGGAGGCCTGTTTTGCTCAGAGGTAAATTCAACTGAGGACGATGGTGAGATTTCAGGCCTCTGAGAGGCAGAACGACCCCGTGACCCTCCTTTGCGACTGCTCATTCTGAGCCTCTCCCTTGGCATTTGACAATGGCTTCCCACACCAGCGATTCCCTCAGAAACCTTACTCCAAGCAATCACCCACTCAAACGGCTTGAGATGCGGCAGAGTGGTTAGGGTGGCAACCTTAATAGCTTCCATGCTCCTCGGATGTTGCAGCGCATTGAATGGCGTCTGCAAACGTCTGTACATTCCCACAGCGTTCCCCTGCAATCGACTAGACAGACTAACGACATTCCCCTCCGCATAAACCATTTCCAACTTGCTCATTGCTTCGCCTTCCGGTGAATTTATGGAGCCTTCTCCTTGGAGTGGCGTGGCTTGTCCGGGCTGATAGAGGCCCATGTGACAAGCCACATGCCTCTTAACTCCCTTAACACGCGGCATTGAAACTATTAGCACCCGCATCCGGGAGAAGGAGATCTTTTTGCACCAAAGAGATGCATTCTTTCTTAAGTTGATCATTTTCAACCATATCCAGAGCACCCGAGAAATACGTTGTCGACTGAGCCGCTCCTTGATTAGCCAACCTATCTGCCACCTGGTTTGCTGATCTTCTGACATGCTTGAAGGTTATGTTGTGGGGAATGAGAAGCTTTTCCTCCAGGGATTCCAGACGACTTAGCAGCCTCCAACTTTTTGCAATTTTGACAGCTCTGGCGCCGGCTTGTATTCTTTTGGCTGCCTCTATTAGTATGAGCGAGTCCCCTTCAACTTCAAGGGGAGAGAGGTTATATTGCTCAGCCAAACATATTCCTTTCCATAATCCTTCCAGCTCTGCGGCATTATTGGTGTTTTTGCCTAAAGAGCCAAAGTACAAGAGTTTCACATCTCCTGAATGATTTCTTATGACCCCTCCGAAACCTGCCGGGCCGGGGTTGCCTTTGGCTGCTCCATCGAAGTTTATCTTGTAGGAATTTAAGGCAGGAGGGGACCAGGATGAAGGAGAAGCAGATATGGAGCAAGGAGCGGTTTTTGCTTTGACCAAGGGCTTGAGATCCAGATCCCATTCCTTCAGTATTCTGCATTCTTGTGGGGTTTCGGGCATGTCAGTATCATTCCAGATTCGGATGGCCAAGGTTTCTTGTATATTTTGTTTGAGAATGAGCCAAAGATCATCCATGGATCGATGAGTGTTGTTGAAGATTCGATGGTTGCGCTCTTTCCACAGAGTCCAGTACAGGAAGCCGGGAATGATATTCCACAGAGAGTTTAGAATCTGGCACTTAAATGGATTTTTGACCCAGTGTCTTATGTTTTCCGTGACGTCCGCCTGTCTAGGGATTGCTCTCATATTACAGTTTTCGACTTTCTTCCATATCTGTTTTGCGAGAGGACAGTCTTCCATTAGATGACTGATAGTTTCATTATTAGCATTGCAGTTTGGGCATCTGGAGGGCCCAATGAATCCTCTTTTTAGTAGGTTATCCCAAGTAAGGATGCGCCTTTTGCTTAAAAGCCAGATGAAGGTGGAGATCTTGGGCCATAGTCCCTTGTTCCAGACTTTCTCCCAAATTTGATCTCTTTCCTCTTGGAGATTGGAATATCGCAGATGGTGAGCTTCTTTAGTGGTGAAGGTGCCCCTGGTTGTGTATCCCCAACGTAATTTGTCCTGTTGGTTGGAGAGGCGGATTCTCCTTTCTTTAAGTTCTTGTTCTATTTCTGTGTATGTTTCTCCTTGCCAATCTGTTTGCCATTGTTGCGCTGGTTTCCATATCTGAAAATCGTGATTTGAGGAGGACTGCCAGAACTGGTGTACCTGGGTGATACTTGTTTGCTTCATGTGTGCCTGCCAAAGAGGTTTGTGGAACAAATTTGCGAGTTTTGGGAGCTGTTGCCAAGAGTCCTCCCAAAATCTGGCGGCAGTCCCTGAGTGTATTTCCCAAAAGCTGTGTTCTTGAATGAAGCGGCTCTGCGTTTTTGCATTGTTCCAGATGAGTGAACCTTGCACCGTGGGATTGATTCTGATGAGATCACTCCAGCTGCTGCCTCTGGCATATTTTGCTTGCCATAGTTGAGCCCATGGGGAGTTTGGCTTGGAGACCCAGTTCCACCATATTCTAGCACCCATTGTGTTATTGCTATGAAGCGGATCCCGAAGTCCTAACCCTCCTTCTGATTTGGTTTTGCACACCTCTGTCCATTTGACAAGAGCCCATTTCCTGTTTAAGGCAGTGGATCCCCAGAGGAAGTTGCGTTGCAGAATGCGAATAGCCTTCAGAATCCCTTTTGGAGCTGCCAAGATGGAGAAGAGATAGAGCGGCATTGCTTGCAGTACAGATTTAATGAGAACAAGCCTACCAGCTAGATTTAGAGCCCTGTAAGTCCATGAGGAAAGTTTTGATTCAAGTTTGTCCAGAAGTGCCCTCCAAGACACTTGTTTGATCGCGGAATCGGAGAGGGGGGCTCCTAGATATTTTGAAGGCAAATGGGAGATTGTGAATCCCAGAGTTCTGGCAATGTTCCTTTGCGTGGAGGGGGGTGTATTGAAGAAAAAGAGCTGGGATTTGGAGGCGTTAATAGAGGTGCCGGAAGCTTCAGCAAAGATATTTAGAAGGGTTTTGAATACGGAGGCTTCTTTAACAGAGGGATGCCCGAAGAGCAGAGTGTCATCAACAAATTGTTGATGGGTCTGGGGAGGACGGCCGTGGAGGGATAATCCTTTGAGAGCTTGGGAGGAAACGGCGTATTTCAGGAGCCTACTTAATCCCTCGGCCATTAAAACGAAGAGAAATGGCGAGAGCGGATCCCCTTGCCTTATGCCCCGAGAGGATTTGAAGGGAGGTGAGGGAGATCCGTTCAGTAAGACTGAAAAACTCGGAGAAGTTATGAGGCTCATGATCCATCTGGTCCAGGTTGCATTAAAACCAAAAGCTAAGAGCATTTTATGAATGTAATTCCAGCTAAGTTTGTCGAAGGCTTTAGAGAGGTCGAGCTTGAGAAGCATACCTGGTTTTTTTAGGAGCTTTAGAGAATGTATGACTTCATTTGAGAGAATTATACCATCCATGATTTGCCTTCCCTCGACATACCCTGTTTGCTCTGGAGAGATTAGCATTGGTAGTAGCGGCTTGAGACGGTTTGCAATGACCTTAGAAATGAGTTTGTATATCACATTGCATAACGCTATTGGTCTGTATTTCTCAGGTTTGCTGGAGGCTGCTTCTTTGGGTACCAAGGCTATGAAAGTTGAGTTGAGGGCAGGGAGGACCCAGTGCATGCTTCGGGATTCATCCACTAGATTCCATACTTCAACTTTAATGAGCTCCCAAAATTCATGAAAGAAGTTGGCTGTAAATCCATCTGGCCCTGGTGCCTTGCCATCTTTGAGTTGGGCCATGGCTTCTTCTACTTCCTTCAGTGTAACAGGTTGGAGTAGCTGATTGTTGTGTTCCTCATTGATTATTTTGGGAATGTGCTGCGTGATGGCTCGGATTGCCTCATCCCGATTGACTTCAGGTTCCTTTAAAGTGTCCTTGAAGTAGCCTGTAAATTCTTTTTCCATTTCTTCATGAACCTCTATTCTATCACCCTGTTGATTATTGACGAAGGTTATTTTGTTGTGCATGCGCCTTTGTATGGTAGTTTTGTGAAAGAACTTTGTGTTTTTTTCTCCTTCTTTCAGCCAGCTTATTCGGGATTTTTGTTTCCATAAAATTTCCTCTTGTTGTTGGCGCTCTTCTATCTGACTCCAGAGGCTCTGCTCTTGTTGTATTTGTTCTTCTGTGCGTCCTGCCAGAATGAATTTTTGTTGAAGTTCTTTCATTTGCTGCTCCAGCTTTTGTTTGCTTTCCTGTATATTGCCAAAATGAGTGCGATTCCATCTTTTTAAAGCTTGTTTCAGATGTTTTAACTTTTCTTGAAACTGATACATCTTGGCTCCCGCTGGTGGTGAATATGATGTCCAAGCTTGAGTGACAACATCCTTTAATTTGCTGTTTTTTAGCCAAAAGGCTTCAAAGCGAAAAGGTCGATTGCAGCCATGACCTGGTCTTGACCAATGAAGCAGAATTGGCCAATGATCCGAGCCGCTTTGAGGAATTATTGAGGTGCTGAAGTCTCCTCCGAGGTGGATCGCATTGTCAGAGATTAGAAAACGATCCAACCTTGAGGCGATATGGTGGGCTCCTTTGCGCTTGTTGGACCAAGTAAAAATACCATTGGAGGTAGGAATGTCCATGAGCTGATTGTTCTGAATGAATTGCTTGAAGCCATTGCTGTCGCTGTCGAGCCGTACTCTGCCCCCTTGTTTTTCCTCCATTGATTTTATGATATTGAAATCTCCCCCTCCAATCCACAAGGGGAAGAGTCTATTTGCATTAAGGAGGGAGATCGTATCCAGGAGGTCCAATTTTTGCTGAATCGACTGAGGGAAATATACATTGGTGAGGTGCCCATGAATGTTGGTGCCTATGAGATGGAAGGTGGCTTGAATTAGATGGAGAGTGGCATGGAAATTGTCCAACGTAACAATCTGCGGGTTCCATAAAATGGCCAAACCGCCTGACGCCCCTGAAGCGTCGACTGAGATTGACCTACTACCTGCCCAGATTTTGTTGCCGAGTTTGTCTATCATTGTGCTACTGCTTTTTGTTTCTTGGAGAAAGACTACTGCTGGTTGTTCTTGCATAATCAAGTTTTTTATCATTCTGTGTTTAGAGGGACTGTTGAGTCCTCTGACATTCCAGGATATGAGCTTCATGGAGATTGCGTTGAGGGTTTGAAGAACTTTGTCAGCTTGGGAAATAGCCCCGAATCCATAAGTATTTCCCCAACTGTTATTGTTCTCTGAAGGTCTGTTTTTCTGCCTCTTTTCTTTGTTTCTTTAATGATTTTTTTTCCATCCCAATGACTTCCACCTTGAATACCCAGACTTTTATGGTGATGTACTCGCGACAAAACTCCTTCAATTTTGTCTATTTGCCAGGGGGGGATTGATTCATACTCTTTTTGTTTGCATGCTGTCTCCAATTTGGAGATGTCAAGCTTAGAGATGTCAAACTCTTCTAAATTAACATCTACTCTGTCTTCCTCCATAATGATCGGGATGTTTTGCTCCATCTCCTCTGCATTATCATGGAGACTTAAGGCGAGTGCTGCATCAAGATCCATATCTGAAGCTATTTGATTTTCATTCAATTTGGATTTCCCTTTAGAGGGGAAAGGGGGTTCGAGATCTGAGATAGACTTGGTGAGCGCCAATGGGGATGAATCTGCAGGTTTGGAGAAGGCGGGATCCGAGGATGATAAGGAGATGGAGCGGTTGGAGGGGGGCACGATGGGAATCTGATGATCCAGGTTTTCAGAATGGGGTGGATTTGGAGAATCCTGAGAGGCTAGAACAGAGAAACGGTTCTGGAGATTCACCTTGGGTCCTGGATCTGGGATAGCCTGGTTTTTCTTGGCATGCCGGCGACGGGTGGGGACTTTGGTATAACCATCTTGATCCTTAGATGTCTCATTTGAAGGAACAAATGGCTGAACATTTAAGGGGCAGTCACGGAAGAGATGGCCGTGTTCATGACATTTTCTACAGCGAAAGGGGATGTGCTCATAATCTAAGGACTGCTTCCATTCATAGTCATCGTGAAAGAGACTTACCGTGTCTGCAAGCGTCTTGGTTAGGTGCATCTTGACGCATATCCTGGCATAGGAGGTGTATTTGCGAGATTTTGTTTCGGTTGCAACTTTGATAAATGTCCCCAGCTTGTTGCCAATGTCAGCCAGTGTCTCTTCTTTCCAATATTCCACAGGAAGTGAATACATTCTTATCCAAACAGGGGCCCAGCTGAAGTCTTCTTTGTCCGGATTGAATCTTGGCTTCCATTCAGTCAGATACAAACCGGAAGAGTTGAAGAAGTACGGGCCACCTTCAAATACCTTCGTTTTATCTTCGAGACAGTTGAAAATAGCTGTGAAGAAGCCCTTTGGGCCAAGCTGCAACGTCACTTGTCCTTTTGGCTTCCATTTGGAGGCTATCCAGCCTTGTAAGGCTTTCTCTGTGGGCCAAAATCCCAGAAACTTTCCAATGAGGGCGTAGTCCTGCATGTATTGTATTTCGCTGTTGATACGATGGCTTGGCAGATCCACCTTGATTGATTCTGCCGCTTTTGGTATGCAGGTCCTTGAAGTCGCTTTGGTCTTAGATGGTTCCGCATTGGTGTGCTTGTCATTGTTTTCTGTATCCTCTTCATTCTGGGCTGCATGCAGCTTTTCTTTCTGCGTCCTTTGCTGGGTTTCCTCTGTTTCCGGATCTGTGTCTGCAGAGGGCAGGATCACCGGCTTTTGCTTGTTGTCAGTCATGTGCATGTCCTGTGGAGGGGAGGCAGAGCTCTCCCCTCCTGCGTCTGGTACCATGTGCGGCCGTCAATGGAGAGACCTGCAGAAGCGAAGGCAGGTCCGTGTAATGGCGGCTAGGTTTTTGTTTTCCTCTAGCGAATCGCCTCAGAGCGCATCTTAGTCAAACTAGCAACTCTTTCAGTTTTTATATTAATATTTTATATGTAATATATTATATTAATTAAATTAATTAATAATATGTATTATCTAATTAATTTAATTAAAATTTAAATATTATTTATATTAATATTAATTAGTTTATAAATAGTTAATATTTTAGTTAATTAGATATTAATTAATTAGTTTAGTTTATAATTAACACATAAATTAGAATTCTAAATTAGGATTAGATTTTTAATTAAAAAATTCTGATTTTTAGCCCAGCAACAGAATTTCCAGATTTATGTCAGAAGTGATCCATCAACTTTGGAGGCTCATAGATTTAGTTATACTTGGCCAAATGAGGCCCAAGACGACTCATTGGAAAGATAAAATCAAGGAGAATATTTATGAGGAGGTTTCACTAACAGATTTGGTCATTTATTAGGTCGAAAATCAAGCAGAAGATCAAGCTACGAATTTCTAAAACAAAATCAATTTTCTGAGTTATTTTCTGCATTGTCATTTGCCCAAGCCTCTTTTAATTGCAGATCTATTTGTTAATGATATCCTTGGCCAATTAAAACATCTCAGCCATCAATAGAGAGCTTATATTTTATTTTTAATTATTTATTTAAATTAAATTAAATTGGATTTGTTTTAATGACAGAAATGATAATTTGATTTTATTGTTGCATCTTAATTCATTTTTTATTTCTTTTTACAGGAAAATAGTAGAAAAGATATGAAGAAAATTATCTCAATTAATGAAAATGTTCCAGCGATTGAAGATTAGAATTTTTGAGCAAATAAAATTGGATTTGATAGATTTACCTTCAACAAACTTTCCTCTAAAAAATTCCTTTGCAAATAGTATAAATAATAGATTGTAGAATATAATAAGGGGCTTCTCTCCTCTGCAATTTTAGACTTCTAAAAGAACTATTGTAATAGGAATTTAGAGTTGTAGGAGGGAGGAGAGAAAATTTCAGATCTGGGGATTATTGAGGATTTTCCCTTTGCATCTTGAATTATGCATGAAGGGCAAAGCTTGCACTATTGTGGCTTTAGCTTTGAAAGTAGAAGTTCAAGTAATGTAAAGAGCTGTTGGAGACCAAGGACAAAGAAATGGATGTAATAAATTGGTATTTCTAATACTACTGTTTTAAATATCAGTTTCATTTTTATGGTAACAGGAATGTCTTATTTTATTCATGTTTGTGCACTATTGTCAATATGAGTAATTTGTCTCAATATTGTTATTAGGTATCTCTGTTCTTATGAATTAAAATCTGATTTCTGAGTAACTATTTACTCATAAATCTGTCTTATAAAACTGATTTATTGAATGGTAATGTGTTGTGAACTACTTCCACATATTATTGTTTAATTATTGGATTTACTGATTTGATAATTAATATCATTTTTGTGAACTACTTCCTGAGTGTTGTTGGTTTATTATTTCAGTTAAGAGGTCTCAATAGAATGTGTTTTGATATCCATAATATCAGTTAATTGAACTATTTCATTAACTTGATATTCATTATAAGCAAGACATGTTTAAATTCCAATATTTTAGTTATCTTGCTCTTAGTTGGGTTAGATCTATATCTGCCTAATGAAGATAGGATTTAGATTAGTTTCTTTTGCTTGCATTATAGAATAAGCTTGCATTTAGAGTAATTTCTATATTCTTTTACATCCTCTTCTCGAGCAGGCGAAATTTTAGTTGTGGCTTGGCTGAACCCAAATCAGCTTAAGGATCATTCACTTGCCTGATCAGCAAGAAGAAGTGATCTGATATCCCTGTCTATTGATAGTTACAGATACATCATAAACCAATAGCGATAGGGAGAAGGTAAATGGACCTAGTTAAACCAGTCGGAGCCACCACACCAAACGAAAAAGGAGCTGCTTTAAGGTCCGGACCGGGTGGTTATCCTCCATTGTTGTTGCAGTGATTTTCGAGGCATCAACAAGACTCAATTGGTAAAGTACCCATAATCAAAGCACCTTAATTTTCTATTAATTAGTCACAGGTTCAATTATCTCAATTCTCTCGGGCTAGGTAAATGTTCAACTCACTTAACATTTAGGAATCACTGAAAATTATTCTTTAATTAATTGACGCCGCATAAAGCAGAGGGTTGTGAATGGGGCCAATTTTGAAATTTTTTTAGTTTATGGTTGTATGCATTGAAATTTGACATGGTTATAGTAGAATATGCATGCATTGATGGTATGGGAGGGTTCCTAGATTCAAATATTACTCACACATAAAATTTGATAAAATTATAACATAAATATCAAGGAGATTAATTATTGATTATTTTTTATGTTGGCATTATGATGCATGTGTTGTACTTAATGGCAACCCACTCGTAGAAGAACAACTCACTTATATATATCTAGATGAATCTACAGAAGAGATATCAGATGTGACAGAATACATGGGATACAGGATAACTCAAAGGAATCAGATGACAGTTCTTAGTATGACAAGTTACCTTTGCCATCAAGTCCAAAGAGGGAGATTGTTGGCATTATGATACAAGTGTTGTTCTGGATGGCAAGATGACAGATTATAGTGCAGCAGGTCAGTAGCAAAGAATTGATGATCAGACTACAAAAATGAAGAAAGAAGAGTATATACACAGGTTCACTATATACCAAGACGCGTACATATGCAGGTTATACGCAGGTTCACTATGTACCAAGTCGCGTATATACGCAGGTTCGCTATATACCAAGTAGGCTATACACGCAGGTTATACACGCAGGTTCACTATATACAAAGGTGTGTATACACGCGTGATTGCTGATCAAAAGTCGCATATGCATATGCACGCACTTTCATGCATAGAAAAGCGCGTACATGTGGGAAAGCTTATTTTTGGGTCCGTGGTATTTAGACCTATGGTTTTGGCCCTTGGTATTGCGTCCAAAGTGTTGAACCCAAGTATTGGGTCCCTAGTATTGGTTCTAAATGGTTTTGGACCATGGTATTGAGTAAGGCCTAAGGCTATAAAAGGAGAAAAAGATCATTAGGCAAAGGCAATTTTGAGAAGTGATGAATATATGATGAAGTGTGAGATCTAGTATGCTGGTTATGGGTTTGTGATGCTATGATTGATCTGAACCAAGGATGCACCCATGTGAATGATGATGAACGATGGATCGAGATCTTAAGGCTTGGAATTTTTTATCATTATATGGTTTGATTATAGATAGACTAGATCTGAAATATTGACACATGTTTTATTGTATGGATGTTATGATCTGGGATGACTGATGTCTAGAACAGCTGCAAAGTTATGAGTAAATATTTGCAGATTTGTATGCGGGTTGACTTTGGTGAAAGCGCGTATGTACTCTGGTTTGATTCATCATAGTAGCGTATACATTATGAGACATGATATTTGAAGTTGCAGTTGGATCTGGTTATTGTTGCAGAGCTCTGTTGTCTGTTCTATGTTCTGGTGATTGTGTTGTTGACAGGGTTTCGGTGTTCCAATATTGGGTGATTCAGAGATTGATGATGCAGGTGTAGTTGATGGGCGTTTTGTAGTGGTGATTTATTTTGTGCTTCAATGTTGTTGATGGGTCCAGTATGAAAATTTGATGAAACGTGGCCTTTAGATTATGGTGTTGTGCTTCAGGAGTATCCAGTTTGAAAATTTATGAAACGTGGTACCTAGAGGAAGAAAGAGAAGGTTGTAGCCTTCTGTAGGTCAACACCTACGAACTAGTACATCAGCTAGTACAAGAGCTAACGGGGTGGTAGCTCCTTTCCAGTAGCAGCTGGAAAACGAGTGAAGGTTGGAGAATTCAGTAGGCCGGCAACTACGTACTAGTAAATGGATCGACTAGTACAAAAGCTAAGGGGGCTGTAGCTCCCTTCTAGGAGAGTTTGGAGAACGAGAGAAGGTTGTCGCCTTCTACAGGTAGAAGCATGTGTACTGGTATAAGACTGCACCAGTACAGAACTATTGTAAAAAGAAGTTTCTTATTAAAAAAAAGATTGAGACAACTTGCAGCAGGTGGTTTTCACCCACATTGGGTTTCCACCTTACATCATGGTGTTCATGTGTGCTTCTTGTGTGTGATGATCTTTTCTATTTTACTGCTCCTGTTTACTGTTCATATGGTTAATAATGTTCTGATGCATTCATTAAGGATCAACTAACTGAATCATAAGTTTACTGGATATACACTTGTTGCATTACACACAGTTGCGTATAAACGTGGTTTGCCTTAACTGAAGTAGCGTATATGAATCTTAATATGGAAATTAAAAAGTTATATTGATTTAATAATGCTGATTCACCCCCCCTCTCAGTATTATTTCCAACAATTGGTATCAGAGCAGGTCCTTTTGCAGAAGCTTGATCGCTTGAAGGAGATCCTAGATCAATGGGAAAGAAGCTTAAGAAGAAAGCTCCTAAGAAGAAGAAGACATCTTAGAAGAGCTATGACAATGGGAGAATCGATTGGGGAATATGTGGAAGAAGCACTTCAGATTTAGAATCACTTCAGAATGAAGATGAACAAGGAAAAGAACTAGCAGGTATGAATTTGTTATACTCTGGTCCATTTGAAGATGATGAAAGTGATAGCGAAACAACTGAATTTTCTCTTATGGGTGAGCAAGAAAGATATCAAATAGAGGCAGAATTTAAAAGGCTTACAGAAAAAATTAGAGATCAACAAGATCTATTGAACAAAAGGGACTGTGCTTTCAAAGAAGAAGCTACCAAAATAAAAGCTCAACTAGAGGAAGGAAACAAGGTAAGGAAGTTATTCAAGGACAAGGAAGATGAATGTCAGAAGTTGCAGGATGAAGTGACATCATTAAGAAATGAAGTCAATGAAAGGAGCACAACAGTCAAGAAACTCAGAGATAGATCCAGTTACTATGAAAGTCTTGAAGCTACGATCCTCTCACTAAAAGAAGATCTTGAAGAATCAAAAAAGCAGAATAAAGAACTACTCCAAGCTCTTGAAAAATAAGAAAATGAAGTTCTTAAACTAAGACATCAGTTGGAAGAAGGAAGAAAAGCTAAAGAAAACATGAAGAATCAGTATCATGAAAAGGAGGAGCAACATTAGGTTGAGGTAAATAGTCTTAAAGATAACTTAGAAGAAAAGGATAAGCTCTTACGATTTCAAGATAGTACTAAGATCTTGGATGATATTCTTAGTAGTCAAAGGTCTCTTGCTATCAAAATGGGTCTTGGTTTTCATGAATCTGTTGAAAGAGAATCTAGTTCACAAAGTAAGACAAGGGACTCTAATGTAAAATCTGAAATGCTCAACAAGGAGATGAGAGGTCAATCCCATCAACAACCAAGGAAAGAAATTTTTCAAAGAAAATCTTTTATTCCTAACTATGGAAATAATAGTCGGTCAATTCCTCAAATGAATAATTTTGAATGTTATGTATGTCATAATCTTGGGCATGTTCCAACCAGATGCAGAAGAAGAATGGTTCAAGACTATCACTCAGAAAGATCATCACGTTCCAGGTACTTTAAGGGATATTTCTTTGTTTGCAATATGTTTGGTCAAAGAGCTGTTGATTGCTATAGAAGGAATATGAAACAAGTAAGATGTTATGCATGTAACAAGCTTGGACATACAACAAAGGAATGCAGGAACAAAGTACGGGCACCATACCAAAATGAGAAAACATCATCACACTTGAAGATATGGAAGAAGAAGGAAGTACAGTCAAAAAGATGTGGCACAACACAATATACAGACATAACAGACTTAGAGGGACCTGAAAGTGCAAAAATTCAGTGTCCTAAATCTCATACGCAAGTTTCATAAAGGGAAGTCATGTATATATGCGAGTTGGTTACTACACAGTCGCGTATATGTTAGTTTGAGGAAAAGCAGTGGGACAGGCTCAGGAAAAGGGGTTTGATATGATTCAGTCCATTATTTGCTCTGTTTCGTAATGGTTACAATCTGTTGATGTTGTTTGTAAATGTCTTGATACTTGTAAGATGTTTAGGAATGATTTGATCTTAACTTATGGATGATGATACTTCTTGTTGATATATGCATGATTAGATCTGACAGTAAGCAAGATGGCACATGTTCAAGGGGAGCATATGCTTTTAGTAATACATTGTTGGCATTATGATTTGTGGATGCATATATGGTGCTTACATGGTGATCTTCATAAGGATAAGGAGAAGTACAAAGCTTGAATACACTTGATGATGAGTCACTCCTATGCTACTGTCGTCATATGCATAAAGATCATATAATAAAATTATGATGCAGGATTCCTATAGTTCTTGGCGCTCATATGGATAAGGATTGTTGCTGTTGTTGATATCAAAAAGTCTTGACAAATGATCTTGAGCTCAAGATACATAGTGTTGGATACATGAATGTTTTGTTGGACACATGATAATGATAAGTTCTTACCTATATGATGATAGGTTGATACTTACATATATTGATTGATGAAAATGTTCCCATACTTGGATCATGTAGATCTTGATGTTGATATAATGTGAATGATTCTGTATGTCATATGAAAAATTCTATTCAAAAGGATGAGTTGATGCAAACATACCTTGTTGCTGGTCTAGATGCTGTTGTCAGATGATTATGGAGCAGATCATACATTGTGTATGATAGTTGTTGATGACTATCATGATCTTATTTAGATGTTTAGTCTCTATTATAAATGTCATGTAAAGGTCATATCAAGACTCATGATGTAATAGTTTGTCTCTATCTATTGTAGTCATTTGATGAATCCCTTTTGGTCATATGATGTAATTTGTACCCCCTCTATGCATGGGAAGGATGATGTAATAGTTCAGTCATGTATAAACATTTGGTATCTCGCATATCCCCACTTGGTTGGGTGGATGAGTCAATATTGGTATATCCCCACTAGGTTGGGAGATGGGTGTATGTATGAGTCCTTGGTGATAGGAAGGTCATTTATGATAGAGTCGTGTTCTTCTTGTAGAACATCTTTTTCCAGACCTTGATTACAGTTAGGGGGAGCATGAACAGCACACTTCAGCAGAGCAGAGACATCAACATGTACTCAGAGGGAGCATGGTCAGTTTGGTAGACCTTGGAATATACAAAGGGGGAGCGCATTCAAAGATTTCAACAGGTACTTAGGGGGAGTATGGATAGTGGAATGTTTATCAAGGAAAGAGAATATCTTGGTCTGTCCTTTGCCCTTGATGTCAAAGGGGGAGAGTGATTTGGTGTTGTTGCCATCAAGTCCAAAGGGGGAGATTGTTGGCATTATGATGCATGTGTTGTACTTGATGGCAACCCACTCGTAGAAGAAAAACTCACTTATATATATCTAGATGAATCTATAGAAGAGATATCAGATGTGATAGAATACATGGGATGCAGGATAGCTCAAAGGAATCAGATGACAGTTTTCAGTATGACAAGTTAGCTTTGCCATCAAGTCCAAAGGGGGAGATTGTTGGCATTATGATACAAGTGTTGTCCTTGATGGCAAGATGATAGATTATAGTGCATTAGGTCAGTAGCAAAGAATTGATGATTAGACTACAAAAAATGAAGAAAGAAGAGTATATATGCAGGTTCACTATGTACCAAGTCGCATACATATGCAGGTTACGCAGGTTCACTATGTACCAAGTCGTGTATATACACAGGTTCACTATATACCAAGTAGGGTATACACACAGGTTATACACACATGTTCACTATATACAAAGGCACGTATACACGCGGGATTGTTGATCAAAAGTCGCGTATGTGTATGCACGCACTTTCATGCACGGAAAAGCGTGTGCATGTGGGAAAGCTTATTTTTGGGTCTGTGGTATTTAGACCTATGGTTTTGGTCCTTGGTATTGTATCTAAAGTGTTGAACCCAGGTATTGGGTCCCTAGTATTGGTTCTAGATGGTTTTGGACCATGGTATTGAGTAAGGCCTAAGACTATAAAAGGAAAAGAAGATCATTAGGCAAAGGCAATTTTGAGAAGTGATGAATATCTGATGAAGTGTGAGATCTAGTATGTTGGTTATGGGTTTGTGATGCTGTGATTGATCTAAACCAAGGATGCACCCATGTGAATGGTGATGAACGATGGATCAAGATCTTAAGGCTTGGAATGTTTTATCATTATATGGTTTGATTATGGATAGACTAGATCTGAATTATTGACACATGTTTTATTGTATGGATGTTATGATCTGGGTATGATTGATGTCTAGAACAGCTGCAAAGTTATGAGTAAATATTTGCAGATCTATACGCGGGTTGGCTTTGGTGAAAGCGCGTATGTATGCTGGTTTGATTCATCATAGTAGCGTATACATTATGAGACATGATATTTGAAGTTGCAGTTGGATCTGTTTATTGTTGCAGAGTTCTGTTGTATGTTATGTGTTCTGGTGATTGTGTTGTTGACAGGGTTTTGGTGTTTCAGTATTGGGTGATTCAGAGATTGATGATGCAGGTGTAGTTGATGGGTGTTTTGTAGTGGTGATTGATTTTGTGCTTCAATGTTGTTGATGGGTCCAGTATGAAAATTGGATGAAACATGGCCTTTAGATTATGGTGTTGTGCTTTAGAGGTATCCAGTCTGAAAATTTATGAAACGTGGTACTTGGAGGAAGAAAGAGTAGGTTGTAGCCTTTTGTAGTTCGGCACCTACATACTAGTACATTAGCTAGTACAAGAGCTAAAGGGGTGGTAACTCCCTTCTAGTAGCAACTCAAAAACGAGTGAAGGTTGGAGCATTCAGTAGGCCGGCATCTACATACTAGTAAATGGATCGGATAGTACAAGAGCTAAGGGGGTTGTAGCTCCCTTCGAGGAGAGTCTGGAGAACAAGAGAAGGTTGTAGCTTTTTGTAGGTAGAAGCCTGTGTACTGGTATAAGACTGCACTAGTACAGAAATATTGTAAAAAGAAGTTTCTTATTAAAAAGAAGATTGAGACGACTTGCAGCAGGTGGTTTTCACCCACATTGGGTTTCCACCTTACATCATGGTGCTCATGTGTGCTTCTTGTGTGTGATGATCTGTTCTATTTTACTGCTCCTGTTTATTGTTCATATGCTTAATAATGTTCTAATGCATTCATTAAGGATCAACTAACTGAATTATAAGTTTACTGGATATACACTTGTTGCATTACACACAGTTGCGTACACACGCGGTTTGCCTTAACTGAAGTAGCATATATGAATATTAATATGGAAATGAAAAAGTTATATTGATTTAATAATACTGATTCACCCCCCTCTCAGTATTATTTCCAACAATTGGTATCAGAGCAGGTCCTTTTGCAGAAGCTTGATCGCTTGAAGGAGATCCGTAGATCAATGGGAAAGAAGCTTAAGAGGAAAGCGCCTAAGAAGAGGAAGACATCTCAGAAGAGCTATGACAGTGGGAGAATCGATTGGGGAATATGTGGAAGAAGTACTTTAGATTCAGAATCACTTCAGAATGAAGATGAACAAGCAAAAGAACTAGCAGGTATGAATTTCTTATACTCTGGTGATACATTTATCCATCCATTTGAAGATGATGAAAGTGATAGCAAAACAACTGAATTTTCTCTTATGGGTGAGCAAGAAAGATATCAAATAGAGGCAGAATTTAAAAGGCTTACAGACAAAATTAGAGATCAACAAGATCTATTGAACAAAAGGGAATGTGCCTTCATAGAAGAAGCTACCAAACTAAAAGCTCAACTAGAGGAAGGAAACAAGGTAAGGAAGTTATTCAAGGACAAGGAAGATGAATGTCAGAAGTTGCAGGATGAAGTGACATCATTAAGAAATGAAGTCAATGAAAGGAGCACAACAGTCAAGAAACTCAGAGATAGATCCAATTACTATGAAAGTCTTGAAGCTACGATCCTCTCGCTAAAAGAAGATCTTGAAGAATAAAAAAGGCAGAATAAATAACTACTCCAAGCTCTTCAAAAACAAGAAAATGAAGTTCTTGAACTAAGATATCAGTTGGAAGAAGGAAGAAAAGCTGAAGAAAACATGAAGCAGTATCATGAAAAAGAGGAGCAACATCATGTTGAGGTAAATATTCTTAAAGATAACTTAGAAGAAAAGGATAAGCTCTTACGATTTCAAGATAGTACTAAGATCTTGGATGATATTCTTAGTAGTCAAAGGTCTCCTGCTATCAAAACTGGTCTTGGTTTTCATGAATTTGTTGAAGGATAATCTAGTTCACAAAGTAAGACAAGGGACTCTAATGTAAAATCTGGAATGCTCAACAAGGATATGAGAGGTCAATCCCATCAACAACCAAGGAAAGAAATTCTTCAAAGAAAATCTTTTATTCCTAACTATGGAAATAATAGTCAGTCATTCCTCAAATGAATAATGTTGAACGTTATGTATGTCATAATCTTGGACATGTTGCTGCCAGATGGAGAAGAAGAATGGTTCAAGACTATCATTGAGAAAGATCTTCACATTCCAGGTACTTTAAGGGATATTGCTTTTCTTGCAATATGTTTGGTCACAGAGCTGTTGATTGCTATAGAAGGAATATGAAATAAGTAAGATGTTATGCATGTAACAAGCTTGGACATACAGCAAAGGAATGCAGGAAAAAAGTACGGGCACCATGCCAAAAGGAGAAAACATCATCACACTTGAAGATATGGAAGAAGAAGGAAGTACAGTCGGAAAGATGTGGCACAGCACAATATACAAACATAACAGACTTAGAGGGACCTGAAAGTGCAAAACTTTAGTGTCCTAAATCTCATACGCAAGTTTCATAAAGGGAAGTAGCGTATATGTTAGTTTGAGGAAAAGCAGTGGGACAGACTCAGGAAAAGGGGTTTAATATGATTCAGTCCATTATTGGCTCTGTTTCATAATGGTTACAATCTGTTGATGTTTTTTGGAAATGTCTTGATACTTGTAAGATGTTTAGGAATGATTTGATCTTAACTTATGGATGATGATACTTCTTGCTGATATATGCATGATCAGATTTGACAATAAGAAAGATGGCACAGGTTCAGGGGGAGCATATGCTTTTAATAATACATTGTTGGCATTATGATTTGTGAATGCATATATGGTGCTTACATGGTGATCTTCATAAGGATAAGGAGAAGTACAAAGCTTGAATACACTTGATGATGAGTCACTCATATGCTGCTGTCGTCATATGCATAAATATCATATGATACAATTATGATGCAGGATTCCTATAGTTCTTGGCGCTCATATGGATAAGGATTGTTGTTGTTGTTGATATCAAGAAGTCTTGACAAATGATCTTGAGCTCAAGATACATAGTGTTGGATATATGAATGTTTTGTTGGAGACATGATGATGATAAGTTCTTACCTATATGATGATAGGTTGATACTTACATATATTGATTGATGCAAATGTTCCCATACTTGGATCATGTAGACCTTGATGTTGATATAATGTGAATGATTTTGTATGTCATATGCAGAATTCTGTTCAAAAGGATGAGTTGATGCAAACATACCTTGTTGCTGGTCTAGATGCTATTGTCAGATGATTATGGAGCAGATCATACATTGTGTATGATAGTTGCTGATGACTATCATGATCTTATTTAGATGTTTGGTCTCTGTTATAAATGTCATGTAAAGGTCATATCAAGGCTCATGATGTAATAGTTTGCCTTTATCTATTGTAGTCATTTGATGAATCCCTTTTGGTCATATGATGTAATTTGTACCCCCTCTATGCATGGGAAGGATGATGTAATAGTTCAGTCATGTATAAACATTTGGTATCTGGTATATCCCCACTTGGTTGGGTGGATGAGTCAATATTGGTATATCCCCACTGGGTTGGGAGATGGGTGTATGTATGACTCCTTGGTGATAGGAAGGTTATTTATGATAGAGTCATGTTCTTCTTGTATAACATATTTTTGCATACCTTGCTTACAGTTAGGGGGAGCATGAACATCACACTTCAACAAAGCAGAGACTTCAACATGTACTAAGAGGGAACATGGTCAGATTGGTACACCTTGGCATATACAAAGGGGGAGCTCATTCAGAGATTTCAACAATTACTCAGGGGGAGTATGGACAGTGGAATGTTTATCAAGGAAAGAGAATATCTTGGTCCACCCTTTGCCCTTGATGTCAAAGGGGGAGAGTGATTTGGTGTTGTTGCCATCAAGTCCAAAGGGGGAGATTGTTGGCATTATAATTCATGTGTTGTACTTGATGGCAACCCACTCGTAGAAGAACAACTCACTTATATATATCTAGATGAATCTACAAAAGAGATATCAGATGTGACAGAATACATGGGATGAAGGATAGCTCAAAGGAATCAGATGACAATTCTCAGTATGACAAGTTAGCTTTGCAATCAAGTCCAAAGGGGGAGATTGTTGGAATTATGATACAAGTGTTGTCCTTGATGGCAAGATGATAGATTATAGTGCAGCAGGTCAGTAGCAAAGAATTGATGATCAAACTACAAAAAATGAAGAAAGAAGAGTATATACGCAGGTTCACTATATACCAAGTTGCATACATATGCAGGTTATGCACAGGTTCACTATGTACCAAGTCGCGTATATATGCAGGTTCGCTATATACCAAGTAGGGTATACACGCAGGTTATACACGCAGGTTCACTATATACAAAGGCGCGTATACACGTGGGATTGTTGATCAAAGGTTGCGTATGCGTATGCACGGAAAAGCGCGTACATGTGGGAAAGCTTATTTTTGGGTCCGTGGTATTTAGACCTATGGTTTTGGTCCTTGGTATTGCATCTGAAGTGTTGAACCCAGGTATTGGGTCCCTAGTATTGGTTATAAATGGTTTTGGACCATGGTATTGAGTAAGGCCTAAGACTATAAAAGGAGAAGAAGATCATTAGGCAAAGGAAATTTTGAGAAGTGATGAATATCTGATGAAGTGTGAGATCTAGTATGCTGGTTATGGGTTTGTGATGCTGTGATTGATCTGAACCAAGGATGCACCCATGTGAATGATGATGAACGATGGATCGAGATCTTAAGGCTTGGAATGTTTTATCATTATATGGTTTGATTATGGATAGTCTAGATCTGAATTATTGACGCATGTTTTATTGTATGGATGTTATGATCTCGGTATGATTGATGTCTAGAACAGCTGCAATGTTATGAGTAAATATTTGCAGATCTGTATGCGGGTTGGCTTTGGTGAAAGCGCGTACGTACGCTGGTTTGATTCATCGTAGTAGCGTATACATTATGAGACATGATATTTGAAGTTGCAGTTGGATCTGGTTATTGTTGCAGAGTTCTGTTGTCTGTTCTGTGTTCTGGTGATTGTGTTGTTGACAGGGTTTCGGTGTTTCAGTATTGGGTGATTCCGAGATTGATGATGCAGGTGTAGTTGATGGGTGTTTTGTAGTGGTGATTGATTTTGTGCTTCAATGTTGTTGATGGGTCCAGTATGAAAATTGGGTGAAACATGGCCTTTAGATTATGGTGTTGTGCTTTAGGAGTATCCAGTCTGAAAATTTATGAAACGTGGTACCTGGAGGAAGAAAGAGAAGGTTGTATCCTTCTGTAGGTCGACACCTACGTACTAGTACATCAGCTAGTACAAGAGCTAAGGGGGTGGTAGCTCCCTTCTAGTAGCAGCTGGAAAATGAGTGAAGGTTGGAGCATTCAGTAGGCCGACAACTACGTACTAGTAAATGGATTAGCTAATACAAGAGCTAAGGGGGTTGTAGCTCCCTTCGAGGAGAGTCTGGAGAACGAGAGAAGGTTGTAGCCTTCTGCAGGTAGAAGCCTATGTACTGGTATAAGACTACACCAGTACAGAACTATTGTAAAAAGAAGTTTCTTATTAAAAAAAAGATTGAGATGACTTGCAGCAGGTGGTTTTCACCCACATTGGGTTTCCACCTTACATCATGGTGTTCATGTGTGCTTCTTGTGTGTGATGATCTCTTCTATTTTACTACTCCTGTTTACTATTCATATGGTTAATAATGTTCTGATGCATTCATTAAGGATCAACTAACTGAATCATAAGTTTACTAGATATACGCTTGTTGCATTACACACGGTTGCGTATACACGCGGTTTGCCTTAACTGAAGTAGCGTATATGAATCTTAATATGGAATGAAAAAGTTATATTGATTTAATAATATTGATTCACCGCCCCTCTTAGTATTATTTCCAACATTTTATTGTCCTTATCATCCGATGTATTTAGTAGACATGTTGAGGGTTAGGCACTTGATTGGTCAAGTACCCATCATCAAAGCACCTTAATTTTCTATTGAGAAGGCATGGGTTCAATTCTCTCCGTGCTCTTGAGGTCAAGTAAATGTTCAATTCACTTAACATTTAGGAATCGATGGGAATTATGCTTTAATTTATTGACCCCACACAAATCAGGGGGTTGTGAATGGGGCCCATGTTGAAATGTTTAATTTTTATTATATATTGTATTTATAATGTTTATATGATTTAATTGTTATATATATATATATATATATATATATATATATATATATATATATATATATATATATATATATATATATATATATATATATATATATATATATATATATATATATATATATAACACTCGAACATATACTATATATTCAAACTATTTCAAAGACACGACCCATATACTATTCATTCAACAGATATATTCTTTGCTAGCAGCACAATAAACCCTGATAAACACCTAAATGTGTTCTCCATAGGTCTCACCTATGTGTTCTCCATGGGTTGTATCATATACCCTAATAAAAACATGACTTTGTTCATCATAATTCTTGCTTATGTATTCTCTATGGGCCACACCATAAAAAATAATCAACACCCGATTATGTTCACCATAGGTCTCATATGTATATTCTCCATGGGTTATGCCATAAACCCTGATCAATACCCAATTTTGTTATTCATAGTTTCACATTCTCAAGGGGAAGAAATTTTCATTCCGCAAGCACTAAGAGGTCACCAAGAGAGCATGGTTAGGACAAGAGATGGAGGTAAGTTTATTTCACTATCCATTAGATCCATTGATGTGTTACTTCTCTTCTCCTCTGGGCCAATGATGTGGTCCCTCTCTCGTCTGGTGGCAACCACTCCGTGCACATGGTCGTCCTTCACTGCGCATAGTCTTGTCCCGAGGCATGGGGGACATATATCTTTCGTGTATGTGGTGAAGGTTACTCAGATATCGTGTGATGGTGCACTCTCTCTTTCTCTCCTATATGGTGTGGGGCAACGAGGCTTATTGGGGATGTAAGCCAGCAGTTGGCCATCAAGCAATAACTACTAACCAGGGCTTTGGAGTTATGGGAATGGGAATGGTTTCTAAGGATAACCTCACGCTGAGCACTAACTGGCCTCCCTGAATGGCTAAATCTGACCTGTGTGACTGGCTCAACCTAGTCCCTCTCCCTGGGTCTATCTATTTCCTCCTCCTTGAGGGTTATGTTCCAGTGACATGGGGGTATTGTACTTTTTTTAGAAACCATTCCCATTCCCCCAACTCCAAAGCCCTGGTTAGTAGTTATTGCTTGCTATCCGACTGCTGGCTTACATCCCCAATAAGCCTCGTTGCCCCACACCATACACGAGAGAAAGAGAGAGTGCACCATCACACGATATCTAAGTCACCTTCACCACATACACGAAAGATATATGTCCCCCATACCCCGGGACAGGACTATGCGCAGTGAACGACGGCCATGTGCATGCAGTGGTTGCCACCAGATGAGAGAGGGACCACATCACTGGCCCAGAGGAGAAGAGAAGTAACACATCAATGGATACCCGCCGAGAGAAGAGAGAGGTCCCACATACCCCTCATGAATCTGACCTCTACGGGGGGGAAATAGTGAATAGCAATGAGGAAGCATTACATACGATGATTCACCCATTTGAGGATCATACGCAAATAGTCCTCTCCCTAATAGTCGAGCCTGCTTACGCATCCTCAGGGAGAGGGGATAGAGCCAAAGATAAATGTTCTTGGATGTTGGTGGGTTAAGGGGTTTTTGGCGGGGTTAAGGGTTTTAGGGATGTTGGCGGGTAAAGGATTGGAGTTGTCTGAAGTCTACATCTCTCATCCTCTATAAAAGATAAGGTTCTTGGAGGGCTCTGAGGGATGTTTGGTTGGAAGGTGGGGTGATGGGGCACCATCAAGGCTGGTTGAAGGTTCAAGGCTAGCCGAAGGTTCAAGGCTCAAGGCTCAAGGCTCAAGGCTGGCCGAAGGCTCAAGGCTGGCTGAAGGCTCATTTGAGCCTGCCTTGCCAGTTGATGGATATTTGTGGATGACCGAAATATCATTTGAAAGCACCCCCTTAACTCCTCTCTATAAACATTCCAAGTACCCACAAGCTGCTTTATCCCCGCCAGCCCTTAATCAATCCATAACTCGATCCATTGCTCGATCAATCAAATTAGATTTTATGCGACATTAAAAATATTCATCAAAATTTATATGACGATAATGAATGTATTTGGTAGAATATCATGCCAATCTCAACCCTCATTTCCCATTGACCAGGCTTTATGTTTCTTGGTTCACATCGTGTGGCTCTTGATATTTAACAACTGGAAATATTAGTATCAAACAAATTAATGTAATGAATTATACCCATATATAATTAATAATACTTAGTATTATATGATAGCTTGTATTATGCTAGCTCCTTCTTCAATAATTACAATCTAAAAATTTTCTAGCTCGTGATGAATTTATTCTACTTTGTGAAATAATGGCTACAAGGAACTAATTATTGAAACTAAAAGACATCTTAAAACAAATCCTTGTACTATATGTTATAAACTATAAACATATAGCATAGAAAAATAATAACAAAACTTAGTAGTTCTTTGCCAAAACTTGTCACTAGTTTTCACTAATTTGAACATGAAAGGATGTTATAGGAAAACACTAAACTACTAATTAATGAACATGAAAACTATAAATCAAATTTATACTATTGCCTTTCTTTTATTGTAATGAATAAAGGAACAATATGGTGTTCAAAACTATATCTAATGCTAGACCTATGAAAGAAATATTTAGTGTGGTACCCGATGGTCTTGTTCATGTTGCATATTGTGGTGACTCTCCTCACATACTTGATTTTCCTTCTGTTTAATTAGTTTTTGTACCTAAACTATGTTGATGTACTAATACTTCGTCAATTTTGCACTTAAACTCATATCATCACTCACTTCTGCTAATTTTTCACACTTCCACTAGGCATATCTACACTTGCTTTGGCAAAATCTTGCCTTTCCTAGCTGGGCACTGCACAATCCTAAGGCTCAAGCCAAAAGTTTGGTCTTTGGAACTACACAGTGCATAGCATAGGTTGGCTCCAACTGTGCACTGCCCAGTTCCAGGAGTCAACTTGTTACCTTGGCCACTGAGACTATGCAATGCACAGTCTTGCCTAGTCTTTTCCCAGGCTAGGACTGCGTATTGTGCAGTCCTAGGCCTCAAGTTTCATCCTTAGCTCCTGGGACTTCATAGCTCGCAGTTCCCATGGACATATAGTCTCCCTTATTGATAAAAATGGTGTAATCCTTCTCTCCAGTTTCCGAATTTGTTTCTTAATCATGCTTTGAAGGTAGATTTACTGAAGCTAATGTTTGCTTGCCATGAGTGTCCTTTATGTCCCACATGTACCACACTTGTGAAGCACTTTCTCCTAGTATTCATTGTTACCATGGCACCAAAGATAGATGCTTCAAAAGAGACCACTAGAAATAGTACTAGGTAAGCAGTTGAGCAAACACTAGTAGACTTGTCAGTGTATGCAGACACTCAACTGTTTATATAAATTAAGAGGTCAAAACTAACATGGAAACAAATTAATGAGGCCATTTCAATAAAGAACCTTGAGGAAGATATAGAGGACTGACAGGTGTGTCTCAATACCTGAAAGTCGGGACTACACAAGGTTGCACGCAAGTATCCAAACTTCCCATGTGCAAATGTCATCAGGTGGATAGTCTCACACATTGATGGGAAGACCATGACATTGATCAATGCGAGTGGACAGAATCTTTCCATCATTCAGGAAGAAGATTATCAATGCATGTATCACTTCCCAAGCCAGTGAATCTCATGGACTCATTTTTCTATGCCACCCATAGCTATGTGAATATGCGAGACATTGTCAAAGGTTGGGTGAAAGAGCCATTGAATTTTCGACAGATATCCACCCATTTATATAAGACAAAGTCCCTAAAAAAGGCCTACCAACTCCTAGCTATCTTATCTTTTAGGATCAGTGGTCAGCAAATTATGGAGACCTTTCCTGAAGGATGGGAAGTATTATTGAACTAGGTTGTGAATGAGGGGAAGTCGTTCAACTAGTGAGATATGTTGGCTCAACAGTTGAGAAACGATGTAGCACATGGTCAGATTCCTCCTGATGGTGAGAAAGAAAGGTTCTATATGTTTGCATATTTACTGGATGCAATCTAGGCACAAAATCAGTTTCCTGGCATGAAATGGACATGGACACAACTAGAACCTACCATGCATATTTATTGCAAGTTTCTTTTGGATTGAAATCATCAAGGGGTAATGGAACATCTAACTGACCACTTCATCATCTCGCTTTACAAGCTCATCTTTGAAGAAGATCCACGTTGTTGTCACGAGGAGAAATGGAGGTGATAAGAGACATCGTAGATTGGTATTCTACACTAGGTGACACCTTCCTTAGAGTGTTCGATGGAGAGAAACCTCTACATGGTTTACCTAGGTATGCCACTGAAAATCTTGTCATGTAAGAAGTGTCATATCATCTTGTTGTCTAGGTAAATCCTCTATGCGAAAAAGGCAATCCCTCTAGCCCAATGAGTGGGTCTAGCAACCTAAGTGACAATCTACCAGACACTTTCCTATGTTACAATTGAAAAGAGAGACGAAGAAGATGGCTTGCCTCATTTTGATGCTATCTCTATCTCCTTTGTTGGAGACTTGAATCATTTGTGTCATGGGCTCATTCCTACTGCTCACAGTGTTTATGCACCTGCACAAGAGATCAAGACATAGCGAGGCATACAAATACAAATAGCATATTCAAAAGTAACCTACTTAACTAATCAAGGAATGTTAAGCTAAATGATACATGAACATACACATTTAGGGAAAATGAACCAAAAATTGTATATTAATAGAAAATAAAGGGAAGCATACAACCAAGCCTTGGTTTTAATATGCTCTCCTTGAATTAATATTCAAGTCCAAGCTAAGCTCTCCAAGAACTCCTTCTCCAAGCCAAATGAATAGCATATAGGCATAATCTTAGCATAAGGGTGCAAATAGGAATAGACCAACCATTTGGGAATGGGAGAAAATGAATATATAGGCTAGGAAAGGGAGTTAGGATCTCTCCAAAGATAGGAGTAGGCCCTTATCTCGAGGAGGTAGCTCACAGGGATAAGACCAAGAGACCAAGTTGGGAGAATTCGACCTCATCTATGTCGAACAACATCCAACTCGCTGCTCTAGAAGCTTCTAGATCACGAAGCTTCTCATTGTCTTTGGGAAAATTGCCTTTTTGGGATCATTGCGGGGATACAATTGAACAGAGTGATGCCATCACGGGTCAAGTATAGTGCAACAGGCGATCATCATTGTTTTTAGTCTCAAGGCATTTTCCAATCAATGCCTTAGGAAGGATCTGAACTTCATATATGAATGAGTACACTTCATGATGGTCATGTTTCGGGCACTTCAAGGTTTGTCACTGGGAAGTGCAAGAGGTGTGACAAAATACTATGTAACACATCTTTCCACAGGGTTGTCAGTAGCCTTGTAAAGGAAGAAGAAAGCACCATGACCTATTCTTCCTTTGAAATTGGATTATACAAGATAAAGAACTTGAAGTTTGCAGATACCAAGGGAAAGTAGATAGTCAAGTTTTCATTCGGTACTCGGGACTTTAACTTGTATGATCGCCGTAAAATTTCCGAAGACCACTATGCGAGAATGTACTTTCAGAGGCTCAACAGGACATTCCATTGTGTGGAAGAGGATCCATGGAGGAATTGCTACAATGCCTCCAGAATCTGTGAGCTTGTCAGTTTAGTAGGAACTTCACAGGTTGATCCACAGATGGTAGCAATTTGGAAGAAACAACAACAAAAGGTAGCAATCCCATGCAGGACAAAGGGAAAGAGAAACATTTTTGATAGTCCAGAGGGAGAAAAAGGTTACAAGATGAAAGTAGATCTGATTATCATGAAAGAAGATTTAGCAATGGATGTAAAGAGGAAGCAAAATTGAGGTTGCAGGAAGAAGAAGAGAAGTTGAAGGAAGAATAGGAGTTGAGGAGGAGAGAATAAGGAGAGAAGAAGAAGTAGGAAGAAGAACAAAGGAAAGGTGCAATGACATAAGAAAAAATGTCGATATAAGTTGAAGAGTAGGAACAAAACCAACTAGTAGTTGAGGAGGAAGGTGAAAAGATGTAGGATCGGGAGATTACAAGTAGATTGAGCACTTGATTAAAGTAACATACATGGATATGGAACATGAGCCGCAGAATGAAGATGTTGATCTGATGTTGAGTTCTCCACAGGTCACCATTCTGTCTCCACCACCTCTAGCAATAGAGCCAACCCCGAGAAAGGAAGGGGATGTTGTTCCTCTTGATGATGATTTTGTAATGGATGTGTACAATCTATCATTCAATGAGTTCCAAAAGAGGATTGTATAAGAACGGAGAAAGAATTTTCTTGATTATCATGCGTCACCTCCATTTGTTAGAGAAAGGGTGATATTGGTGTACACTAGGAAGCATCCAAATTCCATTGTTGAAGCCAACTTGGCCTTTGCAGGAGAAACAAGATCAAACATTCAGCATTTCACAATCGAGAATGATCAATTGGCACAAAAATTGCAAGATGCTACGAAAGAGGCAGAACAACTCTGCACAACAGCACAAAGAGAAGTTTTTGCACATGTTTACTTGGAGGAGATGAGAAACAAAATACTTGTTGAAGTATCAACACTTGGAGAAACGATGCGGTTTGTGATTGTACATAGAGAATTTATCTATTTGCATGCTCTACAATAGCAGAGAAAAGAGTTTGTTAAAAATCTTAAGGACATACAAGCTATCATTACCTATATGCAAGAGTGGACAATGCGATACAAATGGGCACCACTTGACTTAGTGAAGAAAATGAAGCCACATGTAGAGTTGGAGAAAGAAAGAATTCGCATGTTGATTCAGAACAACAAGCAACTCACCTCATTTATTGGTAGCATTCAGGCCTCATATGTATGTTTGTTCAATAGTTTGGATGTATTGTTAAAAACACACAAGATCCCATTAGTTGGTTCACTCACCAAAGCCAAACCCAAGAACCAAGTCCGACAGGAGATCAAAGAGTACTTGGAGCAGCTGAGACAGATTGCCACCAAGGAAGATTTGGAGATGAACAGACAAAACCTGCAGAACTACATCGATGGTCCTATACAAATCAGAACAATGTTGCTCATGCTTCAAAACGAACTTGAAATTGGTTCCAAGTCATTGTACATGGATGCCATGGAGGCTAGAGTCCGCTTCCAGCCAGAAAAATCACACATCTTGGGGACGTCATCACATAATATTGAGGTTGGCATCAATTTTTTTACCGAGAAGCATCAAGTGGAAGTTGCTAAGCTATTGTTTTTCCAAACTCAAGCATCATAGTTTTTTGTCTTATTAGGTTGTCAAGTTGTCTCTACACTATTCTTTCTTATATGGGTCAAGTGTAAAGTGTAATATTATTTGTAATTATGTTGTAAGTGAAATTACGAGTGTCAGTATTAGAATATGAAGAGCCATGATGTAATGTAACGAGTCATTTTGTAAAGAAGGTTAATAGTCATGAGGGTAGTCCAAAGGTCACAAAGGGGAGTTGAAGAATCACCCCTTCTTGTTATAAATAGAACCTCATAACTCATGTAACGAGATTTTGGGAGCCAAGATTTTGGCTAGGCTTAGGCTTAGAAAGATCTTGGGAGTATTGTGAAGAGCCTTGGCTTCTCTATAGTGTAGAGAAAGTATACTTCTTTGGAGGAGCAGGTGTTCTTGACTTTAATGTTCCATTATTGGGGCTAGTGGTCTGTCAATGGTGTATGTATGAATGGAACTTTCACTTATAATAAAATCAGAGCTGACACACTTTCATGCATATGTTGTGAATATAGTAGGAATATTATTGTTGTATTTGAAATGTATGTTATTTAAATTACACTTATTCTTATGAACTATTTCATTTGCATTTGTATGAATTATTTCATTTTCATTTGTAACTTGTGGACTATTCCACATCTTAGTTTGTGATGTCATTACACTCGTGAATTCCTTTCAAGCTGTGTATTATTACAATTTTCCAAGGGGCGCACTTCCCTTTCCCTTCATTTGTTGGAACCTTCATACATCGCATTTGGCTTTGCGCAAGGTCACACACTTGCTCTTAGCCAAAGTTACCATACTTCACTCTACACATTTTCATAGTCAAGGCATAACATCATTGTCCACTACTAGGACTCCTACTCTAAATGGTGTACGGTCTAGTTGGGACTTCATATCCGGGAGATCCCCTGAATGTTGGCTGTTCCATTACTGTCAACACTTTTGGATCTAGAAGGAGGGCCAGATGACAAGCTTAGCCCTTGAAGTCTATTTTGAATTTTTAAACTCATTTAATGACTTCCCCCCAAATCATAACTCATGTTTTTCTAGACACACAAATTTGAAAAGTTCCGGCAAGAATTACTATTGACTTGTAAAATTTGAAATTTAATGGTGAGGATGAAACAACCTTATTTGAGCACACCACACCTTTTCTAATTTCTACACAAAGAAAAATATCCACTGTGAGGATGTTTGTTGTAGTTTGTTCATTCTCATGTTTGAAGGGTGTGTATGAGAATGGTGTAACACATTTCCTAATGACTCCATTCACTCTTTTGAACAACTTTTCATAGATTTGTGGCATGCTTTTGATTTCTATGATTGTAAGACTCTATGAAAGAAAAATTTAAATTTTCAAAACGAACCTGATGAATCCGTTCAACATTTTCATGATCGTTTTATTCATTTCTACTTTCAATTTCTAGAATATGATGTGGATTGGTCTTTCTTGGTAAATAGATTTCTATATCTTGTTCACATTTCAGAAAACCACACGAGCTTAAATCTTTCGAACCTCTCAGAACATACCTCGGTATTAGATCTTCTAAATCTACGACAAATGAGGTTTTTGTTCCAAGTGACCCTCTGTCCCCTTCTCATCAAACAAGTCTAGTTCTGTAGGTTGAGGTGGGATAAGTTGAGAATTCATCCGTTGATATATCACCATATTTTCCCACCTCACATACTCAGAATTTCAGCATAGTTTTAGACTGTGAGGCTGATGGTTGTGAAAAAGTGTTATCTCCTCGTCCTTCATCCTTTGGTCCCTCTAACCCTCCAGATTATGATGTGTTATGTTAACCTATTTCGAATCTCTTTTGATGTTCTCGAGGATCATATTCTGGATGGAGTTGGTGTTGAAAAACCAACCTGCTATATCATTTTCGATGAGTATGTGAGGAAGTCTAAATATGAACAAGAAGCTATGATGAAGGATGACCTCCTTCCTCCCACACCTCTTTCACATTATCTTGGCATTTTCCATGATTCTGTCATTCCTGTTGAATTTTGTGAAAAAATAGTTTCTGTTGATGTTACTATGTTCAATCATTCTTAGAACATGTGGAATGTCAGTTTTTCATCTGAATGCAGAGAGGAAAAATATTTTTTTCCTGATCCTCCCAATCTCTCATCTTATCTTTCTAGAAATGTAGAGGGTGCAATTTCTCATTCTCCATCATCCCATCTTTACAATTCGTCGTCATCTCATCATCCTCCATATGTATCACACGATCCTATCACTCAGTCATTGGAGGAGTCTTATCTGGCCAACACGGTTGCAAATAGAAATTTTTCTTCTTTCTTTATGTTCGCGCATTTCTACAATTCAAAATTTTGTGCTTGCATGTCTTCAAGTTGCAGTGTGTCTACACACCACCATGCACCCACAGAATGTCTCCCATGCTCATTTCTTCCTTTCTTTTCTACATGTTCATTCAAAATTTGAACATTTTGGTTTTCACTATCTTATCCTTTTTGTTTGTTTTTATGCTTGTATATCTTTCCTGACATGCATTCCCTCGCATACATAGGCTAGCCAATGCGCTGGTGGCTGTATTGGAAGTATCACTTCATGTGAGTCTGGCCTATTCACTGTTAGTTTAGGAGTGGGAATAGCTTTTTTCTTTTCTTGTTTGTTTGTTTGAATTTATTTATTTCACTTTTTGCTCTGCTTGTTTCCTTTTGTTTGTTTTATTTTCAGTCATAGGATAGCTTCCACATGAGATCATGTTTGGCTTATCAGAAAAGCAAGGTGAAGTCCAAGAGGAAGTTGTACTACTATTAACGCTTCATTATTTGTTTATTCCCTACCTTTATGTGAACCTTGCATTTCTTTTATTCGATGATAATTTGAAAGAAAATATGTCCCTTTTGGAGAAAGTCACAAGTGAAATCACAATGCTTTCAATTTTAACTAGTACTGCCTACTCTAATATGTTTTCTATTTTCCGTTAATCCTTGTCAACTAAGTCGAGTAGAGTAAGGAGGGGAGGAAACCCATAACAAATATGTCAGAGGTGTATATAAACATAATTCTCTAAAGGGACAACCTCTTCTGCTCTCAATAAGCTGGGATCCCTCTTCTTCCCCCATGAAATAAATAAGTGCCTATGCACGGTTCTTTAAAAAATTAAAAATAAAAATAAAAAAAGAAACAAAGGGAAAAATAAGAGAAAGTCTTCTTATGTAGAGAGGTGAAGCAAGAAAATTCGCTAGGGTACTATCCAGGCTTTCTGGCAACGCAACAATGGTTGTGTTCTTGAAGTGACTCCACTAGGGTATTGTCCAGACCTGGTGGCAGCTTAGCAACACCAGAGATGAAAACTAAGACTCTGGAAATATCTTTTACTTGTGCATTTATATACTCCTCATCCCTAATCAAGACAATTTTAGTTTGACTTGGCTTGGTATGTGCGTTGTCGATGAAGAGAATGGTAGGGACTATATCTTTAACTCAAGCTAGGTGAATAAGTTGTGAGAATAAATGAACTAAATAATAATTCAAGGTGAGTTAGACATGTTTTTCATGATACAAGGTCCATAGAGAGAAGTGGAGTTCTACCAGTGTGTTTCCAGTGTTGTAGTGGCTACAACCACCCTCCAAAATTTTGTCTATGATTTGATTGTGGAGCCTTCTTTCTTATCCATAAGAGCCTATATTGCACTGATTCAGGTATTCATGCTTTGATTGAGACTTATATTTTTCATTTGTGCTTCTGTTGGCTTATTTCCATGCCTAACTAATCTTTCTAACTCACAAGTTGATCTCCCTACTTGGTTTCACTGCAGTTCTGGGCTTGCCTCCAAAAACTACACAATCCTTGAGGGAAAGGGCCTTGACAATGGGAATTGCGTAGTTCAGACTAGAAGTCGGCCTTGAACTTAGAAAATACGTAGTCATCGATGGTAGCCCAACATTGATCCCAAAAATAAATCCTTCACTTAGCTCAGAAATTATGCATTGCACTAAGCTAGAAAGTTTCCCAGTTCCCCAGAATTGTGCAATCTTTCCTGGCAGTGTGCATGGAAAGTTTCCCCGAAAAAAAATAATAGAAAGGATAAAAGAATCCATAAAAATATGGATCTACTTTTAGTATCCTATTGATGGTGCTGGACCCACCAACATTCATGGGATCACCCTGGCATGAAGCCCCAACTAGACCTCACACCATTTGGTGTTGAAGTCCCATCTGGTATGATGGCCCAGTTTCCATTGTCTTAAGGATTTGCATCAAATCTTTCTTATCAGCACATGAGAGTGGTTCTCTTTGTCTTCGAGAAGTGAGGTTCGCATTCCTAGTGAGTGTAAGTGTACTTGTGTCAATGGTTCTTTCACTGTGAGAGGAAAAAGGTGAAGGTGAGTTCCAGGTTGAAAGGGAACAGTCCTAACTCGGCTAGGAACACACAACACAAAGGACATAACAGCTTCCGGTGGAGCAGTCCACTCAGATGCGACAATAACAACATATAAAGTAAGGAATCAATGCATTATAATGAGTTTTAAATACAATGCCATGCTGGGGCAGCAGCAACTGCAAACTTGCTTGGATCCTTCAAATACTCCTTCACTTTCAAATCAGAAATGATGGCTATCAAAACTTCAATAATTATAACACCATGTCATGGGCAGGACTTGAATGCTCATATGCTTTGACTGGGGTACGAATCAATATTCTCTGATCTTGCCACTTTCTAGAAATGAAGATAAGCAATGAGAGTAAATTCCAGCAAGGACTTTTAGATCCAGAATGCTGCTCCAACACTTGCTCAGGTCATAGGCATTGGAATGAGTCTCTAGCACGCTGAAACAATAGTGATAGACCTCCTTACATGTCCAAATACTTAGAAAACTGTACAGTGCTGGTCATATATACCATAGCATTTTACCATGACCTTCAAAAATATGAATCTAATAAAAGAACATCAAGAGATTGTTTGAATCTCTTAGAAAAGAAAAAGGAGACTTGAATCTGTAAATCATAAGAATATATATACCAACTTCAAAAGTCGTACTTCCCTTTCTCCAATGCAAGTCCATCAATCAAGTCCAAAGAATACAGAGATTACATGTGAGAGACATTGATGAAAACCAACCAAAACCCATGTCAATAAAGTCCTTTCTAGACCATCCCATCTAATAAAAGCGTCATGTTCGCTCTGCCACTGAACATGCTAAACTTTAGCCAAGATATCCCAAAAATAAGCACTACCAAAAGGAAATGGTTTCCACTATATATAGAAAATACAAATTTCACACCTACATATCTCATACTCATGAAATAATTTAACAAAAATCCATTAGCGATATTTTCAGAAAGAATATACCACAACTGCTATCCAATAATATTTTATCTATAACAGGACTGATAGTAATACCAGCCCTGAACTGAGACATGGTAGCGAATAACCATCCCAGGCTTCCATGTATTTGTCCCAAACTTCTACAGTTGCTAATCCTGTGTAGCAGTATGGATGCCTGATCATTCCAAATTAGTTCTAGACCCCATGCCTCTTCCTTCCCCCACTAGAAGCTACGCTGTTTGAGGTCCTTGAGCCTTATGAGTCACGTCGGCGAAAGTAGATGATCCAAGATGTTATTTCCAAGACCACAACAATTCCACCCAGTGTAGAAATCACTATGATATAAGCGCTTCTGCTTGTATTCGCTTTCTCGGCTTCCTAATTCTGCAGATGGTGCACTGCTTATCGAGTTTCCTTCTGTAGGCACAACAATGTTATGCCCTCCAACTGAGAAATCTAATGTTTTTGAACCCTAAACTGACGGAGGTTTAAACACACTTGGAGCACGCTCAGTTCCTGAACTCGAAACTGGGTAAGATCTAGACCACAATGGCTAGACCATAACTCCAACTCAACAACTCTCATGCAACGGAAATTTTAGCAACCCATAAGTTATCGAGGACTGTGCTTCCTGTTTCAGTTGTTTGATTAATACCGAAGACTGTACAGGAGCAGTGTAAATATATATGGCAGCGTAAACGAATAGGGGCAGCGTTCAAAACAATTCAAGATACCATGTACATTCAACGCATGGCTGTACATTCAACGCATGGCTCATACACATCATAAGACAACTACCACAAACCAATTTTCACATGGTTCAAACTCGGAGCCTTGAATTAACAATAAAGACGAGTTTCCATTCAAGATTATTGAAACCTTACGGGGTTTTTAACACAGGCGTCGATAGCATGGTTTTTAATATTACTTCACCTGAATCTCATCAAAATAATTTTTCCAAATCCGTTTAAATAAAACATTTTAGATAACCCAATTGCCAACCATGAATCACCTCACCTCGTCAACGTGATGTAACATTGGTACTGGTGCCCACAGAATCTGATACCATGGGATTTTTATGGTCACAAATTGCAGATATATTAATAGTGTGGGATGTGGAGACCATGGTAGCTTCAGCGTTCATGGAAATGTTCTAGAAGCTAACATTAACATGAGACAGAGAGCTTTGGTTAATACCTCTAGGATCTGAACCATCAGAGAATCAACTGGAATCCATAAACACTCTCTCGTGCAGATAGAGGCTTTGATTCACACACCATTCACGCACCAGTGACGTTTCACACACCATTCACACAATGAACTCAGTAAACTCTCGTAGCAGCACTCCCTCAAGGCATTCAATGCAGCAGCACGGCCTCAAGGCATTCAACAATGATTCAGAATGTTTTTAGAGCTGAGGCATGGCAGAAATGGCGCAGAAATAATTATGGTAGACAGAGTGCAGAA
The DNA here is from genome assembly GCA_031772625.1 of Pinus tabuliformis. Taxonomy (NCBI): domain Eukaryota; kingdom Viridiplantae; phylum Streptophyta; class Pinopsida; order Pinales; family Pinaceae; genus Pinus; species Pinus tabuliformis. The sequence continues at coordinate 272,230,114 of CM062809.1, read as the reverse complement.
TGGCGCAGAATCAATTATGGCAGATAGAGAGAAGATTCAGAATCGCAGAGACATAATTAGATGAAAAGGATTGGTGCATATAAGTAGCAGATCTGATAGACAGAGGTGGCAGCTAATCGCAAACAACGGTTATGGCAGAGACCCCACAGAGAGCGCAGGAAAGAATATGGCACAGAATGAGGAATAAAACGCTCAATTCTGACAAGAAGATAGGGCATTAATTAATTCTGTCAAGAATGTTGGTGGATGGGAAAAATCTGATGCTCTATAACGTGGCAATTCTGATTAGGAGAAAGGCACACCTGACATGTATATAGAGACCACAAAACAAGTGGCTCAAATTGGAGCAGGACCAACAATCGGCCACTCTGATACCAAGTTAAACACACATGGGCAACAAAGGAATATGAAAGATAAAACATGAGAGTACATCTTTTATTAACAACTGATATACATTTATAGTACATTGTTTGACCGTTGGGTTTCACATCCCAAGGTCTCTTGGACTTCTTTTTGTCTATTTGGATTTCACACTAACCCATTGAGGATTAGGTGTCCAACAAGTCCAACATGAGTGCAACGGTTGTTACAGAAAGGTTCATGTGAAAGGTCTATCTGATGTCTGGTAGAGCAGTCGACATGGACGGGACAAGATTAATAGCATATACAACAAATTTCCATTAATAGACTATGCATTACAAAAAATTAATCAGTTCATATGTAAAACACATGGTTAAAGCAACACGAATTACAAGTGTTAAAGATTAGTCTTACAATAAATACAATACATGTGTGGAAACATGTTGGCCTGTAGACAGGCTTCTAAATTAAGTGAAAGTTCTGAGACACATCGTTACACCATACATCAACAACCCTGTCAGTGGGGCGTTGGAGCCACTACTTACTCCTCAAAGAAAAGATTATAGAATCTCTGGGCTATGTGGGAGGAACTGAGGTGAAAATTCCCTTCATGTACAAATGAGGGGGGTATTTATAGCCAAGGGTGAAACTAACCCTTGTGGTTGTTCGACTACCCTCATGACCATTCAACTTCCACAAATTTCTGACTTATATGACTTTTGTTCAACAAGTGGGTCTCTTGTACTTCCATGTTACATCACATTGATTGACAACAAGCCCATAGTGGAGATGTGGGAAACATGACTCATGACTTAACTCGACATGACTTGAAAAGACAATGCTAGTACATTCGTGTTGCTACTAGAGTGCATGTTGAACTACAATGTTGCTAAGTGATGGATGTCTTCATGGTGTATCATAGCTTCACCTCTGCATGAGGAAGTGTGCGGAGCCTTTGATGGTCCTTGGTTCTCTTGATGAAGCTCTAGCATGTTGTTCCTTGCTTTCATGTTGGAAGGCTTAACATACTCACTTGTTCGCAAAGGTGCGTGTTCGTCACATTCATTCGCTTCGCATGCTTTGTTCATTCATCCGCTTCATATGCTTCATTCATTCGTCCATTGGTGAACTTGTCCATCTGCATGTGATCCCTTTGTTCATCCTGTTCATCATCTTGACATGTTTGTGGGTGTACATGTACATGCACTCACCCATGATGATACGACATCAAATCCAAAACTTCCTATTCTACCATGACACATTATCTTTTGGATGCCGGTGACCGGGGGAGGCAGCAGGGCTTTGATGTGGGATGATGGCTCTGGGAAACTGCTGATGAAAATTGCGCAAGAGTCACTGAGGGATGGAGAAAAATGATTTGAGTCAATAGTGACTATCTACAAGGCCTAGCTCCGCTAGGAGGCAAAATTGCGCAAATTTTAGGAGGGACAATTGAGGCTACAAGATGGCAAGGCAGGCATGCTCTGTGCATTTTCTAGAACGAACAGTCAGTAGGGGCTGGACAGTCAAATTTGTGCAATTTTCTAGAGGAACGTGCCGGGATGCATGAGGGGTTAGTAGGCAGGATTGTACAATTTTTTTGGGGAACTAACCAAGAAACTGGTAGCCAAATCTATGCAATTCCCAGAGGGAACTGCTAGTTGGCTATTGTGGTCACTGATAATCAGATCTGCGCAATTCCTAGAGGGAACTGCTAGTTCGCTACTTGATCTGGGTGGATCTTGGTGGCCACCTACCAAGTCCACCTAGACCCCCACCATTTTTTCTCTCAGCATTTTCAGTTTCCTTAATTGTAGAACAATTTACTATTTTTAGCAGTTTTTCGGGTCTTGAACTTCCGGAGCCGTTTTGAGGCCCTAAACGACGTTTTTTGGGAAATTTGGGGAAACATGGGTCCATGGACAGATGTTGCCTCCCAAAGTGGTAGTGCTCGATAGATCTTTCTAACGAGCTATTGTACGCGTCAAATGGAGATTGTATGCCAAAGTTATGACCCCGGGAAATTGATGTACCAATTTACCCAAACAGGGCCACAATTTGGCGTTTCATATTCTAGGGTTAGGTTTCGAGATATGAAAGGTTTTCCATTGTTTTTCAACAATAAATAGGCCTCTGAGCCTCATTGTAACACAGTTCAGAGGCATGTAGCCACCACATCTCTTCTCATAGATAAGCTACCATCGCCCTCGCTGGTTTATTTCCATTAATGTTTGTAAGCATATTTCAGTATTTTCCATTAATCAAATGAAGTATTATTTCCGCTGCATCTTTGTGTATATGGTTATCTCCAAGGAAAATTTTAAGGATGGAAAATTTTCTTGAAGTTTAAAACATTGGCGAATCTCACTAATCCTTAATATGCAAACTATAAATGTTTATTGATATATTTGTAAAATTAATCAAATTTATAATTATTTTATATATAGTCTCTCTATAATGTTGGCGATTTTTAAGGTAAAATAATTTTATATTCTAAAATTTGGGCGAATCGTCTTTTATAAAATTGGAAATTGGCGAATCTTTTTTGTGGAAAAATCATGGAAAATTAGCCCACTGGGCGAACATTAACCCCTAAAATTTTCCATGGTTATCTCTGTAATTTGTTGTGTTCCTGTTTAAATCCGGATCAGTGGTATCAAAGCAGTCTGCTTTTTCTTTGTTTTTCTTTGCATGTCCCCAACGAGGTTAGGATATAAGGAGTTAGGGCTAGAACTGGTCGAACCTTTGCAAGACCAGCCCCGCAAGTCCCGACGGCCTCCCATGGCGAATGAGAAGAAAGACGAGGGGGCAGGAGATCCTATCAAAATATTGCTTGAAGAAGCCCTCAAGCGACAACGGAATGCGATGATGGACAACTTTTCCCAGATCCTTCAGCGGCTACCCAGAAGTGATGCATCAGCTTCCAGTAGCTACTCTGGAAATGCCATGCCCTTTAAGGTACAAGTTAATTTTGAAATCCCCATTTTCAAGGGTCAGATAGATGTAGATGTCGTAGATAAATGGTTAAATCTGCTAGAGGGTTATTTTTCTGTTCATGAATTTTCGAGTCAGGAAAAGATTGTTTTCACTCTGCTCAAAGTAGCCCCCCACGTCAAGGACTGGTGGGAAACCTACTGCGAGTAGAAGGATGAAAGTACCGGCTCACTATTTTCAGCCGCACCCACTTGGAATTCATTCCGGGATGCCATCAAGGAGCAGTACTACCCTGTTGGAAGCTATGAGGATGAATACATAAAGTGGACCACGCTGCGATAGGGAAGGGACCAAGACGTGCCGGAGTTCACCAATCTTTTCCATACCCTTCACGCAAAGTTGGGTATCATGGATTCGGAGCAGCATTTGATACTCAAATATCGCGGCTGCCTACACAAGTACATCTAGGAAGAAATACAATTCCTGAACATCTCCTCGCTCGGCGCAACATACCGATATGCCGTCAAGGTCGAGCAGAAGTTTAAACAAAATAAGCGATACTTTGGATTTGTGAATCCAAAGTAAGGGAAAGGTGCCCCTAAACCACATAACAAAGGACACAGCCAAGGCGGGGCAGCCCAAGACAACCCGCCGAAGCTACAAGCAAAGAACAACGCTACAAAGTCGAAAAAGGACACTGGAAAATGGTGTGAGTTCCATAAGAGCTCCACTCACAACACAAGTGAGTGTCAGGCCAAGCAGTCACTGGTGGATGAGCTAAAGGTTTTAGAATCAGATGCATGTTCTGACTCTGAGTCAAAACCTGAAAAGGGGAATGACAAAGGGAAGAAAATCATTGATGCGGATCCCAATGCCACTGTTGCTACCACCAAGATCCAAAAAAATGAACCCGAAGATCCAGAGGAGGAGGAGCGTCTCTTCCACTCCCAGATGTGGGTAAAGGGCTCCCTGCTACAGTTCATTGTCGATAGTGAGAGCCAAAAGAACCTCATTTCGGCAGAGGTCGTGAAGCAGTTGGGCTTACCAACCACAGCACATCCACAACCGTATACCATTGGGTGGCTTCACCGAGGACGGGATCTTCGTGTGAGCCAGCAGTGTCGCCTTCCATACAACTTCAAGCCCTTCACGGATGAGGTATTGTGTGGCATTGCTCCCCTTGAAGTTTGTGATGTATTATTAGGATAGCCATACTTGTGGAAGCGACATGCTGTGTATGAATCAAGGCCTCGTGCTGTTATTATTACATTGGGAAATAAGTTGTAAAGGATACCAGATGTAGCATCGCCTACCACCATCTCTTTGATTACTGCAAAACAATGTAGTAAGCTCATTTCCAAAACCGGGAAATTTGTTTTCCTGATGATATACCCTCAAGGAAAGAAGAAGACAGTGGTCGCGGTCTCCAGATAGGGCCCCTCCACACGACAACTACAGATGGACAAGGTTGTGGAGGAGTACGAGGACATCTTCACCTCCCTCGCAGGGGTTCCTTTGCACTGTCAGGTCAAGCACTCCATCGATCTGACCCCCGGTGCGCCGCTACCCAATGGACCAATTTATCGGCGCTCCGTTCTGGAGAACGATGAAATCAAGAGGTAAATTCAGGAGCTCCTACAGAAAGGTCATCCGTCCGAGTTCATCACCTTGTGGGAGCCCGATCGTGTTGGTACCAAAGAAGGATGGGACATGGAGACTCTGTATTGACTATCGGGCGCTGAACAAGATCACTGTCTGTAATAGGTACTCGATCCCGCGGATTGATGACCTCCTGGACCAACTAAAGGGGGTGAAATATTTCAAAAAGATCGATCTGAAGTCAGGATATCGCCAGGTACCAATTGAACCCTCTGATGTGTGGAAGACTGCCTTAAAAGCCAAGGAGGGCCTTTTCGAATGGTTGGTGATGCCTTTCGGATTGAGGAATTCTCCTGCAACCTTCATGAGGCTAATGGATGACATCTTTCGGCCATTCACCAACTCATTTGTTGTGGTATACTTGGATGACATTCTGATCTTCAGCCAGAGTTGGGAAGAGCACCTCCACCATATCCGACAGGTTCTCCAAACACTGCGGCAACACAAGCTATGTGCCAATTTGGAGAAATGCACTTTTGGCATGACTTAGGTTCAGTATCTGGGATACATTGTTGATGAATAGGGGGTGCATGTGGATCCAGCCAAGATCCAAGTCATTCGAGATTGGCCATCTCCAACCACTCCGATAGAGCTCTGTAGCTTTCTAGATCTTGCCAACTTCTACCGCAGGTTTGTGTTGGGGTTTTCTCATATCACTTGGCCCTTGAGTCAAGTCACCAAGGGGGGAGCGAAAGAAAAATTCTTTTGGTCTGAATCTCAACAGAAGGCATTCATAGAGTTGAAAGATCGCCTTTGCATGGCACCAATGCTTGAGTTACCAGATTTACAACAACCATTTGAGTTCGAGACAGATGCCTTTGACTATGCTATTGGGGCAATCCTTACTCAACATGGACATCCAGTGGCATATCACAGTGAAACACTTTCAGACACAGTCTGGAAGTATCCCACTTATGATAAAGAGATGTATTCCATTGTGCAGGCCTGCCGACAATGGAAGCATTACATTTTGGGGAAGGAAACAGTCATCCACACAGACCACCAACCCTTGCAGTTCATTCAGACCCAAGGGAAATTGAAAAATGATCACCATCAGAAGTGGTCTACATACCTACAACAGTTTCATTTGAATATCAAGTATAAGAAGGGTAGCACCAATAATGTTGCAGATTTCCTCAGTCGACCACCGATCATGGCGTTAACCACCGTGCTCAACTCTTGTGGGCACGAGACTTTTGATTGGCCACTTCTCTACAAAAGCGACCCAGAATTCGGCCACACATACCAGACACTCTTGGAGGGTCAGCATGTTCCAGATTTTCACCTCCAAGATGCCCTGTTATGCCACCTGGGTCACCTTTGTGTTCCTTCAAGCGAGCGTGCCAAGATGATTTGGGAAGCACACTACAGTCGGGCTGCTGGGCATTTCGGGGTCGAGAAAATGGTGGCAGTACTGCAAAAGTATTTCTATTGGCCGAATCTTCTACAGGATGTTGGGAAGTATATCAGATTGTGTATTGCCTGTGCCATTGCCAAACCGACCATCAAGAAGCAAGGCCTCTATGCCCCACTGCCTACCCCTAGTCAACCTTGGGAATCCATCTCCATGGATTACATGTCAGTTCTTCCTTCCACTAAGCATGGAAATGACTGTTTTTTTGTGGTCGTCGACAGGTTCTCGAAGATGGCTATTATGGCAGCCTGAAAGAAGAATATCACAACAGAAGCCATTGTTAAACTCTTCTTTGAACAAGTGTGGGTGCACTTTGGGATCCCACAGTCTATCATCTCAGATCGAGACAGTCGGTTCCTCAGTACATTTTGGTCCAGTCTCTGGTCAATTTTGGACACCAAACTCACGAAGTCCACAGCCTTCCATCCTCAAACTGATGGCCAGACAAAGGTTGTCAATAGGATGATTGTGCACATTCTCCGCATGTATAACTAAAAGCATCCACGCAATGGGACGAGAGCCTCCCCTATGTTCAACACAGCTACAACCGAGCTCTTCACAGCTCAACCGGCCATAGCCCTTTTCAAGTGGGCTTGGGATTCCAGCCACTATGCCCCATTGATGTGGCCATGCCACTTGCCACTACTCACATAGATTCGGCTCATGTCCAGTCCGAAATAGACAAGGCAACCAGCTTCACTAAGCACATCCAACATATTTGACAGCAGGTCCATGACATTATGGAGAAATCAAATGCCAAGTACAAGCACCGACATGATAAACATCAGGTGCCACACAAGTTTCAGGTGGGCGACAAAGTCTAGTTGCATTTGCAAAAGGAACGCCTTACTGGAGCCTATCAGAAACTGAGACCACTCTGATATGGTCCTTACACCATTACTAAGGTGGTGGGAGACAATGCATTCGAGCTCAACATTCCCCCATTCCTTGGCTTGCACCCAGTGTTCAATGTGGATCGCCTTCGGCCATACTTTCCACCATTGCTAGACACATCCGACATTGCAGAACAGCTCACACCCATAGAATTAAATCCAGATTGCATAGAACAAGCTGCAACTGATCAGATCATGGACACACAGATCAAGAACACTTGCCAACAAAATATTCAACTGTATCGAGTTGTCAAAGCAGGCCAACTCCTTCACGAGGGCAAGTGGCTCACCAGGGACCAAGTTCAGCAAAAATTTCCTCATCTCATGGGGGAACTCAACGCAATGGGGACCATTGCTTCCTAAGGGGGGAGGAATGATCCGGGTGGATCTTGGTGGCCACCTGCCAAGTCCACTTGGACCCCCACCATTGTTTCTCTCAGCATTTTCAATTTCCTTAATTGTAGCACAATTTACTATTTTTAGCAGTTTTTCTGGTCCTGAACTTTTGGAGCCGTTTTGAGGCCCTAAACGATGTTTTTGGGAAATCTGGGGCAACATGGGTCCATGGAACCATGTTGCCTCCCAAAGTGGTAGTGCTCGGATAGATCTTTCTAACAAGCTATTGTACGCGTCAAATGGAGATTGTATGCCAAATTTATGACCCCGGGAAATTGATGTACCAATTTACCCAAACGGGGCCCACAATTTGGCGTTTCATCTTCTAGGGTTAGGTTTCGGGATGTGAAAGGTTTTCCATTGTTTTTCAACAATAAATAGGCCTTCGAGCCTCATTGTAACACAGTTCAGAGGCATGTAGCCACCACATCTCTTCTCAGAGATAAGCTACCATCGCCCTAGCTAGTTTATTTCCATTACTGTTTGTAAGCATATTTCAGTATTTTCCATTAATGAAATGAAGTATTATTTCCATTGCATCTTTGTGTATATGGTTATCTCTGTAATATTTTGCGTTCTTGTTTAAATCCGGATCACTACTGGGGTCACTGGCAGCCAGATCTACGCAATTCCTAGAGGGAACTTCCAGTTGGCTACTAGGGTCATTGGGAGCCAGCTCTGTGCAATTCTCAGAGGGAATTGCTAGTTTATTTCTCAGTCACTAGCACTAGAAACTACGCAATTCCTGGAGGGAACAGATAGTCTGTTGCTAGGAGCTATTGGATGGGAGAATTGCATTAAGGCTGGGATGCTGGCCTGCTTATCATCTCTATGCAATTTCTGGGCTGAGTTGACTGATGGGCAACGGGAGGCCTATTCATGAGCACTGCGCAGTTTCTGAGATGAACAACCGGTTGACTTTCCGGGTGGCCAACATGAGTGCTGATTGAATTGCTTGCGGGCATCACAACTTGAAAGAACTAGATTGGTGATTTTGCATTGTTCTGGTTGACAATCGATTGTGTCGAAAGCAGGGTGATGGTCCTGCTGTCAGGGAGGAGTCTGGTAATCAGAAATTCATCAAAAATGACTAAGTGTGTGAATAGTCGAAAGATTAATAGGTGATCATACAGACACACACTCGCATGACTTGACAACGAAATGACCAAACCATCCGGACACATATGTTCAACATGACTGATCGACAATGCAAGTGACAAGTGTGACACTCATGATTGATCATTAATGATTGAGATGACACTTGCATGACAGTGAATATGACTCCTTGTGTGAGTGTGACAGATGCCTTCATGGTGAACACAACAAACACATACGAAGCAAAGACTTTGAGCATAACTAGAACATGGTCGAAAGCATGACTTAGACATCAACATGTAGAGACTTGAGTGCAATAAACAAGCAAAGCGAATGTAAAGACTCACACGAGCTCACCTAGTGAACTCAAGTGTGTGTAGTCATCAAGTAAAACTCTCCAAGGGAAGGCTCTGACATTGGTGCAGGCCAAAACTTTGGAGGGTGGTTGTAGCTGCTACAACACTTGGTGACACACTGGTAGAACTCTAGCTTCTCTGTTTTGGTTCATTTCTATCACAAGATCTTGGTCTTTCAGGAAGTATTGAATCATTGTGTAGGTTACTTCAATTTCCCCACTTACCCCATATACATGGTTCGCCCTTTGCCAACTCAGTCAAACACAATCAAAAGTTCAGCTTAGATCTCAGTGTTTCGAATCTGGGAAGGGTAGTTTGGATCGCAATTTGAATATTTTCAGAGTATAAGTTTTCATCTCTGGTGTTTCTCTGCTGTCAGCAGGCCTGGACAGTACCCTGGCAAAGTCACGCAGGAACACACACATTTCTCCACTACCAGTGAGCCTAGTTAGTACCCCGGTGGAGTTGCATGCTCCACCTCTCTGCACAGGAAGCCTTTCTCTTCTTTCGCCTTTGTATTTTTTTTTTTTAAGAGAACTGTGCATAGGAACTTATTTATTTTTGGGGTGGAAGAGGGATCCTGACTTATTGAGAGCAGAATAGGTTGTTCCTTCAAAAAAGCATGTAAGACCTCTGATATAGGTTTGATCGTTTAGATTTTTCCCTTTGTCCATTTCTACTAATTGGATTAGCTTCAACACACAGAGTAGAAGGCTGAGTACGTGCATGGGGCTTCCTAATGTGGACACAGGTTCATGGTTGGACCAAAGCTTCCCTTACAGATAGTTTGTATTTTCCGTCAGGACTTCATCAGCTGAAGGTTGTAACCAAGCACAGAGAAAATGGAAACAAGACTAGCCAAGCACTACAGTGTCACAAGTCTCTTCAAATTTCAGCCACATACTCTATTCAAAAGGCAGAACGTAGTAGTTGGCAACACTTATTTCCAGAAACAAAAATAGTAATATATCAAACAAACAAAATGCATGTGAATAAAAATAGTAATCAAAATAAAACAAAGCAAAAGTGAAGATAATAAGCAAAACAAACCAAATGAAACAACAAGCAACAAGTAGACTATGTACAAGGCATAGGCATGGCCCGACCTACTGAACTAATGTTTGAGGACTTGGCCATTTGACAGAAAGATTATCAATCCTCCCATCGAGTGATTGCAAATGATAGGTGTGTGAGCTAAGTTTCTTGTAGACCAGTGCTAGTCCACCAGGCTTTGCTACTAAGACATGGTGGCATTCCAGAAAACCTTCAAGTGAAGACAACTCTACTATCTCAGGTATTATGTGCAGCATGGACTCAGGTGATGGCACAAGGTAATTGTTTTTACTCCAAGAAGGGTTCAAGTTTCTGAAGTCAATGCATAAGTGGATCTTCCTAGATTTCTTATGTGGAGGACTTAAATCAGAAAACCAAGTTTGATGATGAACTTTACAAGTAATCCAAACACTTAAAATTTTAATCAATCTATTCGGTGAAAGGAGTACAAACAACATGTATGTGTTACCTGTTCTTTGCTTTAGTGGCTTGTATTCTCCTTTACCTAGAATCTCATGTTGGATTGTTTGCATGTAGTGGGTACTCAGGTCATCACCTACTCGTGTAGGCCCATCCTGGTACTATTCGATCAAGCGGTCAACGACTGGTCATTGTTGCAGTCTGTAACTTGTACCGAGATTAGCCATCTTCAAATCATGGTGGATCCCCAAGTTGCTCTATTTGTTCATAGTGTTGGTCTTTCATGTGTTCAACATGAGTGCTTCAGCATCATTGTTTGTGACTCCGAACATCAAACAACTTCAAATTGGGCATAGTTCCTTGTTTTAGATGACTGTGATGCACTCAATCCTTGAGTCATCACGCATTCCTAATTTATCAAGACTCATGGTCCACAACTTGTCTGTACATAGATTGTTTGGCGTGTTAGTGCTGTTGCTAGTACCGCTATTGCTACTACTATTACTATTAGAAAAAAAAAACTGTACAAGTTTCATTATCATCAGTTGGGCAAGGAAGGAGTCCCAACTGCTTGTTTGATGAAGTTGGGGCTAGCTGTGTAAGATAACACTCCAATGTGTTTTCCAGGAAACAGTTCCCAAACATGAGTTTTGCGAAGGCCAATGGTTCATTCTCATTGTTAAGGGGAGTGACATTGTGTTTCATATACCTCTCGGATAACACCCGGATTTGATTTCATTTTCCCTTGCACAGAAGCCACAGGTGAGACTAGTCGGTAGCAAAATATCTATCTAGCTTATTGGACCAGTCTCTGCTGAGCAGTAGACCATATGCTTCTAGTATGTCCAAACAAATTATGTTGATGCACTGGTGGACTCGACTGTCATGGGAAAGTCGGATGATCACATCTCGTAGTTCACCAATGGCTGGTACTGATGTTCTATCAAGTTTGATGATTCTCATGGATGTTTCGCTCCATCATGCATTGATCTTATTAGCAATGGAGAGTGGCATGACATTGGCTATCGTGCCAGAATCAAACAAACAATTGTGGACATTGTAGTTGAAAACTTTGAATGAAAGTAGGAATGCGAGGCAACCTAATTTTTCTTCTTCCGTCTAGAGTGTATTGAGCACAGTGGATAGTGATCCGGGAGGTGTGCATGCTCCCTTAGTGGTAGAGGCCACGTTATCTATTTCTGTTTGTTCCAAATCATACAATAGGATATCTTGCTGGTTCTGGACATTGGCTAACTCGAAAAGACCAATTTTTGCTCTAGTTTTCTTCATGGCATTGACTATGTTGTAATCCATAGGTGGTAGACTCACTGAGGTGTCCGAGGTGGGATGGATGTTCATGCTGTTTGGTGGATTGTTTTGCAACTTGATGCTCATAGATGTGTTCTTATCTGTCGTTGTCTTCCTAGACTTGATTTGTGTTTGTTGCTTTGAGGCAGTTGGTGGATCGACCTTCTTTATCAGGTGTATCACTTTCTCTTGCATCTCCTCAAGTGTCAAGGGAGCCCCTTTACTCCTAAGATTGTAGTGATCATTTTTCTTTTGGGGCTGCTTCTTGGTGTTCGTCTTCGAGACTACTTGCGAGCACTAATATGCGTTCACCACATGCCTAGAACTTGGTGTTTCGTTAGGTGTAACCTCTTCATTATCATCAATATCTTTTGATTACTCCTATATGTCGCCATTTGCATCGAGTGTATGAGTACAAATAGAGGTAACAAATCGCTTCCAATTTGAACAAGAGTTCTTGGGATGAAATTCTTCATGGAAGGAACAATACTTAGGATCAGAGCATTGATCAAGTTGGAACATAGGCTTCTACACATATTTGGAACCAAATCGGATGTTTCTTGATGAGCTAGTTGATGAAATGCTTTCTTGTCTTTGTCTAGGCAGATGACTGTTGGTGAATGTGTTCGTCTTCCATTGCTTGAGTTTGGAAATTTCGGTGGTCAAGTTCTTGTCAAGGCGAGTGAGGATCTCAATGTCAGTTGCTTCCTTGTCCCTACCTTTGCTAGTCGTTGCTTGGGGCTTTCTGCTCGCATCCTTAGATTCCTTTGTTGATTCATCATCCTTGATGACTCCAATGGTGCACAAGTCTTTCTCAATAGCAATAGCCTCTTCACATCTTTCTAACAGTGTTGGCTTCGCATCTTGCTTGACAAACTGCACAATGGTGGTCAGCAGTGGAGATGTGTAATAGTCAACAGTGATGGAGTCATGAGGTTTGGTGTTTGCTGCAAACTTGTTCAAGATACGTGTAAAACTCTGATTGAAATATTTTACTTTATATTTTCCCTCCATCTTAAGGCTTCCCAATTCTTTGAGTAGCATGGCTGGAGTCTTGTCATTAACAAAATTTTCAAGGAACATACATTTGAAAGAACCCCAGTTCTGTATAGAGTTGGGTGGAAGGCTGTGATACCAAGCAGCTGCCTGACCGTCCAAGGTACATGGAAACAATCCACATACTATGTCGTCGTAATGTACCTCAAGGGTCTGTAGCTCTAGGTAGAAGTTGTCTACGTGGTCTTCTGCCTTCACCGCACTGTTAGGGTTAAACTTGATGTTCATTCTCTTCGCTCGCTTCGGCATCTTATGTAGAACATTTGGGAGAGCCAATGGTCCCTGAGTCATCCATTCAAGATTTGGGTCAGCCATCTCTTCATCCTCTTTGTCTTCTTCCTCTCCTTCAGAATCTGATGGTTTTGGATCTAATTCTGGTGGTTCATCTCTTCCTCCACTTTCTCCACTGCCTTCCCCTCTGCCTCCTATAGTGGAGTTTGATCCCAAGACTACAAGAGTGCCTTGTTCATCTTCAAAGAAGATTAGAGGTTCCAGTCCGTCTTCGATAGCTTCTTCCAAACCTTAAAGAGTAGCAAGGACTGTTTCTTCCACTGATGATACACCAACCCCTATGGGAGTGGCTTTTGGCTTCTTCGATGCATATGGAAGATACTGTATGCATGGGATCAGTCCAACTTCTTTTGCGAACTAGAGAGTGATGGGACGGATGGAGCGAAGGTGTTGATATGAAATTTCGTGTTCAATTATTGGAGGTGAGGAGTAACCAATTGCAGAGTCATGAAAGAGGGGTTGTGAGTTACTGCCTTGACCAGATGGTTGATGAGTGACTGTGAGGGGACTTTCAACCATGTACAATTGGTTGCCCTCATTCTAGTGCCAGAAATGTTGATGGTGATGGACCTGCCAACATTCAGGAGATCACCCCCATATGAAGTCCCAACTAGACCTCACACCATTTGGTGTGGGATTCCCCTCTGGTATGATGGCACGATTGCCATTGTCTTAAGGATTTGCATCAACTCTTGTTTGTTAGCACAGGAGAGTGGTTTTCTTTGCCTTCAATAAGTGAGGTTTGCATTCCTAGTGAGTGTAAATGTACTTGTGTCAATGGTTCTTTCACTGTGAGGGGAAAAAGGAGAACGTGAGTTCTAGGTTGAAAGGGATCAATCCCAACTCGGCTAGGAACACAAAACACAACACAACTTCTGGCGAAGCAGTCCACCCTTTTGCGATAGTCACAACATACAAGGTAAGATAACACGTACAACACTCATGGATCAGTCCGAGACCAGTGAAATGGTTGTTACAACAAGGTTCATGTGAAAGGTCTTTCTGATGTCCGACAGAGCAGCTGACACAGACGTGACACCGTTAACAACATATACAACACATTTTCATTAATAGATTATGCATTACAAAAAATGAATCAGTTCAGATGTAGAACATATGGTTAAATCAATATGCATTACAAGTGTTAAAGATCAGTCTTACAACAAATACAATACATGTGTTAAAACTTGTTGGCATGTTGATAGGCTTCTGACTTAAGATAAAGTTCCAAGTCACATCGTTACACCATGCATCACTAACCCCATCAGCGGGGCACTGGAGCCACTACTTACTCCTCAAAGAAAAGATTACAGACTCTCTTGGCTATGTGGGAGGAGCTGAGGTGAAAATTCCCTTCATGTACAAATGAGGGGGCTCTTTACAGCCAAGGGTGAAACTAACCCTTATGGCTATTCGACTACCCTCATGACCGTTTCACTTCCATGACTTTGTGACTTACATGACTCTATATTCAACAAGTGGGTCTCTTGTGCTTCCACGTTACATCACATTGATTGACAACAAGCCCATAGTGGAGATGTGGGCAACATGACTCATGACTTGACTCGACATGACTTGACAAGACAATGCTAGTACATTCATGTTGTTGTTGGAGTGCATGTCAAGCTATAGTGCTGCTAAGTGATGGATGTCTTCATGGTTTATCATAGCTTCACCTTCGCATGGCGAAGTGTGTGGATTCTTCGTTGGTCCTTAGTTCGCTTGATGAAGCCCTAGCATGTTGTTCCTTGATTTCATGTTGGAAGGCTTGACAGGCTCACTTGTTCGCGAAGGTGCATGTTTTTCGCATTCGTCTGCTTTGCATGCTTCATTCATTTGTTTGCTTCGCATGCTTTGTTCATTCATCCGTTGGTGAACCTATCCATCTGTATGTGCTCCCTTCGTTCATCCCGTTCGTCATCCTGACATGTTTGTGTGTGTATCTATACCTGCAGTTACTCATGACGAGACTACATCAAATCAAAAACCTCCTAGTCTACCATGACACATGATCATTCGGAAGCAGGTGAGCAGGAGAGGTAGTAGGGTTGTGATGCGGTATGATGGCTCTAGGCAACTGCTGATGAAAACTATCCAAGAGTCATTGAGGGATGGAGACAGATGATCTGAGTCAACAGTGACTTCCTGCAAGGTCTGGCTCGGTTGGGAGGCGAAAGTTGCACAAATTTTAGGAGGGACAGTTTGGGTTGTAGGAGGGCAGGGCAGGCATGCTCTGCACATTTTCCGTAATGAACAGTCAGTAAGGACTGGATAGACAAATTTGCACTATTTTCCTGAGGAATGGGCCGGGATGCATGAGGGGTCAGTAGGCAGGGATTGCGATATTTTTCTGGGGAAATGCCTGGGATATTGGCATCCAGATCTGTGAAATTCCAAAAGGGAACTTCCAGTTGGCTGCTGGGGTCACTGGAAATCAGATCTGCATAATTCCCAGAGGTAACTGCCAGTTGGCTACTGGGGTCATGGGCAACTAGATCTACACAATTCCCAGAGGGAACTTCCAGTTGGTTGCTAGGGTCACTTGCAGCCAGATCTACGGAATTCCTAGAGGGAACTTCCAGTTGGTTGGATAGTCACTGGCAGCAGAAACTCTGCAATTCCTAGAGGGAACAGGTAATCTGCTACTGAGAGTTGTTGGCTGGGAAAATTACATTAAGGCTGGGAGGCTGGTGTGATAATCATCTCTGCACAATTTCTTAGATGAGCTGACTGATGGGCAGTGGGAGGATTACTCATGAGAACTGCGTAATTTCTAATATGAACAACCGGTTGACTGTCCGAGTGGCTAGCGTGAGTTCTGATTGAATTTCTTGCGGGTAACACAGCTTGAAAGAACTAGCTTGGTGCTTTTGCACTGTTCTGGTTGACAGTCGATCGAGTCGAAACCAGGGTGATGTTCCCGCTTGTTATCACTCCAAAATTTCTCTAGAATTGTTAGGAAAGAAATAATAGAGGTAACCACAAACCTACTTTGGAGATTAGGATCTAGCTTTCCTAATGCTCAAAGAGGGCTCTCTCTTTATGATTTAACTTTGTTTAGTTAATTAATTTTAGGCTAGTTATGATTGTACTTGGGTTTTGATTTAGATTTGGTGGTGGAATCGATGACCTAGATGGATATAGTGATGTCTTTTACCACTGGGCTATGGGGTAAAGTGTCAAGCAAACAGGACTAAATCAAGTTCTAAAGACAATGTTTACAAGGCAATGTAGTTGAGTAAAGTTAGATCTTAAGGCTGTATGGTGAAGTTGTTTTCAATCGGATCCAAGGAGCAATTAAGGTTTCCTTAAACCAGATAATGAAGGAAGTGAAAGAGGTCAACTGGGATGGGAGAGAAATTAAGGATTCTCAGGTCTGGATATCAAAAGAAAACATTAAAATGATTAACTATTCAATATAGAGTGTACTTAAACAAATTCTATAATATAATTCCAGTTAAATCATTCAATTTAGGTAACATGCAAATTTGTGAAATACATAAGAAAATGACAATTTGACAAAAGAAAATACTTCACTGAAGTAGCTCAACACATGAATTCTGTAATGCAGTCTATTTATTACTCAGTCCAGTCTGTTGACTTGAAAAATTGGTACAATAACCCTCAGGTTTCAGAGCAATACAACTATAGAAATGTCTAGGAATCCACCCCTATACTTCGAATTATGAAGTATTTATACAAAAATTGTTTACAAAATATCCCAAACTGTCTTGGGAATTAATCTAGGAGAAAGAAATATCTTCATGCAAGAAGATAGAGACGGATATTCAACTGCTGCAATCTGTACCTATTTATTAGGTTCTACTGTTTTATTCTTTGATTTTTTGTTGTTTATTCTCCTTTGCTGTTGGTCTTCTATGTTGGTTGTTCATTTTTACTTTTCCCTTTTAACTGATACACTTTCACTTGATACTCTTTCATCTGGCTGATCTGTCAATTTTCTTTCACTGTGCTGTTTTCACTTTTACTATGCATTTTTATAGTAAGTCATTTAACTTCTCCCAAATATCTGCATCTAGTAATTTGATATTTACCATTTTCCTATAAATTTCATCTGCTTTTGTGTAGTTAGAAAAGGTGGGCCTGTTCACAAAAAGGTGTTTTACCTCATGTTGGAGGTAAAATAGGTTCTCAAATGTTTGGTACAAAACCTTTCCTGTAGGCATTCCCTTCATAGAAGAATTATTGGCTTGATCTCTTACCACTTCTTTGATTCTCTTGTTGTAGTCTTCTTATGGCATCAATTTGTCATTTATCACCAAGGGATTTGGTAGACCTTTCTGCCTTAAAGCATCAAACTTAGACATGAACCTGTCTATAGCTAGTTGCATGGTTTGGCATTTGTCCTCAAATTTCATCATTAAATTCCTTTTGGTGAGCACCCTTTCTACCTCTAGTAAGGTGCCATTCCTGTCAACTATGTCCAACTCCTGCAATTCATATTTGTTTTTAGAGTTAAGGAAATGGATTATTCTAGTGGCTTCTTTTGGCATGTCTCCCAGTTCACCCTTAACTCTCTGAATTGCTTCTGTAGCCTCTTTGACTAAATCATTTTGTTCAAAGATGACTTGTATAGATGGCCAAATATCATTGACAGAGTCAATGATATTGGCCCATAGCTGTTCTTTAGCTTGGCCAAGTGGCTCCTTTAATGTCAATTCTTTTTCCAAGCTCTTCATTCTTTCAGTCAACCTGGTTGACTTTTGAACTTCATCCTTGTGCATAATCTGCGCAAGTTTATTCTTGTTCTCTAGAATTGTTATCCTTTCTTTAAGTTTATTTATCTCTGTGGTTTGAATGGACATGTCCTCAATTGCCTTGACCAATTTTCTAGCCTCATCACTTGGCTGAGCTACCGCTGTTGTGGAACCTATTGCTGATGTAGATGTTGTTGCAGCTGGAAGTGCTGTAGCCAGTGGGGCTGTGGGGGCCAATGAAGCTATTGGGTGTGGGATCGCCCATGGCAAGTTTTGAGGCTTAAAGCCCAGATTTTGACCAAATCTGATGTAAAGACTCCACATTTTGTGGGCGTAGAGCACGAAGATTGTAAATGAGTCATAGGGTTGTTTGCCCTCATTTTTGAAATGTAATGTTGGCTTTAGAGATCTACCCATGGTCCACGCACCATGGGATTGTATAAATAGAGTGAGGCTCTAAGTTGTAAAGGAAAAAAAGAGGAGAATCAATGGGAAATAGATGAAGAATTGAGTCTTATCTTCATGTAGAGTCAAGTATTTGGGTCATAGAGTAGGAGGAGGCTCTACAGTTGAGTGCACAGAGGCCTAGTATTCCACAACTGAGTGCACAGGGTGAGTCGAGTTTTTAACCTTTAGAGAGGTAATAAAGAGAATTTTTACATCATATCTGTGTATCTTTTTCCTATTTTTTTACATTGAATGTATTGGATATAAATTGCATTTCTATGGTTTATATGATGCACAAACTTATATGAATGTGTTGATAAACTGAATATAATATTAAGTATCTGTTTACGCGAAGATAACTAACTGTTATAAGAAGATAAGTAAGATCAATAGTATAACTTGGGGAAGTAGCGCAGATTGCTACCAGGGTAGCGCGAAATCACCTCAGCCCCTGGTTAGGGATGTGCGAAGGTGATTATAACAGATCGCGAAGGTCTCGCAAGTCAGGACAGCGCGCAAAGTGACCTGAGCGAAGGTATTCACAGTTGGACTAAACTGACCCCACAAACATCTCAAGGGTGTGGAAACTTGGTTCCAGCATCCCCCCATACTGCTTCAAGTGAGACCTCAGTCTGTGCTTCGCGCGCTGTTTCTAAGAGGGCTAGTAGTATAGGGATTTGTTTGGCTAATTAACTCTGAACTTGGGTTAGGCCCCCTCAAGCCAAAAAATGGTTACATTGTCGGGATGAAAATCTGCATAGAGATGTCTGATGTCGTATCATTGGAATCCAACTAAGAAGGAAATTGAAGGTTGGTTGGACATAAGAATTCACGAGTTCACGGCGCAGGAGAACAAGAATCTACGACTAACAAACGAAGAGTGGTTAGACTGCTACCTATACACAGAGATCCATGAAATCTTCTTCACATCTTTCCCTACTGAGCTATACAAGTGGATCGAAAAGCTAGTAAATATCCAAGGAACGTGGAAACTCAACAATCCTATTGTGTGGACCCCAGAATTGGTGCGCAGATTCGAAGCATTGAAGGATAAGAATGCGTGTGTTATTGATCACTGGCTTGATCGAATTATAGGAGGATTCATTATTGAGTTCGCGATAGATACTTCAGTCAGTTATAGTGAGGCAGAGCGACGCTTTCTCAAAGGACCGCGAGGTAAGTACGTAAAGTCTCTAAATACTTGGATCAAAATGCTATTGTGTGAAAAGAGGTTTATACAATTACCTTGATGTCTAGAGCTACGCGAAGTGGAAAAACCTACAGAAATGAAGGAAGTAAGGGACCAAAGAATAGCCCTTTGATTTCACCTCCGCGAGGGGATGAGGAAGAGCTCGCGAAGGTCTCGCCGTGAAGTGCGATCCATTTGATAAGGCAAAGGATTCAATGCATACCACCCCCACCCACACTGCCACCAGTTTCACCTCCATCTTCACCTGTACCACCTCCACCACCACCGCGAGTCAATATGGCAAGTGCGATAAAGTTGCCTGTGTTCAAGGGAGTAGGAAATGAAGATCTGGACCAGTTTTGGTTCGTGATAAGAGCCGTATGGGAAGTGCAGGGAGTTACAGATGATAATATAAAGAAAGCGACGATGATCAGCGCTCTCCAGGATCCCGCACTGACCTGGTATATTAAGCATTCTAATGACAATTCGAATGCGGGAATCGCGGATATCCAAATTGCGCTAAGCAAAGAATTTAGCAGGCCGAAGTCAGAAGCACAGTCCATCATTGGATTATCACAATGCTGCTAGGCGAGACCCCTTGGGAGATGGATCAGAGACTAAAGTGTACAATTTACGAAGCTAATATGACTTTGATGGATGGACAACACCACAAATGGTTTGTAGCATCGCTAATGTCGCATTTGAGGAACGCGCTATCACAACAGAGGTTAACAACTCAGGAAGAGGCCTTGGATACCACGATGAGGTTACATGAAACCCTGATGCAGGATCCTAACTTGGGAGTTCAGCAGATCCACGCGCAGTTGAAAAACTTGTGCCTTGAGATGCAGAGTCTGAAACAGGATAGGACAACCCGACCAGAAGTGTGCGAAGAGGTGTGGTGCGTAAAATGTAAGGGTCAGGGTCATTATAAGGAACATTTTCCTATGTTCATGAATTACCTCATGGGAGGAGGACAATTGTCGTTAAGGCTAGAAGCATAAGTAAGACCTAGCGCAACACCTGCTTTGTGGTGCACAATTTGTCAAATAGGAGGAAAGCATGCTACAAACAACTACCATTTGTTACAGAAGTACACGTAGAATTTGCAACAGCTGTTCTGTAATTTTTGTAGATCGATTGGACACGATGAGTACACTTGTAGAAGCTATGATCTGATGATGGATAGAACTCCCACCTATAGATTTCAGGCTAAAACGCGGCCCCTAGACCAGAATGCAGGAGTGGCGCAAATCAAATTTCAGGGGTGCGGACAAGGCTGAGGTGGAGGAGGACTTAGAAGAGGTCGCAGATAACTGATATGCTACAATTGTGGAGGGCCAAGACATTATGCTCGTGATTGTATGAACCCAATGCGTCCATCATGTCTGTATTGTACCCTGTTTAATCATGAGACGAAGGATTGTCTTATGCTGGTAGCTAGGAAACGCAACAAGGGAGTGCTACCACCTCCCCCAACTTAGAACCTGCAGATGATGAGGTATGAGCCACGCGAGAAAGATCCAAATGTGAAAATTGTAATACAAAGTGGAATCACGATGGGGGATGATAAAGGAAAACAACCCAAAGATAGTACTTGGGTTTACAAGGCTTCGACGAAAGAAGAAGATTTTGATTTGGAGTGTGCTAATGAAACCTTCATGGAAGCTAAGAAGAGCTTCACTGATGCCTCCACTTCAGGAAGCAAAGATAGACCATAGCCGGAAATGGATCCATCTATGCTTACGATATTCCTGGAACATGTATGAAGCTATTGTGTGACAGTAAGGCTGTAAAAGGATTACAGGAACTCATTAACAGATGCATTGGGACCATGCCAGGAGAACCGCATGTAGTTCGAAAGATCGGAAAACACAAGACATGGACAGGGAGAGAAATGAGGCTAACTGCGCAGATTGGAGAATATGAGATGGACATGGTAACTCTAGATTTAGGATCAGACGTGAATGTTCTGCCAAAGTAGACATGGGAGCGCATGGGGAGGCCTACACTATAATGGTCTCCTTTATAGTTGTGAATAGCGAACCCACAAAAGATAATACCCATGGGACGATTGCAGGGAATCACTGTGGATATTGAGGGAGTGAGTGCACTAACAAACTTTGAAGGGATATAGATTGTTAATGACAACAATCCCTACCACGCACTCTTAGGAATTGATTGGGCCACTAACATGAACGGGGTGATTAATTTGAAGAAGCAAAAGATGATTTTTGAGAAGAGGTCTCTGTGCGTAGTCATACCCTTAGACCCTGTTGAGGGATCACGCTACATAGAGCTAGTGCGTGACTATGAAAGTGACAATGATTTGGACTGCTTCTACAAGATAACCACGTGAGAGCAAGACTGGGTAAATCCCAACATGGATGGATGGATCTCATGGGAGCACAAAAGCTCCTGTACATCGGATTCTAATGAGGAGATGGCAGAATTGGTTACACGAGGTAACCACGCTAAACTGTAATATGATGACAAGAATGTTGTTTTGTGTATCAACAAAACTAAGTGATTTTCCTACCTATGATGGGTTAAGTGATGTAGATACTTTCCTAGATAAGTTTGAAAGGGAGGTTCCGGAAAAGCAACATTTCCAGGGCTTGAATTGGGTAATGCACGCTACGCCCACGAGGTGGTGGGGTGCACACAAAGGGAGCTTTGAGGACTGGCATGAATGCAGGAGAATGATGCACACATGGTTTGGGAAGCACAAGATTCGACTAGCAGACAAGTATGATGGACAGGATGATCCATGCACACACTTGGCCAAGTGGACGAAGGTCTATGTAGAAGAGACACAACCTGAATGGGTGCACCTATTCTGTCATACCCTAGATGTTATACCCATGAATTGGTATATAGAGACGGAGCTCTGCCATGGGACAAGTGAATGGGATATCATGCGCGAAGGGTTCATGATGACCTTTAGTTTTGAAGACAGATGGTGAGACATCGTTGATGAAGCACTATAAGAGGTAAAGGAAACTATCTTTAGGATACTACAGGAACCGATATAATCGATTCAGCCTGAATGGGCTACTCAGCTAAGCTGCACACTAGAATGTTATAATGTAAGCACTGAAGGAGAAGATGAAGATCTGTAGAAAATTAACATTCCAGAAATAGAAGGCCATTGCGAGGTTCAAGGACCACAGATTGAGAACCCTGACATCAATGCGCCGATAAAAATGAAGTGAGTGAACATTGGTACGGAGGCCGAACCTAAGCTTGCAACGCTTGATGACTACTGGGATGATGCGATGGTGGATAAGGTCACTGAGTTACTCCGTGAGTACCAAGACTTATTCCCAACCAAGTTTACGGATTTAAAGGGAATCATTGGAGATTTAGGAATGATGAGGATTACGTTAAAACCTGATGCGAAGCCAGTTAAGCAAAGGCCTTACCACTTAAATTTGAAATACAAGGAGAAGGTCCATGTAGAACTAGACAAAATGCTCACAACAGGAAGCAATGAACCCGTGGAAGAATCTGATTGGGTAAGTCCAATGGTGTAGGAATTTACAGGGTAAGTTCCTCAAACAGAACACCAAAAGGACACCGCTCACAACCAGATCGCAGATCAATACACCAGTATTTTGACGTGGTTAAAACCCTCAAAGAGGGAAACAGTCCATGCCCTAAGCCAACGCGGCCACTTCAGGCAATTTATTAATAAAAGAATGAAAATTTACATATGTTTCTCTCATGCACGGATTACCCTACAAATGACCCTCCATGCGCTTTAAATAGAATTCATGGACCAATCGGGTGTCAAGCCACGGATCAAGTGTCGGTAATACCGAGGAGAGAATGAACCGTCGGATCACTACATATTGTGACCGTCAGATTGTAAGTTACAAAATGTACAACGGTAAAGAAACACACTTTACCTAACTCTATACCTAACTCTATACTAGACCAAGTTGTACTTAACTATTTTCTATGTGTCGGAATATCCTAACATCCCCCCTTAAGAACAACTTGGGATAGGATTGAAGGATTTACAAATATGACACAATAGGAGAAGGAAGGAGGCACTAGAGCCTATCCCCCCTTAGTGACAACTTCCTGAACTCCAACCATAAATCTAAGTTTAGTGAACTTCGCCTTTGTGAGAGCCTTTGTGAAGATGTCTGCAACTTGATCATCTGTTGAACAATATTGCACTTCAAGAACATGGTCGTGAATGAGCTTTCTGATGAAGTGCATGTGCAGTTCAATGTGTTTGCTGCGCTGATGTTGGACTGGATCTTTGCATAGCTGAATGGAACTTTGATTATCACACCAAAGTGTAGTCGGATGCTGCTGCTCAAAGCCAAACTCTGATAGGATCTGACGAAGCCACAAGACTTCCTTACTAGCTTCTACGTCACCACGATACTCTGCTTTTGCTGATGAAAGAGAAATGGCACCTTGTTTCTTGTAAGCCCATGTAATAGGTCCTGAACCAAGAGTGAACACATAACCGGCAGTAGACTTCCGATCATCAGGGTCACCAGCCCAATCGGAATCAGTGAAACCAACCAATAGAGGAGATGCTTCGGCACTGTAATGAATCCCAAACTGAATTGTACCTCGAACATAATGAAGTATTATTTTAGCTGCTTTCCAATGACTTTCACGGGGGTTTTGCATGAACCGAGCAACAAGGCCAACAACAAAGGAAAGGTCAGGACGAGTATGGGTTAGATACAAAAGTTTTCCTACAAGTTGACGGTATAAGGTAGCATCAACTTCAGGAGAAGTACAAGTGACTGAAAGTTTGACTTCAGACTGAAAGGGAGAAGGGGCTGGCTTACAGTCTTCCATGTGAAAATGACGTAGAATATCACAAGCATACTTGGACTGGGAAAGGGAAATACCCTCCTTGGATTGCAAGACTTGAAGACCGAGAAAATAGTGTAAGTGTCCTAAGTCTGTCATTTCAAATTTCCTTTTAAGGCTAGACTTCACATGGTTTATAAGGTTGGGATCACTACCAGTAAGGATAAGATCATCAACATAAAGAACAAGGATGATAAGTGAGTTGCCCACTTTCTTGGTGTAGACAGTATTGTCAGAATGACACCTAGAAAAACCAGATTCTAAAAGAAAGCTATCCATTTTGGCATACCAAGCCCGAGGAGCTTGCTTGAGACCATAAAGGGATTTCTTAAGTCGACATAGAAGGCTGGAGTCTGTTTGTATGAAGCCAATGGGTTGTTCCATATAGATTTCTTCATGCAAGTCCCCATGCAAGAAGGCAGATTTAACATCCATCTGATGGACTTCCCATTTGAAAGAGGCAGCAAGGGAAAGAACAAGGCAGATAGAGTTCATTTTGGCAACAGGGGAGAAGGTTTCAGTGTAGTCAATGCCTTCAACCTGTGAAAAACCCTTAGCAACAAGACGAGCTTTATGTTTATCAACTTTCCCATCTGGTCCATACTTGGTTCTGTAAACCCA